>JANZLC010000008.1:20869981-20897597 GCA_026413385.1 Erythroxylum gracilipes | reverse complement strand
AGCCTTATACATTTCGTGACTTCTGATGCAAAGACGACGCGGAATGTGTATTTTTGTTGTAGTGTGAGCTTCCTCCGCTGTCAAACATTTTCAAAGGCTTAAAAGTTTTGCTTCCGCAGCTACAGTTTCCTCCGCTGTCAAACATTTTCAAAGGCTTAAAAGTTTTGCTTCCGCGCTTGCCGCCATTGCCAAAGCCATAATTTCCTTCACGGGCAGACATTTTCAAAGACGCAAACATTTTCAAAGACTTAAGGCTATGTTTTAGAGAAAATAACAAAAGATGATTTTTAGCTTGTATGAGAAGAGCAGGCAAATGGCTTCATTTATAGGCAGTTGAGAGTGATTCTTTGAATGTCAACCGTCCACGTATTCTTGATTTCACCGGCATATTACTATAGCAGTTTGATTGAAGGATTGATTGATCATGTGAGAACGGGGCGTATTTGGTACTAACGTGTCGTTCGTTATGTGATTGGTTGCATGCAATAAGGGGCATTTGTTTCTTTAAACGGAGCCTTGAATTTACAAACATCGTACCCACGACAAAAGGACAATGAATGACATTAAATGTTCTGATATTGAAAGGATAGGTAGTGGCAGCAACGACAAAAGTAGGAGTACAAGATCTTCCGTGACATTTTATAATCATACGTTTGGTTAGGCTTATTTTTTTTGAAAACATTGCGGAGTGCGCGATCAGCGCATATTATTCATATTCAAAGGTAAAATGTCATACAGAAAATTTAAAGGGCATACCCCCCATTAAAAATCAGATATAAAATTAGCCACTCTAGCTATCTTATGAGCAACCTGATTCGCTGGTCTCTTAACAAAAGCAGTAGAAATAAATTGATGCTCGTTAAGAAGAGCTTTACAATCCTCAATAATCATCAAAAAATAATAAGGAAAATATTGTGTGGATGTCAAGAATTGAGTAATTATTTGACAGTCCGTTTCCACACAAATAGGATCAAAAGAGAGGCTTTTTAATCCAGCTTAGTGCTTCTCGAAAATATAGTGCTTCACTAATTTGAGGATCCCTCCACCCTGGTAAAATCAGTAACTTTCCCACACAGTTAAATCCCTTGCAATCCTGGATCACCATTCCTAATTCGTAAAAACCAGAAGATAAAAGTGTCACGTCTACATTACACTTGAACTGATTCAGTTGTGGAGCTTGCCATTTGGATGGAGGGTGTTGAATCTTTGTGGATGTACTGTGTTTCCTGTTTTGAGAAGTCATCCATTCTAATAATGTTGTGGTGACGCTTCGAAAAATAAAAGATGGTTCCTGAGTTTTCTGGTGCCATACAACTTCATTGTGGTGGGTCCATAAGCTCCATAAAATCATGCAAATCTCCTCCTTCTGTGCCTTCGTACAATCAGACATAATAGAAGCAAGCCAATGGTGTAATGTTACAGCAGGAGGCAAGTTCCAGTCCACAGAAAATAGACGCCAAATAGAAATAGTAAAATCACAATGAAGAAAAATATGGTGTTCATTCTATGTGTCTCTAGTGCATATAGGGCAAATGTCAATTATGTCAATGTGTCATTGTTTTAAATTTGCTCTACATAGAAGTGCCTTTCACAAAAGACGCCAGATAAATAATTTGATTTTACTTAGAATATGTAACTGCCAAATCTTCTCCTATGGAAAGCCTGTTTCTCTGAACTATAGATTCGCGCCTTCCATACCCAGCCTATATCCTTCTTTAACTTTATACTCACCCTGATTGTTAAGAGTCCACATCCAATCATCCTTGCGCCTTGAAAAACTAAGCGGGATCTGTAGAATCAACTTTGCGTCTCGCTGATTGAAGACATGTCTGTTTTTTTCTTCACTCTACCGATGATCCCTAATGAGCTCAACCACGTAGTCAACTTGCTCCTGGTAATCTGACTATATAAATGGATCCCCCTCATCCATTAACCAGGGGTCTTGCCAAATGTGGATATCTTGTCCATCACTAACCCTTTTTCGACAGCCCTGAAGTAGAATTGATTTGGCCTGATGTGTACTTCTCCAGATTTGGCTTGGGTTATGACCCAACTCTGCTGAAAATAAATTCGTCTTAGGGAAGTACCTGGCTTTGAGAATTTGTGCCGCGAGCGAGTTACGGTATTTGAGTAGCCGCCATCCTTGTTTTGCCAAAAGAGCAAGATTAAATTTCCTCAAATCATTATAACCTAAACCTCCACAAATTTTTGGTATGGCAAGTCTCTTTCATCGTAACCATCATAAACCTTTGTTTTCTCCTCCACCATTCTGTAGAAGAACCCATTCATCAAGTTCTCCATCTCTTTACATGTATCCAGTGGTAAAAGAAAAAGGGACATTAGATAATTCGACATAGCCTATGCAACAGTCCTCAACAGTATATCTTTCCCGGCTTTGGATAGCACCTTAGCTTTCCATCCTTATAATCTCTTTGTAAGCTTCTCTATCACATAATGGAAGACATGCCGTTTACCCCTTCCAATGATAGACGACATACCTAAATAATTACTATGTCCTGCAATCTCCGTAACCCCCAATGTTTGGCATATCAAATTCTTCATTATAGGTACAGTATTAGGAATAAAAGATATACCTGATTTGAGGAGATTAATTTGTTGGCCTGACGCATTCTCATATTGGTGCAGGATAGCTTTTAGTTGTATCGCCTCCTCCACTATAGCTCTAGTAAAGAATATAGCATCATCTGCAAAAAACATATGAGACATTGGAGTAGCACCTCTTGCTATTACAGTCCCATGAATGTGACCTTGTGCCTGTGATTTGTGTAAACTCGCAAATAAACCTTATGCACAAATGACGAACAAATAAGGGGACAGTGGGTCTCCTTGTTGCAATCCTCTATTAGGGATCAAAGGCCCGTATTCTTCGTTACCACGAACAAAATAATATGAGACCGATGTAACTATTTTCATAACTTTTGAGACCCAGGCTTCATGAAATCCCAGCTTCAGCATGATCAACCGCAAATACTCCCATTCTATTCTATAATAAGCCTTACTCATATCAGTTTTGAGTGCGAGAGAACCCATATTTCCTTGAGTTTTCCTCTTGATACAATGAAACAGCTCATACGCCACAATAATGTTATCGGTAATTAGCTGATTAGGAATAGATGCAGTTTACATTTCTGAAATAATCTGAGGTAAGACATGCTTTAATCTATTGACGAGTACTTTGCAGACAATACGGTCGGTGACATTGCTCGAAGAGATAGGTCGTAAATCAGCTATTACTTCTGGTGATTTTTTCTTCGGGATAAGTATGATGTTGGTTCTGTTCATCCCCAGCATAGGAGCATCTCCATTCAAGTTTCTAAGGCATTCTTGACTAACATCTTTCCTAACTATACCCCAATAACTCTAAAAGAATCCTAGGTTGAAGCCATCTGGCCCCGGCGACTTGTCAGGATGCATTGAGAACAATGCTTGTCGCACCTCCCCTCCAGTATATGGAGCCACTAAGAAGTCATTTTGCAGTTGAGTGACCTTACATTCCACATTGTTTAAATCGGGCTTGTATCTCCACGTGTAGAGGTAAAGAGTTGTTGAAAGTAGTCTAGCAGCATACTCCGTAGTCCTGAATCCAAGTCAATCCATTCCCCATTATTGTTTTTGAGCTGAGAAATGAAATTCTTCCTATGCTTGTGAGAAGCCATTAGATGAAAAAACTTCGAATTAGAATCGCCCTCCGCTAGCCAATGTTGTTTAGATCTCTGTTTCCAATACATTTCATGCTATAAGAGGAGCTCTCTGCACTGTTTTTCTAAATCTCTTAACACCTCCATGTTTATTGTCGACTGGCGACGCAAACTTGCCATCTTCTGTTTAATCTTCTTAAGTTGATGGTGAAACTGTAGACTGTGAGATTTGTTAGGCTTATATTAATAAAGCTTTTGTTAGTAGAATTTTTTTCTTTAAATCTTTTATGAGAATAATTTTTAAAAAAATCAGTTGAATGTTTGGCTGTCATTTAAAAAAGAGTTTTGTTTATAACTTCATACAATAGACTATTTGGCAACATAAAAAAGTACTTTTAATTTGAACTATATTTTATTTTGCAATAAAAATTATTTATGTATATAAAATTATTTAAAGTATATTAAACAATATGCAAAGCATAATATATTAATTATTATATAATTTTAAGCCATATGAAACATAAATCAAAATATATCTAACCAATTCTTTTATATAGAAGTAAATAGTTAAATACATAATAAATGGGAAGATGAGTTTGTGGGTATTGTGGAAATTATGTGTAAAATATAAAGACAAAAGGGACTAAAAATAGACTCATTAATTGATCTGAAAAATTTACTTAAAAAAATATTTTTTGAAAGGCTCTAAATTTGTGCTTTTTAAAAAGCTATATTTTAGCTGCTAAAAAAGTCATATCTATTAAAGAAGTGATTTTTAATTTTACAGTCAAACACTCATTTTTTAAAAAATAAATTTTGTGGTAAAAAAAATACTTATTGGTCTCCCAAAAGTCATCCAAATAGGCACTAAGATGTCAATTATAAATTTGTGGAATAAGAATTGAAAAAGTGGCACAAAAAAATCTCACTCCAAAAATAAAAATTCGGGCACACTAACTTCAAGAATATGATACTTATCACATCAAAACTTTAAGTTGTCTTAAACATATTAATAGGAAAGTGACATAAACAATATAAAGGATCCTGTCAAGCACTAACATTTTGAAATTTTGAGTCTGCTTGTTGTTTTTTTGTCGAGCTTTTGCATTATTAGTTGGAAATATTCAAAATTCAACGAGGAAAGAAGTTTCTGAATGTGAGAGGTAAGTCTATCGAACAAGACTATTGAAGAGACAAAGACTGGCTCCCATCTATCGAATCCTTTTGGTTCTTCTCATCCAGTGGCAGACATTTTCTTTTCTTTATAAAAAGATAAATTCCATGAATATATTTTCATGTTCTACTTTATAATTGGTTTTATAATTAGGCATCTTCCACAAAGTAAACTCCCCTTTGTTAATCAGTAATAAAATAATTGAAATAAAAAATAAGAATGAGAATAAAAAATAAGAATCGGAACATGAAATAAATTACTGCATATTTAGTATGCAATCACTAGAAACAGAATTATAAAAGTTAATAGTTATATCATCGAATATTAAGAATAGTAATAACAATCTTTTACTTTTGTTTGATTATTATATGATTGATTTTGTAAATAATTAATTAAAATATTTTGTATTATTATTAATTAATAAAAATTTTGTATTTAATAAAGACACAATTAAAGTTATTTTTAATGATTCAACAAAATTATTAATTTTAAAGAATTGTGTATGATTTTTCTTATAAGAATACAGTTAAAAATCACAATAAACTTATTTTATGATATAAAATTATTGAAATAAAATAAAATAATTATTAGATAAATTAAATAAAATAATGTGCAATGTTGGTAATAATATTCTAAGAAGAATCAATCAAAATAAGTATTGTCTAAATCAATAAATTAATTTTAAATTCTCAAATAGAAAGTTTTAGATTAAACGAAATATTAAAAAATAATTATTTGTTTTTCTGATTTCAGATTATACATACTCATTCCCACTTTTTCATCGAGGATGGCAAATGCGGCTCGACAGGCACGACCGGCCCAACTTTGACCCTGGTTAACTGGGCCAAGGGCAGGGGTTGAGATTGTTTGGTCCGACTGGGCTATAGGTCAGACTCTGATTTGGCTTGGTAGAAAGGTACAAAACGACGTCATTTTAGGTTTAACTTTACTTTTTAAACAATTAAAAGCAGACGTCGTTTTTTAATTTTTTAAAAAAATAAAGTCAAATCGGGTTGAGACAGGAGCAACCCAAACTCAGCTCGGCCCATTGCAATCTCTAATTTCATTCCTAGTTAATACCTTTGAGTCTGGCCCGGCTCATTGTCGTCCCTAATGTTTCATCCCTAGTTAATACCCAAAAATCACAAATTAAAATGACTTCGTTTTTTAATTTTTAAAAAAAATAAAGTCAAACCGGGTCTAGACATGGATTAACCCAAACCTACCTCGGCCCATTACAATCTCTAATTTTCATTCCTATTTAATACCCAAAAGTCACAAAATTGGTAAAAGAACAAAATATGAATTACACGCCCACAAGGTTAAGAGCCTTGCGCTCTACCGACTGAGTTAGACGGGTAGTTGATTTAGGAAAATAATAATAATTTTAACATCGTGTAAAGCCGTACAAATACAACTGCATCCCTCCGCTTCAATGCCAACGCAATTCATATATAATTGCAGGTTCATCCAGCCATCTCACCTTACTCACCATGTAATCATAAAAATGGCTTTGTGATTTGTCCAGGACTTTGACTTCAGATCAATTAGATTGGCAAGTACGGATAATTACAATAATTATAAATAATACCCCGGACGAATTTGTGGTAGTGAAGACAAGGTGTCTCGGATATAAAAGAGAATGAAATTGCATATACCGAACAGCAGACGGTAGTTGAAATTGCCATCTTCTTCTTTTCCTGAACTCTTACGATCCAGGAACACTGAGCTTTCCATTTCCTGAAACAGTGAAGGGTCTTATGAGTGGTCATCTGAATGCCATGTTCCGAGCAACTCGTCTCCATTATTTCCCTGACATAATCCAAGTCAGCTTTATCTTTAGCACCAACTTGGAAATTTAGTGTCGTCTCTCAGTTTCTTGCTTTGAAATTCCACTCTCTGCACTCCAGTTTCAAAGGAATGTAGTGTTGGTGATTGTTCCAAAACTTGGAACATTTGCTTATCAGTTACCATAACGTTCATTCCTTTTATTATTACCATCAATAACGTTCATGGCGTTATTACCTCCTTTATTATGCAACGTTAACCATAATACGTTAATGTATTTTAATGTCTTTTATTACCAGTCTACGTATGAAGCTCTCCTTTCCTTCTATATATACGAGACACTCATTTGTTCTTCTATCATTCTTCTCGTCTCTAGCTATCATGCTTTTCATTTTATCCGGATACACATTTTCCATATTTTTCTTCTGTTTTCTTGCTTCTCACATATTGCCCCGTACGACTTAGATTTTTATGCTGCACTCTTCCTCCGCTGTTTTGTCTTTTCTTCAGTCAAACGGTTCCTACTTTATCTTTTAGAGTGCACTAAAATTGGTGGAGAAGATGTTAACTCTAGGGTCGGATCCTATTATCCTATTGTACTGTAGAGGGTGTAAAAGTACGTATATTATAACAAATAAGCATATAAATATTGTTATTATAAAATTTAAGGACATGATAGAAGTAATCCAATTCGTTTAATGATTCATATCATGTAATACAAAAGTGTGAGGACTAATATATAAACATATGTCTAAAAATTTGTGAGGTAATTATTAATTAATGATAGGTTAGATCAGTAATTACACTCATAAGTTTATAAAATGAGTGTAATCTCCTTGAACAATTTATTTTATTCAATTTGACAACGATTCGGACCTACCATTTTGTGCAAATTTGTTCAATCACAAGATTTTGAAACCTTTCAGTTCTTTGTCTCTTTTATTTTTTACTCATAGATTCAGGTACACTTTTGACATATTTCGTCTTCTCAAATACTCTAGACAAGATTTGTTTATCATGTTCTTCATTTGTAACTCTTTATATGTATAAATTATTTTTATTACTTTAATTTAGTATTAATGGAGCCATAATCGCATAAAAAATCCATGTGATGAAATTGGGTTATAGATTCTTGAAAAAAGTTTACAACGGTGTGATGAAAGGATGAATTTTAGGAGGCGATTGGTTCAAATTGGAGAAGGAAAAATGATTATTATTATTATTGATAGTGATTGGTTTATTAAAAATGTTGAGAAATAAAAATTTGTTATATTTTAATCAATTAATTATATTCCAATTAATTAATGAATTTATATTTTAATTAATTACATTTTAATTAACTAATTAGATATATTTTAATTAATTAATTATATTTCAATCAATCAATTAACTATATTTAATTAAAAAATTAAAAAAGAAAAAAACTGATGTCATGGTGTGATAAATGATCTTCATGTAATCTCATAGATTTGATTTTATCTTTAATTGTATCTTATTTGAATTTATTTCATGTATCTCATATGATATTCAATGATCTCATATGATCTTCGATATCTTATGAGATACCACAATGTGTATAAATACATGTAAATACATTCAGCAAAATGCACCAGAAATACAAAACAATTACTTGCAAATTGTCTTTCTCCCTATTCTTTCAACTTTCTCTAATTTTCATCCTATTAGCTTATGTACTTTCCCAAATAAAATGCTTTCCAAGGTATGGGCCGAGAGGATTAAACCTTTCCTTCCCAAAACAAGTTCTCGAGAACAAACAACTTTTCTCTCCGTTAGGGACATATCAAATAATCTGTTATTGGCATGGGAAATTATTCAATTCATTGACAAGAAAACAAGGTGTACTCACAACATAGTTTTTAAACATAATATAATGAAGGCTTTTGATAGAGTTTCATGACTTTTTTGAAGCAATTATTATGAAAGTTGGGGTTCAATGACCATTTTGTTCACTTGATTCTAAATAATTTAAAAGGAGCTTGGTTTTCAAGCTACCATAAGAATTAAACAAGGTGGTCCTATATCACTATATCTATTTATATTGATCTCCGAAGTGCTTTCGCAAGGTTTGAATGCAAAGGCTGCATAAGGCAAAATAGAGACATATTCTTTACCTAGAGGTTTCAAAACTATCACGCACTTAAGCTTTGTTGATGACATCATTTTATTTACTAAGGGGCATCGACGTTCTCTTAATGCTTTGATGAATTTTCTACACTTTTATGAGGATGTTAGTGGACAAAAGATTAATATGGCCAAAACTTTTTATGTTGCTTCGAAACATATGAGCCACTCATATTCCCACTTAATCACGGATATTACTACAATTCGTCGTGACTAGTTGCCTTTTAAATTTTTGGGATGTATGTAGTTTAAAGGCCAACCAAAATCATCTTATTTTAAGCATGTTCTGGATAAGATTGATTTGAGATTAAAAGGTTGGTATCAAAAGCTTCTTTCTCTATCTGGTAGAATGATTCTAATCAAACATGTCTTATCAACAATTCCATTATATGATATAACTTCCATCTAGTTACCAAAGACAATCATTCATCAAATTGAACAACGATTTGTTAGATTCTTTTGGGGACACATAATAGATGGCAATAAGAGACATTGGCAGAATTGGAGGAGCCTTACACTAGCAAAAAATGAAAATAGTCTTGGACTTTTTTCTTTAACTGATTTAGACTGTGTGGCTACTTGTAAATTATGGTGGAAGATACATCAAGGCAATTCTCTTTAGGCATCAATTTTGAAAACACGACCACAAGGAATACAAAAAAGTTAGCATTGGAAACGTCTCAAATGGAGATCTGAATTCTTTGCAGCTCATACAAAAATCATAATAGCAAATGGATCAAGTTCTTTTTAATGGGATAACTAGTCAAGAAAAGGTATGTTACATTCATATTATGAAGGTAATGAAGAGCTTCCTTATTTTCTTACTTTGAAGGATTTTTTACCCACGTAGTTGATAATCTAATTGTTTTCCAACATTTGTTACCTTATGAAATAGTGGCATATCTAACAACGTTTCAACCAGATTTTGTTGATGGACCAGAACTCTTTATTTTTGTCTAGCATGCTAAATGGCTTGCTTCCCCTACAAGAAACATTTAAACAATTGGGCTTCTCAATGGCTTCTAAATGTTGTTTTTGTGAGAATTTAGAAGATATTAACCATGTCTTTTTTCCCTTCAAAATAGCTTTTCAAATGTGATCTTACTTTTAAGAAAAAATGAACATAAGAAAACCAAATGAGATGCCTTGAAATGCTACAATAGAAATCCAACAGCTTCTACAAGTTTTTATATAATGGAATCTATGGTGTGTTCATGATAAAGCTTTCTTTGAAGATCAAAATTTTGTGGCACATTCGGTAATACAACTTGTTCATAAGTGATTATATAATGCTAGTATCATCAAACCTTTTATGATGTGCTCAACAGATGATCAACTTCTTGTCTCAACTGGTTGGATTTGTAACTTGTTACCTCCGAAACGGATCCGTAGTAAGGTAGTGGTATGGAAAGCTCCTCCTTCTTCTTGACTAAAATTAAATTTTGATGGATCAAGTCTTGGTATTCCTGGTGCTTGTGGTGTAGGCTATATTATTCAAGACCCTAATGGAAATTTCAAGTTTGCAAGATCTAAATATATTCAACATGGGACTAGTTTATTTGTTGAATTAATGTCTCTAAAATTAGTGATTCAACATTATCATCTAGAAGAATTTCAAAAACTGTGTATAGAATCAGATTCTATGCTACTAGTTTAAATGCTGACAGGAAAAATATCATGTCCTTGGCGATATAAATATCTTATGGAAACAATTTCTACATCTCTGTAGGATTTTGTCATTACTATCATGCATGTTTACAGGGAAATCAATTCAGTTGCCAATGCTCTTGTGCACCTAGCAAGCACCACAGAAACATCCTTAGAATTTGGCTATATAGATAACCTACCTTGATTCATTAGGGGTCTTTTATTTTAGATAAACCCCAATTTCCTTACATCATATGATTTCACTAATGCTATCACATTCATTACATTTAATTTTCATTTGTATTACAAGTTCCATATTTGTTTTCTTTTAACAAAATTTTCACTTTTTTAGGTAAGGTTTATATCACCCTCTAGCTCGTACAAATCTTTTATTATTAATAAAATAGGGTAAACATCCCCTCCAAGGTTTCGTCCCTGGTTTTAAAAAAGTAATATTATATAAACATCTATAAGTTATACAAGATATTAATGACAACTTGAGCAATTTTATAGACAAAACAATAAATAAAGAGATCACTTAATAAATTAGAATATGTTTGACATACTAAAACAATGCTCAAATTACAAAAATATTATAACATAACCCAAACAACTACCTAGTGTTGTTCTTGTTCATAAACTTATAACCCTCCAAAAAGGTTAGTTAAAATCAACTAAAAATATTTTGAGAGTAATGATACAGTAAGTATTTGATTTTGATCAAAGCAAACATCACATAACTTTATCATTCACGACGTAATCACTCATCAGTTGAACAAACTTTTATGCCTACATAGCAAGTGATTTTATTTAACATATTGACTTTAATTGTTGAAATTTAAGCAATATGTGCATGGACAATGAATTTCACATTGTAAACTCATTTGATCTTTTACAAATTTCATGAAAGTCTTCACTTTTAAATATTGACTAGTTCATTTATGATGAGTCATCCAACTTTTGTCCATATAGCTATACAATTATAAGTAATTTACTAAATTAATTAATGTAATTAAATTTGTAAATAACATAATGGTAAATCAAAATTGGCATACCAAGTTTGTATTCTATCAAAAAAGGAAATTGGTTAGTAGACTATGACAAACCCTATAATAAGATATATGACAACATTATAATATAATAAGCATATGGTAAGAAACACTACTCAATGAGAAATAGATAGAGTATAGTGTCATTTAATTTGTATGTGAAATAGGAAATAGGATAAGGAAATAAAAAATAGGAAATAGGATAGTTAAATTAGGATTAGGGTTTATGTTGTATGTGAAATAGGATTGGTGCTTATGTAGTATGTGAAATAGGATTAGTGTTTATTGTAATATGCTTAGGGTTGTTAACTTTAGAGCCCTAAATAGTTTAGCTAGAGCCATGAAGGACAAAATAGGGAAAAGAATTTAGTGACAAGTATTTTTCTAATGTATATTGGAAAGGCATAAAGCATCAAAGGTTAATAAGTTGATATAAAGACACCATAGTAAGACACTCCTTTGAGATGTTACAAGGGCTTGGCTCACTACAAACCAATGATTAGAGCTTAATTTATTCATGAAGTGAGCTAACTTATTGATATCATAGCTAAAATGAAGTCATATAGGTCAAAAGGTATTGAAGAGAGCCAAGTACTTATTGCTACTCAATTAGATCAGTCTAGGAAATCCATCACCATGATTAAGTATTATAAATAGAGATAATAGATCGAAAACTTCTTTAAAATCATTCATTTTAATGTGCTTGCTAAGATAGATATTCTTTTCTCATGGAATCACACTAATAATGGTGCTTATTAGCTTAGGTAAATGGTATATAACTTAAGAAAATCAACTACTTCCCTGTGATGGAGTATATTAAGAAGTGACCTTAGAGGAAGACAAATTCCTTATAAAAAAAAATTTTCTATGAGACTTTGTTCATAGTGGAAAATTGTCGCTAGAATTTGTTAGCTATGAAGACAAAACTATAGTGAAACTAAATGTAGCTAATAATCTAAAAAAACCAATGAAATAAAATTTTTTTAGGTACTGTTTCAATAGGCTACAATTTTCAAAATTTTTAGCCAAATAGTTACTTTTAGCTATGACTTTTAAATCGCAACAAAAGAAAACACAGCCAAAAGTTATATTTGTTGTGTTAAGTTGAGGTTGTTGATGCTAATGCTGCTAATAAGGTAACTAAGGTTATTAATAAACATGTAATCTGATAGGTGTAATACTTAATATGTTTTCTAGGTGTTGGAGTGTGTTTTTAGTGCTTTCTTAGATGAAAATCATGTGTTTATGACTTAGATTTATGTTCCTGTTAGTTTTTTGTTTGCTTTGTTTATTTATTTGTTATTAAAGGCAAGAGTTGATCTTAATTGTATAATTCAAGGATTATTTGACATGTTCAGTGATGATTGGAGATAGGAAAAAGAAAAGAAAAAGAAAAAGAAAAAGGTGGAGAAATAAGTCTAGCACAATTGTGCATACGGAAACAGCAGGGTAGAGAGCCTCTTACACGATCGTGCCAGAGATCTAGAGAAAATACATTCATGATCGTGCACATGGAATGCACGGTCATACATGGAGCAAGTTCTAACAAATTTTAACTTTTCCAGCTCGTGGGATTTTTATATTCTTGAAGTTTCAGGGCTATTTTTGAAACTAAAACAAGTGGGAACCCTAGAAAGAACCCTAGAAGGCTTAAGAGTATAAAAAGGAAAAGAAAAAATACAAAAGAGAGGCTACACATCACCAAAAAAAGAGATATCAAAAGTGTAAACATCAAAATCAACCCCTATTTTCCATAATTTCCAAATCAAGGCTCCAAACTATTTTCTTTCTTTTCTCTTCTTATATTTCATTGTCTTGGATGTTAATGTTAATTAGTTGTGTGTTGAACATGATTATGGATTTCTAAATCTATATTAGGGTTTATTCTTGAATTTTTTATAAATTTATCCCTTTGAATTTAACATATTACTGTTTTATGGTATTTGTCATTCTTATACTTAGTAAGAAATCGATATATTGAATCAAAGTTATATGTGTCAAGTTGCGCAACGAAAGTTGGTGCCTTAATAGACCTACAAATATCAGGTTAATAAGCAATTGAAGAGAGATCTTAATTATGAATTAATTATCCTTAGGATTACTTTAAATCCAATTGAATTGTTACGAGTAGTTTTGAGAATCGAGAGATTTCAACTCAACTGTTATATATTTCAATTAGGATTACTTAGTTAGATCTTAATAAAGGGTAATCAAAACCTTAGGATATATATGATCAAGCATAATTGAATTAACAAGGTAAAGGTAAAGCAAAACAAAGATAGATAATTCCTAAGTTTCCATTACTAATTAACTTCACTCTTATTACTATCTTTACTGAGTAGGTTATTCAGTTTGATTTTATATTAATTTTAGTTAATTTATTTTAATTTCAATTAATTCAACCATTTATTACTTTAGACAATGTGCGTTCAAATTATTAGGTGACTAATCCAATCCTCATGTGAACGATATTTTATATACTACAATATATGATCTATATACTTACATTATTACATACATTAAAACTAAGCAAAAATAAGTTTTTGGTGCAATTTTCGACGATTGAATTAGCATCTTGTTTAATTTAAATTCCTTTGGTTCAAGGAACTTGATACTTTATCTTGTGTGATTGCAGGTGCATGAACACAAGTATCACTCGGAGCTGAAGTAAATTAGAAGATACATCAAACTTTGACATCATAAAGCAAAAATGAGAGATTTGAAAAGGTAAACACTAAGAAATAATAGAAAGAACAATTTCAGAGGAAAGAAACCAAGGAGAACAATAAAGGACACTTATGACTTGCCAAATGAATTCCTTCTTTAAATGTTCTACAACGGAGTGAATCCATCCACGAGAGGAATCATTGATGCACCAACTGTGGCTCTTTAATGAGGAAAATAATTGATGTGGCACATGATCTGTTAGAAGAGATGACAAACAGTAGTTGTCTTTAGACATAAGAAAGAAGTCGACAATAATCAACCTTTCGAGATCAAAAGGGAGTACTTATTGTAGATTCAGTAATACCACTGTAGGTTGAAGTGGCAAATCTAACCAAAAAATTGAACAACCTGAAAGCTACATCTTTCAGTCCACTTAAGGCAATTTAGCATATATGTGAGCTATGAGGACAAGAAATTCATATCACAGATAATTGCTTCTTAGTAGAAAACAAAGTATGTAGCGACTCAACTTTATGGGAGTGCAATATGTTGGTAAGGGAGGTAATAGTCCCTATTATAATACGTATAATCCTGGGTGGAAGAACAACTAGATTTTTCTTAATCTAATAATGCAGGGAATTAAATGAGAGCTCAAGGCCTACCGAGATTTTAGCAAAACAAGCTCAGTTCATTAGAATCAAATATGGATAAGTTAATGGATGGGTTAAATGCTATAGAAATAAAATTTTCCCAAATTGTGAAGAATCATACATCTTCCATTCATAATTTGGAGGTTCAAATGGGCCAATTAACCAATGCATTCTCTACACAAAATGTGGGGAGTCTCTTGAGTAACACGGAAGCAAATTCAAGGAAGCAACTGAAAGCCACCACATTTAGGAGTGGGAAAGAGTTAGAAGAAGTGTTCGATAAACAAGTTGAATTCCACCAAGTAGAAGATCAGAAGAAAAAGAACAAGGATGAATAGAAGCAAGATGTCACTCTTTATGTTCCTCCTCCTCAGTATGCACCAAAGATCTCATTTCCACAAAGGCTGCAGTAGAACAAAATGGATATGTAATTTGCAAAGTTCACGGAGAAGTTGAAGAAATTGCAAATTACCTTGCCTTTGTCTTTGGAGAGCATACCCAAGTACAAAAAGTTTCTCAAAGACATCTTATCAAATAAAAGGACTTGGGATGACAACCAAACAATCTCCGTGAAGAAAAGCTGCAGATCTATAATTACGAACCACATGCCCTCAATTTTGAAAGATCCAATAAAAGGACCCAACTCAGAGTTCCACTTCCAAAACCCAAGTGGAACCCTCCCGATGACCCCACGATAGCCCTCCAATTAATATCTGACTCGATCGAAGGGTTCCCGCAAAGTCAAGTCATTCAACTATTTAAAATTTTTTTCTATCATTTCACTGAAAATTTTTGCAGCTCAACAACTATATTTTGATTTTCCAAGAATTTCAAAAACCTACATAACATATTTTTAAACATTTCTAATATTTCATATACCATCTCAACTTCTGAAATGGGACCTCAAGCCCACATCACAAGCAATCACAAACATATAGTTCTCAACATTTGAAAAACATCATTAAGGATCAAAGCCCTCGTAGTTCATTAAGAAAAAGAGATTTACAATCCCAAAGATGTTTACAAGATCACATTTTTAAACCTTTTCCAAAAATACTTTAGAACATATATACAAGCACTTAAGCTAATTTCAAGCAAACACATATATAAGAAAGATAAGACAAACACAGCAGCACCCAACTATAAAACTAATCCTATGGCAGAGTCTCAATTATTACAGCACCTGTACACATACCTGGGGTAGTTTGTTTAAAAACATAAAAATAAGGGTGAGCTAAACGAGCTTAGTAAGTGTAATTAGTTTACTAAAAGTTAACTTTTTATAACAGCGTAACTGAAACATTCTCATATAATCATAGAGCTCATGGTAAAATAATTGTCATAACAATTCACTCGTGCATCATAAAATCTGGTAATCCAATAACATGTCGTAAAACATAACTTCATTTTTCTAAAATTATTATTTCAAAATGTCTTTTTGAAATTAAACTCATAATATAAGATTTTCCTTTTTCCTTTTTCCTTAATCAATAAACAGTGGAAACAATAAGTTTTCTGAAAACTTTTATACTGCAAATAAGTCAACTACTAGAATTGGTACCATAAGATGCCTTTCAAATTACTTTTAAAAATAAATAATGGCTGCATTATTATTTTTTTCATGAACTTCTTATATGATAAGCCCACCATAAACTTCTTTACATTATAAGACCCTTAGGCATAAGGTCACAGAGATGGTTTTGCATCGCTTACCGTAACTAGTTAACCACTAGTTATGGAGATGGTTTCATATCGCTTACCTATAATAGGTTAACCACTATAGATCGGTAGTTACGGAGTTAATTCTGCATCGCTTACCCGTGACTAGTTAACCATTAATTACGAAGCTAATTCTATATCGCTTACCAATAATAGGTTAACCTCTATAAATATACCAGTATAATAACATATATAAAGCCTAGCAGTGTACTATAGGCAAAAGTAACTCTTACATTTATGACTCATCTTTTTTTCTAAATCAAGTACGGGAGGATTCATAATTGAATTAATTCAATGTAACTCCTAATCATATAAAATTTAACTTTCAAATTAAAACTCATATATTGCCAAGGCATAAACTTATTCTAGCAATACTCACTTGTAAAATATCATTTGCATAAAACTCAGCATAAATATTCATTTCATAATCAAATGAAAACCATTTGCATAAACTCAATTTAAAGTACACTCACAACTTGCTAGTCTCCATAAACATATAACATTTGTGTAAAATCAATTTAAAGAACACTCATATGTTATCAATTCTTTTACAAAGAATTTGGTCACATAAAACAATTAAAATACACTCACATGTCATCAATTCTTTTGTAAAGAAGTTATTCAAATGAAACAATTAAAATGCACTCATTACTTTGCGAACTTATCTCTAAGCACACTCATGCGTTATGTGCCTCTCCTTTACCTACATAAAGCGCATTTTACTTAGGCATTTATTTCCAAATTAGTAAATAAGGCATTAAAACTATATATTCGGTTTAACCTAATTTAAGATTTATATCGAATCGTGTAACATGTAAGCTAATTATATTTTTTCTGACTTCCGTAAGCTAATCTATTAGTCTCTGTTTCCAAATATAACTTCAAAAGTCACTTAAATATCATATTTTACCTATTCTAACTTACTAATTTCTTCAAAACACAATCTCACCTAATTTAATTCACCATATCATGATCATGCATGATGAGCCACAGTTATGACCTATGTCCATAATCCATACCTCCATTTGTTCCTTACTTGTCATATAGAAAACGTTCTAATTAGGCTTTGAAGTCTTCTAGACATTTGTTCCCCTATGTCTCTAGTTTTCATATCATCAAAAATCATGCCATGTCAACTTCTAAATCATGAAAAAGGTACCAAATACCACAAGTTATTTCAACATAGGGGTAGTATCAAGTTACCATTTTCAATCTCAAATTTCAATATCATTCATCATGAATTAGGTCTAGGTTTCTTCTAGATATTTTTAGTACTATGTCTAGGTTTTAGATCCGATTTAAATAACCCAATTTGGAGGTATGTAGGCTGATTTATGGTGAAAACAATGGGACTGGTTTAAATTAACCTAATACAGAATTCCACTACACATTCCTCATTTAACCAATTATATGAAAAGAAACATCAAAGTAATACCAAGACACAATTGATCTTAAATACATCCATCTTAATCAAGAAAGCCCAAAAAATTAGATATTTAAGCTAGGAAACTTACCACTTTTTCTTGTAATTTTTTGAGCATTTGATGAATAATTCAAGATTTCTCCAAATCGCCATCAAATTCTATAAAAAATGACTACACTCTTCTTCCTCTCTCCTTGGTCGATGTTCACCCATGGCTTCTCTTCTTTTCCCTTTCTTTTTTTTGTCTCTCACATTACTCTCTCATCACTCTCACATTTATGTTCAAAGAATGAAGCAAAATGTCTTAAGTTTTGCTTTTTATACTCATTTAATGGATTGCACATGTCACCTTCCTATTTGTCATCACTAACAACTCATCAAACACATGTCATCATCTCATTGGTCTTCTTTAATGACTCATCAATTCACTAATATCATGTAAAAAGACCAAATTGCCCTTTAATTCATTTAATTGGCCAACTAACCGAATTAAATCCTGAAAACATTCCATAACAATTTTATTTTTAGATTGACCATGAAATATTCTAATTAAGGTCAATACTTATTGATTAGATGCTTTTAAAAATTTTAAATGGGTTTTAAATCATAAATACCCATTATTTTCCAAAAAAGGCACTTTAGTCCAATAACTTGAGATTACCTAAATTCCATTCAAACAACCTCCGTTTTGACCCGTTTCAGTTCTTATTGACTCCAATCCTAATTCTAGAGCTTTTCATCATATTTTGAAATTATTCAGTAACTTTTTGGTTGCCCAGAAGAATTTTCATATTTAATCCAGAAATCACTTAATGTCATTAAAATCGTCCGGATTTGGTTTAAAAGTGTCAGCTAAATCTCCAAATCACATTTTGGGGCTTTTAAAGCTCACTCGGAATCATTCCGTAGCTTTTCAGAGTTTTCAAAAAACATTAGAGAAATTTTCGATCAAGTCTAGAATTATCTTTGGTCTATCTATGATCTTCGTTATAACCTTAATAATACATTTAAACGCTTAAATTACTATCATACATCATAAATAGAGCATACTCTGTAAAATGCATATACAACGCATTACACAATACAATAATCAAACTAGGATATTACTTCCAAGGAGTTTACAATACACTATATTTTTGGTAATTTAGAATTCACTAAATGTTTATATGACCTAGGTGTAAGTATTAATATTATGCCTTTGTATATATTTAGGAAATTTGGGCTAAGAGATGTGAAGTTGACTTCCATTCTTATTCGGTTGGTGGATCAATCTGTAAAGAAACCATTTGGCATGGTAAAGGATGTTCTTATAAAAGGGGACAAGTTTATTATTCCTATGGATTTCGTTGTGCTAGACTTTGAAGAGAATCAAAATTGTCCATTAATTCTTGGTCAACCCTATTCGAACAATGGAAGACCTTTGCAGATGTCTATGAAGACAACCTCATCCTTCAAAATGGTGACGAACAAGTGAAATTTAATATGAATAAAGTATTGAAGAATCTGAGGGCAGCTCGTTAATAAGAATTGATGTATTGATGAATGTTTAAAAGCGCAAGAAAAGGAGCCATTTATAAAAAACTATTGATGAATTATTGGTAGTCACCTTGAGTACAAATAGTTTCTACTTTAAACATGAAAACTATTCAAGTCAACAGAAGATTCAGGGAGTTTTATCATTCCTTATTTTATTAATAGTTTGTTATTGAAAAGGGCATGAATTGAATCAATTGGATTTCTTAATTTCATACATTATGTTTTTATTATTATCTTACAACATGTGGCTTATTCATAGGTTACTAAACTACTTTTAGGGTAACAAATGGAAGCAAACCACTAATTTGAAACCCAGGTTGATGGTAGATGTGAAGGGTATGTCAACTAATGACATTAAATAAGCACTACTTGGGAGACAACCTAAGAATTAAGATAAGTTTCATTTTTATTTTGTTAGTGTTGTGTTCTTTTTTATGCTTTATGTTTATTTTGTAAAGAGTTGAATTGATGGATGTTCATGACAGGAAGTGTGTCCAAGTTCTATTTTTGATGCCATCACCACTACAATACCCATACGTAGTCTTTCCCTTGTTTTTGTTCTTTTATTTGCTATATTTGTTATGTGTGTTGTTTTAAGTTATGTTTTTGTGTGGTTTTTATATTGAGGATAATGTATTGTTCAAGTGTAGGGACATATACGCACTTACATGTCATTTGGTTGTAAGTTTGCATTTTCATGGTGATAGCTTTTTTTATGCTAGCATTGTGTGCATTTTTGTTGCATTGTGTGAATGTGTCCATGGCATGAATTGAAAAGAATTGGCTTACCTTCAAACATGGTCATTTAAATTGTAAAGGCTCATTAACTTGTGAAGTTGTGTTTTAAAGTCTTTAGGATGAATATGCATGTTAATTAACATATGACATATATTCTTTCACTTATGACATATCTTTAGATACACTTATAATTATATTCATTTAAATTGGTAGGTTAAGAAATTGTGAAAAAATTTATGTGTTAAATAAAATTCTTATTACATTGGCTTTGTTTAAGAAAATTAGGTTAAGAATAAAGTTGGTAGCAAGTTAAGAGTTATAATATAGCTTAGTAACCAGGGGCATTCACAACAAAATGTTATCTTTACATCAAAAAGCTAGAATGATACTCCAACCAAGCTAAGTAAAAAACTTAACTTATTTGAGTAACTAGGGACATTCATGATAAGGTTTTTGCCTTCACATCAAAAGACTAGGTGCTAAAGGGGTTCTTGGAATAAAATTAAACGTATTGATCCTTTAAAAATAGTAAGAATTTTTAAAAAGGGTTACTTAGTGATAGTTTACCTTTTTAATTGATCAATAATAATAAGTGCATGCTTACAAATTTCATAAGTGCATGAATAAGGTGTCAATATTTTGATTGGTATGCACATTCAAATCAAAGCACTTAAACATAAATGGAATAAATTAGTGTGGTGGAACTTTTTAAGTCGTTGATGATTGAAGTTAAGTTAGTTCTATGAGATTTGATATCATTGTACCATTATTGGATTGTTGCATGATTTTGTGATTATGTTTGTTTCATGTGTTTGTTTCTTTTGTGGTTTTAGTTTTGCTTGGGGACAAACAAAGATTTCAGTGTGGAGATGTTGATAGGTGTAAAAATTAGTATTTTTTCTAGGTGTTAGAGTGTGTTTTTAGTGTTTTCTTAGTTGAAAATCATGTGTTTAGGATTTAGATTTATGTTCTTGCTAGTGTTTTGTTTTGTTTTTTTCTTTAATTGTTATTAAAGGCAAGAGTTGATCTTAATTGTATAATTCAAGGATTGTTTGACATGGTTGGTGATAACTTAAGACAAAAAAAAAGAGAAGAAAAGATGAAGAAAAAGCTAGAGAAATAAGTGTGGCACGATGCATAATCATGCATAAGGAAGTAGTAGGCTAGAGATCCCCATGCACAATCATGCTAAAGAGCTAGAGAAAATCCATGCACGATCGTACACAGAGTGAATTCCAGTAAATTTCAGCTTTTTTAGCTTACGAGATTTTTGTATTCTTGATGTTTCGGGATGTGTTTAAAACCAAAACAAGTGGAAAAATCCCAAAAAGAACCCTATAAGCTATAAGCACATCATATAAAAAAGAGATCAAAAGTGGAAATATCAAGATCAACTCCAATTTTCCAAAATTTACTTATCAAGGCTCCAAGCTATTTTCTTTATTTTCTCTTCATATCTCATTATATTGGATGTTAATTTTGATTAGTTGTGTATTGAACATGATTATGGATTTCTAAATTTATATTATGGTTTATTCTTGAATTGTTTTGTATAACTTTATTTTTTTAATTCAATATATTAATGCTTTGTGGTATTTTTCATGCTTATACTTGATAAGAAATTGAGAGATTGAATCAAAGTTATATGTGTTAAGTTACACAATGAGAGTTGGTACCTTAATAGACCTACAAATATCAAGTTAACAAATAATTGAAGAGAGATCTTAATTATGAGTTAATTATCCTTAGTATTGTTTCAAATCCAATTGAGTAGTTAGGAGTAGTTTTGAGAATGGAGAGATCACAACTCAACTATTATCTATTTCAATTGGGATTATTTGATTAAATCTCCAAAGAGGGTAATCAAAACTATAGGATATCTAGGATCAAGAATAATTGAATTAACAAGGTAAAGGGAAGAGAAAACAAGGACAGAATAATCCATAAGTTTCCATTATTGATTAACTTCACTTTTATTGTTATCTTTACTTATTTAGTTATATTAGTCTATTTAATTTCAGTCAATTTATTTTAATTTCAATTAATTCAATCTTTTATTACCTTAGACAAAGTGCATTCAAATTGTTAGGTGATTGATCTAACCTTCTTATAAACGATATCTTGTGTACTACAATATACAATCTGTATACTTATGGTATTACATACATTAAAACTAACCAATCACAGTTCCACCTAGAAGGTTTACTAGAGAAAGCATTCCATCCACTTGTTAAGCATCTAATGATGTGATCCACACTAACGAGGGTGAACCTAAGAGCTACGAAGAGGCTATGAATAGTGATCATAAGGATATGTGGGTTGCAACTAAGAAAGAAGAGATTAAATCTTTTTATTACAACCAAACTTGTAAACTAGTTAGCTTTCCTAAAGGTTAAAAATAATCTTTTGCAAAATTAATGAGTTTAAAAGGTGAAAAATGAAGAGAATTCTTCTTATCGATGATATAAATTCAAGTTAGCTATTAAAGACTTTGTACAGAAAAGGGAAATGACTTCAAAGAGATTTTCTTGTTGGTTGCTAAGATGTCTTCCATCAGATTTGTTCTTGGTTTGGTAGTTATCCTTGATTTAGTAGTTTAACACTTAGATATGAAAACCACCTTTTCTCCATTATAATTCATCTGAGAAGATTTATATGCGACAACTAGATGGTCTTTTAGTGAAAGATAAGGAGAACTACATATGTAAGTTAAAGAAAAGATTATATAGTTTTAAACAAACTCTAAGATAGTGTATAAGAAGTTTGAGTCATTTATAATCAAGTAGGGATATAATAAGACTACTTCTAATCACTGTGAATCTGTTTAGAAATTCTTTAATAAGGACGTCATCATTTTATTACTCTATATTGATGACATATTGATTGTTGGTCATAATGCTTTTAGAATTGACAGGTTGAAAAAGGAGCTTAGTAAGTCTTATGCAATGAAGGACTTGAGACTAGTAAGACAAATTCTTGGCATACACATTATTTGTGATTAAAAAGAAAATAAATTGTGGTTGTCTTAAGGAAGGTACACTGAGAAAGAACTTCAATAGTTTTGCATAAATAAAGCTAAAGTGGCAAGCATATCTCTTGTTATTCATTTTCGGCTTGACACTAGGCAACCTTCATCTAGTGAGAAAGAGAAAGAAGACACTTAGAATATTCCTTATACATTTATAATAGGAAGTTTAATATATGCAATAATTTTCATAAGGTCTGATATTACTCACTTAGTCAATATAGTTAACCATATTCTCTCTAATCTAGGTAAAGAGCATTAGAATGTTGTAAAGTGGATTATGAGCTACCTTTAAGGCGCTTCTAGTTTAAAACTATGTTTTGAAGTAGGAAATCTTATTCTTTCTAGGTACATTAATTCAGGCATAGCATGTGATGTTAACTCGAGAAAGTCGACTTTAGGTTATCTGATTACCTTCACAGAAGGAGTTATAGCTTGGCAATTTAGGTTGTAAAATAATAGTGCATTGACTACTACTAAGACTGAATTTATTATTACAACTGAAGCTTACAAAGAATTCCTTTGGATGAAGAAGTATCTTCATGAACTTAATTTAATTTAAAAGAGTTATTTTTTTATGACAGTCAGAGTGTTATACATATTAATACGAATCCTATTTTCTATTGTATGTTTAAATATGTTGATGTGAGATATCATTGGTTGGACTTTAGTTTGCTTAAACATTACAAAAATGTATATAAAAGATAATAGTTCAGATATGAAGATGAAGTCTCTACTAAAAAAAAAATTCAATACTTGTCGTTTGATTATAGGTTTAGCAGAGGTCTCCACTTAAATCAAAAGAAGAGTTTATTGTAGGCAATGTTTCTAAAACTAGACTGAACTAATAGATTTGACCAGATTAAGCACAAACTATCCTAATTTTTTATTCAATTTTTATTTTTAACTATTATGAATAAAAATTGACCAGTTTAATATTAAATTAGCCAATTTTTTTGTGAATCATAAAGAAACATTAACTCTTCTTCAGCCAAAATAGAGCTAGGTCACTGACACAACACGTTAATGGGTGGTCTTTCTCCTCAGATTCCTTTACCGGTCCAATAAACAAAGAAACAATAACCAGTGAGATTTCTCTACCAAACTATTAAACAAATAACAATAGAGATTGGAGAATCATGAAAACCAAGACCATATACAGAAGGAGATGAATGCATATTGTAGTAGGAGGCAGAGGCTGTTCAGACTTTGGATGTTACCTAAACCAAATTCAATCAATAGGAGATGAAGAACACTTACCCCAGCAGGAAGTAAAGGATTTGTAACAACCCACCCATACTGATCCATGAACAAAGAGAAGTTGCTAGTTCCTCAATCCTTAATTGTAAGCACATCAATTTCATATTATCAACCAGAGAAATCAATATTGAAGAAGCCGAAGAGAGTTAGGAATTCAGCATAATGGAAGTAGAAACTCATGGACAAATGCAAAAATACAAAGGAAATCCCTTTGGCTCAATAAATTGATAAATAATCATTTAAAAAGGCAAGGTGTTTATAGATTTATATCACTTCTTTTAAGACTTAAATGCAACAAAAAGGTAAAAAATTTGTTAGCCTATATAAATGCTTGATTAAACAAAACTAAAACATAACCCCAGTTGGAGAGGGAAATAAACCATAGTCATTTGCTATCATCAGCAAGTGTTGACAATTTGCTTTCGAGAAATAATACTAGAGACAACATCATCAAAAGCTTCTCATTACTTGTTGTTGGTTGTGTAACACTCTAGGAACTTCTTAACCTTTGCTGGATGACTTGTAAGTTTGCATTAGCGTGTTTCAACTTTCATTGTTATTTGAGAATTGTCTATGGCTAATGTAAAATGTGTCTACTGTTTAATATCATATTACTTTACCCGACACTTTGCTTTGGTTATGGATGGATGCCATTCTTTATTTAATAAAAGCATTTTAATTTTTTAAAAAAATTAAAACAAGAAACAAATTTAATTTTTTGCATTATAAAATGTTATTATATATTTTTAAGTGGGGTTCACTATTGACTCACTTATAGAGATTTTGTTTTCTCTTAGATTTAGGTACAAGTTACTACTAGATTTTTAATAATTCTTTAAATTCAATTAAAGCATGGACTAAAAAAGTTATTACTTAGTAATTTAATAAAAATAAGTAATTTTGTTCAGGATAATTTAAAAGCATATTAAGCAATAATATTTAAACTTTAAACAAGTATGCTTAGAAGGACATTGAAACATTATTAATCAATAATTTAATATAAATAAGTGATTTTGTTTAGGATAATTTAAGAGTGTGTACTTTAAAGATGCATACTTGAAAAAGGATGCTAAAAATTTTATTAATAAGTAGTTAAATGTAGATAAGTAATTTTTTAAGGATAATTTTAGAGTGTATTATGGAGTAATGTTTAAACTTTGAAAAAGTATGTTTAAAGAAGGACACTGAAAAGCTATTAAATAGTAATTTAGTATAGATAAGTAATTTTGTATAGGATAATTTAAGAGTATGTTAAGGAGTGATATTTAAAATTTAAAGAAGTATGTTTAAAGAATTTCAGTATCCTTCTTTAAACATACTTCAACTTTTTAAGTGACTTTTTAGATTTATTCTATTTTAAAATATTTCAGTTGTTGTTTCCTATTTAAGTTTATTTTCTTTAATGTTTTAAATTATCTTTCAACCTCTTTTATGTTTCTTTGATATAGACTTTGATTCCTTATGTCAAGATCACGAGTTTACTCTCCTTTTTATTATTATTTCTTTGTTGGTTATGGTGATTGAAGTCAAAAATCATATTAACAAATAAACACTAAAGACAAATGAATCACGAAGACAAATTAAGGGGTATTTTTATTTTTAGACTTGTATCTTCTTTCTTTTCATTTCATCTTTCTTTTTGGTTCATTATTATAGTATTTTATAACTTATTTTTGTTATGGTTATTAATAGAAAATATGGAATCATCAGAAAAAGATTCGATGAACTTAACATCCTCTACTTTTGGTAAGTATGATCCAACAATGAAATATTTTTCTTCTTCTCAAGCATTTAATGGAAATATCCTATATAACTATATTTTTTGCTATAGAATATTTAAAAGAAGAAGAATTTATAGAATGAAAGAATATCTTATTAGTATTAAGGGTAATATTGCTTCTTGCAAAAAGTACCATATGATATATGTGAGAGAATTAGAAATTATTTATAACAATAAGTAAAAAAGAAAAGGTAAAATAAAGAGGCTCATAGTATATCTTTTAGAGATGAAAAAGCATAACAAGTATTAGATAAAAGAGAAAAAAGAAAGTTACGACCTAGATTCTTATTTTCCTCCAAGTATTAATTCTAGTTCTCAACCTAGTTTAAAAAGTGTTTTATTTAATAAAGATGATGTTTTGTGATGTAAACAAGCCAGAGCTAGATGGTTCTACTATTAATGTATTCCTTTAAATGTTTTAAATTCACCATATGTATTTTCAAAAAGTAATAGATGTTACAACAATGATAGTTTTAGGATTTAAGGTACCATATTAGTGTGCCTTTTCTTCAAGATTTAGAAAAAGAATGTCAGCTGATTATGGATACATATAAGTCTTGTTGGGAATCAACAAGATTAAAGACAAAGAACATTGATCTATTTATGGGTTTATTGTAATATTGGAAGAACTTTTATCAAGTCTATTGATGGTTATGATATGGTAAAAAGTGTTGATTCTTTATCTAAATTATTTTATGAAATTATCTAGTGGGTTAAACCAAATAATGTTGTGCATTTCATTATGGATAATGTAGTTAATTATGTATCAGTTGGGTATTTATTACAATTTAAGTATGAGTTGCTCATTATATAAATCTCAATTTAAAAGATATTGGCGTATGGACTATATTTTGAGTCTTGTTTCACATGCATCTAAAGATCACAATTTTGTGTATAATCATATAATATTTTTGTCTCAATTAAGAAAGCAAGAAGATTGGGTTGAGATTGTGCCTCCTGTTGATACTAGGCTTACAACTACATTTATTACTTTTAAAAGTATTTACAAACATAAATAATGCTGGACCCCATTCTCGGAGCCCAACAGAACAGTGCTGGACCCCGTTCCCGGAGCCCAACTATCCAAAACTGAGTCACAACCGAGAGTCAATGGGCCCTAGTCCTGACCCCCACGGCTGTACCCGGGGTGGCTCGTCGAGACAGACAAAAGAAATAAACTGCAGAAACATACTTACCTCACTCAAACATACATTCATACATTCACACTAAGCATAATCATCCAAAATGCCATTACAATATCAAAGGATTCAACAGCTAATACAACACAAATCTTAATACAATTACAAATGATGCTCAATGTTAATATGCTTAATGAACTATCCAAAATGGTACTAACTT
>JANZLC010000008.1:20840115-20857718 GCA_026413385.1 Erythroxylum gracilipes | reverse complement strand
CAATGATGAGGATTTTGTATTAAATGATAACTGGGGTCATTGTAGTTATAGTTAGTATCCTCCCATAGACGATTGAATGAAGTTTTAGATTTTTTTTCCTCTTCTTTTAATTTTACTTATGTTTGATGTATATGTTAAATTCTATATATGTAATGTAATTGTAAATGTTTTGTTATATGTTTTACTTCAACTTGGTTGGTTTCTCATCACAAACTTTTTTGGTAAATCATAATAGTTTGAGAGCTAAGGATATTTATTATTCTTTTTATTGGATGTTTCGAACTTTTGATGTAATTATTATTTATTATATGATGAAATTGTAATATTTTAAATACTTTTTATTATTCTTAATTGTATATTTGTATGATGATAAATGTCTTTTTTCTTATTAATTGTGGTTATTATTTATATGTGAAATATTTGAAAATTACTATTATTACATATTAATTGTGGTTATTATGTATTATTATGATTTTTGGAAACATGGTTGATGAAAACTTATAAAGTATACAACACAACTGTACAATATGTCAATGAACTATTTTGTAATTTCTAAAAAAATTTAGGGACTATTTCATAAATTTTAAAAATGACCTAAAACGATACCTGGTATTGACCGGTATTGGTACAGGTTCGGTATGATATTCGCAACATTGGGAGAAAGTCCTTAAGACAAGAGGGTCTTAAGGAAGAAATTCACAATTATTTTCATAACACCTTAGAATTAACATGGATTAAGAATTCATCAACTGACTTTTTGATATCCTTTCTTCTAGAAGTGCTCACAAGTAATCAATTGGAGCCCTTAACAAAAGAAATTGCTATGAAAAGCCTTAACTCCTAACAAGCTACAAGTTTAGATGAGTTGAATTGTTCTTCTATAGAGAAGCTTGGTCATAGATTAAAGATCATGTAGATAAAGTTGTTTTGAATTCTTCAACTTTAATTAAATCTTTAAAAAAAATCAATAAAATTGAAATTTGCCTAATTCTTAAAGTACAAAATCCAAGCTTACTCAAAGACTTCAGACTCATAGTCTGCTGCAATATTCTATATAAAACCATCTCCAAAATAGTAACCTTAATAACAAATAGGTACTATACTCATTCATTAGCAAAATTCAAGGGGCTCTTTTATATGGCAAAAATATAAGGGACAACATCTTGATTAACCCATAACTTGTAAAAGGCTATTAAAGAACCTCACTCCTTGAAAATTGTATTATGAAGATAGATTTTACAAGGCATTTGACTCCATAAATTGGCAATTCATCTTACATGCTTTCTGAGAATTCAAGTTCCCTTAAAAGTTTTTTAACTTGGATTGAACAATGCCTAGTTACTTCCTCCTTTTTGTGTCTTGGTTAATAGGAGCTGGCCAAAGTAATTAGAGGAAGGAAAGGAATAAGAAAAGAGGGCCCTTTGTCCTCTTATCTTTTCTCTATTTGCATGGAGGTCTTGTTAAGGCTCACCAGACTTAACAAATGCAAAAAAAAAACCCTCTTTTAAGTACCATAATAAATATGGTAAGATTGGTTTCTTCAACTTATATTTGTAGATCACCTTTTTATGCTTTTCAGGGCTAATTCTCATTCACTTAAACTCTTTAAGAACTCTACCAACCTATTCAGAAAACTATAGTGCTTAACTATCAACATAGATAAGATTTTCTTGCTAATATCTTCAAATAATGTCTTTATAGGACAAGAACACTCACAACTAACTAAGAAGACAATAAAATACCCTCTTTACATACCTTAGGATAATCATCTCTTCTAAAAAGCCATCATATAATGATTGTTAAGTCTTACATGATATGTTAAGGAAAATAATGAGCTTTTGAGGTAATAAAAGTATGTTCTTTGTAGGAAGAATTCACCTCCTTAAATCAATTGCAAGCAATCTTTATATATATTAGACCTCCCACATGGTTTTACCAAAGCAGATCATTATATACATAAAGAAACTAAAGAGGAACTTCCTCTAATCAAGTGATGCACATAAGCTAACAAAAGATAAGTTCAAATGGTTTGAGATTGGTTTGCTGAAGAAGGAAGGATAACTTAGATTATAACCTATCAAAACATCTCACAAGGTTCTTCTTGCTAAGAGGATTTGGCACATTTTCACTAATAAGGATAACATATAGGTCCAATGGTTGCATGCATACCACTTAGAGGATAATAGCTTCTAGGAAATATAACCAAAATTTGGAATTTCATAGGCATTGCAACAAATCCTTAAACTAAGAAATAAACTCTACTAGGAGATCAAACTAAAATAAGGAATAAGAAATTATACATCCTTAACAAGGTAAATGGAGAAACTACCTAAGACAAGAGCCTCTTAAGGAAGAAATTCACATTACTTTCATAAGACCTTGGGATTAATAGGGTTTGGGAATTTATCAATTAAGTTTTTGAGATCTTTTCTTCTAGAAGTGCTCACAAACAACTAGTTGGAAGTGTTGATAAAGTTAATCAATGAACTAGATGTTGAGACTGTTATAAAAAGCTTCAACCCTAAAAAGGCTCCTAGTCCAAATGAGTTTAATTGTTTTTTTTATAGAGAAGCTTGACTATAGATTAAATATCAAGTAGTTAAATTTGTTTTAGATTTCATCAATTCTGACAAACTCCTTGGAGAAATCAATAAAACCAACATTTGCCTAGTTCTTAAAGTACCAGATCCAAGCTTACTTAAGAACTTTATACATGTAGCCTATTGCAATTTTCTATATAAAACCGTCTCCAAAATCCTTGCCTCATAGCAAAAACATGTATTCATTCATTAGCAAAACTCAAGGTTCCATTTTATATAGAAAGAATGTAAGGGACAACATCTTAATTGCTCAAGAACTTATCAAAGGCTACTAAAAAACCTTATTGCTTAAGACTTATATCATGAAGATAGACTTTCACTAGGTATTTGAATACATAACTTGGTAATTCATTTTACATACTTTCCAAGCATTCGAGTTCCCTCAAAAGTTTATAAATTGGATTAAGCAATTCTAGTTTACTTCCTCCCTTTGTGTCTTAGTTAATGGGGAGCAGACCGAACTAATCAAAGGAAGGAAAAGAATAAGACAAGGGAACCTTTCTCCCCTTATCTTTTCTCTATTTGCGTAGAGGTCTTGTTAAGACTTACCAAACATAACATATACAAAGAACCTCTTTTAAATACCACAATAAATTGGTCTCTTCAACTTACCATTTGTAAATGACCTTTTTATACTTTATAGGGCTAATTCTCATTCACATAAACTCTTAAAACTCTATCAACCTATTCAGCAAATTTTCAAGCTTAACTATCAATATAAATGTGAGTTTCTTGCTAATTTATTCAACTATTGCCTTTATAGGATAAGAACACTCACAACTGACTTGGATGATAATAAAAGACCCTCTTTACATACCCGAATCATATAGGGATTGTAAAATCTTATATGATATGTTGAGGAAAATAATGAGCTTTTGAGGTAATAAAAGTATGTCCTTTGTAAGAAGACTTCAACTTTTCAAATCAATTGTAAGCAATCTTCACACATACTAGACCTCTCATATGGTTTTACCAAATAAAATCGCTAAAGACATAGAGAAACTAATATGGAACTTCCTTCGATTAGGTGATACATATAAGATGACTAAAGATAAAGTCAATTGGTCTAATATTGGTTTGCTAAAGGAGGAAGAAGAACTTGGAGTATGACCTATCAAAACATCTATCAAGGTTATTCTAACTAAAAGGATTTGGCATCATTGATTAAGATAACCTATATTTCTAATGGTTGCATATATACTATTTAGAGGACAAGAGCTTCCAAAAAGTACAACCAAAAGTTCGAACTTTATAGACATTGCAACAAATCCTTAAATTGAGAAGTAAACTCTACTAAGAGATCAAATATAAAGTAATGAAAAGGAACTCAACTTGTCTATGGTTTGAAAAATTGGAGCATAAGGGGATCTTTAGTCCTCATTATTAAAATTTTCACCTTAAACATATGCTAAAACCCTAGGCCAAGGTAAATGAGTTTGTGGAAAACAACGACTGGTTTATTAAGTTTAGGTGCTCTTCTATCCTTCAAAACATACTTTGGTATTATAAACCTTATCAAGATCATAAGGACAAGGATCTATAGCAAAGGAATATCTTCGGTTCCTACACAATAAAAATCTTATTATCAAGTGTTTAGAGGGGCAAAGCAAAAGGTACCCTAATAGAGCTAGTTTGGTCTCAGGACATCTACCCCAAGGTTGCATCCATCTTAAAGTTGACCATCAAACACAAACTTAAAACCCTTAGTAGGCTTAGGTACTAGAACATCAATAACCTCTACTACACTCTTTATAGTTTAGCTCATGGGACACATGATCACCTCTTTTTTCTAATACCCTTACTTAATGGAATTATGGGGGGAAATATAAGAGCTTTGTTGTCACTTCTTCCATAAGATAGAGTGAAAGGAATTAAGAAATGGGCGATTAATATGCATCACTTATTGAAGGAAGAACACAACATATTTAAAGTGGCTTTCAACTATGACATTTACTTCATTTAGGAATAAAGGAATAAGAAGCTCTTCAAGAATTTTAGAGTAGATATGTCTACCTTCTATAAGAAATCACCCCATGGATGAGAAAATTCCTTGTGGAAAATAAGAAGCATTATAAAATATCACCTAACATGGAAGGTAGATGGAGGATTTAACAAGGATGATATTATGAATACCACAAAGCTAAACCTAGTAAAAATGTCTTTTGGTACATATAGAGTCAAAAAAGGTTGACACTTTACTAGAATTTTGCATGCCAGCTATACTGATTTCTATTTACTTAGAATACAAGCTAACACTTAAAGGGAACCTTATTATTACCCTTTTTTTTTAAAACATGAAGTTCATATATGAATATGGTTTCTATTGCAAGAACTATATTATATTAAGGTAGCTATGCTTATTATAAGCTACCTCAGTACAATAGAAAGATTTGTACAAGTTACACCTTTCCTCACCACTTTGTGGAAAGAACAACCGATCCGGTAAAACAAATCAAAAGATAAAGAAGTATTGTTAATTTTTTCATGCTTGTTCCAAGTTCAAAATACCACTTGTACAAATAAAAATTCCCTTCGTTACGTGATTTCTTCTTTATATAGATAGATATAGGATCTATGGGATAATTACTTAGAAATATATTTTGTGCAACAACCCTTCCTATCTAATAGAAAAGGATCCTATGATCCTAAATTGATCTTACGTCAGATTACAAATCCCTATTTTGTTTATGGAGAGCAGATCTAATTATATCAGTGTATATAATTGATTTCTTCTGTGTAATACTAACTGATAGGGCCTTATTGGTAAGTGTTACAAGATCTCGTACATTGGAATTCATGGTTATGAACCCTAATCCATTAGTATGGAACATTTTCTTTTCCAAGTAAAATCCCTTAGTGTAGGAAAGAGTAAAAAAGTACTTTCTTTGTTGTGGAATAGAAGCCTTCGTATCTTAATTCGTGTATTTAATTTATTCAGAGTTATTAGAGGGATCCACTTTTGGGGAAATATGAGTCGAAGTAAAAAAAAAGAATATTTCTAGTGGAACATCTTTCATAATCCGTGGAGAGATAGTTCACTAATAAACTGAGGGATAAGTAATTCAACTCATTCACATCCAGATCATAAATGTTTGGAATCTGTATTATGCAAGGAGACATTTCTTTTACTAATTCAAATTGAAAGTGATATAAAATATGTCTATTTTCAACATTATATCCATAGTTAGTGTATTCATTCTAGTTAGAAGCACCAGGTCTGTATTAAGGTCACAACCGATATCATAACTCACATCTATAACATCACTAGCATACATATCGTTACTAGCATCCATTAAAAAAACCCTTAAGCTTGTTATCCAGGAACTTGTTCAAAATTACTACAATTAAAGGAACATAGGAGTTTGTCACTAGGTACACGACCAGATAGGATCGTCCCATTCCTATAAAACATATCACTAAAATACCCCTAGGGGGATAGGGCTAAGTAGAGTGAAAAGGATTTTCCATGAGATGAGAAATGAAAACTATTTACCCTATACAAGGTTTGTGAATAAGTGATTGTCTGATAATAAGCAAGGAATATCCATCTTTCTACTAGACAAGGTGTATTGAACTTATAATTCATTAAATGCTTTTTATGAATGTCAACTAAGTATCATAAGTAAATTGCTCCTGACTCTTTAATCATTTGATAACTAAAGTCATTCTTTAATAAATGATCACTATGAGTCAGGTCAAATAGAATTGGGTCAGTCCTTTTTTCTGTCATTAAGGTGGAGAATTGAACCAAGAAGTCTCTTTTAGTATCATCAATCGAATCATTGTTCATGATCAAAGATTCTATTTTTTCAACAATCTAATCACCATTCATGTTTTTTTTTTCTTTTTCTTATCAATGAATAAATCTCTTTACTTGTATGACTTAGACGTCTCACATTTCTCAAAAAAGTGATTCGATTGATGGGATTTGGTATGATGCTTATGAGATCGGTGAGATTGATATTCAAAAATTTCTTCTTAGAATGTATTGATTTAACCTCATAAGCAGGACCACTACCCCATAACATGTTTCCCCTAGAAGCAGAACCATATTCCTTTTAGAAAAAGTCATAATTGTTCCAAAGCAACTAGAAAGAATTCAGTTTAGATATAAGATATCTATCTAGAAACTTTTGTAACTCCATCATGTATAATGGAATCATCAAAGATTTGATCTTTTCGAACTATGTCTGTAACTCACTATAGACTCAGGAAAGGGAAACAAAGAGAAGATGTGTAGAAACAAAAGATCCAATAAAAAGAAGAAGGAAAAGGATATATTAGAGGAACTCCTGAACATTTGGCGATCTTAGATGGGTCAATATTAATGGTGTCTCATTATTTTGATAAAACTTTTCTTCATATAGAAGAAGATTATGTAAACACTTATTTGAAATCTCACTTATCATATTCCATTGTGGAAGACAAATTTTTTTTGATGAATTTGCCATGATATATCTGATCCATGTATAATATTATGAAAAATATGTAAATTTTTAACTGCTAGTTAGTATCAGTAATAGGTCTGAAAAGGTATCTAAATATATCAAATTAAGATATTTTTACCTTGTTGAAGTAAATAACCATGGCATATAAGTTTGGAATAGATTCCATTTTGAGAGAGTTGAAAAAGCCTTATCTTGTTGAAAGGTTCTATACGTCTACCCTTTTTCAATACATTTCTTTAGACAAAGACTCCGTTTTTCCTCCTTTTGGATGGTAAATATTTATCAGAACATGGATTGTAATCAAACTCATGTTTGAATCGAAATTGAGATACTGATGCAAGTTCATCCTTTCTAAATCAAATAGATTCATATTTGAATGAGATTGACAATACGTTATTTCAAAATTGGCTATTTGTCCCTCTATTAGAGGTGCCCTAGAAATGTTTGCAATCAAATAAATAACTTTATAAACAAATGGAACAAATTGAATTGGAAAATGGAAAGATTTGTTTTAAATACTTGAGTTAGTTCTCCATTGACCAAAACAAAAATGATACTATTGTAATACATTACTCCAACCAATTGATGAATTTGTTCAAGAATCCTAGAAATTCTAGTGTATTAAGAATGAATCCTTAGCATACTAAGTGAAAAAATCTATTTTCATGGAACAATTTCTTATGGAATTTTTTCTATGATAATTTTTAAAAAGATCTTGTAGAGCTAAAACATTATCTCCACTATGTCTTACTTAAATAAAAGCCCCTTAAGCAGGGTTAATGATATAATTAATAACTTCCTTCAATTTTGTGGCTAAGAGTTTAGATATGATTTTATACATTGTTATTACAATAAGAAATAGGCCTAAACTCTTGTAAAGAAGAGGGATTTAGGATCTTTAGAATAAGTAAGAGGAACATCTTGTTAATTTTCTTTAGGAGCTTCTCTGATGCAAAGAATTCCTTTATTGCCTTTGAAACTTCATTGCTTACTTGGTGCCAAGATTTCTAAAAGAAAAAAGCATTAGATCCATTGGGCCCTAAAGCTTTATTTAGATGAATGCTAAATAAGTTATTTCCATCACAGGTTTGTTGAGAGCCTTAATGTGCTCTTGTGAGAGAGTTGGTTTAATGGAAGACCTTAATACTTACATATAAGAAACATTGTTAGTTTCGTTACTTAAAGAGTCCCTAAAATAAATGTGGGATAGTTTTGTTTAGCTCCTCTTGCTATCAAAAAGTTACTCCATTAAGATTAGTTAAGGAACTAATTTGTTTTTATGTTTTTTCTAGAGAGAATTGAGTTATAAAAGAATTTTGTGTTCCTATCTTCATCTTATAACCATTATATCCTAGATTTTTTCTTAAGAAAAGAGTCATAAGCTTCAAGGGCTTTGTATGTAACTAGTTAAGGTTGTTTTCTTCTTTATATTGATTAAGTTGATATGAAAATTGAGTTAAAGATATTATTGACAATGTCAAAGAACATTTCTAACTTCAAATGTGGCTAAGGCAATACCCCTTTTTCTAAAATGTTTTGTACAAAGGATTTTCAACTCATTTTCACCTTTTGCAACTTCCTCATTCATTTAAAAGCTATAACCTTCCACATTGGTTACTAATCCCTTCACCATCACATTTTCATATCCCTCTAGCTTGTCATATGATTCAAAAATCTGAGTGGAGCTCTTAAGATTCTCTTATCCTTCTCAATTAATAGTTTAATAGGTTATAGTCTAAAATTAAATGAGAATTACAATAAATTAATTTATTAGGAAAACAAGTTATACAAGAGGAATTCACCAAAGCTCTATCTAGTTTTTTCATTATTAGCTACTTTTCTTCTTTTTTATTACTCCATGTAAAGAATTGTCTATTAGCCCTATGAAGCTTGTGTACTTTTTGAATTCCTTATTAGCATGCTTTGAACTTAAATTAAGGCTTCAACTTCTTAAGCATTAAGTTTGATATTAAAATTCCCCCTAAACTATCTAAGGAACCTCGATTGTAGCATGAATCTTCTTTAAGCCTTCCTGTAGTTAACTTCTCCTAAAGGCCATATATGTCATATAGACAATGGTAATATAGATGCCTTTTAGAAGGTGAGATAGAAGAATCTTCAAGTGAATGTATTACTCTAAGAATTGAGAGTTAATCACTTTGATTACATAAGGGCCATATGTTATGATTTTCCCTCATTATAATGAGCTTGATGATTTAAGGTTGTTATCCATTTTTCCTAAAAACGATAGGCATTTTCCCATCATATCCTTCTTTATGTTTATACCTAAAAGCCCCACCAATGTTGGTCTTTTAGTGAGGAGGTAACTAAAAAGAACTTGTTGTTTTCTTAGGGTAATTCAAGTCCCTCAAATTGCATACAGTTATCATTAGAAAGATTGAAGTAAGATGCCTTTTGACATTGGCCCTTATCCCAGGACTCTTTCTTGTTATCTATAGAAAATCCTTATTTTGATTAACAACTTTTGGTTTCTTTCCTTTTATACGGTCATTTGTTTTTCTATCATATTTTTCATCTTTATTATTAGAGGTAACTTTCTCATAGTTTTTTTGACTCCTAATTAAGGTTGAGGAGTGAGGGATGCTAGATGGCTTATATGTCAGGGGCTCACCATCTTTTGAGGAAGTATGCCTTTCTTTATCATTGATAGGTTTAAACTTGATTATTTTTTTGAGGTGTCGATGTTTCCTCTCTTTGGGCTTTCTCCTCTTAGGATTTGTTAGTAACTATTTCATCTTTAGGTTTTACCATTACTTTTATATCTTTCCTTAGCTCCTCTAAAGCGCATGATTTAAGTGTCCTTCTGTTGGCTTCCTAGTTTTGTTTTGCTTTTGCCTAGTAATTGTTAGTTTCTATGAGTAAATGAATGCAATCTTAGAGATCATCAGGCCATTATCTTCATCTAGCCTTTGAACATTTAATGTTTCTAGAATATTTTAGTTCAATTCCACTTCTATAAAAAAAATTTCCATATTTTAATTAAATCATATAAGCTTGCTAATAGATCTAGCTAAGTAGCTAAATATGTGCTTAATTATTAATACATTTAATCCATAACACTTAGTGATTAATGTTTTAAAATGCTTAAGACACTTACTTTAATTCATATTTAATTTTAGGTATAATTTAGAAGTATAATAGCTAAAGTGAGCCGAAAGTATACTCGTTGAGTCAAAATTATTGCCTAATTTTGACTAGTATTACAAAATTAGACAAATTTCATAATTTTTTATATAATTTACCCTTAGAGTGATTGAAGAAGCATCGGAAAGTAAACGATAAAGTTTTAATTTGAATTTTATTTTTAGTTATAGAAAAATATTTCAAAATAAAATTTTATTATTTTAAAAAATTATTAAAAAACTTTTTACAAGTAATTCTGAGTTGAAAATAAATTTTATAATTAATGAATTACAGAATTAGGAAGTAAAAGAAAACTAGCTAAAATATATTTTATTTGGAAATCGCAACCAAATTAAACAGCATTATCTATAATATCTATTTGAAAGTGAAAAAAATAAATATATTCAATAAGTTTTACTTGACTTTTTAACGGATAAATAAAAGAGACCCAACTGCATTCAACTTCGTCACTACCCTCTGTATTATAAAAATTATCAAATCTCTTTTAACTAACTATCAAGTTGATCAAACTTATAAACCGCGTAACGACTTATGCTGCATCGGCCTGTCTAAGCTGTCCGCAAACTAAGCTGCTTTACTTACTACCGTATCCGTGCATCTTCATGAGGCTTTTGGTCAGCCAAATTGCTGTTTCTCTTGATGACACAACTTCTTCACCAAAAGGTCTTAGCACACCAGCCAACTCGTCAAACCTTTCTTCTCTCAGCAACCCTGCACATAACTCTAGCAGTGATTCCAAAGCTTCTGCTCTCTGCAGGGTCTTGGGATTCCATTCAATCCTTGTTTCTTCTCTATTAAAAAATGTCAGAGTACTCATCGACGAGATGCCACTTGATGACCCTCCTCCACTCACTTCATGATTGTGTTGTTTTCCTGTCCGAGTTGAAGTTGAAAGATGTAGAGGTGGTGTCATTTCACTTGCAGATGAAGTTCTATGTATAGCTCTTGTATGACAACCTGTCTCAGTACGACTACCAGAAGAACCATGGTTGCATTTGGGAACTGCAGGTAATTTTGGTCTGTTAATGTTTATTGGGTTAGCTCCAACTACCTGCAGTTTGTCTTGGATTCTCCAGCATTGTTCAGAGGTGGACTCTAGCTTTCCATCTTCCTGGTGACTCCTTGTTTCTGACAAAATGGCACTTTCAGGTTGTTCCAAACTATCACAGAAGCCATTTGCGGGTGCATTTCGAAAAGTTTCATCCTTTCTTCGCTGAATGCACCCAGACTCCTTCAATGGGCTTGATTTCTTTCCTTTGCCAATAGTGTGCAAGCCGGAATTATCAAACAACTTTCCTTTTGGTTTATTCTTGCAACTGTGTTCGGACTTTACTGGGATAAAAACAGGAGATAGATTGTGGCACTGAGCTAGGTGTGATTGTAAATGGGGATGTCTTAACAATTCTGCGGCCTAAATTTTACCAGAAAAGCTCATATCAAAACAAGCCGGTGCGTTCTATTGAAAGATAAGAGGAGCCAATGCTTACGGACTTACCGTTGGTCTATGCTCCGGGTTCTTCCTTAGCATGGTTTTGATTAATTGTTTTCTGCAGGCACATAATATATTGAAACAATTGCTATATCGCTTAAGCTTAAGGAACTCATTTGGAGTTGAGAAATGCAAGATTTATCACAGTACTTACAATGAAGATGAATACACACTTGGGAGTGGGGAAATGGAGGAACGATTTATCTTGCTTATTAGTCCTGCCATATCCTGATCACAATACAGGCGACTCAGTATCATGTAAACGAAAATGAAAGGTTTGATTGTTGAATTGCTAATTTATGGTTAATGCTACACTTACTGGTGCTCTAAATGCAGGTTGATGTGCTGCTATCTCAAACATGCAGCAACCTGCCCAAGTTTAAGGTAAAATGCATTCACTTAAGGAGATTATACCAGCACATATCCAATCAATACGAAACAGAGCAAGGAGGATGATCAGGACCTAACGACCAAATATCAGATTTGTAGCCATAGGGAATGTCTGCAAGAAGTTCTGGGCACATATAGTTGGGAGTGCCTACAATCTGCAAGGATGTTATCCTATTATAAGCAGAAAAATTTTGCCAAGAAATTGAAAGCGACACAGGGAATATATTTCTGATTTCATCGGTTTCCCAGAAAAGATAACCAGAAATTCAAACTTTTATTTGGTAATAAGAGATTCTATTGGGGCCAATGACTGTAGGAAGTTTCTAAACATATGCTAAAGGTTCCAACTTGAATTTCATGTTGTTTCGAAGGCCTTGATTGTGCCAAATTTAGATCTTGTACTAAAATAATTTAATTTCATGTGGAAGATAGGATGTTATTACAGGCAGTGGGTGACGGAGGCAGAGAAGGGGTAATGTATGTCATTACCGTGGATGTGAGATCATCCTTGTTGAGCAATTTTGCAAATCCAAAGTCACCTGGAAACGTACAGGGAGATAAAGAATTTCAGGCACATTTGGAGGCGGTATAATTGAGAAGAGAAAAATGCCTTATCTGGTTCTTACCTAGCCGGATGTCATCATCTTTTGTTAGGAATATGTTGGAGCACTGGCATAAATAAGGTTATATCAAGATAGATATTAGGAGTTAAGTCTTTGAAATCAGAATAGTTTCAGGTACATACTTTCAAATCCCTGTGGAGGACACGATTTGAGTGGAGGTAGTCCACTGCTAACAGCAACTGGGTTAGCCATTTGCATAGCTTCTGTGAAAGAGTAGGCAGAGAAAATTTATGATGTACATCCAAGGAAGATTTTTCTTGAAGATATTCCATGATCCTTACCTCTTCAGAAAAAAACGTTCCTTTAGCTTTCTTTATCATCTGGGCGCTGTTTGATTAATTTTTGAGAAAAACAACAATTAGCATTGGCTGTAGCCTGGTACAAGAGATAGTTAAATTGAAAGTTCCTTACTGCATTGACTCACATATCTCCTCCCTCGCAGTAACTAGTCACGATGCATACATAACAGTCCTGCAAGACATGAACAAAGATAATGACCGAAGACATGATGCAAGCAAACAAGAGAATCTATCTGGAATGTTACCTTCTCCACCCATGAGTCTTTGTACTTGACAATGTAGGGGTTATTGAGGTTTGCTATCAAATTCATCTGCAACGCATAGATTTAGACATTAGTCATCAATTTCTTAACTAGATGCGAGTATGAGACGATGCAGAGAAGCAAATCAGAAACAAGCTTGCGCCAAAAGTTCTATGAGCTTGGGAAAAATAAAAACGCGAGATTAACCTCTTGATGAGCTGTTTGTTTGAACTTCTCTGTCTGCTTGGCCAAACGAATCTTCTTCATTACATACCTACGGACGCAGAGAAAGTTTTTGAACATGAAGGACGTACAGCTGGCGCTAAGCATAACGTGAAAACATTGATTATTGAGAAAAGCAGAGGACTGTCCTACCTCTTATTCTCGGATTTGTGAAGGACGAGAAAGGCAGCTCCAAAGGTTCCTCTTCCAATTTGTTGGATGACTTGATAATCATCCATTTTCAACTTGATTTCTTTGTTGGTAATCTCCATGGGAAAAATGTGTAAGGTGAGGAAAGAGGCAATATTTACATTAAATTGGATATCAGTATCAGATTATGCAGGGAAGGGAAGCATTTAACAGTAAAAGTTGTGTTGTGTGGTGCAGCTAAAAGGACTCATGCAGGAACCATGAAGACACAAGACCTGTAAGAAAAATGTGATGTGTTTTAAATTGAAGCAAAAGCAAAGAAAGGCAAAAGGTCCCTGGCCCTGGCTCAGGTTCCTGCGCATGCCCAGATGGTAGGCACATCCTTCTTCGAAATATATTACTGCCTGTGTCATATGTGTTGTTGGTAAGTCACCATCTCCTTAACTGAATGAAGATCTCTCCCTTTTGTTTTTCAGTGTTTTTAATTTTGCCACCCTGGTTTGTTTTGGGACCACACCAACCAACAAAAGCAAGCAAAGCTATGCTTCAAGTCCAAGAATTCAGAAATCAGAAGGTATATTCAAGTTCAACACCCTCTCATTCGTGGTTGTCCTTTCCAACTACTTGACTAATTCTTAACATCTTTGTAACTATAACCTTAAACCATCGTAAAATAACACAGCACAAAGTAAAGTAATCATCGTCTCACCTAATCTCCCCACTCCAGCGATGGATTGGACATGGACATGGACCACTAGCCTATACACAAAACCCTCAGAATATGGCAAACTCGTTACTTTGTTTCCACCATAAGGATAAAATAGTAATACAAACAATATACACGCGCCTCCAGCCTCCAACAGACACGTCATCCTCTAATCAATACCCAAATTAAAAACCTCTCTGGAAAGCCAAACAAACATTCAATCTCTCTCTTCTCTCTGCCTCTGCTCTGCGATCTGGTCCATTCCTTTTAGGGTTAGGGTTTTTTTTTTTAATCTCGATTTCCTCCTTTATTTTGCAATTTATTTTCTCCTTTTTTTGTTATATTAATTATTGCCTTGTTTCAACCACCCAGGAGGAGCTCATCTGATGCGATTTTGAGCTTCAAGATCGGTCTTTTGAGGATCGCTCGCGTGCCTTAACAAACAGGTTCCACTTCATTCACGTTTGTACTTTATTTTATATATTTTTTAAGATTTATTCTTTTACGTTATTACTAGTTCTTGCTTTGGGGTGTTTATAATTTACGAGTTCTTTGATTATCCTTGGATTTTGTGATGGTAGTTTATGTCTTGGTAGACCGCATGATTGGGTATGCATGTTTTCCATGGCTGGTTATCGAATTCACGTTTTCGATGTTACGTAATCGATTATTTTGAATTAATTTTCTTCATTTCTTTCTTTGTTTGGTAGGTGCGACTGGTTGAACTTTGGTGTTCTAAACCTTTGGAAATTGGGATTTTGATTGATTTATTGTTCTTTGAATTCTTTGGTATTGATTAGAGCGTTTGCGGTTTTATCATGTTAATGAAAAGTAGGAAACTTTTGTGATTTCTCTTTTGGCAGCTGTTGCTAATGCAGCTATGATTTTAATTAAGTGCTCAATGTTTTCCTTTTTATATTCACCAAAAGAGGTAGGAAATCGTTTACAATGTTCACTGGAATTTTGCATGTGTCCATGCTGGTAGTTTATTCAATCATGTTATTTGAACCATCTCCCATACTTCATTGTTTCCTTTCTATCTATGCGTTAATATTGTCTTTCTTGTAGTTCTTATGCCATAAAGATCCATTATTTTCTTACAAAAGTTTTGTGTTTGTTTATGATGTCTGGCCTTTTGTAATTTCTCCCCGTGATGCTTACAGTATTTTAATCATACCACACCCATTAACTGGTTGCTCCCTATGTTGAGGGATGATTGACTTTAAAGCCTGTCAAATGTGCTCTCTAATCAGAACTCACCTCCCAATTTTGCAATTAAGATGAAAATGCTTCTTTGAAATTCTTATTGTTGCTGCCATCTTGCCGTTCTGCCAACCCCTATCTTTTATTTTCACCTTTCCCACTTATTTTTGATTCACGCAATCACATAGACATGCATATCTGTAGCACACCAGAATTGTGCATGGATGTGGCCGTAAGAAAAATTAAGTTGGTGAGGAGCTTGGGTCTCTAGGATTCTGTTCCATAGTTTTCTTTAATGACAGATGTGCGTCTTCATTCCATATGTTTTTCTTTTCTTCTTCACTACTGTAATTTTCTTATTAGCTACTTTTCTTGATACATTTTATCTTGCACATATATGTCTGCTATGTTACAAACCCATTGCTTAATAGATACATGAATAGTGGAATGAAGAGAATCTTCTATATGTTATGCAGTTACCCTCCCTTGTAAACCGTTTTCCATTATTTGATGAGCAGAGTGAAAATGGACCATGATGAGACAGGATGCCAAGCTCCTCCTGATCGTCCTATTTTGTGTGTTAACAACTGTGGCTTCTTTGGAAGTGCTGCCACCATGAACATGTGTTCTAAGTGCCACAAGGACATGCTGATGAAACAGGAACAGGCTAAGCTTGCTGTGTCATCCATAGGAAGTATTGTGGATGGATCATCAAGCAGCAACGGAAGTGGAATCATTGTCAATGAGACTGTTAATGTGCAGATTAATGCAGTGGAGCCGAAGACCATGTCTGCAGAGACATCCTGTGTTTTAGTCTCAGGGGAGAGTGCTGACATAAAACCAAAGGAAGGTCCAAGCCGGTGCAGCACTTGCAAGAAACGAGTTGGTTTAACCGGATTCAAGTGTCGATGTGGGAACCTTTTCTGTGCATCTCATCGCTACTCCGACAAACATGACTGCCAGTTCGATTATCGTACTGCTGCACGTGAAGCCATAGCAAAAGCAAACCCCATTGTTAAAGCTGAGAAGCTTGAGAAAATTTAGATCTAATGGGGGTGAAGTCTTATGTCATGAAATATGACGCTCATTTTCATCTTTGGACTTCTGAGTGCGCCAAAGTATCTAATCAGATGTCCCTTTTATTGTTGTGTATTTGGGGAAGGGAGAGCGGGAGAAGAACAGGGTTGAAAATATCCGCATTATGAAGGACTATATCTTGTTAGTGGCGAAATTAATATGTTGGCACCAGTGTTTTAAGCCTTAATCTGTGCTGGTTTGGTGGGACTTTGTCATGATTAGGTCGAGATGTGTCGTAACGTTTTCCTGTGGCATTTGGTGTGTGCAATTTACTACGTCATATGAAATATCCTTAAAACACGCACACGTTGCTTAATTTGTAAATTTTAAGTTATGGCTTTGGTGGCTTAATCCCAGTTCTTTGTCTTGTAATAGCCCGACGTTCTAGATATTATTTGAGATGATTGTAGTAGGGAGTGATATTAGTCTTAGGTATGAATGTCATCTCGTAAAAATCTTATTTGTATTGTTATCCTGAGATAGTTGAAGGTGGGCTAAAAGGTCAAGAAATTGGTTAAATATCTAAGTATACGTTGATTAATTCGTCATGTTATTGCTTGAGGCTTTGTTCTTAATACTAGCCTCGTGTCTCTTTCAGTAACTTGCCCTTCAAATTTCTGAATGCCGAGAAGAACTATACAAGTAAAAAGTTGGATATTTTGGCCCTGGTGTCTGAATCATCGAAATGTGGTTCATTTTGTTATAAAAGATAAAAATAATGTGGTGTGTCACTTAATTGTTAGTGTACCACTTAATTGTTAGTGTGTCACTTCTATTATCATGATAGTATTTTATTAAAAATTTTGCACTATAAATAGAATGGTGAATTTGATGTAAATGTTACCAATTTGTAAGAAGAATTTTATTCTCCTCTCCCAAATATTCTTAAGTTTTGTTTCGGTTTTATAACATGTTATCAGCACGAAGCTCTAATTTCGAAAATTCTTAAGTATAAGCAAACGAAGCTTATTCGGCTTATCAACATCAAG
>JANZLC010000008.1:20821195-20832321 GCA_026413385.1 Erythroxylum gracilipes | reverse complement strand
GTGAGGAAGGTATGAGACCAGCATTTTAAAGTTTAGATCTTTAAACATCCAAAACAAAATCACCAATCCCATAACATGATCTTACCAATCTTGTAAGTATTATTGCTTAAAGCCGAATATGATCATAAAAAATCAATTTGCATTTGCGCTTGAAATTGGTTAGATAAGCTTATACTCTTCCCTAACACCGTTATCCGCCTCTTGTACGTTATTTACAGTCGTGTGGCAGCCAATAACCTCTGCTTTACTCCCTACTTTGATGACTAAAAAACCCCATTTTGCTAGTGGTCTAACCCCTCCACATAAATAATACACACGATAGGTATATCAATTTTAAGGTGGATTTAAATTTAATGGAGTCAGATTCCTAACGTGTTTCAGACTAAATTAATACCATAAATAAGGATAATTAGATCTTTGCACAGAATAATGGAAGTGTTCTCATCATGTATTGAATGTTTTTATTTTTTTGAAAAAGATAGACCTTTTATTAATCAAAGGTAGGATAATAATCCCAAACCATAAATGGGGCACACAAATGAGAGTGTTGAGCTAACTCACGAGCTTCGACATTGTAGTGCCTACTAATCTAATGCACTGAAACATCAGTTTTACGCTTAAGAATACCTAAGCAATTATCTATAATTTTACCAAAATCAGATAAGTCTTCCATAGATGATTGAAAAGAGTAATAGACTTCCTGAGCATCCACTGCTACAGAACACAATCCATGGAGATGCAAATCAACCTAGGACAAAAGAGAATGACAAGCTATAGCTTCTGCTATCTTAGGCTCAAACACACCAGAATACAGACTTAGAGAGCAAACACAACATTCCCTTAGCTGTTTTTAACCACGAGTAGAAGGTTTTGAAGGTGCCTACAAATAATTATTTTTCCTTTAATATGACATTTAAGTACAGAAGGAGTACCTTCTTATCTCAAGAGCTCACAAATATTAATGAGAATGTCAAAATAAAATTCATTGTACATACAAATATCTCCAATTCCTTGTTGCAGTTAATTCCGAGACATGATAATCCTCAAATTCTCAGCTCGTGCATCTTGAAAGCACATGCTCGACAAGCAGTAACCATATGCAATTCCGATCACCACAACGTAAATGCTGCCATTTACAGGTATACCAACTTAAGTAACCGAAGAGATATATTCCAAACGAACATCCTTATTCTAAAGATTGTAGTATAAGGGAAAACATCAGAACAAGATGTCCAGTTCATGTTTTACGATATGCAGAACTTTGCACGACCTCCTGACCATTAAAGGTTTTCCTTCCATATATGTTGTTTGTTACATTGCCTAATTATTTCGAAATAGAAGACCCCCTAAAGCCAAAAGCAGTAGCACTAAAACTACAAGAATTGACAGATCAATATATGTGAAAATTACAGGGAAATCCCACTCGTTTCAGCTTCAAGATATTTGCAAATTCTTTCCATCACCTCTCTACCTTTAACACTGTTCTGCATGAACTTCTCCGCACATCGATGCTCTATCTTCTCAGCCATTGATGCCAATTTTGACAATGGCTTGATACGTATACTAGTCTCTTGCCTACATAATGTCCAGCAACTCGGATTACCCGGGTGAGGCTCATAACGAATCTTTTCTTCGACCTCTATAAACTTCTGGAGACTGATGTTACGGGTTGTAAGTTGCATAGAACGTGTTTGGGCATCAACAACTGTTGACTCAACACAATGACATATATCTTGGCCTACAATCTTGCGAATGAACCATGGTCCTGGAGCATGCAAGGTGATTGCCCGAGTTGTATAAAGCTTTCCTGATTCAGAATCAAGCTTTTTGTTCAAAGTGTCAACCTCAAGAATATGGGATAGAGTGCGTTTGTTCTCAGGGTCAGTATACTTGCGCCAAGAAGCAGAAGTTACTCTTTCCCAGGGATGCTCATAAACATGCTCTTGTGCATAAGCTTTAACCATCTTATTTGACTTGCTGTTATGCACCAACATAAGTTTCTACTTTAGTCATTTGAAAGAAATAAATGGCAAACAAATAAAGTTGACACACCAAATTTTGGAACATTGAATCGCAAATCTAGTTTTGAAATTTTTTAACCCAACATGCGCAACTCCTTTTATCTATAAGGACGAGATGCAGAATGATTCTTGTGTTATCAGAAGTATGTCAATGCTCAACAACAATAATGAATATTCCCATCAAATATTGACCCAGATGTTATGCGATAACATAGTAGGATCAAGTATTTAACAACAACAACAACAATATAAATATATAATCATGACATGTTTATAAATATAAGAACATTACATCACTGTATCAATCGCTCAAAACACAAATGTGTCACCTAGACTGCTGGCAGCAATAATTGATAAGATTTGGGTGTTTCTAGTACAACATGTTGGGGAAGATACTGACTTGTTAGGATCTGTGATAGAGTGACATAATCCTCGGAAGTAGTTAAAACAAAGTAGAAATCTCGAGGAATACAAATTAGGCAAGAAAAAAAAAAGCCCTTCTAATGCAAATATCTACTGATCTAAACATCTTCACAAAATTTGCCAGCCATCTCTACCAACAAAGAAAGCCATTCAGAAATGGTTGCGACAAGCCGTTCTGGAATGGTTGCGATAAAATCAACGAAATGAGTTCAAGCAGAATCTGGAGATCCCATTGATCGACCAAAACAGCTTAAATCCATTAGTTTAGAATCTCATACACTCTAAATAAGTTAAGTATAAGCAAATACTCTTAAATAAACACACATGAGGGTTATGATCCAATTGCACTGAATCAAAGAAATTTAAAGCATACCCAGATAATAGCAGATGGCGAAGAAGAAAAACAGAGCGCAAAGGACGCTCCTTAGAGAGAGAACAACCAAAAATTGAAGGAAACGGAACCCTAGAGAAAGGGCAGCTAGTGTAGTGTTGTCAAAAGCTATACAAAGTTCAAACACTTGGGAGAGAATAGACATATGAGTTGGGCCTGTCGAGACCCAAGCTCCATTGTTCTGTTCTTGCTGCTTTATAAGGTTGTTCCAGAATCCTTTCAATAGTTTCTACTTTTTCCCTCTTTCTTTATAAGGTTGTTCTAGAACTCTTTCAATAATTCTTAGCCAGCTTCTTCTCCTGCCCCTACTCCTCCTTATTATTTATCATTTATTTATTATTTATTACAACTTGTATTTCTTTGTTGTATTATTAGTTTATTACTTATATTATATTATATTTATTAGTTATTATTATTATTTGTATTTTTAATATTATTGTTTGTTTAATTGTATTTGTATTTGTATTTTTTTTATTATTATTATTTTCTTTTTTTGGTCATTAAAAAACAACCTTTATACTAATTAGTAATTAGGGATAAAATTATTCAAAAACAGCCTTTATACTAATTAGTAATTAGGGATAAAATTATGTATTATTAGACCATTCTAAACTTCATATTTTAATGAATTTTTTACTGAATTATTATTATTGTAGTTGTTATTTTCTAACGCTTGGTAATAGAAGAAAAAGAATTCCTTTGACTAAAATATGAGTAACCCTCGAACATTAAATAAGAAAATACTAATTTTTGAAATTTTAGTTGCTCTAAAAGAATAAAAACAAAAAGGTAGCATATATATAGAGTAAACTTTATTTTTAACAGAGTTGATATCTTTTTCATTTATAGAAAAGTCAAAATTAAAATTTAAACCTAAATTTACTGTATGTATGCTTTGTAATCAAAAAAATATTAACCAAACCCAGTGAGTTGGCATGGGTGGCGCATATCCTTGTCGCTTAACTAAGAGGTTCCGGGTTCGATCCCTGCCCTTGGGAATGCAGCAAACTCCTGGGCCAGCGGCAACCCCCTTGGGATGTATCAATACCGCGAAGGGGGATTAGTTACCGGCTTCGACCCAGTGGACACCTCCTGGGAGATCAAAAAAAAAATATTAACCAAGTCAATGGTCCTTCATTGCCTCTATCAAAAGTTAGAAATTAGGTTAAAATTTCTAAAAGTTTAGTTTGAGAATTAATTAAGTTCTTAATATAAGTACAAACTCTTTTAATTAGGATTAAAGAAAAAACTAAACGATCGAAGGAGAATATATTTATCACATTATTTATTGAGGAAGTTACTGGTATCTGACTTCGCCCTCCTACCTCTTTCCTTTTTTACTAATCCTCTTGGGATAATTAGTAATATCGGGCTTTCCCATTTCTGATTTTTGGAGGTTGTTTTTTCTTTTTTCTGTTTTATTTTTCATTAGGAAACTGTGCTTGGTATTGTATGGAGTCAAAATCAAGTTGAGGAAGTCGGTGCATGCTCCACTAAGACATGGAAAGGATAGTTTACATTGATTGTTGAGTTGAAACTTAAGGAACAAGACAATGTCAAAGTGCTGTTTATCATGTTGGAGCCAAAGAGTCTTGTGTACAAAGGCTTGCAAACTCATATACATGCAATGTCCTGATCAAAAACTCTCATAGCCGCTCACGCCTAGTTATAACTACTCCTATGTAAAATGCATATCTTTAATAAAAGTTAGGACAAATGATATTGACATTGATTTGTATCGTGCCTAAATTTTTTTTAAGGACTCAATTTCACACATTACGTACCTTGTTAATGTCATGAAATTCATCTACTTAAATAAATCTCATGCAATTTAAGCGATGAACAAGGATTATTCTAAATTATTCAAGAATAAAAGGATACAATTTTCAAGGAAGATGTAAACTCACTATCTTACTATGTTTAACTTAGACAATTCTAAATATCACAAGTCTGACTTGGAAACTTAGACAATTCCAAAACTCTTCCACATCTCCTGTCCAAGTGAAAATCTTTCTTCCAGCCCCTCCAACTCCTATTTTTTCTTATCTCCTTGCCTTTATTTTATAGGTCTTCAACTCTAAAGATTAGATATATTAAGTATAACCCAAGTCTAACAAGGGATGATAAATTTACTAACATCAATATTATTTTCAACGTTCATTTCAAAAAATGTAAAAGTAATTCATTAATAACTATTTTTTTGTACATTATTGATTTATATAATACTGAAGATAATGATCAATCTTGAATTAAGATATAAAAAATAAATCTTAATTAAACTTCACCTAAAGATATTTTTATCTAATTTACGTTTTATTTAGACTCTAATGAAACTGTAACATGGGCTTTCAATATAATTCTATTAATTATATAAGCATTATACATTTTAAGTTTAAATGACAAATTTTTACTTGAATTATTATTACAAATATAACTGTTTTCTTGCACAAACATCTGTTGCTTCTCTTCAATATGTTAGCCAACATATCCTTGTTATGGTTAAGCTTATCACCGACTCATTAGAAGTTTCAACTTAATCAGCTAAAAGAAACATGTGATTTTTAACTCAAAGAATGGTAATAATGGTGGGTGGTGGTGGTGGTGGAATGGAAGCAACAATTTTGTGGAGTCTCCCAATGCCTTTCTTTTATGTTTCTCTTTCCTTTGTTGCTCATTAAAAGGAATTATGAATGAATTGTGTATAGAATATCTATTGTGTTTCGATACATTTTGGGAAAGGCTTATGAGCCTTTATATATCATAAGAGATTTATAAAATATATCTACAACTAATATTATGATCTGGTCTAATCTAAGTGTATCCAAAGAGGTTGAATAATCTTATCTACAAACATTGAGTAGTTAAGATACATGTAGAACAAACGTTATCAATCCTCCTCAAGCTCATGATGTGTAGCAATCGTGAGCTTGTGATGAAGACGTTGAAATGCTAAAGATGATAAAGGCTTGGTCATAACATCAGCAATTTGAAGAGCAGAGGCAATGTATCTGATAGAAAGTGCTTTGTTAGCCACCAAGTCACAAACAAAGTGTATATCAATTTTAATGTGCTTAGTACAAGCATGAGTGATCAGATCAAAAGTAAGGAATGTAGCACCAAGATTATCACACTAGAGAGTGGGTGTAGTAGAGAAACCAATTTCTCCCAAAAGAGAAGTGATCCAATAGAGCTCTACTACGGCTAGAGCAATGCCTCAATATTCAGCTTCAATACTAGATCTGGCAATAGTAGGCTATTTTTTAGCACTCCAAGAGATTAAATTGGGCCCAAGATAGATGCAATATCCATAAGTAAAACAATGATCATCAGGACAACCGACAGTGCATCATAACGCTAGTCAAAATAAAATAATTAGACTTACTACTATAGCAGTGGTGAGTCTAGTTATTTTATTTTGACTAGCATTACAACAAGCTGTTAATTTTGGGGCTGTTGTCGGGGAATGCGATATTTTAGTTTTTGTTTGTGATTTTAATTAGTGTTTTGTATATATTTGTTTGTAATTGGTTTCTTTTAAGTTATTTTGTGATCCTTTCTTTATTTTTTTTCGTGTTTGTGATTTATTAAAAAAACATGGATGGAATTAATTTTTTCTTTAACTCTATTCTCAATCCTATAACCAAGGTTGGACTAATCAACCTAACTTTGATTATGGATGGGATAACCATCAGAATTATTTCTATGATAGTTTGCAGGGCACACACAACAATTCTCATACAGACCAGAAGCTTCCTATCACAACTTCGGTCCATCTCTGTAAGAGTTGATTAATATTGTAAGCGCTAATACTTTGTAATTGCAGCAGAATACTCTACAATTCTAACAAGTTGGAAGGCATATTCCATAAAATACATGTTCTAGTGCCTAAGATTCGGAGAGCTAACAAGACTCAGGTACATCTCTAGAAGAATTGCTTAATATTATGGCTGCTAACAATCTTCAAATTCAACAGAATATGCAGCAGTTCCAACAAGATATGCAACAATTGTTTCAACAAGGTGTAGAGCAAATCTGATAGGATGCTCTGCAATTCCAGCAAGATGCATTGCCTCGATGGGGAGATATCAATCATCTAGAATTGCAAAGCAAAGAGGAGCAGTCGTATCAACCCGAGATGTACCCAATGGATGTTTGTGCAGAAACTTTATAAAGTGATAAGGAGCTTGAGAATTTTGAGAGCAATACTTAAGGAATTGCATGTGAAGAAGAAGTTGAGGAGGAGCTTGAGGTAGAAAAAGCTATATCTTTTAGCTTGGAGGTAAATACTGAGTTCCATTTTGTTGCTGAGAATGACTCTTTTCTTTTACTTAGTAGGATAGAGGAATTAAACGAGGAAGAAAAAGGTGAAGAGACATTCAAGATCTTTCAAGAAACTATAGACTCAGTAGAGATCGAAAGTCTAAGGATAGGGAGGATGGTAAATGTGATCGATTATCAACCAAGGCCCTACCCGAAAGAATCTAATATGAAGGAACCACATGTGCCACCAGAAGATCATAATTTTTTCACGTGAGGAAAGTATGAAGTCGAGCCAGCGACCCTAAACCAAGGCGCTTCTTGGGAGGAAACCTAATGGAAGTAAATTTCTTTTCTTTATATTACATTTCTTTTTTATGCATGTGTGTTCTTTGATGGTTTGTTTCTTGCTTGTTTTAAGTTTTCAATCCAAATGAGAGAAAGAATAAAATAAATAAAACAAACATTTTATCATTTTCTATTGCTTCTAGGATTATATAGTCATGAGTAGATAGTGAATTGACCAGAGAATTTCATAGAAATCTTAGCATGTTTTTTACTCTTGTGATTGGTCGATATGCATTATCTTTAAAAGAGTAGTTACTAGTGGTAGACAAAGTTGGTGAGATTTTAAGCCTTATTAGACTGACACCTTCATTTCAGTCTCATTGTCTTTTGATAATGTGTGACCTTCATGACATGTACATCTTGATTTTGCTTTGAATTTCTATTCGAGACCACATTATTATCATATGCATTAATATGGAAATGATTAGGCATTCTTTGTTATTCCGAACTACTTTAGCCAAATAGCCTAATGACATAGTTTTTCCCTTATTAACCCCTTTGAGCTTTATACCTTTCTTTTTGTATAAACCATATTTTATGCTTTTAAACTTAACCAAATGTCTTACACAAGTCATAAAGCTAGTAGAGCATTTGTGATTTGTGAGTTTGTGGATGTACAAAAGTATAAGTGTGGGGGTGTACATATGTGTGGGTTGGTTAATGTTGGGATGTTTTGTTATGTCTTATCATTGAAATTTCCATATTAATGTAGTTTCTTTTAATGTTAAAAAAAGAAAGGAAAAGAAAGAAAGAAAAGAGAAAAGCACAAGAAAAGAAAAGCAAAGAAAATGAAAAAGAAAGAAAGAATAAAAAAGAAAAAGAATAAAAAAATTAAAATAAATTTATCATGGAGGAAGTGCATATGAGTTTGCAAAGTTATTCATAATTAATTCATCTTCCTAGAGTTGTAAAGAATGTGTTATTTGAGTATATTGAATATGAGGTAGATGTTGGTTTGGAAGGTTCACTCTTGTGGTTTCAATGTATTGTTAGCATAAATTGTATGAGTGATTCCTTCGGATTGGTATATGCTTCAAGTGGTTTGTGTGAGAGAGTTGAAATGAGTTGTGAAATATAAATGTTGCATTCGTCATAACTAACGATACCCATTTTTTATAAGTGTTAACTTGTGCATTTGATGTCACATTAAGAGTTACTTTTATTTCACTAGCTTTGATGACTTTCATGCTACTTGACCCAAATACATCTCACCTTACCTTTGTCCACATTACAACCTTGAAAAGTCTTTTAATCCACGATTTTGCATGTGAATGTTAGTGGTGGAGAAATGAAATGATATACAAAGTTGAGGAATGACATGATCATGAATAATGTTGAGTGTACCTATGGATATATTTTAGTTAAACACATTTTCTAAGTCTACCATTAGATTGCTTAGTTTTGAAGATGATGAATATTGATTAATTATGAGTAAAAGCTTGGAATGTTGACTTCTTGCTATGACTTTTGAAAGTCATTCATCTTAGTTTATGATTATGTATTCTTGGAACATATGGGAAATGAGTCAATATTTTTGGGTCTATGAGTTTAATTTTGATGTTTTATCCAAGGACGACCAAAAGCTAAGTGTGGGAGAAATTGATATGTGCTTAATTGATTATTTAATTATTTCATAACACTTAGCGATTAATGACATTAAATTGCTTAAAATACTCACTTTGACTCATATGTGATTTTAGGCACTATTCAAACGCAAAGAAGTTAAAGCGAGTCAAAAGCTCTATATTTTGGCCATTTTCTGAAGATTAATTTTTTCTTGTCCTTATGGAGTAAGAAGAAGAAAATTAAAAGACAAGAAGAAAAAAATGCAAAGAACGTGAGTTGTACGGAAATTATCTTCAACGTGAAATTAATGTCTTACATGCATGCAAGACATTAATTTAATTAATCTCACGGCTGCTGGAGAGAATGAAGATGGACAACTGGAAAAAGAGACAAAAGCGGCAAAGCAAGATGAAGAAAATGCAGCAAATGGCCAAGAGGTAAGGCATAGAGCAGTCCATGCCAAAAGAAAACGATGCAATATAAGAAGGGAAGCAGCAGATGACCAAACGACAATGCACAGTTGGACAAGGCAGGAGATTAAACACAACACAGAAGCAAGGAGTAACTAGGAGAAAAATGGCGCAGTATGAAGCAGGAAACAACAACATGAGCAGATGAAAGCGCCAGCAGTTGGGAAGGAGCGAAATGCAGACATTGTGCGTTTAACGCCTGAGTTAACACATTAAATGTAGACCATGCATTTTGCTTAAAACACATATACAACAGATGCAATCCGTGTCTGTTTTTTAAGATGAATAGTAAGATGGACCGACATATTAATTCATCACATTATGATAGAATAGTAGCGGTAGGTTAGGCAGAAAGGAGAGGAGTCGTTGCGGATAGAAGGGTCTTCGGTGGGACATTTTCAAAAGGGCAAAGTTATGATCATTTAGAGACCCATAGAGGGGTAACGTTGATAAGTCAAATTATTCTTATATGATTTTGGGATGAATTAAAACTAATTTGACTTATCTCTATGTGAATTTGAAGCCTTATTTGGTTAGTTCTCATACATTTGAACTTTATTGCTTGATAGGTACAAGTGGATAGATTTTGGGGGAAGAAGGCATAAATTTTACCGTGGATGTCATATTAAGGTTGTTTAAGGACGCTTTCGAAGAGGACTCCGAGAGCTACAACTTCCGTAAAGACTCCGAGGAGAGATTCTGTCAACTGAAGGGGTCAAAAGTGCGCATTTTGTAAATGACTAGTGTATGTCTGTTTAACAGACATCACCTGAACAATTCCACTTCAGAGACCCGAGAAGGTCTGCTTTATGGACATAATGTTCGTTTAACAGACATTGTTTGCCAACTTCACTTCCCAGATCCAAGAAGGTTCGCTAAACGGACTTTGTCGGCCCAATGACGATCTGCCTTCCCCTGTTTAGCAAAAACTAGGTTTCTTTGAACCCAAGACATTATAAATACTGATTTTTAAGACCTAATGAGGGGGCTGGACATTGAAAACGAGGTTACCACTTAAGGAGGCACAAAATAAGAGACAAAGAGGAAGTTTTGGGGATTGCATCAATGATTGGAAGCAACCTTGTTTTTAGTTCTCTCTACCTTCTCTCTCTACTCTTTCTTGAATGTTGAGCATCTTTATGTATATGGTTTCTGTTATCACGTTCTGGAACTAAACCTCATTTAGGGTGAGGGATGTAGCCTATTTAGGGGATTGATTTGTATTTTAAGGATTGATTGGTATTGAATGAAAGTTCTTGGGTTATGTTTATCTCTCTTACATTTTACTGTTGTCTCTATGCTTGATCACCATAGATGCAATCTCAGGAATCTCAGGAATCATATGCTTGGAATACTCAATTTGTAGGTACTAGGGACAACTCTGTGCACTTGTAGATTTTGTCGACCAAACGTCCCGACGCTGGTTCGGAGGTGACATCGACGCCAACAATCCGGGTTAAGTGTATTTTACTATTTTTGTTGTTTCTTTCTCTCAGTAGGAATTGATTATGTTATCTTGTGTTGATTGAATTGGGCATTGTGAAAAGATGAATTTAACGTGTTCATTGAATCGTTTATTTGCAAACTCATTGCTAGAATTTCGATATAATCCGTAATTGTTATGTTGAAATTCATGTGTAGCGACTAATG
>JANZLC010000008.1:20803450-20821095 GCA_026413385.1 Erythroxylum gracilipes | reverse complement strand
TGTGTTTTTGAAATTGTTTGTTTTACTTGTTTTTAAGTTTTCAATCAAAATGAGAGAAAGAATAAAACAAATGAAACGAACATTTTCTCATTTTCTGTTACTTCTGGGTTATATCATCATGATCAAAGTGTGATATGACTGGAAATTTCATAGCAATTTTAGCAAGTACTTTTGCTCTTGTGATTGGTTGATATACATTATCTTTGGAAGAGTAGTGACTAATGGTGGACAAAGCTGGTGAGATTTTGAGCTTTATTTGACTGATGACTGACACATACATATCAGTCTCACTACTTTTTGATAATGTGTGACCTTCATGACATGTACGTCTCAATTTTGCATTGAATTTCTATTTGAGACCACATTTTTATCACATGCACTAACATGGATATGATTAGGCATTCTTTGTTTTTCATAAGCTACATTAGCCAAATAACCTACCTTGTTGACATGATTTTTCCCTTGATAAACCCCTTTGAGCTTTATACCTTTCTTTTTGTGTAAACTACATTTTAGCTTTTAACCTAACCAAATGTCCTGCTCAAGTCTTAAAGCTAGTGGAACATTTGTAAATGTTGAGTTTGTGGTTGTACAAAATTCTAAGTGTGTGGGTGTACATATGTGAGGGTTGGTTATAATGTTGGGTTGTTATTTTATGTATTATCATTAAAATTCCCATGTTGATGTAGTTTATTTTATTTTATTTTATTTTATTTACAAAAAAGAAAAAAAGAGAGAAAACAGAAAAAATAAAGAAAGAAAAGAAAAAAATAGGAAAAAAAAGAAAAAAATAAATTGTTTAAATTTATGAAGGAAGAATTGCATATGTGTTGAAAAGTTATTTATGATTCATGCATCTTCCTGGAGTTGTAATGGTTGTGTTATTTGAGTATGTTGAATTTGAGGTAGAGATTGGCTTGGAAGATTCGCTCTTGAGATTCCTTTGGCAAAAATTATATGAGTGATTCCTTTGAATTGATATATGCTTCATGTGGGTTATGTGAGAGAGCTTAATGGGATTGTGAAATGTAATTGTTGCATTCGTCATAACTGACGGTACCCAGTTTTTGATGAGTGTTGCTTTGTTTCACTAGCTTTGATGACTTTCATGCTACTTAACCTAAATATATCTCACTTTACCTTTGCCCGCATTACAACCCTAAAAAGTCCTTTGATTCATGATTTTCCATGTGAACATTAGTGGTGGAGAAATGAAATGATAAGCAAAGTTATGGATTGTCATGATCATGAATGGTGTTGAGTGTACCCATAGATATATTTTAGTTAAACACATTTTCTGTGTCTACCATTAGATTGCTTAGTTTTTAAAGATATTGAATGTTGATTGATCATAAGTAAATGCTTCGAATGTTGATTTCTTGCTATGATTTTTGAAAGTCACTCATCTTAGAATATATGGGAATTAAGTAAATGTTTCGGGTCCTTGAGCTTAATTTGGATGTTTTGCCTGAGGATGGACAAAAGCTAAGTGTGGGGGAAATTGATATGTGTTTAGTTGTTGATATATTTACTCATTTACACTTAGCGATTAATGATACAAAAATGCTTAAGATACTCACTTTAATTTATGTATGATTTTAGGTACAATTTGGAAGCAAAGAAATTAAAGTGAGTTGAAAGCACTGCATTTAGGTTATTTTCTGAAGATCAATTTTCACTTGTCTTCCTGGAACACAAAGAAAAAGAAAAATTTAAATGCAAGAAACTGAAAAAAAAAGAAAGATAAAAACGATAATGGAAGATGAAGAAAACGCAGCGTAGGAGGACTAGGCGAAACTCAGTGCAACTCTGCGTGAAACGCAGACAGCAGTTGCGTTAAACGCAGATAGCTGTGTTTAACGCACCGTGGACTAGCAACATAAAAGGGTAGAGGCATAAACAAGGAGGGGCGCAAGTGCGTGGAATAAACAAGAGAGGGATGTTTATTCATCCCATCAATAAATAGTGGAGATGCTATAGGGACCCAGCTCAGAGGAGCACGCAGATGAGGAGCTAGGGAGGCACAATGTGGGCGTGAAGCAGGAGTTGCGACTTGGCTTGGTGACTGCACAAGGTGCAAGTGTGGAGGTTGAAACTTGTGAGAAGAGGAGAGTTGCATGCGTGATAAGGAGCTGGGAGGGTTTTGGTGTGAATAGTGTCTGTGATCCAAACACTACCACATAAATTGTCACATCATGAACATTGGCATGGTTGGGCTGAAACAAATTAAGAGATAATTAGGGAGTTTCGGCAAGGAATTGGAATGGGGGATGAAGCATTTTTTCAGGAAAGACCCATAAAGGGCTAGACATTTTGCCCCCATTCCGGAGGCGACATCGATGTCAACAACCCGGGTTAAGTATTTTTTATTATTTTGTTATTTCTTTCTCATATTAGAAATTGATTGCGTTATCCTATATTAACTGATTTGGGTTTTGTGTATGGATAATTGGATTTTCGTTATTGTTCAGTTATTTGTGTATGAACCTATTGGGTATTGTGAGATGATGATTTTAATGCGTTCATTGAATCATTAATTGCATACCCATTGCTAGAATTTCGATATAATCCGTAATTGTTATGTTGAAATTCATGTGTAGCGACTAATGATTCATAATCATTAGGGATAACATAACCTAGGTTAAATGACTCATCATATATGATTGGTATGTTAATTAATCGATTTTCCTAATTCGTAATACTACTGCCCAATTGAATCTAGAGATCGTATCCTAAGTTATTCGGTGGTTAGATTTAATTAACGATCGTATCTTAATTAAACACTACCTAAGGGAAAACTTGAGTTAATAATTAACCTATGATTAATAGTTGCTAGGAGAGGTTATAGAACAACAAATCAACGAAATATGTTTAATTAGGGTGTAGGCCGAGATTGAACCAAAGTACCGGGTCCTTACCAAATTGCCCACTTTTATTATTTTTCGTATGTTTTCTTTAATTTTTTATTAGTCTAGTTTCATTTTATTTTCTTATTTCCAAAATCCAAATCCCCCTTAACCTAAAGACCAATTAATTTTATTTTAACAACTTTACACACACTCTCTGTGAGATCAACCTAGACTCACCACTACTATAGTAGTAGTAGTCTAGTTTTTATTTCGACTAGCATTACGATGTGCTGTCAATTTTGGCACTGCTGTCGGGGATGTTGTTATAGTAGACATTGTCTGCGTTTAACGTAGGAATGCACAACATCTGCGTTTTGCTCATTCCTAGCTGTTGGCTGTTTCGTCTACTCACGTTGTCGTTTCCTGCTTCATGCTATGCTATTTTGCTACTAGTCACCTTTTGCTTCTGCGCTACGTTTCATTTCTTACCTTGTCCAGTTGTGCGTCATCGTCTGGTCATCTATTGCTTCCCTTCTTATGCTGCATTGTTTCCTTCTGGCATGGACTGCTCTCCATTTAGTATTATTTCTATTTACTGAAGCTCCTAGTGTTGCTTCAATGGTAAAGGCAATGATTCATGATTCTTTTTATTATGGATCAAAAAATTCCTATTTCACTGACTTATTCATGTATTTCTCACTAGCTAGTCAATACAACAAAGCTGACTTTTAGCTACTTTTTATTGGCGACAATTTCCAAATTCGTAGCCAAAAGTCTAGCTTTTTGAAATGTTTTACCGAATCAGCAATAAAGGAATATCTTTTGCGATGATTTGAAGATTTTGTTGCCAATTGTTGAACATTTGGTGATGATTTCCCGTTTTACTAAAATAGTCACTAAATGTTTGAACATTTTTAAAAATTAAACGTTTCCATTTTGTTTTAATAAAAAACCAGCTCTATCTTCATTCTTTTTCTTCTATTGTCATCTTCCTTTGCGTTTTGTGTTCTCTCCTTGTGTCTGCCATCGTTGTCATCTTCTTCCATCACTTACCTTCTTTGTCATCATCGGTTGAGGTATGTATTCCATCCTTTACACTCTAGTTTTTCTTTTAATGGTGATGTTGTTGTATTTGGGTGTTGTTTTCTGCTGAGCTTTGTATTCAATTCGTGCATGTTGTGGTTTTCTTGATGGTGAATATGTGTTGTCATAATAATGAAGATGGTGAGATGGGTAGTGAGTCTAGAACAGGTTGAATGAAGTTGAATATGGATTCGGAAGGTTGTTTGAGTACTGCCTATTAAGTGTTCAATGAAAGTTCTGTTAGAGATAATTTTTTTATTATGATTTCTAATGTATGCATTTGTTCCCAATTACCTTGTTGTTCTTGACTCCAGTGTTCCAATACACTCCACTTGTGGTGCTTTCTTCAATCATTATTTCCATCCTGCTTGGTCTCATAGATTATGTAGCTGCAACCCATTTATGGAATGTTGACATGTTTGATTTCATTGCCTGCATTGGTGCCTACGTTGGTGTTGTATTTTTTAGTGTTAAGATTGGCCTTGTTATATCGATATTATGTCCTAAAATCAAAATGTTCCACTATGATGTAATTCATAATTAGATTAATCATTTGATTAGTGCCAATGCAAATGGCGATTTCACTGTTATGGCTACCTTTGTTTATTGCAAGACCAAGAACATTTATTCTACGAAACCTTCCTAATTCAACAATATTAAAAAAGTCCAACAATATCTCAATGCTAGAAGTGTTGCAAGAGTTCTCGTGCTTGAGATTCATACACCCATGTATTTCGCCAATCCCAACTACTTAAAAGAAAGGTATTTTATTATATGTTAAAAACTGAAAGGTGTCACTACAAAAGATTGCATTTTTAGTGAAAGCAAAAGTTGTCACTAAAAGCAGTAATATTAGTCACTATTATTAATAATGTCCAATTTTTAAAGTCATCACCTCCCTTCATAAATACCTCTGTCACTAATAAAATAGTGAATAATTTAGAAAAATGGTCACAATTATGCAACATTTCACAAAAGTATTAACACTAAAAACTATGGAATGTGGGAAAAAACTATATGGTCACATTAACTTTACATATTTGTGACAAGTTTGTCCATATAATCAATATAAAGTAGTGTCGAATAAAGTCGTAACAGTACTTAAATCATTTTTATTGTCATAACATCATCGCCACTAAAATAATTGAAAATAGTGACAAAATATTTGTCACTCATGCTTTTTTTTTATATATATCAATTTCCATTACTTCTTGGTCACTAATATTTCAAGGAATAAGTGGCAACATCATTTTTTCATAATAAATAAACTAAGTTTGGTGAAATTAGGTATATACCATTTGAGTGTCTCCTTCAGTCATCACTCCTAACACATTATAGTTACCAATTTGTGTTGAAAAAACCCCATCCATTTACTTCTCACATATAATAATAAGTATGTATAGGATATCAAGGTGGATCGATGAGGAGGAAGATAGGATAAGATCTTCAAGGGGAAAGCAATCTTCACTATGTCATACTTGACATGGGACGTAGGTGATTGTCAAAAAGCTTCTAGAAAATGTTCTATACCTTAACATGGTTGCAGATTCAACTTTACTATTTCTGGTTGGGTTCATGCTTTTTATTCTTAGCAGGCTCGATCTCATTGTTCGTTTGAATTAAAACTTATTATATCAACTTCTAATAAGTTATCATTATGTTATTTAGATCTTCGTTTGTTCGTTGTTCGTTGTTCGTCATCTTTGATTATTTGTCATCTTTGATGGCCCGAATTATGTAAGCAATGAAGATGAAAATGAGTCTTAGTTAGTAATTTTTTTTATATTTCGTATATAAGTATTTTTGAAATTGTAATTAACATCTTGTATATTATCAAACTAAATCATATTTTATTTTTATATACAATGTTTCTAATTTTCAATTATTTTTATTATAATTTTGTATATTAAGTTATACAACAAAAAAATCTATATATTACATACAATAATATAGATTAAAAATGTAGTTAATAATTATAATTAATATGATATAATATTTAGTTACAATCTATATTAAAAATTTGACTAAATTTTACAAAATGAAGCAAAAAAAACATTTGGCTACATTTTAAAAAACGTAGCTAATAACTTTTAGTTATGAAAACACAACGTAGCAAAAAGTTATTGGTGACGATTTAGCAAAACGTCGCCTGAAAATAAAGCGTAGCAAAAAACTATCAGCGACAATTTTTAAAAATCGTCACCTATAGTTTACTGTTACCAGGATTTGGTGTCATTTTTTGTGAAAAATGTAAATTGTTGCTAGTTATTATTAGCAACGATTTTGTTACTTTTAACGACGAATTTGTTCATTGCTAAAAGTGTCTTTAAAAATTGTCGCCTATACTTTTCTGTTACTAGGATTTTGTGTAGTTTTTTTGTGACGAATGTAAATTGTTGCTAGTTATTATTGGCGATGATTTTGTTACTTTTAACAACAAATTTGTTCATTGCTAAAAGTGTCTTTTGTTGTAGTGAGTATATAATTCGTTGCTAAAAGTGTCTTCTGTTGTAGTGAGTATTTGACTTCCTAAGCATTAATCCCGATTTATGTGTTGCAACTTTTTCTAAGCATGTTCTTTTCTCATATTTTCTGCTAGCAATTTGAGTTAATTTTTTCACAAGATTTAGATAAATGTCAAGCTCTTTAGCTCATCACACTGTTTATTGGTTTCTGCTTTGATATTTTTCACCACTTGAACTCATCAGAAAAGAACTTGGAAGTTACCAATGAGTATGTTTTCATGGAGGGAATGAAGATTCATGCAGTAGGAGTCGAATGTTATATTAAAGAGTTCAATATTGTGTTAGAACAAAACTTGTGTATTGTATAAGATTTAGATGAATAATATTTCAATATAAAAATCTTTTGTACAACTTAATAAAGGATTCAAGATTTCTCTAGGTAATTAAATTTCCAATTAGGTATATTAACAAAATATTACTTTTTGTAAAGATATTTGAATTATAATTACTTTGGTAAAATGAGATGAATGTGACAAAACAAAAATTATATAAAATATTTTTATTTTTATTTTAATAATTATGATAACTAGTTAATGTAAGAATAAAATTTAATATGTTAAAAAATAAATTTAATATTAACATATAAAATTATATTAAAAATTAAAACATAAAATAATGAAACCAAACAAATTTTCATTTTCAAAATTTTATCACAAATTTCAACTAAAAATGTTCTTTAGTTTTTATTACTAAAAATTAAAACTTACAATGAAAAAAGGAAACTAGAACTGAAAGACTCCTTAAATTGGCTCATTTTCTTTTGAAGTCAACATTTTTTATATTAGTAATTAAGGATTATTTAAACTTATAATTGTTGTTCTTTGAGTGAAATTTGATGATTATGAACTTGTTAAGTGATAATTAAATAAGAATCTAGTTAGACTCATATAAAGTAGTAAAAGAATATACTAGTTAGTAAATGTAGAAAAAATATATAAATTAATAATACTAGAACTATATAAAATTTTTAATTAATAGACATGTTGCTTAATTGAGAATTATTTTAGTATATTAACTCATGTTGGAAATACAAAAATAAATATATAATAAAAGTTATTAGTTTATCGAATATTAATATATATTTACTGTAATAAGTGAAGAAGACATCTAAATTATAGATTTATCAGTGATAAAGTGTGTGTATATATATATATATATATATATAACACTAATAGAGTATAAGAAACCAAATAGTAGATATCTTTTTTTTTTTGATAAAAAGATCGTTTCCTAGAAACCTGGGGATGGATTTTTTGCATACAAAATTTTGGGTCTTACTTGCACCCGCTGATACATAGGAGAGATTTTAATCTCATTTAGGGTTGATCATCAGTTCATCTCCATTCAACGCAGTAGTCCCTACTCCCTACGTCAGATTACCATCCCCAGTGTGATTTTCCCCACAATCGTCTTTCAATTCCCCAGGAAAAATAAACTAGTGAAAGAAAAATTCCAAAAAAAAAAAACAAAAAGCAATTGACCTAATAAAATTGGTTTAAGAAGGGCCTCGACTTATTAGCAGGCCTACCTCTTGATGTTATCTGATTTGCTGATGCTTTATAAAACATCAACATGCACTTCTTGACATAATATTTTGGTTCCATTCTTCTGACAATCTCATGATGAGTCATTCCACATTGTAAAAACACCAGGATTTGACCCCTGAACTGAATCTCCAGACCAGTTCCCGTAACCACCAGAAGGCATATCATAATCCACCTTAACAAGTGCAAGCTCCTCCGCAGATCCTACTGCAGTAGATCCTGTAGAATTCGAGGCCATCCCAAGTCCGTTTCCCAAATAACCTCCATTATAACTGCCACAAGAACTGCCATTGTTGTCTACAATTGAGGAAGAAGAGCCCATGTTCAACAGTCCATGAAGCAAAGCCGGGTTATTTTGGATGTAGCTATTGTAAAACTGAGGGCTTTGACTCGATTGGTGTAGGTAAGAACCAGATTGCTGGTGTAAATGAAGCTGTGTCTGCAGATAATTTTGCTGAAAGGAGGCATCTTGGTGGTACTGAGAAATGTCATGGTTTTGAAGAGTGAGTAATGGCTGTGGTTGATCAAATGACGACTGCATGAGAGAATATGCTTGTAGCCTGCTAGAACTAGAACCTCCGTACTGGAAACTTGAACCAAGAGCTATCATTTCTTCTCGTTTTCTCGACGATTCCATTGCTTGCGCCTCCTTGAGTCGTTTAGCAGCCCCCCCTCCAATCGGCAAAGTATTGCTCTCAAGAATTGCCTTCACATCATATCGGCTCATGTCGAAGTTGGTCACTGCATTAAGTCCTCTAAACTTTATAGCTGCTATGTCATAAGCTTCGGCAGCCTCCTCTTCCGTGCCTTAAATGATTCCATAGACATCGTGTTAGCAATCGGAGCAATACCAAGAATAGAATTTCTTGTAAAGTCTATATACCTCCACGCAGAAAGAGAGATCTTAACGAGGATGCCAAGACAGTTTCTTATATTTCTAGTTATTTTGAAGGAATACGGACGTGTGCATGAAGAGCAAATGACTTACTAAAAGTTCCCAAGTAGAGGTCTTTATTCCCTGCAACTCTACCGATTCTTGCTTGCCATCTTCCATGTTGGTGATGCCTGTTCAACATTAATTACTTTGAGACTTGGAAAGAGAGAACACAAGAGAGCGAGAGAGAGATAGAGTAAGGTTGGGAATATATGGAGCTATCCATGCAAGATATGTACCTTGTAACTCCGCGATACATGGATGCACCTCTGGAGAAGCCACTACTCTTCCTGTAATTTATCATTAAGGAATACATTAATTATCTCATGAATAAATTCTGAAAATTATTAAGGATTAATATCATTCTGAATATACGAGTTACTTCAATTAGAACTACTTCGGTCTAGTTGCACTAACTTGTATTATGACCTAAAATGATTTATGTACCTTCTAATGGCAGCCACAAATTCTTGTCTGGTCATGTGCTTCATCTCCTCCAGCTCCTTCTCATAGTTACTGATCTGAGAAAGTCAGAGACAAGGTCACTAGCAGAACCTAATGCCTATGCAGCTTCATATGCAGTTTTAGAACCAATAAAACTTACCGGAAAATTCGTAGTGGTGGATATTCCCCAATACTTGAGTGCAGCCAGATCGTAAGCCCTAGCAGCTTTTTCTTCTTTGTCATAGCCACCTGCTCATATAATAGTTAACAAACTCATGAGTTCATTATTTAAACTAAAGTGAGAAGAAGAGAAAGAAATGACGAACTATAAGAATGAAACTGCTCACCTAAATAAACTGCAAGAAGTTTTAGGACCATGTCAATCCATAACCAAAAAAATGAAAAAGTAAAGAGTTAGTAATGATTAAACTCGATGCTAACTGATAACGGTAAAGTTCGCCGAAACCCCGCAACTCTAACAGGAACGACCTATAACATATGTACCTTGTCTTCCTTTCCTGGACTGTCCTTCTCTTCTACAGCTATTATCCCATAGATGAGCTTCATACCTTCCTGTCCACCGATGCCTGCAGGTTCAACTTAAAAACTCAATGAGGATGCATTATGTGTCATTGCTGTGAAGTGGACAATGAAACAAATACAAGTATGAAAAAGTAGTGATTCTTCATGTACACCTTGTTACACCACGATATATGGATGTTCTTTGCCCGAATGTGTCCAAGGTCCTTCTGGGTGCAGCAGCTTCAACTGTGTTAGTACTGTTATCCCCACTGGTTTCACATGTAGAACCCTTCCCACTTGCACTACCCATAGACAGTGTCAATGACTGCAGACTGCTGGCATTTTCTTGAAATTCATAGTTGTTAGAAGCGGCTACTACAGTATTGTGGGCAGGCACCAGGCTATTGCTGGAGAACATATATTCAGAATCATTTGCCTGAATTTCGTTGAAGGCCACAAGATCTGATTGATTCTCGGATTTGCTCACACCAAGAAAATCTGCTACTTTGGGAACTTCACTGCTGCCGTGAGTGTTAACAAGGCTCCATTCTAAATAAATAGAGCAAAAAAGAGAAACGAAAAGGAAATATTGGTCAGACCGAGAGACGAAGATATTAAATGGACAAGGAAGATGTACCTTGATTCTGGAAGGGATTGTCCATATTGTCATTAACCAAGCCTAGAGAAAATTGATGAGAATGAGGTGTTTGCATATGGGTTGGCAAGGAAGAATTGTTTGGAGAAAGAGGAAACGTCAGCCAGTTGTTTGAATTCATGGATCCTGAATAGTTGTATCTTAGCCGACCTTCAAAAGGTGAAGATTGTTACCTGCATGTAACACAAAACAAACAAGAGTTAAGGATTAAGCAACTGAGGAAAGAAGTGATAAAAAGGGTAGTCAAGCCAAAGCAATTAATTAGCAAGCAAGCACAAAAAGAATCTTCATAGTATTTACAGGTGGCTAGGGTTGGCCTGAAATACTTTAACTCAAAACACTCCTTTCTCTCAACGCGCTCTCAAAGTTTGACCTAAGTTGAAATCTTGTTTTCGTAAGCTTGAGAGAGGAGAGTCAAGGTTGAGAGACTGCAAAAGAGAGAGCTTTAAGAAAGGAAGACGACATCTTAAAATAGACTCTCACCCTCTCACCCACACAGACACTGACACACAAATCAACCAAGTAGAAGTAGCTCCTTATGAGCACCATTTTCCAACACTTGAAGCCAATTCACCATCATACTAATTATAATATCTTACATTAACATACACATTTATATCCATCTACATAAGTACTATATACGGACACGAGCGTCATATTAAAACTATTAGTTTAGCGGTCTTCAGACTTGGTATTGGGACAAAGCCACAAATCCAACTGGAAAATTCCAACTAATGCCAAGCCCTATTCCACCCCCTCTATCTCTCTTGAAGCCCCACTTGATTCATTGGAACTCTCGTCCTCGTTCAATGCAATATATGACTCCCCAAAGCCCGGCATTCCCACACTCTGCAAATCATCTACGTAAAGTTACTCTTCTCTCTTTCTCTCTCCCATCTTCAAGAAACTAAGATATGATGCATGAGCTGATCAAATCCATCAGCCATAGAAGATCTCCCATCGCCTAAATGACCAAATTTGTAGATCCCCGAGTCCCTGCATGTGTCGAAGATGCATGAGTACGGGTCTGCTATATTTTAAGATCAAAATCCGACATATTAAATATTTGAAGTAATGGAGGGAAGAGTAAGAATTACCCTTGTCTTGTTGATTTTTTAAATTTGGTGACTGAGCAAATCACATAAACTTTCTAAAGGATTTTGTTTGGTTCCCCAAGTAGAAATCTGTTGACCACTTAGTTGATATTCGTGCCCCGTCAAAAGCTAAATTTCTCATTCCTGAGGAGGCATTTCAATTCCATTTGCGCTTATCGATTTCTATATCTTAAGCCAGATTTATAGAGAATACATCAAACTCCATTACTCTAACCATCAACCTCACGCACACTTCTATACATCAAGCTAATCGTAAAGGTACATTGTACACTGTATATCTACTGTTTTGAATCTTTTGAAGAACTCAAAACGAAGTCAGATTAAATATATTAATAGAAGCATATGTACGTAAATTTATACTTTTGCAACTAAACTTGTTATCTTTTCTACCTTATAGTCTACATGTTACCATGCCCATCAGATGCATACATAAGCTCACATACAACACATGTATATTAAATATTAAGAGACAGAGATATCTGACAGCACGAATAATATTTATGAAGTTGAAAGCTCTCATAGTTTGGTTTTCTAGGACAGTCAAAGGATTACTTTTCCATCATTTAGAAGCTGAACATTTCAGAGTTTCAGGTTTCAGACTAATATTCTACACAAAACAACAACGATAATAAAGCTAAGAATCTGAACACAGAGTGGTAAAACAAAGGAAAGTAAAATATTGAAAATAAAAAAGAAAGCCTACGAATTCCACATTGTTGTTGAAAGGAACACTGACACTCCCCAAAATTCTTGTAACACACATATATAAGGCTTAAATAGTTGACTGAAGTGCTCCACAATAAGGAAGCAAGGCCCACATCTCTCGCTTATCTTCCATGTAAGTATCTCTTTCAACCTTATTCAACTCTATATGATCTCCATGACAGTCAAAACACTAAAGAGAAAAAATAGGAAGGCAAAAGGGTTTGTGAGAACACATGCAAAGAATGAAAATTAAAGGAGAGAGATGAAACTTTGCAAAGAAAAAATTGATCTTTTATTGTCAGAAATATCCACTAGCAAAGAAGTGAGACGAACAAAGAGGAAGCAGAGACATTGTCTTGCAAACAAAGTCTGTAAGCGGTTAAACGAGAATCTATCTTCTATCTTGGAAAGTGTGAAGTTGAGAAGTGATTAAGTCACCGGCCATTTGCGGTAAGCACATTTAATCCAGAGAGCCCACGTCGTTTCAGATATTGCGGCCAAATGCAGAGGATTGTGACTGACACGTGGCAGGTGTTTTATCGACTTTTAGGTTTTTTGAAAAGTAGCAGCCAGACCAGTCAATTATCCGGTTTGCATGCTTGGCTAATCACTGTATTTGGGAACCAACTTTGACCATTCCATGATCAATATCAACAGCTAGCTAACAGCCACTACCACCGCCATTTCTCTTTATTACAATACAGAACTTATAACGATCATGAAAGCTTTTCTGTGGCGAATTTATGAACTCTCAACTAGTCCTTACTCCTTAAGTATTGATGATTTGATGTAGAAAGGAGTAGTGGCACCCAGCGATCACAACATTAGATATGTTACGAAGCTGCAGGCCAAGCATGGTTTTTTCCTTCCTCTTTTAAGCTCTTTATCTTCCCCGTAGAAAATAACCCAACATGTATGCCAATACTTTTCAATGAAACCCTTGAACTTTCGTAAATATATTTAATGCCCTCGCTTGTAATACGGCTAAAATATTACATAGCTTCTAGCAGATCTTGGCTGAATTCCTTCAAATCAAAAGACCAGCATTTGTTCTAATATATTGACCTTCGGACTCAATAACCACTAAGTTGGAACAAAGAAAAACAAAAAAGCTTGCAAAGTTCAAGGACTTTCTAGTAAAGAATTTAAGATGATAATGTTGTGTCAAAATGAAAAGGCATTCGGCATTTGTATTGCTGGGTTGCTTTGATATAATATGCTCTTCAATTGGTGTCCAGAACTCAATATACTGATCCATAGATAGGTATGGCATGGTGATTCATGCCATCATCAACATGTACAAGAAGGCGGTGGGATCTGCCTGAAAATATAAAGGAAATATAAGGGCATTTTGGGGCAAATGATGTCACGAAAATCCAGAGAAAATTTTGAGAATTTCCAGGAGATGGGAGGAAACGCCGGGAAAGTGCTCGTGTCGCCTCGAAGCGCTGATGGAAAGGCAAATGTATTTTTAGAAGGCCTTGTTTTCTTACATTTAAGCTCTTTTAAGATTAGGGTTAGGGTTAGGCTGCATTGGGATGTATAGTTTGAGGACAATAAGTGCCAGCCTGACAACAACGAGGAAGACGATTACAACTAAAAAAAAAAAAAATTGTTCCATGAGACATCAGACAATAAACAATAGCGCATGCTCCTCTCGGTCTATGTATTATATATGCTCGTGTAGATATACAAATAAATGTAGTCTATGTAGGCAGCAGCAAGTGTTCGTCTCAGTTCTCAGTAGGTCATTAATTACCAATTTTGTGACACAATTTATATCAGTTTAGAGGCTAGAGCAGATATTTGTGTAAGGACTTAAATTCACTGTCTTGTGAAACTCTATTCTAAGAATAAAAAATTAAATATGTGAATAAGTGGAAAAGGTTTAAATATCGTTTAATATGTTATCATTTATTTAGCCCATTGCAATGATACACCTCAGATTTGCAATGCTTTTGACCTATAATTTCTTTAAAAGATCCACACTACGTGGTTTGTGACTCGTTAAACAACATCTGCAACAATGAAATTACGACTGCAATTGCGACCATGACCAGACCATTATATAAGGGCCTGCCCGTAAGATTATTATATATTCGGTACCTAGGACTTATGGCATTATCCTGCTATGGTAAGAGAAAAGCCTGCTGTGCATTTTATGTAATACTTCATAATATCAGTCGGATTGATAGAGTTATCAAGTACCAAAATTCTTGGAAATAATATAAGATTTCCAACAATTCAAGAGAGGAGGTGGAAAGTGTGAAAATGGGGATTAATGCCAACTTCAGAAATATTTGCAAAGCAATTTGACTCATGGTCAATTACGTTTCACTTAACGAGGATAACAAAGCTAGCGTAGAGGTCCAAGATCCCAAACCCGCCTCAAGAGTAGCCCTTGTCCGGACTCCAAGAATGTGAATCATTTCAAGTACTCATCAGCATTAGAATAGGTGCTTAACCACTCTGCCAAAAACAAGCAAAACCAGACATTACGTGTGCTTCAAAGCTCGATGATAGAAGAGCTTCCAGTGACTTGTTCCTTAAGACTGATTAGTTCCATCTTTTTTTTAAAAAAAGTTTCATGAGGCACCGGAAACTAAGCAAGAACAACAAAGAATGAATTAGTTAGGTGATGTTAAGATTCTAGATTCAGGAACTTGCTAAATCTTGGTACCGACCACCTAAATATCTTCTTCCAAAAGAATAGCATTGCACAAAAGAAATAATATGATAGAATCCTTCTTTTCACCTATCTAGGTTTCTTTTCATGCACTCCAATGCCCCTATATGTACTGCAGTCGTTACAATTTGCTTAAGAACTTGTTGAAAGTTAAGGTTACAATATCTACTCACTCAACAAGTTATCTTACCGTTGGGAAATCAGAATAGGATCAGATCTTTACCGTAGTGGAATAATTATAAATTTTTTTTTGTATTTTGATTTCCTGAAAATCAAGATCACTTTAATTCTATAAAATAATTAATAATTAAATCATAATAAAACATAAATCTTAATTTGTACCTTATTTCAAAACTTGATCTTTTCTTGTTGTATTTATTGAACAATTTTCAAAACTAATCCATCTTAACCACCTTAACCGCTCAAGTTTTCGACCTCTAATGATATCTATAGAACATGTTGAGAGAACTATATAATTCTTATAGAGAAGGTTAAGCAAGAACTGCTAGCTCTACTAGAGCTTAAGTTTATTTATAATGAGTTTTAAACATTTTAGTAATTTAAGAATTACAAATAATTCTAATTAAATATCAATTATGCCTAAATAAAATCTAATATTTCATATTGATCCTTATTAAATATCTCATATTTAATCATAAAATTTTTCAAACTTTACAATTAAGTCTAACTTGATTGAAAATATCTTTACTCTTTTCAACCTATTCTTTATATTTGGCTCATTAGGTTCTCAAATATGCTGAAAATGATTATAAATTATAATTCTAATTCATAATGAGAATTAGATATACTAAAACTTCTTTTAATTTATTTTTAATTTTTCAATTAAACAATTTATAATCATATATTAAGATTATCATTTACCAACGCATCATGACCAACCAAATATTTAAGAATATCAAAGTGGTTTTGACTAACCTTTTCGTACATGATTTTTTCTTATAATTTAATCATTTCTTTATACAATGTTCCGATTATATAAAGCATGGAATTAATTTATATTCTTTTTGAGTCCAATCATATCAGTTCTCCACCATTAGTTGTTAATTCAATTAATAACATTTGTAAACTATTTATAAAGCATCATTTCATCTTAGCCAAAGATTTTTCAAACCAATACTAATCTAAAACAACGGAACATTCTTTCTAATTATTTTAGAGTGAGGAATCATATCTTGATCACATAACTACCTCCATATAGTTCATGACTATCGATTAAATGACCTATGGTTTGAATAGGTTATAAATAGTATCAAAACATAACAATTCCTATACAAGATAACTTTGGAGACCTTAAGTTAAATGATGACATATACAATCATCAGTATGAGAATTTTCATAGGCATATAAGTAATGTTTCAAATGAATTTGTTATGTCGGATTAGCTTAGTGAACATATTCTCTAATAAGAAACCACAAGTTTGGATTACAATTAAGTAAAAAAGAAAATTTATTTAACGATGTATCGTTAATGGAAGTCATACAACGAACAGGCTAATAATCAACAATCTTTGTCTTCTAATTTCAGTGGTACATAACAAAATTCTACAAGTAGAAGTCATGGTAGTCGAAATCATAATCAGGGATGAAATACCTATTCAATCCATTTTAATGGTGGTCTTTTTACACAATATTCTCATTAAGGAGTTGTTGGTTCACAAAGATCATCAACTAATTTCTCAACTTGGATTTGTCTTACTTATGGTGGCTATGGTCATTAAGCCAAACAATGCTCAAGTATAAGGTTTAATCAACAACAACTATAAACTTTTAGATCGAATGCCAATTTGGCTACATCCAACCCTTTATTGAAACATCAATAAATCATAGATATTGGGCCAATGCATTATCTTATACCTAATGTTAAAATTATTACATTACAACATAAGTATGAAGGCCTTGATGAAGTCCAAATTAGAGATGGTAAAACAATCTCAATCTCTAATATTATCTCTTCTAATTTTATTTTTTACTAGCTTGATATTTTACATATTTCACAATCTTGCAATAACTTGATTTCTGTTTATTCTTTTACCAAAGCTAATAAATATTTCCTAACCATTTTGGGATTAGGGATATCCACGAGAAGGAATCACTACTAGTTGGCTAGAATGAATGTGGGTCATACACTATGTTGTTTTAATCTATTCATTATTCAAGCTCTCTTCTATTCATAATCATTCTTGTACTCTTTCTACCTAGCACTCTAATAAACAATTAATTGACTATATTTTTATAACTATATTTAGTGTGTTTTGCTTATTATTTGAGGGTTTAATATTATTTTTGGTATTTATTTTATTTCAAGTGTATTGTTAGGTAATAATTGTTGGACCCCGAATTTTTATTGGAAGTTAGAATGATTAAATGAGGAATTGGTGGTGATTTATTCATGTGTAAAGAAAAAGAAAAATTCTTGAATTTGAAATAATATTTTGAGATTAATGCATAAAATGGGTGTTTTGTGTATGTATGTGTTGTGGGTGAGATCTTTATAATTGAGAAAGTGAGCTAGTACAATTACTATTCATGTGGTTTTCTTTGTAATTTGAATTTTTGAGACTT
>JANZLC010000008.1:20790141-20801132 GCA_026413385.1 Erythroxylum gracilipes | reverse complement strand
AAAGAATTAATTACTGAACTGGGTATTCGGGAGCTTAACAAAAGAAGGTGGTGTAGGTGTATCTGCTCTCTCCAACTTCTCTAACTTGAATTCCTTACATAAATCCTCTTCTCTCACACTCTCATCCCTGTGCACTTCATTAACTTCCTCTTCAACCTCCTTTACACATTCATCCACAATATTAATCTTCATACATACATTACCATCCATCAGTTTCTTCAAAGATTTAGACATATTAAACTCAACATGCTCATCACCAATCCTCAAAACAAGTTTTCCCTCATGCACATCAACTAATTCCCTATCAGTATTCATAAAGGGCTACCCAAAATTAATGAAAAAATTTTATCAGCTTCAAAATTCAATGCCACAAAATCAGTAGGAATAATAAATTTGTCTACTTTTACTAACACATCTTCTACAACTTCATATGGTCTCTTAATGGATTGATCTACATATGTTGGCTTAATCTCTCCTAGTCCCAATTTGCTGAAAATAGACAAAGGAAACAAGTTAATGCTTGCACCTGAATCACATAAGCATTTAGAAAATTTAAAGTTACTAATAACATATAGAATCGTAAAACTCCTGGATCTTGTAGTTTTGAAGGTATCGTGCTTGAAATAATCGAATTACAATTCTCCGTCAAAGTGACCATCTGATTGTCCTCCTAAATACATTTGTGTGTCAATATGTCCTTCAGAAAATTTGCATACTTAGGCATGCAGTCCAAAGCTTCCACCAATGACAAGTTAATCTGAAGCTTCTTTAGTTTCTTCAAACACTTGGAAAACTAAGTGTTACCTGATGTTGTCTCACCTTTTGTGGATACAGAAGTTTAGGCTTGTAGGGTGGTGGTGGTACATAAGGCCTCTCTTCTTCTTTCTCTTCTTGAATCTCCTTACCTTTTCCTTTTTCTTGGAAATCCTTTTTCACACTTGGTTCCTCCATCTGCTTGCCAATTCAAAGTGTGATAGCCTTCAATTGCTCCCTTAGGTTGGCCTCGGTATTGCTTGGTAAGCTACCTGCACTTCTAGAAGGCATAACATTAGCAAGTTACCCTACCTATACCTCCAAGTTGTGGATGGATGAGGTATGGTTCTTCACATTCTGATTAAACTTTGCCTCCATCCTCTTTTGACTTTCCTCGTAGCTTGAAAACATCCTTTTTTGGTTCTCTTCTTGATTTGCCAGTTTGGACCCTAAAACATCCATCAACTTGTCCATTTTGTTCTCCGAAGATCCAAGTATGTCTTGCTGAAATCCTGGAGGTCCTTGCAATCTTGCTTGACCACCTACATTGTTAGTACTCCAAGAAAATTTTGGTGATTTTTCCACCCCAGATTATAAGTATTCGAGTATGGATTGTTACCTCACAGTGGTTGGCCTAAGTAACTTACTTGTTCAGTGCTACTAGCTTCCAACAAAAAGCTTTCTACTGTACAATGGTTATCCTACTTGCATAACTCACACTATGATTGCATAGCTTTGGCTATAGATGAAGATGCTCCTTGTATCTTGCTCAACTCCTTGGTGAGGGCTATGATTTGTGCCTGCAAAGTAGTAACAAAGTCAATTGGGTTCATACCTTTTTGCTCCTTCTGCTCTTGCCTACTCCTTTCACTTGACCACATACAATTATTGCTCGCTAATTCTTCCAAAAGATCATGAGCTGTATTGATAGTTTTCCTCATCAAAGATCCTCTCATAGCTGCATCTATGGTCCCTCTTGTACTCCAATTTACACCATTGTAGAATGTTTACATGAGGAATTCCCTCAGAAGGTTATGGTGAGGACAACTTCTCTGTAGTTCTTTAAAACTCTCCCAAGCATCATATAAATACTCCCCATCACTTTGTTAAAAATTTGTGATTTCCTTAATGATCCTTATTGTCTTGGTCAATGGGAAGTATTTAACAAGAATCGCCTGGGCTAACTGTTCCCAAGTATTAATCTGCCCTGATCTGACGAATTGTATCACGCCTTTGCCTGATCTCTCAAAGTGAAAGAAAATAGTTGCAACCTTATAGCATTGTCAGACATCCCATTAAACTGGAAAGTGTCACATATCTCCAAAAAATTGACGAGATGGGCATTGGGATCTTCAGTGGACAACCCATAGAACTGCATACTACTTTGAAGAATGTTCAAGAGTGTTGACTTGATCTCGAATTGTTAGCTTGAATCACTGGCCTCGCAACTCCTTAAGGACTGAATCCTGGCATCATAAAGTCCATCAGTGTCCTTTTAGCCCCTGCTTGTTCTCCTTCTTCCGCCATATTTCTTCGTATAATATCTTGGCACTTCGCTTTTTTTAACTCTCATTCATGCCTTGTGATATCTAATAACTCTTCGTTGTGAAATTCAGTAATCCTTTGTGTGTTCCTTGTGTTCATGCACCTGCAAAGACATAAGAAAAAGTATTAAAAACTCTTAAATCAAAGTAACCCAAACTAAATAAGATGCTAAACAATCAATCCATAATAACAACGCAAAAAATTTGTTGAATGCAAAACACACTACTAGTCTTACGCTTAAAACTGCAAGTATACAGATCATACTTGTAGTTGAAAGCGGATATCGATCCCATGAGAATTGTGCTTAGGCACCACATAATTCAGGTTATTCTTTGTTTAAGAAATCGTTTCAATCGAATTAAAAAAGATAAGTAAAATCAAGACAAACTAAAATTAAAAAGGAACAACGCAACCCAAACTAGAATCGTAAACTAAGATTAGGAGAAAATCAAGATTAAATATTAAGACTTGCCATTATCCCTATTTGCTCCCCTATAATTAATTGATTCAATTTATGCTTGACCCAAGATTTTCTAAAATTCTAGCTACCCTCTCTCAAGGTGTAACTAAATGTCACTAGTTAAATGAATTAGAATTAACTTTGGGATCTCTTGATGTTCAAAGCTTTTCCTAAGAATTTAATTAGATATGAAGCTATCCTATAGGCAGTGTATTGATCTATTGAAATCTCTTCCTAATAAATCAATAACTTGTAATTTGTAGGTCTATTAATCGTCAACTCTCGTTGTATAATTAACACAGATTACTAAGCTCACTCTCTCAATTTATTGCAAGGTTTAAGCATAATAAATAACACAAACATGTTTATCATTAAATCGATAGCCAAAGGTTCACAAGTAGTTCAAACCACAAACCCTAAAAATTGTTTTAGCCAATCATAATATCCATAACATCCCTAACAATCAAATAATCCATGATAAAAATGCTAGAAGAGAAATAAATTGAAATAAGACTGGACGGGGCAACCCTCCTCTTCTTTGCTCGAATCTGGAAAATCGGGATGATGGGTTGCTCTTTACCCAATTGAGAATGAAAACTCAAATCTCCACCTATCTCTAGGCTCTCAATCTATCTTCTAGCTCCAGGAAGCAAGTTCCATGATTCTCTGATAGCTGTCGAGATTCTCCTCCTTATAAAGTCACAAAAACCTTAAAAAAATACAAGAAAACCACGTGTCTCTTCGACTTCCAGTTCCCACGATCGTGGGAATTATACTTATGCTTCCCACAATCGTGGGTTATGTTGACAAACTTTCTCCATAGATTTCCTATGATCGTGGAAAACATTCCCTTTTTTGCGGTCGTGGGTTCTTGTTTTTCAGCAACTCCACTTCTCGTTTCTTCTCTTGGTCCCTAGCTCAATCACAAAGGTGTCCACCCTTCATTTTGACATCAAAATGATCAATTCCTACCGTAAACCAATATCAAACACAAAGAACATCCATGAAGATCAAACTAAACAAAAACACACAAAACAAGTCCTAATACACAATAATACTAATCTATCATGCAAGAAACAAATGCCCAATACTTAGAAAAACATATACTAATGCACAACTATCAATGGCTCTCTTCAATTCTATGGTAATTGCCTGAGAGATTCTTTTCTGTTTTATTGGATTGTTAAGTTCCCATAAAATCAAAACAACATTATCTATGATAAGAAGTGCTTTAAAAGCAACCATTTCATTGAAAAGAATTATGCGGGTTCTTTTTTTTTTTTCTATAGGTGAATATTGTTGTTCTACATACTTTCTCACCATTGGATATAATTTGAACTACACCTTCGATAGATATTTTAGTTTGATACTATTCTCTCCTTTTTCTTTCCCTTTTAGTTTTAGTTATTTATGCGTAGTTCTAATATTATTTGTTTTGGCAGTACTAATGAAAAGTTAGTTATACTTATTCTTTTTATTATTATTTATATTTGCTTCAGTTTTATAGTATCAACAGGATGACAAAGTTACCCTGTAGGTTAACATGGCTGGCCCTTACAACTATCTATAAGAAACATACAACTACTACCGTCTTATCTTTTGCAACTCAAATGGCAATGACGCAAACAAGTAGGGTGGTCTTGGTGGAAATGCACTTATTGGCAGCCAGATTGATATAAAATTGTAGAGCATGTACCTTTGTCATATTTGAGCTTCCCTTAGTCTTGAATTTGTCACAACAAAGTTGTTGCAATTTTTCTTTTCAATTCTTTGATAAATTTTCTTTCCATTATAGAGACTGTGGAGAGAGGTACCATTTGTTAGCTTGAACTTGATGAAGCGAAGGTCAAACAATTTAAGGATGCAATTGAGAATAGATATTGGTTTGAATTCTTCATGGGTATGTGATGTATTTAATTTTGATTTGTATTCCAAAGGGGAGAGTGGATAATAGTATTCTAATTGGTGTTTCAAATATATGAGTTGATATTGTGACAAGTGGTTTTTGGACATTCAGGTTTTAGATTATAATATTAAAACTCTGTTGTGGAATTTAACCATTTCATTTAAATATCTTGGTAGACAATGGAACATCCTTTTTGAACTAAATAATGATGCAGTTAATGTTGTTCCTTTTTTAAAATCATAGCTAATACTTATAACTATATTGTTGGTGAAATGTTTGAGAATAATGGAAATGTTTTTAAACTTTGAGTTGAGAGATCTTTTGTAACATCCCGTCCCCATATTACGGGTTAGGACTCAAAAGTTCAGTACATGTGAGCTCAAAGAGAAACTAAGATAATGCATTTTCTTGTTCATGCATCATGTGAACATACATATAAATCTTAAATGTTTTAGCATAAAAAGTAGTACATGATTTCATTGACAACTTCTGAGTATAAATGCTATTAAACGGGGTTTTATCGAAAATGAAGAGTAGAAGAAATAGAAAGAGTGATCTTGGTATGAGTGGTGATAAGGAAAGATGTATAAACATGATTGGTAGTGATCTGGAAAATATTAACTGACTATGTTGCAGTCTTTTAGCTGCAACGTTTTCTCTAGTTGTCCAAAAAAGAGGATTCTTAATTTGTATTAAACTAGAGATATATGGCTACATTTCGTATGAAGACATCGAATTTCAATTCTGTCTCTAAGAATCTCAAAAGTTGACATGAAGTTAAGAATTGGGTGAAGTACGTTGGTGTATGAATGGAAAATTTCGTCTTCAGGATTTAGGAGTAAATTTGGGATTGATATATATAGGTTTTGGAAAAGTTGCCTTCTGGAATTGTAGATCTTTCTTTTATCTTTCCAACGGTATATAATATAAAACTTTTTGGACATCAGAGCTGAAAGTTATGATCTTTACATGTGGAGATGTTCTGGAGCAAAAGTAAGAAGAAGTTACTGTTCACCCTATCGTCTTAGTTTTGATGACATCATCTTCGTCTTAGTTTTGTTTTTGCTGACGTCATCTTCATCTTAGTTTTGCTGACATCATCTTCATCTTAGTTTTGTTCTTATTGACATCATCTTTGTCTTAGTTTTGCTGACGTCATCTTCGTCTTAGTTTTGCTGACATCATATTCGTTCCATTTTTGACCTTTTTAGAGGCTAAATCTTGCTTTGAGTCTTCATCAAAGTTGTAGCTCTTGAAGTTTTCTTTTGAACCATCCAAATAACACCTCAATCTAATAATTGTAGGGAAAGTTATGCAATTTTCCCAACCTTGTATCGTCTGATTGACATCATCTTCATCTCAAAATGATGTCATATCATCTGTTCCTATTTTTGACCCTTCAGATGATAGAATTGGTTTCCGAGGTCTTCATAAAAGTTGTAGCTCTTGACATCCTCTTTTGAACCATCCAAAGATCACCCTAATCAGAAATGTTTACAGAAAGTTATAGCTGTTTCCCTGAAACAGGTTTAGTATCATTGAAGGCAAAAACATGCTTGATTCTTTTGTCCATAACTTCTTCTCTAGACACCCGATTGACTTGATTCTTAAACCATTAGATTCATAAGACATTTCTGTATATCTACACCAAGAATAATAGCTATCTGAAATGAATTGAGAAAAGATTGAGTGTAAAAGGTGAGACGGGTATAATGAGTGTGCTCTTAAGTAGTGTGAACTGATGTTGTTCCACTGACCATACTTCAGTATTTTGATGATATCGTGATCTGTAGAAATCCAAATGGGATGTTTCTGATTTGTGATAAACTAGATACATAGAGATACAAAGTATCTGAAGGAAGTGAATTGTAATTCAGTCCCTAAGACTTTCAAGTTTTGAATGGAATTTGTGCATAGTACACTGTTTTAGATAGGAACAGTCCGAAAATGTTTAAGGCATATCTTCCAAATTACTGAACTGAATTGAGTGATTTTGGTGTCAATAGAAAGATAAATGATAAAGGAACATTTTCAAGAAGAAAGTAGGATCAAATTTCACAAGTTTTCCCCTTCTAATTGAACGTGAACAGTAGACCCAAAAGTTAGTGTTTGGAGAAAGATCTGAAATGGTTCATTGGGCTATGAAATTGGATCCAAATGGGTTAAGGAGGTTTAAACCCTACGGACTGATGCTAGTTAAGTGAGTTTTGATAGTTGATTGTTTTGTGAGGAAATTGATGGATTGATACCCGGGATAGTCATGAACATGCATTGTACATAATTCATTTCATACATGTGCATTATTGAATACGCGTAATTGTGCAAATTGTGATATTTGTGTATGTTATTTGTTATAGAGGAACAACTGGAACGTCAACCCCCAGACGTTACGGCACTTTGAGGCATTAGCTTGAGAAACAACTGTGAGTAACCTAGACGGTTTCTCTCAATTATTGTTTGCTTGTAATTATGTTTGAATAATAAATGAATGTGATTCGACTGTGGATTGAAATATTGAAGTGCTGCTTGAATGTGAATGTGAAGACCTAGGTGCTTTATGATTGATTAATTGTAGTACATGCATTCCATTCATGAACGTATAATTAGATAATGATAGTTGTGACCAGAGTAGCTATCGATTAGAGCTTAAAGCTCAACGAATGAAACTGAGCTTCGAGCTCAAAAGTGATTCAAAGCCTTAGGCTCAACATTTAACGAGCCCTACATGGGACAGTTCAAGCACTCGGTCACAACAACGTAATAACTGGAAAAGTGTCTCATGAGTATTTCATATACATCTTGTTAACTATGGTTTGATTGATTGAAATGCAGAAGTGTTTATGCTTAAGTGAAAATGTGATAGTTATGTAAAGTGTAAGTTGTGCAATAATTGTTATATAAATTGATGTGTTGTTGGAACTGAGTGAACCATCGATGATAGTTACCTCATTGAGTTTGCAAAACTCATCAAAATTGCAACGTTGCCTTTTCAAAACCGAGAGACGACTCTAGCTACTGAGAGGCTCGACTAGTAGTGAAAATTTTATTTTGCAAGAGAAGTCATGGCTCAAAGGTCGGTCAGCTGGGATTTTGGATGGCTTAGCTAGATTTATTATATTTTCCTCGTTCATGTAGTACTCTTATATTAGGTTTTTGATGTTGTACATATGGAAAATGTTGAAAGGCACAAAGTAGACTTCAATTTTGTGAAATGAAATGAGGAAAAAGTTGGTGTTAAAAATATTATGATTCTCTTATGATGCTTTACAAGTGAATAATGATATGATGCCATATGAAGTGAATGTAGTAATCGAATATAGCTCGCCCTTATCATAGGTTATGTGCTGGAATGACCTCCGGGCGTCCCGGTGTGTACCCTGCGATAAGGGGGCACTACATAAAGATCTTATGTGAGGATTTGGTTTATTGAAACTTTGTTCCAACAACTTCTTTGCTTTAACTAAATTTGCTAAAGATAAAGTGAACGATTTCCTAAATGTAGTAAGGATGATGGTACTAGATGAATCGCACAAATCATGTATTTCACCTAATGAGCAAATAGTATAGAATAATTAAAGCTAAACTAAACGGTATTAGGAATCCAAATTCAAACACATGCATACTCGACTGAACAGACATAATTTTTGAAATTGACCGTTGTTCCAAAACAACTGATTTCTCCAATCCTTTATGGACCATCGGGACATCGCCACCACCTCTATTTCCATCTATGTTCTCTTGAAGATTCAAGAAGACTTAACACAAATGTAGTATATACAATCAAATGTTCATATAATAGCTTCCTAACAAAAAATGAGATACAAATAATAAAGAAAAAGAGGTAATTCAGATGATACCAAAAACCTTGAAGAAGAAGATCGGCAATTGAAGGCAAAGGTGATTAGTGTTTGATGATGAGATTTGTTATGCATCGATTTATTCTTGATTAGGGAGAATTTTGTCGCATTCCTCCCAGCGGAGCTGATTTCTACCATTGGAAATTCGCTTACTTATGGATGTAGAGTAAGTAGTAATTTAAAGTATTCATTAGAAGAAAAATGAGACTGTAAGTAAAATGTTGCTAATATCATATTTAGAACCTTGAATTCAAGAGTCGTCTAGAGTACTTAATAATTTATCAGATGAAATGAAGAAAATGATATGTTATTTTCTTATCCCCAATAAAGGGAGTGCAGTCTTCATAATTTATTAGATGAAATGAAGAGAATAAATAAAAAATCAAGAAATAATCTTTATATACAAGACATTTTCTCCTATTAATGAGGAGATTTTATAGGAGATGATGCGACACTAACTTGTTATAAAAGAGTTAATAAAGGGAAAAGTTAAAGTTAATCATTAAAGTTTCTTAGATCATTCGATAAAAGAGTTAATAAAGGGAAAAGTTAGACCAAAATGATGAGAAATAATTGAAGTAACGTACGCTTTTTGAGAAAATAACTTGGATGTGAATTAGACACGTGGTTGGCTGTGGGTGAGTGAAGATTATGTCAACTATATGTGACCATGCCAACACCTCAGCCCACTCAGATTTCTCGCCTTCCATGGATCCCCAAAAACCCACTCAGATTTCTCCCCTTCGACCCCTCCTTCTTACCCTAATCTTCGGCCCCAACACCTTAGCCCCACCGACCCTAACTTCTCCTAATCACTTGGCTCCTTTAGCAATCGCCCTTGGCCTTAACACCCTTCATTCACCTTCACTTGATGCTCCTCCGAACCCTCTGCCGCAACCTCTACCCACTGGCCCTGTTCGCTCTTGGAAGGCAGTCGTGGAGACCGACCATTTACAACATTCTACATCCCAGGAGCTTACCTTCTTCCCTCCTGAAGTTAGGGAGGCTCAGATCTTTGTGATCCCTCCACCGGAGTTGGCGCAAAAGGGTGCGTCCAAATTCCGAACCGAGCTAATCGAATTCTTTCTGGGAAAGAGACCCGCTTACCCGGTGGTACGTCGTGCCTTGACCAAATCTTGGATTGAGTTCGGGTTACAGGAAATTCTGATTACCGATTCCAATAATTTCCTATTTCGCTTTACCTCTGATCAAGGATTGAAAGCAGTGTTGGAAAGAGGTCCGTGGCACATTCAGGGGCGGCCATTGTTCCTCCACAGGTGGAGTTTACAAGGTGGTGAACAGGTGGAAATCCACAAGGCTCCAGTGTGGTCACGGTTCTTCAACGTTCTTGTGGAATATTGGAACACCGAAGGTTTGGGCCGGATAGCAAGCGTCGTGGGGATCCCCTTGATGATGGACATTCCTACTGCTCGTATGACTCGAATCCATTATGCCCGCTTATGTGTGGAGCTAGAACTAAATCAGACATGGACGGAGGCATTCCAATTGGCGATGTATGGTGAGGACGGGCAACTCTCCTTTCAGACGGTTTCTGTAGAGTATGAATGGCGGCCCACAGTGAAGGACCAGCGGAAGGTGTGGACGCTTACCGGTAGGCTGTTCAGCACGGGCCTCCAACAAGAACTAGAGTTAAACAAGGGGAAACCACAAACTAGGATTCCTGAACCTGTGCTTCACATTCCCCAATCGGCTGCAAATCCCGCATTGTGTTAGGTGACTGATCCACTACCGGAGAGCTCCGCGGTCGAGACTAACGGGTCTGACTCCACCAGTGATTTAAAAACCGGACCGAACCGGCCGGTCAGACCAGTGAACCGGTGAACTGGAGTATGAACTGGTCCGATTTAACCCTTATTTTTTGTGAGTGATTGAACCGTTTATTTTACGGTTGGACCGGTAAAAACTGCTGAACCGGTTAAAGAATAAACTGGCCGGTTTATTTAAAAAAGATTTTTCATTTAAAATTAAAAATCAAAAAATTTTAAAGTTAAAACTTCAGAAGATTAGCAGACAAAACGCCGCTTCTCTACTGTTCACCGCCTCCGCAGTCTGCACTGTTTACTTCACTCTTCAACGGTAGGCTTTTTCTCATCTCTCTTTCACGTCTCTCTCTATCTCTCTCAATAAATCTGTTGCTTCTCTTGAGGATTTGTAGGTTGTGTCTACTCTGTAGCTTTTCGTTCTTTTCTGGGTGGAACCGTGGAACTCTTGGCGTTTTGGGTACGTTTCTGCCTTTTTAGTGCTGGAAGTTGTGTCTCTGAATCTCTTCGGTATTTCTGTACGCATGTGATTAGAGAGAGAAACTCAAAATATTGGGAAGAAAAAAAGCAAAGTTAGACGATGACCTTGGATTTGGATCTTTTTCTTTGTCCTTTTCTTGAATAAACAAATGATTGGTTACATATACTATCATGTATCATCTTTTGCAGCTACTTTCTCCTTTGGTGTG
>JANZLC010000008.1:20765859-20790041 GCA_026413385.1 Erythroxylum gracilipes | reverse complement strand
TAACGTTAACAAGTGGAAAGTGAGTCTCATGTGCACTGCATATGTATAATGAAAAATGTGAATTATGATGTATGGCATGAATGATTAATTGTACTGAATGTGAAATAATGTGAAATGTGAAATAAATATGTGAATTATTTGTCATGTGATTGGGTGAACCATCGATGATGGTCACTCACTGAGTTCGCAAAACTCACCTAAAATTTGCAAATATTTTTCAAGACTCAGAAGAATACCCTGTTAGGCTAACGGGAGTATATCTACAACATTCAAGTGAAGAATAGAGGTCGGGATCAGTTCGCGTCTGCATTGCATGTATTTGTTTTTGTATAGAATTGTATTCCGAAATAAAAGGGCCTAAGTGGTCATATGAGACTGTTATATACTGCCTTGTGTGAATGGAAAGGGCTTATGCCCTCATTGTTTATTGACGTCCGCATGTGTGTTTTTTAAAAAAAATGTACCGATCTCTGAGTGATTAAGTGTTTTAGCACACCACCCTCGTAGGGCACGGACTCGGATATCGTCATCGATGTCGGGTTCGGGTCATTGCGGGAGTGGGGTGCTACATCTTTAGATATATTTTCAGTCATCTCAACAGTTTGAAATGTTGTCCAAGTTATTCACCTCAAAAACTTTTACTAATATGTTTTTGTAAGAAATTATACTGAATCAAACTACATGCATCTTTTTTTAACCATAACGTGAGCTTACTTAGTGTTACTAATTAGTTAACAATGAGAAATTGTTTTGCTAGGAATATGAAAATTAGGCTATGATTTTTATTAAAAGAGTTATGTTCGTATTTTAGTTGTGTTTGTTCTTAACTATTCATTTTTCATCTTCATCTGTTTTCCCACACTATCTTGCTCAAATGAACAATAACATAAAAGGAAGAAAGTTGTTCTCCCTCTGCATGTTAGCATGTATATGTGGTAAATAGAGCATTTCCAATACTTATTTGTTGGATATAAGTTTATTTGATGATTCATTTATCACCTCGTGGTTGCAAGTTTAAATGACTTGCCATTATAGGGAATGTTTTGCCAATTTCTTATTCTTTCTGCATATGATATCTATTATCTATATTTTGTGCTTGAACATATGTTGTTGATATTTTAGGTTTTTTTGGTGAGTAGCATATTGATAAGGACATTTATATTGGCAAGCATTTGTTGTGCACTCATAAGAGTATAACTGTTAGACATAACAAGGACCATATTTATGGTTCCTTAAATGCCAATATTACCTATATTATCAATCTCAAGTATCTATCTTCTCGCTAATTATTCATGTTAATATTACCCAAGAGAGCCTAAAGCTTCTAGAAGCTATTAGAGTACTGCACATGACTTTTTCGATTAAATAGATTCTGACAAATATCACTTTTGCATGTAGATTTGATGTTTATTTGGATTAACCCCTTTTTTAAGCACCAGGTAAAAATGATTTCTAGTTGAATTTCCTCCCATTCGATTGTGCTTTATTTTACTTCTTGTTTGCAAAACCATGTAAAATTGTTGTTTTGATGTTCTTTTACTACTTAATTTCCTTGTGGCATTCACTTTGAATTGTAATGCTTCTTTTAACAAACCTAAGTAGTTGTTTTGACTAAAAGATATTAATTCTCTAGAAGATATTAACTCTCTAAAAGATATTAACTCCTTAGCCATCTAATTAACTCTTCTAGGGTTGTTCGTGGTGATCAATTCAAGTTGGTTTTGATAGCTAGCAATCTAAACAACCCTAAGTAGTCGTTCGAGTTATACTCTAATATTTTTGTAATTTAAGCATGACATATTATAATTTGTAAAATGATCTTTTATTTATTGTTTTGTTTATAAAAATAGTTCAATTTGTAATTTATATCTTGTATAGGAACAAAGGATCATCCTTTAATGTTATATTTTTTGATATAATTTAATGATATTTATATAATTTTACTTTATATATATAATGCTTGATTTTTGAATTAATAATATTTTATATGATTTAATTTAATAATAATAAGCAAATAATTCACAATAAAAACATGTCAATATATTATGTACAAAACATATTGTTCAATATCATGGATTAAAAAGTAAAAAATAACATATTGTAAGATTATTAAAAACGTAGCAAATAATATTTGGTTACGATATATAAAACATAGCAAATAACATTTGGCTACGTTATGAAAAACCTAGTTAACAACATTTAACTACATTATAGAAAATGTAGCAAATACTATATAACTACGAAGATAAAAACATAGCCAAAAACCATTAGCTATGTTTTATTTTTAGTGTAAATTATTTGGCACCAAAACTTTTCATGGCAACATTCAATTTTTAGCTATGTTTTTATAATGTTTTAGCTACGAAAAAATTTAGTAGCTAATGCTTTTTGGCTACGATTTCTGAAAATGTCACCTATAGTTTTCAACTACGAGGAATTGGCGACGAAACAAAAACATCACAAATAACTATGGTGTCATTTTAAACATTTTTCATAGACAATACTCTACTTTGTTGTAGTGTCACTAAGATTTCAAAAAAAAAGAGATAAAGGTGGATATATACATAATGGATTCTTTTATTTCTAATTATTCATCTGAATACTTGATGGTTTGTTTTCAAACTTTAAGAACTAATTTGTTTAGTGTCTAGGTGTGATGAAGCCCAAGTTGGGATAGATAGTATGATATAGTCTTTTATTCAATACAATTTAATTGAATGATTTATTGTGATTCAATTATGGATTTATATTCTTGAATTAATATGTTTGGGATACTAGTTTAATGTTTAATTTCATATGATTGATATTGAGAAATCCTTTTGTATGAATAGATCTACTATAATTGGAAGAACTTGCATACATACCTAAAGATAGGTCCATGAATCGAGTAATGCAGTCTTAGGGGTTTAAACTAGAAAAAGGCTTCAATTAATCAACCTATAGTTAGTTATTAATAGTTTTGAGAAAGAAATTAATGTAAGATAGGAATTTTCATGGTCTAATAATCAATAATTTAATTTTAAGATAAAGGGTTAATATTTAAGATATCTTAGGGGGATTCATCACCTAGGTACTACTTGTTTGATTAATCCCAATGCTTTCTTTATCCCAATTTATTCTTGTGTTAAACCTTAGTTTAGTTTAGTTTTAAATAAAATCCATAACTTGATGTAACAGTTAAATATAGAAAAAATGGTTAACATTAATACTTACAGTTCTTATAGGATCGACCCATACTTGCCAGTGCTAGCTACAGCTACACTGTCCACTTGTAATTAAAACATATAATATCTCACATTAAATTTTTGGCGCCATTATTGGGGACTATAATATTAGGAAAAACTAGTTTTTATTAATTTAGCCATAAGTTGCTTGTGGTCCACACCCTCATGGTTTTGTTTTTCCATAGGACTTCCTAGGAGGTCACCCATCCCGGTACTGCTCTGGCCCTAGCACGTTTAACTGCGAAGTTCTGGCGGGATCCGGTGCGTTAAGGCATGAAAAATGCGTTTATAAGAGGAAGGAATCTACACCCTTATAAGGGGTGCTTCGTTCTCCTTCCTAACCGATATAGGATCTTACAATCCACCCCCTAGGAGGCCCAGCGTCCTCGCTGGCACAACGGTCCAGGTACTAGCTTTGATACCAATTGTAACAGCTCAGACCACCCATTTGCAGATATTGTCCGCTTTGGGCCTTTTTAAGTGGCTCATAGTCCACACCCATTGTGTCCTTTTTAAGTGGCTTGTGGTCCACACCCTCACGGTTTTGTTTTTTCCACAGGACTTCCCAGGAGGTCACCCATCCTGGTACTGCTCTGGCCGTAGCACATTTAACTTTGGAGTTTTGATAGGATCTGGTGCATTAGGGCATGAAAAACGCGTCTGCAAGGGGAAGGTATCCACACCCTTATAAGGGGTGCTTCGTTCTCCTTCCCAACTGATGTAGGATCTTACAATCCACCCCTTAGGAGGCCCAGCATACTCGCTGGGACAACGGCCCGGGTACTGGCTCTAATAGTAAGCTCTTTTATTCTTTCATGTGTGTTATCATGCATAGTTGGATGAATCTAGAACTTGTTTTTACTATCCATATTAAGACCATAATGTTAAAATAGAAACATTGAAATGGTAAAGGCATTTAGATTTAACTCTATGTTTTAGCCTATTATCTTGATTGTTATCCTACCATATCTTATCCTTTAGGAGTAACTACTTTTGAGACGTAGCCTTTTCATTCATTATATCCACATTAATAGCCTTTACCTCATTTGTCTTAAGCGCCTTATTATTATTTTTGAGCCCAAATGGATTTACATTTACTTGATTGCTTGAAACTTGGATTGCACTGAAGAATTTTAAAGAGGTATAATATTTCTTTGATTGTTTGTACACGGTAAATGATAATATGTTTCTTCTCAAGTGTTCTATTGTTATAACTTAATTTTCTCTCTAAATTTTCTTAAATAATTTTTTTAAAAAATATGTTTTGAGCATAATAAAAAAAGAAAAAGAAAAGTGTTGGAGTTGTTGTACCAAAGAAATTATGGTGAGAAGGACCTATGTTGTGAAGAACTAAGTTTCATATATTTTTGTTTATATAAATTTCCTTCAATATTATTACCTTTTCTATCATTCCTATCATACCTTTACCTAAGCCTCATTAAAACCTAGTAACAAGACCTTTTGATTTTTGTTTCTAGTATATATATTTATGGTTCTGAATCCTCCTATTTATTGATTTGAGAGTTCCTACACTTTCCACCCTAAGCACTTTAAGTGCATTGAGTGAACCTTTGGTGAAGGTTTGAAAATTTGTGCTTCTAATTTCAAAAAGATTAGATATATGATTACTATTGATATTAACTTATGAAGGTTAGTTCTAAGATGAGTTGAATCTATTTGCATGTTAATTTGATTAATATGACATGATGATTTACAGTGTGGATGGATAGGTTGAGGTTAATAAGGGATAACTATTTTTAAGTTTAATGATTAGGATTATGATTTGCTTGCGACAATCAAAAGCTTAAGTGTGGGGATGTTTGATAAACGATTAATTGACTATATTTTTATACTCATATTTTGTATGTTTTGCTTGATATTTGAGAGTTTTACATTATTTTTGTTACTTATTTTTCTTCAAATGTGATTTTAAGTAATAATTACCTTTATAGACCACAAGGAGAAGAATTCAAGAGAAATCAAGGCATAAAATGGAAGAATTAATGTAACTTTGGAGATACTCGATCGTGTACAAGGATCATGTAAGCTATTATAAACGTGTGAAGCTTCAAAAACGCACTTTAAAACTATGTGAAGATACACGCCCATCATGTATATGATATACACGACCATGTATGTAGCCATGTAAGCTACTAAAAATATGTTAAGTAGAGATTTAAAGGTTATTTTGAGATACACTGTCACTCACACAGCTGTGTTAGTGATTGTGTATATTCCAAAAATCCTAGTTTTACACTTTAAAAGGAAATTACGAAGGTCAGATAAAGGAGGAAGTAATTGGAGTTGGATTAGACACCAAATAAAAGGTAGAAGAAGTAGTTTTGAACATAGGATGAAGAAAACATGAAGATTAATGCAAAAGATCCAATTGAGAACAACCTTTCACTAAGATTTTATTAGAGATAAAAGGGGATATATAGATTATAAATTCTTTTATTTTTAATTGTTCTTTTGAATACTTGATGTTTCTCTCATTTTCTATGCTCAGGAACTAACTCATTTAGTGCTTAGGTGTGATGAACCCTAAGTCAGGATGGATAGTATGGTATAGTCTTTTATTCAATACAATTTAATTGATTGATTTATTGTGATTCAATTATGCGTTTATATTCTTGAATTAATATTTCTAGGATATTAATTTAATGTTTTTTTCCATATGATTGAGACTGAGAAATTCTCTTGTATGAATTGATCTACCATAATTGGAAGAAGTTGCATGCAAACCTAGAGATAGGACAATAGAAATCCTTTGGAAAAGGGTCAAACCTACAAGTGAAATTTGTGAATTGAGTAATGCAATCTTATGGTTCTAACTACAAAGATGTAGCACCCCACTCTCACAAGATACATACCTGACATTCTAAAGGATGTTCAAGTACGTACCTACAAGGGTGACATGCTAGAGTAGTCACATTACCAACTTAATTATGGCATCATCATTTAAAACGTAATAATTACAATATTTTAAAAAACCAATTCCTCATTTTCATTTCATAAACCAAATATACATTGTAGCATTATATACTTCATCTTTATACACAATATCAAAGAGCTATCAGAGTCTATAGCTTTATTACAAAAATATGCTACATACTCCTTGAATGAGGAACTATACAAAATTCAATCTAAATCCTTCAGTCTTAGTTGATCAACCTTTGAGGCATTTCTTCAATCAAAAAGTAGTACTAGATCTCTTCTAAGTTGTCTTAGATGCTAAGTCTACTCTCTCACACCTGAAAAGTCAACGTTGCAATTTTGGTAAGTTTTTCGAACTAATGAGTTTTACACTCAAATCATGTAACACATCAACTCATACAATCACATAATTCACATCATTTCATTTATCATCATATAGCATCACAAAACTCTTTTGTTCAAATTTTTCACATTTCTCATTCAACACAATTCAACAATACATTTCAATCATTGATTCAAAACATAGATATTAATGGATACTGGGCTCATTAATAACTGTCCCTTATTTGTTGGGCATACAGGACTCATTATACATAGTGAGCCTTTGTCTCTTAATCACTTTCTGAGCTTTAAGCTCTTTTTCGGTAGCTAATACGGTCACAACAACCTTTATCTGTTCATGTATTCATGTAATGAAATGCATGACATGTATTCAGTGAACCAAATGTGCTCAATGTTACACATTCATATTCACAATCATAATCTCATTCACATTTATCATCGGACCTTGGTCCAACATTCAACATATATATTGAGAATCACTTATTTCGTCAAATTCACATTCAATGAGCACTTCTAATATATTATTCATGCATCAAATGCCTCAGACATTCAATGTCTAGAATTAACATAATCACATTCATATAATAGTTCAATACAGAATTTAAAACAAACAATTTATCAAGTGAGACCATCTAGGTCACTCATAGTTTGCTCCAGATAGCTATTACCTCGAAGTCCCGGCAACGTCTGGATGTTGTCGCTCTAATTGCTCTTCTATATCATGAAACACACATTTAAACACATCACAAATTTACACAATTATATAAGTACTCATTTATGCACAAATGTGTATATGAATTATGTACAATTCATGCTCAATGACAATCCCGGGTATATTTCCCTTATTCACATCTTATGATCATTCATATATCATTTCTTGCGAAACTTGATTTCCTAATTTCCTCAATCAACCATTTACTAATCCTTTCCTAAGGAATTTATATGACCATGAAATTTGGTTGAGAGGAAGGAAAATGTGCGAGGAGTTTGTGGTTCAAATTTCAAGTCAATCGAAGGTCTGGAGAAGAAGTTATGGTCAAAAGAGTGAAAGGTGTTTTAAACTATCAGAAAGCATTGCACCTTCACTGTCACGATCGTGCACTACCTGATATCTCCTCTCTGTCATGATCATGCTTGTGCATGATCATGCAACTCTCCTGAGGTTTCCTCTCTATCATGATCGTGCCTGTGCACGATTGTGCAACTCCCCTAAGGTTTTCTTTCTGTCACGATCGTGCATTACTTGATGGCTTTTCTCAAAATAAATTTTTGGGTCAATTTTTCGTGGCCATTTTGACAAGGAAAAAGAAGTATTTAGGCAATACATTCTTCTAGAAAACTGTTTCCATATGTCTTAAGTTTATAATTACACCAATTTCATGCAGTTTGGTTCAGTATTCTGCAAGTTAAACCTAAAATACTGCATACTATTCCCAAATCGCGACAGCACATTATACTCAAATTCAAGCCAAATTTTGAAACCCTTAAAGACATCATTACAATTCAATTCCTTCATGACAAATATAGCCATATGTCTTTAGTTAAATTTAAACTTAAAATCATCCCATTTGGATATCTACAGATCAAGATATGGCTACAATACAGATGCATGTTTTGTGGAAACACTCCATCTAGCATATTCCATCACACTTCATCATCATTTTCATCCTAATTCATCTCTTTTGCTTAGTCTATCATTTCTAGCTTATGTCCTCATTATTTCCTCTTCATTCCCACTTCCATTTCAGTTTAATTTCAATCATAAACAAATCATATTCTATGCTTGATCATAATAGCAAAAACAGAACATCTACATTCATATATATTCATCACTAAATTTCTGCACATTTTTCCCACACCAATTTCAATGATCTTTCTATTTCAAACTCATCTCTACAACAACTTATGAAATATTAATCATCATAAACCCAAAAACATGACACCAATGTGTTCTTTTCTTTACCCATATTCCAGCATATATAAAACACCATTTTATGAACATTTAACCTCTAACTATCATTATACATGTTTCATTCAACAAATCATGAAGAAGCATATGATACTTACTTGGTAAAACACCAAACTCTTCAAAATCATGCCTAGCTTTCCATGGCTCACACGATCATCAACATGGAGGTGGGTAGATTAGGGTTTTTGTTTTTAACAAATGAAGAAGACAATAAAAATGAGAATAGCAAGTGAAAAAAATGAGGACAAGGTTTAACATTGATAGAGGTGGGTAAGTGTCCTGGAAGTGAAGAAGCTTGAAGAAGATCACAAAGAGAAGAAGAAAGCAAGAACAAAACAATTAAAATGGTCTTTCAATGTTAAAAGAATCGTGGGTGAGGGTGTGGCATGGCAAGTGACAATTGTCACTTGCCACATGTCGCCACCTTATGGTTCCCTTTAATAACTAGTCTATTTGTCTCCAATTTCTACTACAATTGTCTCCCAATTTTCAATGTCATATTCTCAATAAATCCTAACACCATTTGCCAATTATTTCAACTGCCATTTGACTCTTATTTCTACTTCCACTTATCAATTGCCTTATAACTAGTCTAAAAATATTCATAATTTTAGAAAATATTCCAAATTTAACCAAAAATTCTAAATAAAAAATTATACTCTCCAAACAATTTTCAATACACAAAATCCATAATTCTTAATATAATCACATTTATAAATCAATTATACCTAGTAAATGTCAATGAATGCATGTACAATCATTTTAATGTGTACAATAATTAATATTCACGTGTGTGTATGTTATATTATGCATGAGCATGAAATGCACTTTCTAACTTCTCAATAATCTCTCATGTACACTATTCTAGGGTTCTAACACCTAACATGGAAAGAGATGTCATAAAAGAGGCTTCAATTAATCAATTGAAGGTTAACTATTAATAGTCTTGAGAAAGATATTAACATAAGATAGGAATTTCTATGGTCCAATAATCATATATACATAATTCGTAATATTGTATGTAATAATAAAATTCAATTTGTTGATAATAAAATCTCCAGTTCATGTCATGCTTCTTCTATTAGTAAAAGTCATAAGTTACTTTTTTTCTAAGTCTAATTATATTGTACAAAGTCCATTGGAGTTAATTTGTTTATATGTATAGGGACCTTTTCCTACAATTTCTATTGATGGGTATCTCTTATTTTACTTTATGATAAGTATAGCAAATACATTTGGATTTATTTTCTTAAATTTAACTACAAAGTTCTTAGTTTAACTACAAAGTTCTTAGTGTCTTTATTAAATTTCATCATTTGGTTGAAATTTTTTCATGTTCCATTAAATCCTCTTAAGAATGCTTGGGTGGTTAACATCAAACTTTGACTTCCTATTTACTTAAGAATAGTATTACCTAAATATCTTTATGTCCTAAAAACCATGAAAAATATGAGTGTGTTGAAAGGAAACATAAACATACTATGGAAATTGGTTTGCCTTTATTACATCATTTGTTTATTCCATATGAATAATATAATTATGTGTTTAAAATAATAGTTTATCTAATTAATAGAGTGCCACTCCCATATTAAATAATGTCAATCCTTATCATAAACTGTTTTAGCAAAATCCTGGTTATAATACACTTTACGTATTTAGTTTCCTTTTTTATCTAAATTATGTTATTACTCTCTTAATAAATTATCTTCTTGTTCCAAAATTTTTGTTTTTATGAGGTAGGGAAAAATTTACAAGGGTGATGTTTGATGAATAAGCATTCCTTTTCAAACAAATTGAATATAGTGGTTTATATATTGCTTTGGTTTCATAGTCCTCCAGTAACACAAATCATGCTATCACTATTTTAACTAGCCACATTTCTTCTTCCCATTCACCTACAAACACTAAGTCCCACTCAAATATAACCATATTAGCTGAACCAGCTGAACTTGACACTCCTCTATTAAATATACAACCACTAGCTTTACTATATAAACTTGATACACCTAAATCCAACCTAACACCATCTTTTGTAATCCTAATACTCCTCAATTATCCCTAATTATAACTCATTCAAACTATGGATTATCCCCTCAAATTCCTAAACATCACACTATATCACCTAGACTTCCCTTGGTAATTAACTTGTCTAATTATAATACCAAGTTCCCAGTAGCTACAAAAACTCATTATGCAGTGACCATGTTAAAAATAGACCATTTGAAATCATGTATTTTTTATGCCTCCACTATAAGTGAAGAACCTAGTTATTATAGCTAAGCAGTTAAAAGTCTCAAATGGAGAAAGTTAATGTGAGAACAATTCAATGCCATGCTTGTCACCCTTACCCCTCATTCACCAAACTTAAATTTAATTGGAAATAAGTGAAAATTTCAAATTAAGCTAGAGAAATGATAATTTTGCTCGATATAAGGCACATTCAGTTGCCAAAGGGTTTTATCAACGACCTGGCATTAAGCATAAAGACACTTTCAATCATATAATAAAGTTAGCAGTAGTTTAATTAATTATTTATTTGGCTATTTTGAACAATAAGAATGCTAACCAATATGATGTATCAGATTTTTTTTTGCATGACACACTTAATGAAGATGAGTTTATAAAGCAACCATAGGTTTTGAACATCTTAATTTACCATAATATGTTTGCAAGTTCAATGGCCATAAGTAAGCTCTAAGATAATGGTATAAATTTTTTACCATAGAATTATTACATCTTGGTTTTCATGACTTTAAAACTGATAAATTCTTTTATTTTTACAAATATCCTTGCACAACAGTCTTCTTCCTTATCTATATGGATGACATGGTTATAGGGAACAATAAGTCATTCGTTAAACATGTCATTTACATGTTGCAAATTATGTTCCCGTTAAAAGAATTGGCATGTCTAAGTTTTTTTCTTGATGTGGAGGCTTCTTGAATAAAGATAGGTTTGTTATTCTTTTAAGCTAACTATATTCATGAATTGTTACAAAAATTCAATATTTTTGATGCCAAGGTTATTTATACTTTTATTTATCCAAAAGAATCATTAATTTCATCTCATACTGAGTTCTTCAATAATCTTACTCTATTTCAAAGTATGGTTGGTGGAATCTAATATTTTTCTATAATCCAACTTGATATTTGTTATGCAGTTAACAAGATATCTCAGTGTATGCATCAACAATTAGGGTGTCATTGGATGCAAGTTAAATGGATCCTAAGGTATCTCAAAGGGACTATAAATTATGGGTTGTTTCTACTAGAAACAAACAATTTTCATATTACCACCTAGTGTGATCTAGATTGGGATGGTAATAAAGACGATCGAAAATCAATAACATACCTAGCTATTTATGTTGGACCGAATATGATTACTTGGTTCTTTAAAAGACAAAAGATAATTGTCCATTCCTCTATAGAGGCAAAGTATCTAGCCATTAAAGCAACGATTTGTGAAGTTTAATAGTTCCAATCTTTTCTCAAAGAGATAGGTATAATTATAATGTCAAGACCTATTATTTAGTGTAATAATCTATTAGCCATATATCGTACGACTATACCTATTTTTCATTCCCACTCCAAGCATCTTGAGATTTATTTTCATTATGTTTGTGATAAGGTATATATGAGGGAACTTCATGTCGACTATCTTTCAACCAATAATTAAACTATCATCATCTTAACAAAGCCTAAATTAAAGCACAAATTTCAACACATGAGATGTAAATTGACAGTTTTTTACAAACCCACTCAACTTTAGGGAGGGTGATGAAGCTAATCTTTAAGTTTATTAAGTATTTTCATAATAAAGTGAATCCTTAAACTTGTTAAGTTTATTAGCTTGTAATATTTTTTACCCTTATTATATATAGCTTAAACTTGACTTGTTATAACCCTTTCTCTATACAAGAGGCCTATATATGTATATGTTAAACATTAATGAAAAGTTAATCCAAAGTTATCCTTGTTTTATTAAATATTTATGTTAATTTAAAATAAAAAATTATATATTAAAAAATCATATTTTTAGTTTTGATTTAGGTTTACTAGTTTGTCTTAGCCTAAAGTAACTACCTACTTTTTTAGTGGGATTTTTGTATTTACAATACTTTTTATATAATATTTATTAATGAGTAGTTTATTGTTAATTGGTTTATTTTTTGTCTTATACTAATCTACTTCTGAATTCAATTCATCTATTACCTAAAAAACAGTTTTAACCAATGCTTATGCTATTAATATTAAGGAAGGATTTCGGTCATCAAATTATATATTTATTTATAGCAAAAATATTTGATTCTAATTAAGAAGTATATATGTATGTATTATTTTATGTGTGTGTGTGTGTGTGTGTGTGTGTATAACACTTCTTTATAAGAGTAAGCAAGTGATTACTATATTTGTGATAATGATAATAATAACTAAGCTTAATGTGTTTGATCAACAATGGAGGTATAAATTTGTTTAATGATTTGACTTTTCCACCTTTTCCCTTCTCTGCTTGCCCATCTTCGACCCTAGGTGCTCTTACCCTTACTTTGGTTACAAATCCATCTGGGCCTCTCTAATGTCTATCCTAAAATGGTCTTCAACCTGTGAATCCCAGATTGAACTAAATGAAGATTTTAGGAGATAGCTCAAACACTTCCTTAGAGTTTTGTCCTCCAATTATTGTAGAAGGTTAAACACTAGTGGCTACAAGCCTAGAAACTATATGGGAGGGGGCTAAGAGTTAGTTATTGATCTTAGTTAGCTTCTTTCTTAGTGAATGCTCACTATTTCTAATCATTAACTCATAGGCTCATTAGTACTAGAAAGGTAAAGACTTGAGTGAGGTATTGCTTATAGAAGATAGTCTCATCCTATTCAGATTTAACTTTGGTCATCGTATAAAGGATATTATGGAAGTAGGAATGTTGCATGTATAAAATAATCTAATATTCATTCACCCATGGTTTTGACTTAACAAAAAAAGAGCACATTCCTATTTGGATCAATTTACATGAAGTCCTTTTAGAGTATTAGACTACAAAAGGTCTGAGCTTTATAGTTGGTTTCATAGGCAAGCCTATATGCATGGATTAACATCTTGCCTTGAAGAAAAGAAAGGGATATACCAGAGTATGTGTTAGTTTGGAAATGATGAGGGAACTTCTTGATACAATCGATAGTATGAGAATGGGTGATGATGACACTCTAATAGAGGATTATGTTAATGTCTCCTACTACTAGGAACCACATGTACATGTTTAAGGTAAGCAATAGAGACAGACAAGTAGGCAGGTTATTAGAGGAGATTATAATGAACTAATGGGGATTGAAAATCTATAGGAGAACGGTATACTAGATACTAATGAGTGATCATAAATAGGTTTGAATGTAACAAAAGTGGTTCATGAGATTATAACAATAGTTGGGTTGGAGGAGTCTAGGAATGATTGCACTATAAATCAAAGCAAAAGGTTGGGATACAAAGATAAAGAAACTTTGACCAATTTTTCCATAGCTTTTTATAATGTTAGGGGAATTAATTTCCCAAAAAGATGCCAACTCTAATTGTTTTTAAAAATATACTTTTGTTAATTGGACTATTAAGGACTAAACTTAGTGTAGTGAATATGAGGGAATTAGAATGCTTAGGAAACTAATGGGCCTTTTTGTATAATCATTCTCAACATCATTATGGATGAATTGTTATTCGTTTTGATATAAGAATAGTCCAGGAAAAGATGCTTAGAGATAGTGATCAATTAATAAATATGTAAGCTCTATTAATTAGGGAAAACTAAAAAATACCTATATATTTTATGTGTGTCTCTAATTTTCTTTTAAAAGAAATGATTTATAGGGATCAGTTTAGTAGATTCACTCTAACAACTTAAATCCCTAGTTAATTTTAAGCAATTTTAGTAGCACTCTCTTCATGCTTAAGGCTAAAGGCAATATCTTCTTAAGGAATTTCAATAATGAGTTAAGGATTATGTAGAGAAGATATGAGCAACTAACCTAAAAATTAAAGGCTACTTCCAAACTTAAAGTAATAAACAACATATTTGATATGATATAAGAAAATAGGAAGATAAGGTTTTACTAAATGGTGAATGGCCTTTAAAGTTCTCGAATACCAAAGCTACATTCTTGCCTATTAATGTTGGATCACTCTCCCATCTTAGTGCTAAACCTTTTCACAAAGAAGAGGAAGAAGTCCTCTTTCATATTCAATAACTTCGTAACTGATACTTATGGATTCTCTAAATCTATTATAAGAGGGTTAGATCATAATATCAAAGACATAAGGCATTTATCTATATAAAGAACTTGATTCTCATGAAGGATGAATTTAATCAATTGAATATCAACAAACACAGTGATAATTAAGTAAATATTACCAACACTAAGTAGAATGTACTTTAAAATATAAGAGGGCTAGATAAATATTCTAGAGGCTTTAATTATTAAAAGAGGAGAAATTAGCCCTTAAATTTTACATTAAAGTAGTCTTAGACTATAATTCCTTGATTAAACAAAGATCCAAAGTTAATTATTTGAAGTGGGGAGACAAGAACATAAGATATTTCCATAATTTTATTTTGACCAAGAAAAATACAAATATAATTTTCTCTTTAAATGTGGGAATATGGATTCTAACTCAACCTAAGTGGATTTATGCAACAAGGTGGAGCAATTTTTTCATAACTTTTTGGGCACTCTGGCTCTTAGTAAATCTTCCAAAGATATCCTCCAATCCTTCATCAGTAATCAATTCTCTAATGAATAGCTTGACATGCTCAACAAGCCTATCAATACATAAGATAAAGAGGAAGTAGTCTTTATGATAAACCCTAACAAGGCTCTAGGTCTAGATGGGTTGACTGGGTGTTTTTACCAAAAATCTGAGCCAATAATATAAAACGTGGTAACAAAGGTGATAGTTGAGTTTTTTGAGAAATGGAAGCTGTTGATATAAATTAACATGACCTTTATAAGTTGCATTCTTAAATTCCTCAACCCTTACCACTCTGAATGATTATCATCTTATATCTTGTTATAACTTCATAATCAAGATCATCTCCAAACTATTTCCCAAGAGACTTAAATTTTGTTTTTGAAGTCAACGTGCTTTCCTAGATAATAGATTGATAAGAAATAATGTCTTATTGGCTCAAAATATATTCAAAGGAAACAATAGCAAGGGCAATACAAGTAAGTATGCTATTACATTGAATTTCATAAGGCTTATGATAGATGCATACTTGACTATAATTATACACCCATATTTGATGTATTTTGCTTGATATTTTGTCTCCAAATGCATTTATAGGTCATAATTTCCTTCATGGACCAAAACAAGAACCCGAATGAAAATGTGGCATAAAATAAAGTTTTGAGGCAATTTAAAGGTACACGACTGTGTCTTTGCCCATGTTAGTATCTATGCTTATGTAAAATTGCAAATTCTAGAGTTTTTTGATATACACGGTCTCTCACACGCCTATGTAACAGACTGTGTATGTCCTAGAAACCTTAAATTTTACTATAAAAAGACATGAGCAAAGGCAAACCAAAAAGAGCCTACTTTTGCCACAAATTTCAAATGTGAGAAACTCAAATAGGTGATGATTTTGATCTAGAGATAAGGAAAATAGATTCGATAGAATCCTAGAATCCAAACTTACAAGAGGATTCAATAGAATAGAAAGAGAGATTTAGAATTATAAACTCATTGTTTTCTATTGGTTTTTTGGATATTTATATTTGATTTCGTGTTTTATTATAAGTAAATAAGGTTTTTAGTTTCTAGGTGTGATGAAGCCTAGTTTGTGATATAATATGTCATAATCTTTTATTCAATGCAATTATTTTGATTGATTTATTGTGATTCAATTATTTCTTTTATGCTTGTTCTAATATATTCAAAATGTTAGTGCATGATTTGATTTCATACGCTTGATATTAAGAAATCCTTTGTATGAATAAATCTACCATAATTGAAAGTTGTTGACTGCAAACCTAGAGATTGTTAACATAAATCCTCTAGATTAGGGTCAAACCTAATAAAAAAATTCATAAATCAAAAATACAATCCTAGAGGTTTTAACTAGAAATATTTCTGTTAATCAAGTGAGGAAATAACTGCTAGTAGTCTCGAGAGAGTTATTAACATAAGATAGGATTTTTCATAGTCCAATAATTAATAAAATAATTGCATGGTAAAATGTTAATTACTTAATGGTTTTTAGGAAGATGCACCACCTAGATTTTCTAAGTAATTTCCTTTTTCTTCTGTGTTGATTACTATTTCCAATTTTAGTTTATTTGTTTAAGTCTTATTTTTAATTAAAAATAAAAGGTCAAATTCGTAGTCTAGATAATAGGAGAAAGGTAATTACTAATTATATTTGTGGGATCGACCTGTACTTTCTTGTGGTAGTTACAACTACATTGTGCACTTGTGCTTAATTTAATATTGATATAACACAAAAATATCAACCAAGTTTTGGCACAATCCTTAAGGACAATAATATTAGGAACACTTAGGTTTTATTACTCCATTCATTTTATTTTATTCTATTTTTCGTTTTTTATTTTAGTTATTTTATTTGATTAATTTATTTGTTTTCTTTATTTTTGTAGAGTTGGACTCTTGTCATTTTATGACCTGGAGCACTTTTGTGAGCTTAATAGAAGCAGACCTAAAGATTGAAATAATAGTGCATAGAAATCTTCGAAGGACATTACTACGGGAGTTTGAGCTAGATCATCGGATAGAAGACTTAGGTGGTCAAGTATGTCACGACTCGATACCAGTTCGAGTCCATGACAACCGCCATATAACTGGTCTAAGGACACTCATGGTATCCTTAATCCGACTATGCAAGGCTAATTGAATATATATTCTTCTTTTTTCTTTTTTTTTTCAGCACAACGACTGTGTTTTAAAAATTCCAAAAGCTTCAAACATTTTTAAACACACTTCTATATTCATATCCAACCACAACTTTAGGACTTTAAAGTCCACTTAAGGCAATCTACACTCTAGGCAATCTCAACTCAAGGCAATTTCAACAACAGTATCAAAAGTTCATACATAAAATCTTTTATAAAGCACAAGGCAATCAAAAGTTAACTTACAAAATCATAAAGCGTATCTACATAAACACAGTTCATGATCCACTAGATAACAAAAGTACAAAATAAGAAACTATCCACGTTCGATAGTACCCTGAAAATGTCACAAGACGGCATGATCCACTCAGAGCTTCAAACTTACTAAATTAAACTACATGGTTAGAAAGCGGAGGCGGTGAGTACACTAGGTAATCAGTGAGTAGGAAAAACATAAATCATTACATATATATCTAAAGAACTTAAATACATATTTGAACTTATACACAACCATGTATATATTAATATACAGTAGCATCTCTAAGTACCGACCAATACAAAAGGGCTCAAAGAGTTTGGTGTTACCAAGTAGACAATGAAGAATCACTCAACATGGCTGGATAATTGAGAACTACGTTCGACTAGCTAGATTAGACTTAACTAGTGTAGAGTCCAGCATCATACCTACTGTCAATGCTAACAACTTTGAGATAAAGTCGAACATCACCCAAATTTTGCAATAGTTTGATGGACTCAGAGACAAGGATCCCAATGCACACATCTCTAATTTTTTTAGAGATTTTTGATACTTCTAAAGTCAACAGAGCTAATGATGACAACATTAGACTGTGCTTATTGCCGTTTTCTATAAGAACGAAGGCCAAGCAATGGTTGAATTCGATGCCACGCTCTTTACTGACTATATGAGAATAAGTGGTGAAGAAGTTCTTGTTGAAGTATTTACCACTATCAAAGATTGCACTTGTTGAAGTATTTACCACTAGCAAAGATTGCGAAAATAAGGCATGAAATCTCCTCATACTCCAAGATAAAGTAAAATCCTTATATGATATATGGGAGAGATTCAAAGAGATGTTAAGGTAATGCCCACACTATAGTCTACCGCTTTGGATGCAAATCCAAACGTTTTACAATGGACTGAATCAAAGTACACGACATTTTATAGATGTAGTAATTGGGAGAACACTGAACAACAAAACACTAGAGGCAACCTAAGATTTGATAGAAAATAAGGCCATAAACAACCACCAGTGACACTCATCTATAACACGTACTAATAAGCCAGTAGGAGTGTTTGAAGTGGACGCAGTGGCACAATTGGTGAGCTATTAGAGGCCTTGAGCAGAAAGACAGATAAACTTATAATGACTCTATAAGGTCTAGTGATGCAGTGCGAGGAGTGCGGTCTAGATCATCAAGCACATGATTATCAATCAGTTCAGCCTAAGCATGTGTCCTATTTTGGGAACGCTCCTAGGCCCCACAATAATCCATACAGCAACACATATAATCCAGGTTGGAGGAATCGCCCTAACTTTTCATAGGAAAATTAGGGCCAAGCATGAAATAGCCCTCCATTAGGATTCTAGCAGCAAGCATCTCAACCCTAAAAGCCTAGTATAGATAAGATGATAATGAAATTCATTCAAGAATCAGAGGAAAAATATTAGAGAATGGATGCTTCCATACGTAACTTGGAGATTATAATCATCCAACTGGCTAAGATGATATTTGAAAGAGCAAAAGGAAGTTTACCGAGTATGACATAAAAAAATCTTAAGGAACTCATAATGGCAATCACCCAGAAAAGGGAGAAAAAGCTCCAAGAAGAAAAGAAAGTGACTACTAAAAGTCACTCACAGTTTGAAGGTGAACGTTGCTTAGACACAATCAAGAAATACTAACGTACAATCCCATAACTTGCTAAAGCAAAGAGAAATATGTTGGATGTGGATTAGGTAGATTTCTTGATCTTTTAAAACAACTTTAAGATAAGAGAAGCGAACAAAGAATTCAAATTTTTTAAGAGAACAACTATTAAACAAGGAAGAATGGGAGAAGTTAGAGGCTTTTACGCTAAGCAAGGGAAGCATTAATGAGAACCAAATAATCAGAGAAGTAAACGAATATAGGGAGTTCCTATAATCCTTGTAAAATTGGTAGTTTAAAAGTAGATAAGGCTTTAGCTGACCTAAGGGTCGACATTAATATGATGCCTTTCTCTTTACTTAAAAAATTAGGAATAGGGAAACTTAAACTAACTAGGATATGTGTGCATTTAGCTAATAGATCAGTAAAATATCCTAGGGAAATCATAGAAGATTTTCTAGTTAAGGTCAATAAGTTTACATTCCCATTTGATTTCTTGATTCTTAGTTGACCCTTTTTGGTGACTGCAAAGTCAATCATAGATGTTGACAAAAGGCAAGTTAACATTAAGGGTGGGGAATGAAGAGGCCATTTCTAGAGTTTCTAATGTCATAAATTATACTTTTAAATTTATGGATGTAATTACACTTAATAAGTCTTGTCATGATATTATGTAGGATTCTACATTTAAAGGTCCACCAGAGCCTTCACAAATTTAAAGGAATAATCTGAAAGAGAAACGCGACGTAAGGCGGTAAAAGGTAGCCCACTTACAAGTTATGGAACCAATGGTAAGGCTACAAAAACATATATATATATATATATATATAATCCACCTTGAGCTTAAAAGGTACGTCAAGCTAACGACGTTAAACAAGTGCAAAAGGCAATGCATGAATTAGTATTAATGTTATTTCAAATTTCAAATTCCATATTACATTACTTTTGCTTTAATGTTAGTATATGATTTATTTGAATTTTTATTTCTTGGTGTGTTTTAAGACAGAAAGATTGAGCATTTAATGAGATTCTGCATAATTGGCATGTTAAGGGATGAGTGTTAAAGAGTTAAAATGCTAAAGTGCAAATTTTTTTAAGTTTAAGCATCTAATTTTCATGTTGCACATGTTTACAGAAAGCTACGCGCTCTCTATATACGCTAGTGTAGTCTTACACATTTAGACACATGCCCATGTACCTAACCATGTCAGTCTACAAAAAGTTGTAATTTAGTGACATAAACTATCAGATGCATGGCACGGTTTGATACACGACTGAGTATCAGAGTGTGTAAGTCTGTGATACACCTTTAAAAGCCCTAACCCTTTCAAATTTCTCATTCTTTCTCATCTTCACTCACTCCCTATTGTCGAACTCTCATTCTCTAACCCTAATTGTTGAGTTTTCCTATAATCTATTGACACCCAAGTAAGTAATCTTAATAAATTCACTTATTTATACATGTTTAATTAGGGTTTTTGAATTATTTAGCTCATTATGATAAAAAGTCATTAGAATTGTGTGATAGTGTGTATGATTGTGGTTTGATAGTTGAATTTAATCTATACCTGATTGATTTTGCAATACAATTTGTTTGATTGCATGTGAAATGGGTGAAAATTCGACTTCAATCGCGAAATTGTGTGCTTGTTGCTCACTAAGTGTTTAATTGTGATATTTTTAGGTAAAATTAGGTTAATTAGTTATTTTCGACGTTAATTAACATTGGGTTTGTATTAATTACATGTTAATTTTTTTGCATGAATTTAGCGTTAATTTCAACAATTTTAAGTAATTGTGAATTTAAGGTTTTTAATTTCAATTTTAGGGTTAATTGTGCAATTAAACAATTAGATTGATTTTAAGTGTTAATTATATTTTTAATCTTATATTTGTGATTAATTAGGTTGTTAGTTTATGTTCCATTTATTTTTTAATTTTACTTTATTTTATTTACTTGTATATTAATTTAATTATTTGTTTTTATTTGTTTTTGGTTGTTTATATTTTTTAGTTTTCATTGTTATTTCGTTTTCACGGTTAATTATTTAGTGAGAATAATACTGTTCAAATATGGGGAAATGAGGTATTACCATAAATTATAAATATATTTCTCACACTTGTTTTAAGTTTCAGGCATAATGACCAGACCACGACATGAGAAGGAAGTTCCATGTAAGCGGCAGCAAGGAGAGAGGTCATTTAGAGATCCGAGAAGCGCTCACATAATGCATCCACCCAAGCAACCCCTGATGTTGCTTTTTAATGCAACAACGATGAAGATGAGTACCATAGGTTGAAGAATAAGATGTTCATTATTGGATGTCATATCGACTGGGAGATACTGGAGCAAGTTAGATTAGTGCACCAAGTTTGGGAGCTTATCAATGTCAATGCCTGTCCTAAATTCTTCAAGATCATAGAGCCCCCTACTAGGATTTAACTTTGGAAGTGCTCTCCATTTTCTTTGTTGAGAACGGACGCCTTGATTGAGACAAGCCAAATACCATTCGGCTACTCACGAAGATCATCCAAATGAGTTATCAGACTTATTGGGGAACCTGACGACCTAACAGTGGAGGATGGAGATAGAGTGAAGCAAAATACCATGAAGTAACTACTATAACCATAACAACCGCCACCTGAGACAGGAGTTGTAATGACAGGCTTATTTCCTGATGACTAGGTGACCTTCCCGGCACCCTATGAAAACCATCTAGTTAATATCCAATCCAACTATAAAGTTCCCCTGAAGCTAAGCTTTTCCCTTTTCTTCAAAATATTTTATCTCAATATAAAAAAAGGGGTAGTAGTGGAAGTTTATAAAAGTGACCTTTATTAAAAATTTCGATAGCATAACAACTGTTATTTAATAAAACCAAAAATCTTAGGTTCCTGAAAACAATTCAAACCACTTCTATCCATTTAACCAAAGCACCACTGCTACTTCTAGACTTCAAGTCCATTTAAAAACAATATCAAAGGTTCAAACACATTCGTGCATTTAGTTAAAGAAAAGAACATTTGTAAATAACCATATTTTCACAAAACCAAGATCAAGACATATTTAAGAAGATGATGAACTATATGTAGTAAAACATTTACAATCTATCTTTACACGAAAGATGTTCAAACACGTTCATAATTACGCAATATATGTAAAACAAATGTACAAGCAAAACTACCTACACAACCGCACGTGATGAAGGTAGCTACTCAAATGGTGGGGTCCCGACTACTGAAATCCTTGAGTGTGAACTTGGGAGGTTAAAATTTAAAAAAAAGAAACAAAAAATAAAGGGTGAGCTAAACGAGCTCGGTGAGTGTTATAGTTTCCATTCAAAACGTTTATACAAAAATTAACCTCCATAAAGAACAAAGATAATTTCCTTTTTTTTTCAAGCAATAACTAATGTTCTGACATAACAAATTCATATAATCAATGCACAAGTAAAACATAATCAAGTTCCTCTTTTCTTGTAAGGTAAACAAAGATAGCAATCGATAGTTTCATGAACTTTCTCTTTAAATTTTTTTTTTCCATTTGGTATTGTTAGGTGCAAGGTTGCGGGGCTAGTTCTTCATCGCTTACTTGTGCTTAGCTAATCTCTAATAACAGAGCTAGTTTTGCATAATTTACCAGTACTAGGTTAACCACTATATACTGATTTTTATGGAGCTGGTTCTACATCGTTTACCTATAACGATGCTAACACTACATGTAAATCAGTGGTTACTGAGCTGGTTCTGTATCACTTACCCCACTACAAGAAAACTGTCAAGTAGCGACGGAAATTTCCCGATGGAATTGTTCCCGTTTGAAATTAGCGACGAAAAACCCAATTCCGTCGATCTTTACGCATAATATAGCGACGGACCAAATGTTCGTTGCCATATTTGGGGGGAAATTTTCCCGACAAAATCGAGCAATGGAATATTACCGACGTAACAGTAACTGTCGATACCTTGCTACGAAAATATGTAATCGGTCGATAAAATTGTCGTTGAAAAGGAAATATTTGGTGATAGAAACAAAAGTCCGTCGGGACATGTGTTGTGAAAATTTAAAATTTGCGATGGAACAAAAATTGTCGGCGCGTAAGGCAAGAAACGGTTCTTTACCGATGAATATTATGGACGAAAATTAACCATCGGTCAAATTTAACCAGTACGTCGTCGTACCTTTGCATGTTATTCACTTAAACAAAACGACGTCGTTTTGTTTAGGTTAAAACACAGCAGTAGCCTCCTTCTTCCCCATCTCCCCATCGCTCCTCTACCTTTGGTCTTCTCTTCTTTCGCATCTCCCCGTTATGTTTGCTCCTCTGGCGCGAAGTCCTTTCCCATTCGTGCTGCTTCTGGTCATGCCGTGGTGCTTCCGGTCGTCTTCTCCGAGCAAGGCATCATTTTTCGTTCAGGTATGAATGTTTACCGTGGGTGTTGAAGGTTAATTAATTATTTTTTTCTTCAATTTTTTGCTTTATTTTGGTGTTTTGTGAATGGATAACAATGTTATATGTCGAAATGTATGTGATAGAAGGGGAAAAATGTGAATTTGGTTGGTATAATTGGATGATTATTTGATGAACATAAGGTGTTTGATAAAATGTCTATATGTCCTGCATACAACATGCTTTCAATTACACATCTTTGGATTGAATTTAACTTAAAATTTAATTAATTTGAGGCAAATGGGTCCAAACCTAGTACCATCTCTAACTTCTCTACTTAAGTTTTCCATCTTGGTGTTAAAGAATTTAGTTTGCATAGATACAAAGATGATGTTAAGTTTCATGAAAGTGTGAAAGAATTTGGTGGAATGCATTAAAGGGAATGTTTTGTGAACTACCATTCAATGGAGAATATCATCCATCACTATTGACAAGACATGATAGATCAATACCAATTCCACCTATTAAACTTCAT
>JANZLC010000008.1:20691461-20708609 GCA_026413385.1 Erythroxylum gracilipes | reverse complement strand
GAGTAAAATTATCAAACTAGAATCCTCAAAAAAATATAAACATGACTCAAAATAATTTAACCATGCCTAATACGAATCGGGGCCCAACAAAGTATTTGTTAAGCAACCCCCAGGTTTTGAAAATGAAAACTATTTGGATTACATGATGAAGTTATCCAAAGTTCTGTATGGTCTAAAGCAGGCTCCTCGAGCATGGTATGAGAGGTTAAATAACTTTCTACTTGAGAATAACTTTGAAAGAGGAAAGGTCGATAAAACCTTATTTATTAAAAGAAGGAGAATGATTTACTCATAGTGCAAATATATGTTGATTACATAATATTTGGTACTACTAATTCATCCTTTTGTGAAGAATTCTCAGCATTAATACAGGGGGAGTTTGAAATGAGAATGATGGGAGAATTATCATTCTTTCTTAGATTACAAATTAGTTAAACAGAAAAAGGAATCTTCATTAGCCAAGACAAATACACAAAGGGACTCATCAAGAAATATCATTTTAAGAATACCAAACTGATGGGTACTCCCATATACACTTGAATTAAACTTGATAAAGATGAAGAAGGCAAAGCTACGGATGAGACAAAGTGTAGAGGAATGATTGTATCGTTATTATATCTAACAAGCCCAAGACTAGACATTATGCTTAGTGTGTGTCTTTGTGCACGCTTTAAATCAAATTCAAAAGAAAGCCACCTTCAAGAAGTCAAAAGAAACTTTTGATATCTACATGGAACTATAGACTTTGGACTATGATATCCAAAAACTAATTCATTTAACATAATAGGCTGTTATGAAGCAGACTATGCAGGTAATAAAGTCGATCGAAAAGACACAAGTGGTCACTGTCAATTTCTTGGAGAATGTCTAATATCTTGGTCCTGCAATAGGCAAAATTACACAACGCTTTTAATGACTGAAGCGGAATACATAGCAGCTGCCAGCTGTTGTGTTCAAATCTTATGAATGAAGCATCAACTACATGATTTTTCTCTAAACTTTTCTCATATTCCTATATTATGTGATAATACGAGTACTATAAATATATCTAAAAATCCTGTGCATTATTCTAGGACTAAGCATATAGAAATCAAACATTATTTTCTTAGAGATCATGTTTTAGAAAGAATTATTGATCTTTTGCATGTTAGAACTGAAAATCAAGTAGCTGACATTTTCACCATGCCACTATTTGAAGATAGATTTTGTGTGTTAAGAAAAGAGCTTGGAATGTGCAAACTCTCTGATATTATTTTTGCATGAATATTCTCTGCCACTCATCTTTGCCTTTTGTTTAGCAAGATCTCTCTATTCTAATCCTTTAGAAACTCTCTCTTCGTATAGTAGGCCCCTTCTAGTTTAGAAGCCCCCTCGTTGTTGGAAGGCTCTTCTCAGTGTAAAAGAGCAAGATTACACGTGTCCTAAAAAATAGGGAGTCATTAATGGTGACGTCTCATCTTTTTCAAAAATGCGTAAGCAGATTGAAAAATTCTAAGTACGCATCTGTCAGAAGATATGCAACCGATTACACTTCTTCTTATAGTCTATATTTCTTTTACTCATCTTCTTACTTAGTACACCCTAAGCAAACTTCCTTCATTTTCTCATCTCTATCATTCTCATTCTCTCTGGGCCCTAACTCTCTACATTACCTCCTATTTTGTCTCTCAAACTTCATAAAGCTGACCTATAATGGCAAGAACAAAATCAAAAGGACAGAAGAAATTTTTGGGCTTAACTTCTAGCCATGACGAAACACCTCGTCATGAACAAACCGTTACTTCTGATTCTTCATCTTTATCTCACATTATAAGTTCTCTGGACACTACTATTGAACCTGTTTTTGTCTCCTCAAACATCCAAACTTTAGAAATACTCAATCAGGAGACCCCAGAAGATAGGATAAGGAAGATTGTTGCTATGTTGTCTCTAGATTATCCTAATTCCTCTTCAGATAATAAAGAAGAAACAATCGAAAAAGAACATGCTTCTGATTCAGAAGAAGAAGAAGAAGAGAAAGGTGAAAGGAAAAGAATGAAGAAAGTGAAGAATAACAAGAAGAGACTTTCAATAATGGGGAGTCACTGAAAAATGTGAGATTCCATTTACGTATTCTCTCCCTACCCATTTCTACTCCAAAAACCTCCGAAATTCCTAAACCTGGTCCTAAAGAGAAGAAAGTGCCTGAAGAGCATTAGGTAATAAATGAAGATGGTTCTAATGAAGAAATTTCCATGTTGGAAAGAAGACCACGAACCAGAGGGATTGTTACAATACTTGTTCCACAAAAAGAAACTACTGAAGCAGAAGAAACAGAAAAAGATGAGTCAAGAAAAAGAAAGAGGGAAGAGAAAAGAAAAGGAAAAGAACCTATGGTTGAAGAAAACATTGAGGAAGCCATCGTCAAGGATGAGCTATTTGTAGAACATGACTTATTTGAAGAAATCTCTAGCGAAAAAAGGTCCAAAAAAAGTAATGGTCCACAAGAAGGGAAAAATTTCGCCATAAATAAAATCTTTTCAATCAATGGAAGTTGAAGCCCTGTATGGAATGCGGTGTAAGAAGAGAAAAGTGGTTGTTGGACGTGGCCTCCTCACATGTTTGATGATATTGGTATTCCTCTCTCTACTTTCTTTGTTGCTATTGGATAAGAGAACTTTTTGAATTTCGATGATACAGTGTGTGATGAATTAGTTAGTTTTTTCACACACATATGCGAAAAGAAGAAATTGATGGAAAGATAGCCATCATATCTTGGGTGCAGGAATGTGAGATCTTGATAATAGAGGATATATTGGGGAACATTTCAAACATAGCTTCCATAGGTAAGACTTACCTTCCTTGCCATAAGTGGGATATTGTTGATCATGATTTGGGAAAGGTTGTGGACTTCATATGTCTGCATACTAAGAATGCCCATGAAAGGAGACCTATGTGTGGAAATTTGTACCCACTGCTTACATGTCTTGCATAAATATCAGCTACTTCAAATTTTCCAAGAAGTAGCTCAGTAAAAAGATGTAGTCTTCTGGATACCTATGTGGTATACAATCTACTGAAAGGCAACAAAATGAAACTCCCAACAATGATTCTGAAGTTTAAGGTGAAAAAGGGAAGCTACAAGAACATTACTAGAGGTTTGCCTTATGAAATGTTGTTAACCAAGATCTTCACATATTTTGGCATTCCTTTTGACAATCTGACGTGGTGTGACCCTGGCAAGTTTCATTCCTCTATCCCCTCCCAGTTCGGGTACAAGCTAAAAGAAAATATTTGAGGGAGAAGAAAATAAAAAGAGTAGTGGACTTCTTGGCTCCTGCCTCAAAGCAGAAGTCTGAAAGGATACCAGAAATTGTAGGTCTTACTCTAGAGCAACAAACTCCTGTCCCTCCTCAAGACATAAACAGTTTGGATATTTTACAACTGCTAAGAAACATTCACGCAAATCAAGATCAAATACGCAAACAAATAGTCAGCCTTCAAAACCAAGTCTTAAATTTGCAAATTCTCCTTAGGAAATCTCCTCATTGACTGTGTCAATTTTTTTTTTCATTTTTTTCTAACTTCCTACCTATACTCTTTTCTTATTTTTGATAATGACAAAGGGGAAGAGTTTATATGATATATTTTTGCATATATGATGACATATTTCTAAATGCATATTTCTCAATGTTGTTCGAATATATATTTGATTGATTATTTTGTTGAAAATTATGAAAATATGTGATATATAAACGATAGGTTCCTTCCTTACGAGATAGGCTCTTGCTAATTATGACTGAACATATAAAAGTCACAGGTATCTTTCGAAATCATTTATTATCTCCTTGAATTTTAAAAAATATATCTAATATTGCTTGCCATCATAAAAAAGTGGGAGATTGTTAGCTTAAGTTTATATTTAACGATTTTAATGATAAATGTATAATATTTTAAAATTCAAATCAAATTTATTTCCTTGTAAAATTAACAGTCTAATTCTTAAAAAGGAAATAAAATTATAAGAAATATGCTTTTTTTTCTTGCAGGAACCTTCTTTATGAACTTACCTTATTAGAAATGGTTTATCTGAAAGGATTCTACTAATTATAAAGGTCATATATTAGCTCCGTGATTACTGAAAGATTTTTGGCAAAGATGACATTAAAGTAATTCAAGGTTAAATCCATCCAGTTGACTAAAGATGCGAGTGAAGCAACGGCTAGTTGAAGAAATTGACTATTTAAGGAAGAGTAACAACACTTATGAAGTAGAACGAACATATTCAGACTATTGAAACACTTTGAGCAGCATCCATACTGTTGAGAATCATATCATTACTATTGTGCTTTAAAAAGTAAAATCACTATGAGAGAAATTGTTATTTTGTTTTTCTGTGAGCTTTCTCGAAACTTATTATACACTTCGAAAGTGAAAGGTTGGACAACCTTGAAAAATATGTACTTGTGAGTTTGGAGAGGCTCATCAAATTTAATACTCAGTTTTTATAGTGAAACACTCAAGTTAGATACTTGGAGATTGGATGTAGGTTTGGTTGTAAGTCCAACTAGTATAAATCGACTGCGTCTTTTTTTTCCTCTCTTTAACTTTTAAATTTTCGCATTATATTGTGTATGTGTTGTTTTTAAGAGGTTCCTTCATCTTTATAAAAAGTTCATTTTGTTTTTAACTTGCAAGAGGTTCCTTTTAGTTTTAACAAGAGCCTTCTGTTTTAAAATTGTTTTAACATGATTTATTATTTAGTAGGCTGCTTTCGTTTAAGTAGGGTCCTATCCCACAAAAGGCTCTTATTAACTAACAAGCTCCTATTGTTTAAAAGGGTTTTATCGTCTGATAGGCTCTTACTGTTTTAACTAAGATTTATTTATTATATGAATCAAAAGAACTTGCAAAAAAAAATTATATACACAATTAACCCCCTCTTACGTGTGTTTACTTTTATCAAATATAAGGTATCCAAAGTCAATTTGCATTAACTGTTTGTACTTTTTGATGAAAAACTGACTTGTATAGTAATCTATGTTAGTAGGTAAAGGAGGATTTACAATGCCATCAGATGTTATGGATTACTTTCCGAATTTAGTGTTGGCTGTATAGTATCGTCTAAATTTTAATACTTGATTAAGTTTGTTAAGGTAAATCCGGGATATATACACTTGTGTTCTAATTAGATGAATCATAAATAATGACATACACTTATATCAACACATACAGGAAATTGGTTCACTTTGTTTTTAGTTTTATAAAGCTTAAAAGATAGTTGAGATAAGTATCGTAGCTGATGATCTAAAAGGCTCCAACTGAATGCGGGGCCCTGCTTAATGATTGCTGCTAATTGTACAGACTGGAAGGGGACATGAATGGAAATGAGTCATGAGGTCCTGCCGCTCTGTTCAGACAATCTTACTTGAAATTCAATGTGACAGCCTGCAACTGAACCATTGCCACATCTGCTATATCAGCTGCAAGCCATTTCCACTATCACTAATTGACACAAAAGTAGCATATGTAAAATGCTCTGCGTTGTTTGTAAAACCAAAAAGAAAACAACAGAGATGGAATTATTCTTGACATGATTTCATGTGTTGGTGAACTATGGTATGGCATCTGGTTCTGATATTTACTGGGCATTGGTATTGGTTCCCCAGAAGGCATTTAAGTGGACGAAAGTTATTCCATTTGTCGGCGAATTTAAGGCTGCGTTTTGGAAAAATTTTCCCAAGAGAGTGCGAGTGGTGAGGTCCACGAAAACTAATTGACTGTTTGTATTTTGTAATCCTCCTCTTCTCTGTAGCCCATATTGGCTTATAGCAATTTATCAGCCCATGGCCCTCATACCAACGGCTTGGTCGCTTTATGTAGACAGCGACTGAGCGAAGTTGGGGAGGTTGGCCCTCCCATTTCCCTTCTTCGCCAACAATAAATGGCCTCAGTTCCATTACTGTTTACTTCTGTACCTATGTACATTATTTCACTTCATGAAATTGAAGCCTGTCGTTTTATGTCCCTACGTTCTACCATAGCTCATTCTTATCTGCTCCCGGAATTCACCGGTAGATGTGTCCAAGAAACGTAACAAAATTACTTTAGGGCCTTTACCATGGATTCGAGTTCCCCAAGCCATTAAGGAGGTTGAAAGATTTCCTTCGTCACATTTCAGTTTTTCTTTCTTTTTTTTTTTGCCAGAGCTTTTGCGCACACAAAACAATAGAAGGAAAGTTTACTGCTCGTGGCTGTCAAGGTTTGTGGGGCTATTTGTCCTTTACGCCTTGTTTGATTGGCATGAATTTTTGTTCAGAAAAGTATTTTTTTTAAAAAAATTTATATTATCACATTTGATTTATTTTTACGAGTAATTAAGAAAGTAAAAATCTCGTAAAAATTTTCTCAATCTAAGAAAAGTAGTAGCACTTTACTTGTATTCTAAATCCGAGCATCCCTCCTAATATTTAGATTACTTTTTTCTAAAATTTTATCTAAAAAATACACTAGCTAATTTAATCCTTCATTCTCTCTCAACTTTACGACAATTCTTTTATAAAACCCGCCCCTCCTTCAACCAATGTTACGAATACCGTATTAGATTTAAAACCGGATTAGATTCTGATATGATACTGTATCGGTACCGGTTAATACTAAGTACCGTTTCAGGTAATTTTTTAAATTTATAAAATAGTTCCTAAATTTTTTAAAAATTACAAAATAGTCCAGTGTCATATCATATAGTTGTACTATATGTTTTTAACCCTGTCTCTAAAAATTATAATAATAAATAATAATCACAACTTTAATTTAATTTTTAATTTAATAATTATAAATAAAAATAATTAAATTAAAAATATATTTTAAAAATATATAAATTTTTAATAAATTTTAATTTAATAATTAAAAATATATAAAATAAATATTAGTTTATAAATAATAATTTTTAAACTTTTTATTTTAAAAAATAAAATATTTCATTAATACTTTATAAATAAATATTATATAAAATATTAAAATAAATTTAATTTATTTTTAAGTTTTATTTAATTTATAATTATTATTAGTAATAAAAATATTTATTATTATTTTTAAAAACAAGAATTAAAAATTCACAATAATTATAAAAGTTGAAATAAATAAAATAACTAATTAAAATATTTAAAAAAAGGGGGAAGGAGAGATAAGAGGGAGGGAGGGAAATTTTAATTTTTTTTTTGAAAATTTTGTAAAAAAGTCTTCCTATTTTTTAAAATTTTCGGTATCGGCCGGTATTTAGCTGATATTTTGAGTACCGGCCGGTACTATCTGAAACGGGCCGACACCGACCGGTATTTATACGACCCACCCTTTATTTCGTATTGGTTTTGGTCCGATACGTACCGGTATTCATAATACTGTCTTCAACTATTCTTATTATTCTCCCGTTAGTAGGATTTTGAATATTTTTGCTCTGAAGTTTTAATCTACAATCTTCAGGTTCATATTTTTCCTTATTTAACGATTTCAATTTTTACTCGATTTGTATGGATATAATTAAAAACACAAGTCAAAATTGAATTACATTCTACGAAATACTGTTGCATATCAAACACTATAATAAGAATCCACTTAATTTTTCTATTAGAATTCTTATAAGTATCCAAATATGTAAATATTTTTGCAGTGACTGTAGACTACAAGAGCCAAAGTACAAATCATGAAATTTGAAAAAAAATCTCTATAATATAATATTGAAGATATAAATGAATGGTGAGCCACATGCAATTGTTGAGTGAATGATTAGTATTGAACTTGACCTTATCAGTTACAAGACCATTGCATGTCGTTGGATTAAATTGGAAAACTTTTAAAGGAAATAAGACAAGCCTGAGTGGTTAAATTTGGAGAGCATCCCTTTAAAACCCTTTTCGATATTACATAATTTTTGAGTATTTAGATTTTTCAAACTTATATTTAGGCTTAAATATTCTAAATTAGGTCTAATGAGATGAGTTGAAAATGATATCTAAATTTGTCCTATAGGAATTCTGCCAACAGATTTGTGAACATTTGACCTTGGAAGATAAAGTTAGGCTATGTTTGGTTGGAGGTTTATTAATAAAATGAAATGGAATATTATATTATTTCATCTTTTGGGAGGAGAGTTTATAATGGAATGGAATTGAATGCAATGAGATAAAAGAGGAGGGTTCCATATTACATCTCATTCCATCCTAAACAGTAACAATGAAAAACCTCAAATTTAAAGAGTTTAAGATGAAATGTAAAATGATGAACAACTTTACACTATATTACATTATAAATCTTTCATCCAAACAACATTTTACTATATTATATTATGAACCCTTTTATCCTTCCCAAACAATAATTTTTAATATTACATATCTATTTACATTTCATTTCATTATAAGCCATTCCATTCCATTGTATTCCATTAAAAATCTTATGTCTAACTAAACATAACCTTAGGATTTTTTTTAAAGAATATAAAATTAGTATAGAGAAAAAGTTTAACATTCCTTTCTTTATGAGCATTAGGAAACTACAAGCTTATGATAGAGCATATTTTTGTAGGTTTAATAAGGTAAGTGTTTACCATGACAACTTTAAATGTGGTGTGAGGTTACCACTTAATATCTTATGTTTTGAGTTGTTAAGGGAGACATATTTAGCTTAGGCTAATTGCATCCTCATTCTTAGTGTTTTATACCGAGTTTTCTTATAGTATGTCATTTAAGAAATATAATGTCAATCATTGAATTAAGGCTTGTAAGGAGGTTTATTGGTGGTGCAATTAAAATGTTAGATCTAGTATGAGAATTAAATTACAAAAGATCTTTTAAGAAAACTCATGATTAAAAAAGAAAAATGTTATTCCTTTCTTTAAAAGATGACAGTGAATAAGGTTTCACTCTTCTATGGAAGGATCCTAACTTCAAATTTAATGAGAGAGATAAGTCTATTGGCTTATTATCTATTTAAGCACTTGCCTTAGTTAAGTAAGGTAAAATTATAATGAATAAAATCTTTGATAAACTTTCTAACTAGTTATAGGTCTATAATATTTTTATTGGCCTTTTTTTCTTGCATATATAGATTTAGCTCTCAAATATTGAGGGTCAAAAAACTTACAATTACAAATATGTCTAACAAATCTAGTAGAAAAAAAAAACAATAAGCAACATCAGGGGGATAACATAATTCACACTCAAAGAGCATCCCATACAAACGAAAAACATAACAAAGAATAATTTATACAAAAATTCGAAGCCATTGGAAAGCATTATTTTACGTTCATTACAAAACTTCAATAGGCCTATTATCTCAAGTATTAAGAAATCACCCACCTTACTTCCTTTAACTTTGGGATTGATCAATTTGCCTTACTTCTTCCTCCAATTGCCTCAATTCACCTTCATTAAGCATAATTATCCCATAAGCATAGGAAATAGAAAAATTGGAATTTCTAAGGAATGGGAAAACATGAATTAACACCTACCTAACCTTACCCAAACCTTAACTAAGCTATTTAAACCCAAAACCCATCAAGAAACTTCAAAAATTTCGAAACTTCCCTTACCTATATGAAACCCACGAAATTCTCTTCTTGTTTCTATTGGAAGATTAATCCTCCCTCTAACCTTATCCATCGTAAAGAACTTCTTAAATCTCTTCTCTCGAGCAAGAATCAACAAAGCTTTCACTCCTCTTCTTCTTCTTCTCCTCCTTTTCTCATGGCCGAAAGTCTCCTCTCCCACTCTTTTCTATTGTAAGTTTCGTATGTTTCTAACATAACTTAAGGTACTTTGTTTCTTAAACTTTAAAACCTAAGCCCTTTCCTCCAAAACTACGTAGTTTCACTTATCTAGTCTTCATCCTTGAAATTTTCGTCCCCTTCCTCACATAAACGACTACTCCTTATACTTCTTTCCTTTTTGTTTCCTTCATTCTCTTTTAATTGCAACTTAAATGGACCCTAGCCCAATTGATTCCTTTCTTCTTCATTTAATGGCATTAACAAGACTACAAAGCCCAATTGCTTCCTTTCTTCTTCATTTAATGGCATTAAAAAGGGCTAAAAGTCCACTTTATTTGCCTTAAGCCTTAAAAAAAACATACATAAACTTCCTAATGTACCCTAACACCATCTTATTCTTTTAAAGTCTAACACCTTATTAAAACTCTAATTTAACTAAATTCTTCCAATTTATAATCATTATTTAAGCACTAAAAACAAATCCCAAATTATTCTAACTAAGAGGACTTATTAATCTAAACCTCAAAATAAATAAAACATGCTTAATGCGAATCGGGGCCCAACATTTCTCCCCCTAAAAGAATTTCGTCCTCGAAATTCGTACCTGAATCACTGAAGAGATGGGGATACTTCTCCTTCATAGCTTTCAATGGCTCCCACGTGGCCTCTTCCACCGAATGGTTTCTCCATAGGACTTTTACTAACCGAACTGTCTTGTTCCTGAGAACCTTTTCTTTGGTATCTAAAATCTGTACCGGAAGCTCTTCATAACTCAAGTCATCACTCAACTGAACTTCATCGGCTTGAACGACATGAGAAGGATTTGATCGATATCTCCTCAACATAGAAACATGAAACACATCATGAATCTGTGATAGCTCAGGCGGCAATGCTAACTTGTACGCCAACGGACCAATCCGCTCGAAAATCTCATAAGGTCCCACATACCTCAGACTTAGCTTACCCTTTCTCCCAAATCTCAGAATCCCTTTCCAAGGAGAAGTCTTAAGAAACACTTTCTTGCTGACCTCATACTCCATCTTTTTCCTGTGAGCATCTTCATAACTCTTCATTATGTCCTGAGCTGCCTTCAGCCTATGCGTTATCAAGTTGACCTTATCAACGGTCATCTGTATCAACTTTGGACCCAAGAGTTTCCTATCTCCCTCTGCATCCCAACACATCAGAGTCCTACATCTCCTCCCATACAAGGCCTCATAGGGAGCCATCTGAATGCTTGAATGATACAAATTATTATAAGCAAATTCGATCAATGGCAAGTGTTCATCCCATGCTCCTCTAAAATCTATTACACATGTCCTGAGCATTTCCTCAAGGGTCCAAATGGTCCTCTAAGATTGACCATCGGTCTGAGGATGGAAAGCAGTGTTGAAACTCAACTTAGTGCCCAAAGCTTCTTGCAAATTTCCCTAAAAGCTAGAAGTAAAACGAGGGTCCCGATCAAATACAATTGAATCCGGGATCTCATGCAATCTCACAACCTCATCAATATACTTCTTAGCTAGCACATGCAGAGGATCTGTCTGCCTAATTACTAGAAAATGGGCTGACTTCGTCAATCTATCCACAATCACCCATATGGCATCATGTCTCCTACTGGTCCTGGGCAACCCCATCAGAAAGTCCATAGTTACTTTCTGCCACTTCCACTCAGGAATAGATAATGGCCTCAACTGGCCTGAAGGTGCCTGATGCTCAACCTTGACTTGCTGACACACCAGACATTTACTTACATACTCAGCCACATCTTTCTTTATACCTCTCCACTAGAAATGCTCCTTAAGATCACAGTACATCCTGGTGCTACCTGGGTACATAGCATAAGGTGCATTATGCGCCTCATCCAAAATTTCATTCTTTACCTCCTTGACATCTGGAATGCAAAGCCTATTCCTGACTGTCAGGAGTCCATCATCACTCACCAACATATCAGATTTCTCACCCTTCTGAATCTCTTCCCGTAGCTTACTCAGCTCTGCATCCTGAACTTGCAATTCTCTCACTTTTTCGCTGAGGATAGGTCTTACCCGAAAAGTAGCAATCATGCAATCAGACTCCTCCTGCTTTAAACTGATTCTGAGCTTAGCCATCTCTTCTAATAGCGGTAGATACACTATCTGAACATATGCTATGGAAGACTTCCTACTCAAGGCATCTGCAACCACGTTAGCCTTGCCTGGACGATACTCAATCAACAGATCATAGTCTTTAAGTAACTCAATCCACCTTCTCTGTCTCAAATTTAGCTCCTTCTGACTCAACAAATTTTTTAGACTCTTGTGATCGTTAAAGACCCTAGTCTGCACTCCATACAAATAATGCCTTCAGATCTTCAAGGAAAAGATCACCGCTGTTAACTCTAGATCGTGGGTCGGATAGTTCACTTCATAAGGCTTTAGCTGCCGTGAGGCATATGCTATCACCTTATCCTCCTGCGTCAATACACATCCCAACCCCTTTCTGGAAGCATCACTATACACAGTATAACCTCCCTCTCTTGTGGGCAAAGCCAGAACTGGAGCATTAGTCAATCTGTCCTTGAGCTCCTCAAAGCTTCGCTGGCACTCATCACTCCAAACAAACTTCTGGTTCTTCCTCAATAACTTAGTCAAAGGAGCGGCAATCATAGAGAAACCCTCCACAAATCTCCTGTAATAACCTGCTAAACCTAAAAAGCTCCTCACCTCTGTCACTGTCGTCGGAGCATGCTAATTCACTACAGCTTCAACTTTCTTTGGATCTACATGCACCCCATTCTCAGAAACAATATGACCAAGGAAAACCACTTCATGAAGCCAAAATTCACATTTGGTGAATTTGGCATACAATTTCCTTTCTCTCAACTGCTGTAATACTATCCTCAAGTGGTCTTCATGCTTTCCTACACTCTTTGAATACACCAGAATGTCATCAATGAACATGATAACAACTGATCCAAAAATTCCTTGAAAACCCTGTTCATCAGATCCATGAAAGCTGCAGGAGCATTGGTCAATCCAAAAGGCATAACCAAAAATTTATAATGCCCATACCTTGTTCTAAAAGCTATCTTGCTCACATCCGACTCCTTAATCCTGAGTTGATGGTAGCTAGACCTAAGATCAATTTTTTAAAAGACCGTTGCTCCCTGCAGCTGATCAAACAAGACATCTATCCGAGGCAGGGGATACTTGTTTTTCATTGTCACCTTATTGATCCTCCTGTAGTCGATGCACATCCTCCAAGATCCATCTTTCTTTCTCACAAACAAGACCGGTGCTCCCCAAGATGAGAAACTTGACCTAATAAACCCCTTCTCTAGCAACTCTTCTAATTGCTCCTTAAGCTCTCTCAGCTCAGCTGGAGCCATCCTATAAGGAGGAATCGAAATAGGAGTTGTACCGGGGACCAAATCACTACTAAACTCGATCTCCCTCTCCGGTGGAAAACTGGGCAACTCCTCTGGAAACACATCAGGAAATTCCCTCACAATGGGAATACCCTCTACCCTGCTCTCCTCCACACTGGTATTCACAACACACGCCAAGAAAGCTTCACACCCTCCTCCCATTAATTTATCAGCTAACAAAGCTGAAACAAGCCTTGGCGGTGTCACTTTTCTGTCCCCTCATAAGATTACCTTCTGACCCTCACCTAAATCAAACTCCACTTCTTTTAGGCCACAATTCAGCTTTGTCCAATACTTCTCCATCACATCCATTCCGATAATAACATCCAAACCCTTCAGATCTAGAGGTAGCAGATCCACTACCAAACTAGATCCCTCATAACCAACTCACAATCTTGAAAGATCCGACTAATAATAACATTCCTCCCTAACCGAGTGCTAACAAGTAGAAACTTATCCAACATCACAGAATGCATACCAGGCAAGCTAATGCTGGCAAAAACAAAGGAATGCGTAGAACCAGAGTCAAATAGAACAAACACATCAGAATGGAATAGCTGAGCCATACCAGTAACAACTTCCGGTGTGGCTGCAGCTTCCTTCCGCGTCATAGCAAATACTCTGGCCTGAGCTTGCCCTCTCGGTCTCCCTGGAAGAATAGGCTTCCTGATTGACCCTGAACTGCTCACCCCAGCAGCTGGTCTAGCCCCTAATGGCTCTGCTCTCCTCTGTACCTGTGGCTAGGATCCCTCCCCTCTGGCCATCTGAGGACAGTCTCTAATCCAGTGTCCCTTATCTCCACACTTGAAGCAGGAACCCGATAACTTGTAACATTCACCCCGATGTGGATGCCTACAATGCTCACATAGAGGGGTCTGGTTCTTACTTCTCTTAATTCTACTATTTCCTCCCACTGAGGAGGCTTGCACTGACACTACCCTGGACTGCCTGCTCGGATTAGTAGCACTACTGCCACCCTGACTCTATGCACAGAAGCTCTTCTCACCCCTGACAGCTATCTGCACACTGCCCCCTCTCCTGGATGACTACTCTCTGCTCTTTCTCTTCCTGCTCACCTCCTGTCTGATGTTCTCCAGCTTCTCAGCCTGGAGTGCGGCATCCACCAGCTGCTGATAATCACAAAAATTATGGATAATTACCTTCTCCTTGATGCCCAGATGGAGGCCCCCCTCAAACTTTCTGACTTGTCTTCCTCATTGACCACAATATGAGCTGCATACCAAGACAATTGGGTGAATCTCAGCTCATACTCGCTCACTGACATCTCCCTCTGAGTCAAGTTGAGGAACTCCCTAGCCTTCTCCTGCATATAAACCCGGGAGAGGTATTTCTTTCTGAAATCTCTCCAAAATCCTTCCATTTAAGAACTGGTGGCACAGCTTGACTCTGTGGGACTGACTACCACCAGTGAAGGGCATCCCCCTGCAACAAACTCACAACATACTCCAGCTTTTCCTCATCAGAACATTTCATCTGAAGAAGCACCCTCTCTATCCTTTTTAGCCAAGATTCAGCTTCCTCTAGATTGGTGGTACCATGAAAGTCCACCGCTCCATACTTCCGCAGCTTGTCATACTGCCCGCCCCTAACCACTGGAGCTGGCACTGAAGCCTGAGATCCCTGCCCCATGGCCAAGGTAAAAGCCTGGGCAAAAGCCTGAAAGAACTGTGGATCCATAGTAAGCATAGAAGGAGGAGGAGGAGGCGGCTGCCTCTCAAGTTGCACACTAGGTGCCTCTAAGCTAGGAGCTAAGTGGGTCCCTACATCTTGTGGACATGGGACTCATCTGTGCTCCCCCGGCGAGAGCTAGAGCGAGACCGAGATCCTCGAATTCTACTCCGAGGTGGCATATTCACTCCTTCAAAATAAAACCAGTGAAAAACTTTAGTTCATAGAAAAACAATTTTCAAAGTGGTTAGAGCGCTTTAAATCATGCAAACTCAACATGTATCCATGTGACATAATGTAAAAACAATGCAAAATAAGGTAAATGATGCAAATAATGCAATTGGAAAATAAGACAAAACAAATCCTAAAAACCCTAAATTTCTCCTGAAACTCGGACCTAAACCAAAACGCTCTGATACCATAAGTGTTGGAACCCCACCCTAGTGAGACACGTGTCCGACGTCCTACGTGACATCTGGACGCGCAACCCACGAGGGAGGGATTCCTCACCACAAAAGAAAATATCAAAATTAAACTTATTTTAATGTCATTTGAACAAATCTTGTAAGATTCACCCTAATAATCCTCAAATAAAATTGATCTACTTAGGGCCCATAATTAAATCTGATTCCTAAGCTAAAATGAAATTTCTTGTCTTGAGATTAACTAGAAATAATAATCTCATCAATCGGATCTCTATAGATCGAGAAATCGTCCAAATACGAATTTATATTTAATAACTCCATACAATTAACTTCCTTTGATCTTTATCCATAAATTCTAATTACACCCGAAAGCTCTAACTTTACCAAATAGGGGTAGAGAAATTTTTTTAAAAAATAGTGCTTCGAAAACTGAGTAAATCGGAGGTCAAACGAAAGAGTTATCAATGGCAGAGTGAAAGAAAATTAGAAAAGGAACTAACATAATAATAATAAAAATAAAAATTGAAATTCATAAGCATGGGCGAGCCCGCGATCGCGAGCTGGTCGCAGGGGCAAGGAGTTCGCCCTCGCGAGCACTCGCGATCGCGAGTACACTCGTCGGGTTCGCGAGGGTACGAGTTCGAAGAATCACCTAGCAGCTCGCACTCGCGATAGCAAGTGCGCGCGCTGGCGAGACTCTCGCACTAGCGCTCGCGAGGGTGCGATTCCGAGAGAAAATCGATTTTTTTTAATACAGAAACTCAAAAATTCATAACTTTCTACTTAGAATTCCAATTTTTACAAACTTGGTGTCGATGGAAACCTAAAAGAAAGTTATACAACTTTTAAGAGGATTAAAAGCCTAAATTAGTCATTAAGGGGGTTAAAAATTGCTTCAAAGTTACTACCTCTAGATTTATTTTAACACAAAATAACAGAAATTTGAAAATTTATAACTTTTAACACAAAAATCCAATCTTGGTACATTGTACCTCATTGGAAAGATAAAGGGATGATCTACAAGTTTCATGAAGGGAGTAAAAATTAATTCAATCATTTGAAAAGGTAAAAATACCTTCAAAGTTACTGCCTGTATTAAAGCCAATGGAAAAGTAACTTTACCCAAATGAACAGTAACTTTCATCTTCTCAACCTCATAACTTTTTCATCCTAAGTCCAATTGTGGCATATCATACACCCATGGAAAGATCTTAACATGCTCTATAAACTTCAAGAAAACCTCTCGACCCCATTTAATCACTAAGGGGGGTCAAAAGGACCAACGAGATTGCTGCCAAATTTTGTGAGAAATTTGGCAGCACCTCCCCTAAACTGTCATCTAGCCAATTACTTCACATTTCAACCAAACTTCAACACCTACACAAGCCACTTCAATTTCCAATTCTTCAATCATCCAACTACCCAATCAACTCACATAATCCATCAATTAACTTAAAATATCATTTCCAATAACAACAACACATTTCTTGCATTCAACTCATGTCTAAACTATAAAGTAACCTTCATTTAAACCATATAATATTACAATACGCAAATGACACAAATTACATTAAAAGTCAACATTATTGCATTTACATAATAGTCCAAAACCATTACAAAGCGTTAGAAGGCATTTTAACCCGAATACATTAAAGTTCAAAAGACAAAATACAAAGTACATCCGTTGTCCAAAATGCTATCTAAAGCTTTGTTTTAAAAAATATGACTTCAAGAACAAAACACATCAGAATAATGCCTCAATCTCGATGCGGAGACTCGGTTTCTCGCTCGCTACCTGCGGAGGGAAGAAGGGTGTGAGCTCGACGGCTCAGTGGGTAACAATTTAATACTCAAGCATAAGCATACAAAAGTTTCTTAAACAA
>JANZLC010000008.1:20670581-20682459 GCA_026413385.1 Erythroxylum gracilipes | reverse complement strand
ACCATTTGTTGCAACCAGATAAAAATAACTGCAACCAATGACTTGGTTGCTATAAGATTATTTTTTACCAACAAAAAATAATTTGGTCGCAGTATGAATAGCTATAGTAATCATTCACTTGGTTGTTATAAAATTATTTTTTACCAACAAAAATAATTTAGTCGTAGTATGAATAGCTATAGTAACCATTGACTTGGTTGCTATAAGATTATTTTTTACCAACAAAATAATTTGGTCGCAGTATGAATAGCTATAGTAACCAGTGACTTGGTTACTATAAGATTATTTTTTAGCAACAAAAATAATTTGGTCGCAGTATGCATAATTATAGCAACCATTCTAACATTACAGTGACCATAAAATTTTACATTAGCAAGTATAAATTTGGTCGCTAATAATTCTATCTATAGTGACCTTTTTTAAATGGCTGTTAATAATGCATTTTTAACGACCAACGTAATAACTCGTCACTGAGTAGTTTTAGTAACAACCCTATAGTGACCACCTGTGACCAACCCGATTTTGATCGCTATAACTTTTAACGACCATTTTCTTACTTTTAGCAGACATTAATAATAGTTGCTGAAACTAATTTTTCTTGTAGTGGTAGCAGACGTTTGGTTGATTTTGGGTATATCCAGGTCAGATTTGATGATTCAATCACATTACAAGTAAATAACAAAAACTAACAACACTTAAATGTAAATGTCTATATTATGATCCAATATAAAACGTTCCTACTAGGGACGTAGATTTGAAGTTTAAAGGTGCAAAAGAATTCAAGGAGGTCGTAATTAAACACTCTGTTGCAGAGTTTGAGTCTGAAATACATAAATAATGAAAAGCCTCGAATAAGAGTAATATGTAGACATAGCCCTTAGTTACTTTTTACAAGTTTAGAGAGGTTACATTTTTGTTATGAAAAGATATCAACCTAAGGAAAATCATACAATAACAAACATCAATAAGCTCGTCACATCAAAATGGATTGCAAGCCACTACAAGGACATGATTGAGTTACAGCTAAATATCAAGGTTATTCGGTTAATGGCTTTATTGAGAAAGGAGTTAAAGGTGGATGTGAATTTTAACACTTGTAAGAGAGCAAAAACTAGTATCATCGAAATAAGGTATAGGTGTCACGTAGAGGAATTTGCTAAATTCTTGGGATATGGAGAAGAGGAGAAGATCAAGAACCCAAGTATGGCATAGGCAATCAGAACAAGTGCTAAAGATGAAGGTAAAAGAATCTTTACAAGGTGCTATATTTGTTTTAGTGTTTGTAAAAGGGGTTGGATTAAAAGTTGTAGACCAATAATAGGACTATATGAATGTCTCTTAAAGGGGATATGAAACGAACAGTTGCTGGCTACTGTTGGAAAGGATGGAAACAATAAAAAATTTCCTATTGTTTACGGTGTGGTTGATGTTGAGTGTATATAAACATGGAAGTGAATTTTAGAGCTTCTTTTTTTAGATCTACAACTTGGAGATGGTAGTGGCTTCACATTTATATCTAGCTTACAAAAGGTATGTATATATTGAATTAATAATAATAATAATAATAATAATAATAATAATAATAATAATAATAATTTACACACTTAATAAAAACTTATATTTTATTTGTTTATATTATTTTTCAGGGTCTTTTACAAGCAATGAAAACAATTTTACTGAAAGTTGAACATGGAATGTGTATAGGGCACATTTATGCTAATTGGAGACAAAGGTGAATGGAGATGATCTAAAGTTTTAGTTGTTGAGAACAGCTAAGGCAACAATTTTTCAGGATTTTAATGATCAGTTATATATGTTAAATGATTGAGACCAGGTTATGTTAAAGCTCTATTACAATATCTCAAGGAGACATGGTGCAATGCGTATTTCAGTGACAATTCTAAGTATGATTGTGTAAATAATAACATGAGTGAGACCTTCGACGGTTAGATCTTGAAGGCTAGGGTAAAGCGTATAGTTAGCATATCAGGAAGATGATGATGAAGAGGATGCATACAAAAACGAATTTTGGGGAGAAATGGGATAGTAACATATCATTAAGAGTTCAAGCATTATTAGAGGAGAATAAGAAAAAGGGCTTTATTTGCTTTGTTGATTAGAATAGAGTTAATGGATATGAAGTTCAGCATGGATTTTATAAGTTTTAATTGAAAATTAGTAGTAGTATTTGTACTTGTACTTATACTTGTAGATATTAGGATTTGACAGGATTCCAAACTTTCATTATATGGTTGTCACTTTCATAACCACCAAAATCCCAATGACTACATTGACAATGGCTATAGCAAGGAGAGGTACCTATAAGCGTACAAGTATTCCCTCAAGCCATTAGATGGATAAAGATTTTAGCCCCCATGTGAAGTTATTGAGCCACCTGTAATAAGGAAAATGCCTGCTTAACCTTTAAAAAGGGAAGAAAGGAAATTTGAGCAACCTAAAATAAGAAAAGTGAGTAGATATGGAAGAAGAATGACTTGCACCAAATGTGGACAACAAGTGCATAACCAAAGATCATGTAAAAGCCTAATAAATGTAAAAAATTTCTAATTAATTATGGAACTTATTTTTATATTACTATTTTGTTACTAACCAATCAATGTTTGAAAAATATATAAATGTTCTAGGATCATCTAGTACCAATGTAAGGAGAAAAAAGGACTTAATCCACAAATTCAGTGCGTATAAATTCAATAAGATGAATTCTACGGTGATGTTGTCGAATCGGATCAATATCGTAATTAACAGTATATGAGTTATCAAATTAATTCATCGTAAAAATGGAATAGTATAACATAAAGAGATCATTTATCTATACCTAATAAAAATGTATTCCTAATCTAATAGAGAATTTCTTTTCATTTCTTTATTTTTATTTATTATTCTTTTATCATTTTTTCTATTCTTTTCAGTAACTAGAAAACTATTCTCTTCCCTGTACAATCAGTTAATGAAATCTCATCTAATTGCCTTTACATTTTCATAAATTGTAAACTTTTTTTTAATTATCTAATTGGATTGCCCTATTTAAAGACAAACTTAGTATCAATTTAGTATAGTGTGGAGTCCCCAATATGGGATTACAATAATTTTACTAATCCACAGATATTTCTATCAATCACTACTCGTTGAAGAAATGAAAATTACTGTATTTATTTGTATTTGCATTAATGAGAAACGAAAAACAAAAATACATATAAAGATCTCCTTATCTTATGATTAGTTTTCAACCTTTCACAGAAAATGGAGAGATGAATTGATACCATTTCTGATTGGATTATTGGATTTGGATCCATCGAAATCGACAAGTTCGACCTTGCAACTTTTGCCTTGATAGGACGGTGCTCTAACCAATTGAACTACAATCCCAACAAAATGAAATAGAGTATACATATTTATAATATTGTTATGATTTCATTCAAACTTTTTCTATTTTCATTTTCCGTTCTATTTCCATTTTAGATTTGAATCGCCACCTTATACTAGAGACATGCATGTGATATCCACATAGGTAAACACTTCAGTGATAACCGCACAGATAATGAGTCAGTTTTTTGTTATTTCAAATCAAAATTAATTGATAATCAATCTTTTAATTAAAAAAGAATCCTTTCTCTTTACATTATTCTTTATTCTTTATTTTTTATTCTTTATTCTTTGTCTTAGAATTTAAACTTAAAAATCCTAATCTGAATCTAGATGATTAGCAAGATGAGAATTTGTGTACAAAAAAATAGAGCAAGTTAAAAAAAATAAAAGGGACAGATATATAAGAATTTTTGACTTTTTTCTATTTTTGTGACAACTGTTTCGAGAGAATAAAGACATTATATCATTTCATATCATTGTATGGCAAATCGGTGAATTATTAGGTCGAGCTCGATTTGAACCAGCATAGATTCATTGCTAACAAATTTACAGTCCATTCCCATTAACCACTCGGGCATCAGCTGTAACACCCCACATATACTCCCTGGGAGGATATTGCGAGTGCCACACACACACACAAGATACAACATACAAAACATACGCAACATTTCATACATGCATTTCCAGAATCTTAAACAAACATACATACATATCATAAATTCGAATACCAACCAGTATTAAGGTTATTACAAACCTTCAAACAAATCCAAAAGTCATATACATCAGATATAAGGCCAAAAATAAACTAAAAATAATAATAATAATACATTTTTGACAAAACAAAACTCAGACTCCATTGGCCATTGCGGTTGACTCGTCCCAGTTTTTATAATCCTCGTTCTGAACTTACACGGGACAAATCCACCATGCTAAGCATATAGCTTAGTGAATAATACTATTCTATATATAAAGTGAGAACTCATCATACTGAATCATGTAATAGCATAAGCATGCATTAACAAAATTGTTTAACAATAAGTCAGACATAATGTATTTCAGAACAGATTTTATAGTTAACAGAGCTGAATATCAAAAGAGGGTATAAACCCTTCAAAACCAGAACATAAAACATGATGACTAGTAAGCCATTTATAGAAGCGGGTAACTGGACTTACACAGGAGAGACCGAAGTCTCAACACTGAAGTGTCACAGGAGAGACCGAAGTCTTCACACCAAAGTGTCACAGGAGCAGCTGCAGACTCTTCTAGGCATGCCTATTTACCCACAAGTAAGACTCAACTGTTTTAAAACAAAACAAAATCATTTCATACATTTCATGCGCAAAGCAAGTAGTCATTGTAACATCTCGTTTCCATCCAAAGGGTTAGAACCCTAAAAAGTTGGATACATGTGCGATAAATCAGAGAAATTAGGAAAACACATCTCATGCTCATGCATTACATAAGGTGCACATATACATAAATAGTGAATCTTTGCACGTAACAATAATTGTACATACATTCATTGACATTCCAGGTATAATTGTTAATAAATGTGATTGTTATTGAGAATTGTGAATTAGTATTGAAAATTGAATTGGAGAGTATAATTGTTGATTTAGAATTTTTGGAGAATTTTGGAAGAATTTTCTACAAAATCTGGGGTAATTTCTGGACTAAGAAAAAATGTCAAGTGGCAAGACAATTGTTAACTGGCAGTAGAACTACTGCCCAATGCCATTGGAAATTTTGATAAATGACCTTTGGATTTATTGACAAGTGGTATTGAAAGTTAGGAGACAATTGGATTAGAAATTGGAGATAAAATAGAGTAGTTATTTTAAGGACCAAATGGAGCCTTGGGAGAGTGACAAGTGGCAAGTGACATGTGTCACTTGCCACACCATTTATATGCCACGAAATTCATTAAGTGAAAGACCATCTTTTGGGTCTTTCACTTGCTAAACACGATTCAAGCTTCCTTCATTTCCTTTTTCTTCATTTCTTCATTCATTCTCTCCTTCTCACGACACTTTCTTCTTCAAAGCCTCAAAGTTGAACCTTGCCTTCTTCCATCACTACCCACTTAAATACTTTGCTATCTTCTTCTTGTTGCTAAAGGAAACCAACCTATTCCACCTTAACAAGGTGAATATAGTGTTTGTGGAGGAGCTAGGGTTTCTTGGTGATTTGAAGGAGCTTGGAAGCTAAATCAAGTAAGTATCTTGTTAATGTCATGGGTTTAGGTTAAATGAAGGAATTGTGATGATAGTTTAGAGGTTAATTGCATGAGATGGGATTTTGGGTATATGGGTGTCGTGTATAGTGAAGGGTGTGTAAATTTGTGTTATTGATGAGTGATGATTTATAGAAATATTATAGAGGTTGAAAGACCTTGATAAAGAGTTTGTTATATGCTAGAATGAAGGGTAAATTGAGTTTTTTTTTTGTTAACAGGGTAAATTGAGTTTTGATGACTTGATTATGTGAATTGTATGTGTTGGTCATGATTGATGGAAAGCCTAGGTAAAGTTCTTTCTTTTTTTTTATGTATGATGATTAGTGATATATATAATGTGTTATATAGAGGTTTTGGAAGTTAGACTTTGTATATAATGAGGTTTAGAATAGTGCGGAAAATTGGGTATGAATGGGTAGGTATATATGCTTTGTTTTGGTTGATGATCATATTAGATCATATTTGTTTGTGACTGACGTATGGAGTTGATTTGGATAGGGAGTGATGAGGAAGTGAAATGGAAGAGATAATTTAGGTATAGGATGAGTAGTGGTTAATTGTTAGAAGTTGGAAAAATCTGGAAATTAGTAGCAGGAAAAATTTTACTGACATAGTTTTTTGTTACCATAACTTGTTTTGTAGTTATCTAATTGAGTTGATTCTTGATTTGGATTAAACTAGAGTCATATGGCTATCTTTCTTATGAAGACATTGATTATAAATTGTGCTTCTAAGAGTCTCAAATTTTAATGTAAAAATGAGAACTGAATGTTGCAAAAACTTGGATGAATGTATATGTTTATGTTGTGAATTGGGTGATTATGAGCATATAGGAAATTGAATTGAGGTAAGGATGTTGTTGAACTAAGCTTGAGGGATGCATGAAGAAGTCATCAAATTGAGATGTTGGATTTTGAATATGAAGTGCTTGATATGTAGGAATAAGATAGGTTATGGAAAAAGAAGGATAGGAATTGTTAAATGGTAAGATATGGTTGAAATGATGAATCAAATAAGTGAAATTTGAGAGTTTAATGAAATCTAATTGGTGTTTGAGTTGATATGAAGTGATTTTGTGGTAGAAGAGGTGAATTTGAGAAGATAATGGGTGTATATGATGTCACAATGAGTGTAGAAATCATTAGAGAGGCTTTAGATGGAGTTTTATGAAACATATGTCCGTTAAACGGACCTTCTCGGGTCTAAAAAGACCACCAGGCCAGTGTGGACTTTCTCGGGTGAAAATGCACCCTTAAGCCCGACAATGTCCGTTAAACGGACATTCTAGGGACAACTTCAGTAAGTCGTATTTTTGACCCTTTTCAAGGCAAAATCTCACTTTAAGGTCTTCATAAGAGTTGTATATCTCGAAGTTCTCTTTCCAACCGTCTAAACCCGACACCAGTCCAACATCATGTGTAAACGTTATAGCATTTTCGCCAAATTAGGTTTGAAATGTTTGAGGGCATAAACATAGTTGATTCTTTTGGCCATAACTACATCATCTGACCTCCAAATGAGGTGATTCTTGAACAAAACGATTTCTAAGACATTGTGCTACCTCTCTATAATATTTTGTATCATTATGAATTGAATTGAAAAAAATTTACCAAATGGAAGTGTGGGAGTCTGTTGGAACAGTGTAAATAAGGTTCTTTTTACTGAGTGTACTTCAGTGTTTTGATTATATCTGGATCTATAGGATTCCAAATGAGGTAGTTTTTTTAAATTGGAGTAACCTAGAGATATAGTTCTACAAATTGTCTCAAGAAGTCTAACTATAATTCAGTCTCGAAGATATTGAATTTCTAGATTGAAGTTGGGTATCGTACACTGTTTTTGGACAAGAACAGTCTAAAAATGTTTGAGGTATATCTTCCTATTTACTGACCCAAATTGAGTGATTTTGGTGTCAATAGAAACATAAGACATAGAGGAATACTTTTCTAGAAGAGAGTATGACCAAACTACATCAGCTTCACTTTCTGAATTGAATGTGAATAGTAGACCTGAAAGTGTGATATGGGAAAATTTCTGAAGTGAGTCAATGAGAAAGAAATGGAGTTTTAATGGGTTTAGTGAGACATAACCCTAAGTATAACTTATACTTAGATGATTTTTAAAATGGGAATGATTTTTGTAATGAAAGTATTGGTAAAAATACTCGGGATTGTCATGAATATGCATTGTACATATTTTATATACACATATGTGCATTACATGAATGCTTATAATTGTGGAAATATTAATGTATGTGCAATGTGTGTACGACATAATGTCGATGTGCAGGATAAACATTAAGGAGTTTCCAAATCTTGGAAGTAATTGCTAATCTGAAGCATACTGTGAGTAGACCTAGATGGTCTCATTTTAATATTTGAATTTCTATATTGATTGACTATTAACTGATTATATGAATGTGATTAATTAAGTTGGTTTTCGGACAGAAGGCCCGATGATGTGATATTTGAATGGGATATTGAAGCATTACTTGTATATGAATGAGATGAACTAAGTGTACTTAACGTGATTGTTAAATGTGTTCTGAATATGCATTTGCATATGAATGAAAGTGTGAATTATTAACTTAAATGTTGAATGCCGGACTAAAGTCTGATGATAGGGAAAAGTGATGCATTCCATCTCATGCAAATGTGAGTAATGCATTCCATCTTATGAATGCATGAAATATAATGGTAGTTATGAATAGAGTAGCCAATGATTAGAGCTTAAAGCTCAACGAGTAAAAATGAGCTTCGAGCTCAAAAGTGAATCAGAGCCTCAGGCTCAATGATTAATGAGCCCTGTATCCCCCAAGCGGATAAGGGACAGTTATTAATGAGCCCTACATGGGACAGTTTGAGCACTCGTTCACAAAAAAATAACAAATGAAAAGTGGGTCTCATGTGCACTACATAAGCATGATATGAGTGATTAAAGCGTATTGAATGTGAAGTGTGAAATGTGTAATGATGTGAATTATGTGTTATGCGACTGGGTGAGCTATCGAGGATGGTCACTCACTGAGTTTGCAAAACTCACCCGAAATTTGCAAATATTTTTTAGGGCTCAGAAGAATACCCTGTTAGGCAAACGGGAGTATACCTACTGTATGTGAGTGAACGAAGAGGCCGGGATCAGTTCGCGTCTGTATTTTGTATTTTATTATTTTTGTACAAATTTGTATTCCGTAACTTTTGTATAAACAATGGATTCTGAAATTTTTGCGCCATGTGTATAAAAATGGATTTATGTTGTAATGCAAAATCTTTATAACTGAAAATGTTTTATCTTTGTAATGGTCCCTAAATGGCTATTAAAATCTTGTTGAGTGTATTGTTATGACTGGAAATGATTATGAATGAAAGTGGGCTAGAACTAAATAGTGATTTCTATAAAATATGTTAGTGAAAAAAAAATTATTACCGACTTTTGAATGATTGAGTGCCCTAGCATGCCACCTTCGCGGGCACGGACTCAGATATCACCATCAATGTTGGGTTCGAGTCTTGCGGGAGTGAGGTGTTACAAGCTAGAATCCTAAAAAAACTCTACCACCCATAATCACATCTTATCCTATCAAATTACATCGTTATCCTATAAGATTACATACTCATTTAAAAAGGACACTATCCGATAAGGTCTATCTACATGCCAACTAACAAGATAAAAGATTATACATGATCTATCCCTATCCATGAAGATGTCCACTACCTTCAGATGATCCTCCTGCGTGGTCTTTATCCTTTAGCACTGATGTTTATCCTTCGTGATCTTATCCGCCACATCATCCAAGATCCCCACGATCTCTGTTCGTTGATAATGAGTCATCCAAGCCAAAGCCAGTCATGACACACTAATCCAATCCAATGCTTAATCATGTCAAGTCCATTAGTCATGGTCCATCCATTTGAGCACCCACTAATTCCTTAGTCCATCAAGAACTTAGCCTTAGCTATGCCAGCTCGTACACGGTTTGAAACTCTACCAAAACTTGCACCATACTTGATCTTACATGCTAAGTCACCTTGGAGCTTTCACATGTCACCACCTCCAGCTAACCTTCCACCTAAGGTCCGCTCTGCTAACTAGCCTTCATATGGTAAGGGGCTAACAAACCACCCCCACCAGATGAATTCAACGCCCTCGTCAAACTAGTCTGAAGGTAGGCCTTCACCTAATCCTCAAAATGCCACAAGGTTGTATCTTTCTCCCACGTAGCTTCTGTGATCGGCTTTCCCTTCCACTGGATTAAGAACTCGATCCGTCAGTTCTTCCTATACTGCCCCATTATTCGGTGATCCAAGATCTTCCCTAATTGATTCTTGAACTATTTTCTCACAATCGGTGGAGCTCTCTTCTCTTGACTCTTATTGGATCTAATGTATCCTCTTGGTAAGGTTTAAGAAAACTAACATGAAAAGTAAGGTGTACCTTTAGTCTCTTAGGCAACTTCAACCTATAAGCCACATTCCCCACTTTATTCAGGACTTCAAGCGGTCCATCATACTTTGGCACCAATCCACGATGCACTTGCTTGCGCAAGATCTTCTTCCAAATATGTGGGGTAAGTTTCAACAGTACCTTATCTCCCACGTTGAACTCTAACAATCGTCTTCGTAAGTCCGCTTGCTTTTTTATCCTTCAAGAAGCCTTTCGAAGACTATCCCTCACAAACACAGGACACTTGCCACCTATCCTTTATTATGCAATCTTGAGTGGATTGAGAGGTTACTGTTCTAAGACTATCTCAAAGGGACTCTTTTCCGTCACAGAAGATTTGTGCAAGTTATAGCAAAACTATATAGTATCAATCAAACTTAATCAGTTATGTTAACTTGCACTAACATAATGACTTAAGTACTCCTCCAATAGACCATTGATCCTCTTCATTTAGTCATCCTTTTGTGGGTGATTTGTCGTTGAAAACTTCAAATCATAACCCATCATATTGTCAAGGGATGTCCAGAATCAGCTTGTAAATCTGACGTCTCAGTCACTCATAATGTCTGCAGGGACTCTAAGGTATTTTACCATGTTCATATAGAACAACTCCACCATAATATCTGAGCGACACAATGCTGGTGCTAGCACGAAGATCCCATACTAGGAGAAGCGATCTACAATTACCATGATTGTTGCCATGTTATCCACCTTTGGAAACCCTTTTATGAAATCCATCGAAATTGACATCCACTGTCTTTTGCGAATGGATAAGGGTTGTAGCAAACTGGCTTCCTTCTTCCTCTCCAGTTTATCTAACTAACACATAAGGCACGTCTTGACATACACCTCAATGTCATTCTCCATCTTTGGCCAATACTACGAACGAGCTAGGAGCACCATCATCCTCTGAACTTCGAAGTGACTAGTCTACTATGAGTCGTGCGTCTCCTTTAATAGTTGTTTTCTCAAGCTATAGAAACTTGGCACATAAACTTGACTACTCTTAGTCATCAACAGCCCATCATCATCGAGCCAAAACCTACGCATAACACCTTCCTTAACTTGTGAGATCAACTTACAGTACATGTTGTCCAATGGAGCCGCAGCTTTGATTTGCTCCAGCAGGTTAGACTCTACCTTTTTAATGGCATATAGGGCTGCAAACGCCTCCTTTTGACTCAAGAAATCTGCCACGTTATTGTGCCTCCTCGATTTATGCTCCCACGCAAAGTCATATTTAGCAAGGAACTCTTGCCATCGGGCTTGCTTTACGGACAACTTGTTTTAGGTCCTGAAAAATATGTTAGCAATATTGTTTGTTCAAGCAACGAACCTGGTTTTCAACAAATACACTCATCATGTCTCAAAGCAATGCACCACTGTGAGCATCTCCTTCTCATGCGTCGAGTATCGTTGCTCCGTATTGTTGAGCTTTCGACTCTTAAATGCTATGGGACGACCTTCCAGTACGAGGACTCCACTAATGGCTTTGTCTGATGCATTCGTGTGTACCTCAAATGGAAGATCAAACTCTGGCAACTTCAACACAGGTTCGGTTGAGATAACAACTTTAAGTATCTCGAATGCCTTTTGACACGCATCCGACCAATACCTCTCTTTCTTTATCTTCAGCAAGTCCGTCAATGGCACCACTTTCTTTGAGTATCCCACTATAGTAGTTCACCAGTTTAAGAATACTCCGCAATTCTCGTACTTTTGTGGGAACTTTTGTAACACCCCACTCCCGAGTGACCCGAACCCGATATCGTTGGTGATATCCGAGTCCGTGCCCCGCGAGGGTGGCGT
>JANZLC010000008.1:20618846-20634922 GCA_026413385.1 Erythroxylum gracilipes | reverse complement strand
CATGAATGCATGCCACAATAAGCACATATGTAAGAATTTCTGTTAATATTCTAACCCCTAATTTGGGGCGTTACAAATACTCTATGAAATTAGATTTACTCATATAACTTGAATTAGGTTTTCTCCTATAAGTTCAAAATAAATTGAATTATAACACAAAATACCTATAAAAAAATAGTCCTCCATAATCTGCATATCCTAATGTAATATGCATAGTATACAATTTAGCCTTTTTCTTTACATAATTTGCATATCTTAATATAAGTTAATGTCTATGATTACAGTGTATGAGTCTTAACCAAGATGTCGTTTAATCTAATATACAATTAAAGTGCCATCTCCTATAAGAAAGAACAAGACTAATCTTGTGATAAAGAAGAGGAGTTATTATGAACAAAGAACATAATTAATCTTCACCTTGGTCAAAACAATAAATTTAACAACTTATATTATGTATGTATGTACCGATTTCACAAGTCAAGTATGTTTGAAATCTGACTGCAACAATGGTTAATTTAGCGGCAACTAAGCAATAGTGAGTTGGGCTTAAGAGCAAGGTTGAATTAATAGGAAATAGTGGATGAATACACACGAATCAATAAAACTGGAATGAATCCATAGGAAGCAATGAAACCCATATTTCCTGTGTAGTGTAAGAGATAAAGGTACCTTAATCAAATTAAGAGGCTAAAGATAGACACTGGAGAGAAACAAAAGTTTGATATTTATTGGAGAGATTTGCATATGCGAATGCTGCAGATGGATAGTAGAGAAAAATACTATAAGACACAAGTGTTAGAGAATTAAACTACGAATGTTTTAGTTAAGGATATGTTGAGTTATTAATATAATGTTCTTTTTTTAAGCAAAATAATGAAATTACCCTTCTTTTTATTTATTCTGACAAATCTAATACCACCAAGAGACGCATGTTGCACAAACTCAACCTTCCGGTAAAGTTAGGGTTAAAAGAGAAAATTTTGGAAAGTTTAAAATTATTTTAGCCAAAAAAAATTGCAGGACTTTTATGCGCCTCACACCTAAGGTGGAGGACTAATTTGGGCTTTTTTCCCTCTTTATTTAATAGTATATAAAAAAAGTAATAAAGGATTGTACTTTTTATGAAGTATTTTAGTCTTACAATAGAACTTTAAAAGGATAATAAAACTATTAATTTAGCAACACATTTTCAGCTTATATATTAAAAATTAATTAATACAAATAACTAATCCGATCCTTGTTTTTGTATCTCATCGTTCTTAATATCAGTTATATTATGTAATAATATATTAAATAAACAAAAATAATAGTAAGGTTAGAAAAGAATTTGAAGATAGCATCAAATGTAAGTTTTTATTCTCATTATTATGTATGGTCCATTTAAAAGGCTTTACCCTACCCACTATCTGGTGTTGCCCATCTACCCAACCCGTTGTCTTAGTGATGACCAGAGACTTGAGTAGGTTGGGTTTAAATCTAGCTTGTTTTGGTTCCTATCTTCACCGAAGCATCATCTATTGACACCATCTCTTGGCTAAGGAAGAGGATAGAAGCTAAAAACGTTACAGACACATTCAGCCCTTCAGTGGAGAGGCAATGGCTGGAGGTATTGTTATGGTTTCGGTTAAATTTCCGCTGCTTGTTTCATATATATGTGGCCTTTATATGCATGTATTTTTGTACATAAAGATTAGTATGAAATGCATGTTGCTGCTAGGTGTCAATGTTTTACATTTGGTATCAGAGCTCCAGTTACCTCTGTCTTGCCTTAGATTAAAGTTGTATTGCGACAATCCCGCTGCGGTCTTTATGGCTAAAAATAACAAGAGTGGAAGTCAAAGTAAGTATATCGACATTAAATATTTAGCCATAAGAGAACGTGTTAAGGAAAGAAAAGTTGTCATAGAGCACATTAGCACTGATTTGATGATTGCGGATCCTTTAATTAAAGGCATACCACTTAAGTAGTTTAAGGATCACGTAGCGCATATGGGACTTGGTTCCATAATGTGATTTTTGTTGTATATTTGTTGATTCAATGGAACTCTTATTCAGTTTGATATTTTCTCATAAATTTTATGATTGATTTTGAGAAATGTTGTTTAATTTGGACCTAGAATAAACATATGGTTTATTCATTAAGTTGAAGGCTAGTAATTAAAAATTTTGTATATGTAATACATGGAAGATACTACTCACTATAAAAAGACCTATCGTCATGATTCATATATTTGATTTCTTGTTATATGTAGTGTTGAGTTAAATGGACCAAGTGGGAGAATGTAAGTTTTTATTCTCATTATTATGTATGGTCCATTTAAAAGGCTTTACCCTACCCATTATCTGGTGTTGCCCATCTACCCAACCCGTTGTCGTAGTGATGGCCAGAGACTTGAGTAGGTTGGGTTTAAATCTAGCTTGTTTTAGTCCCTATCTTCACCGAAGCATCATCTATTGACACCATCACTTGGCTAAGGAAGAGGATAGAAGCTCAAAACGTTATAGACACATTCAGCTCTTCGGTGGAGAGGCAATGGCTGGAGGTATTGTTATGATTTCGGTTAAATTTTCGCTGCTTGTTTCATATATATGTGGCCTTTATATGCATGTATTTTTGTACCTAAAAATTAGTATGAAATGCATGCTTTTGCTAGGTGTCAATGTTTTACATCAAAAACTTAAAAGATAAAGAATAAGTGAAAGGATTATTAAGTAGATAATGAAATGGGTCTTACTTTTTTTTTTTTTTTGGGTAGGTTAATGATCTTCTGCTTCTCCCGTAACTATCATGCCACTGTTTTACACTAGGCTGATCCAGTCGTATCCAGTCTTATCCCAAATACGTCGGAGGGTTGAAGGCAAAAATTCTTAAAACTAAATAAGGAGATATTATTATATTAACGTGGAAAACATTATTTATATTTTATTTGGATTTTTGATATACCACTTAGCAAAGTGGGGATCTGATCCTCTGTCCAAATTATCCAGTGCCAACCCATCCACACAAGTGGATGGCTTAGATCCACTTGGACAGAGTTGGCATTGGGTATTTTAGACAGGGGATTTTGGGTGAGCAAAATGATGCGTAGATCAAATGCCTAGTCTCGGTCTTCTTTCTGATAAAAGGTTTAGAAAAAGAATTATATGAGCAAACTTGTCATGCTTAACATTTGTAGTTTATAAGACGTGGAAGTTACTCCACACCTAAGCTTTGATGCTCAATATTTGTGTGTGCGCATATATGGAAAGGAAGGGATGGAAGACAATGAGATAAAGAGGAGAAAGTCACCCTAGAAACTATCTTTACAATTTCCTTATCAGCAAGTGGAATTTAGTCTTCATGACATTCTTTCTCTAAATAATGTGAGACAGTTGCTGGCAACTTGTGCCTGCTATTTCTGTCCCACCACAAGAGAGGACAGAAAAAAACGGAAAGCTGGCTGTTAGTGACATGAAACAACTCTTGCCAATACCATACCATAAAGATATGAATCTGTTAAAGAAAAAACAAAATCAAGAGCTGTTCTAACAAATATCCCAAATTCAGATGAATTCATCTATTATAGTATACGCCTTCATCATTTCCATTTACCCAGTTCAAGCAACTAGAGTATGTGATTGACTGTAATGATTATGGTGGCTTGATTGAAGAGGAGAAAACTTGGGCAATAATTTCATAAGCACTACACAATTCAATGGCTGTGTTTCTTTGTTGAAAAAGGAACAACACCCTTGACAGGTTGGGTTGAGAAGGTTCTAATGGTGATGAATTAAAGAAGTCTAGTTCAGCCAAAGCATTTCGTCTGATCATTATTTTAATGGGCAAATGAGGTTTGGTCTGGAAGGCGTGTAGCAATTACTATCACACGCTCACTTTAAAGCAGACGGTGTCCTTTCCCTCTCCTTTTCCTAGTCAAACTAAAAAACACCTACCCACCACGAATATCGACGGTGTATCCGTGATCATATTCTGTCCACAAATATCTCTGTATATATTATTGTATTTATATAGTTTGATTCATCGGGATCAAATTATTCCGTTTCACGAGATGATGATAACTTTTAGTTCAGCATTTCCTGACTCCTTGTAATTTGTTATGTGCATATATAGGCTTCACGTGTGTCTTACTTTCTGGAGTAGATTCCTTTTGCTTTTAATCGGGCATTTCTGCTGCTGTTTGTTACGCCCTAGTGCTTATCTACTTCGCTAGACTTCTTCCATATATGTATATTTATTTACTTATTCTCGCGCTTGATTTCCAACTGAATTATTGTTCTGATCATAGCCCTTTGTCCAATTTTCATAAGCTTCAAGGTTCCTGCTTTCTGGGTTCCGTTTGGCAAGTAGTCGAGTGTTTTTAACTCAAATTTGGGTTTCTTCTGATTACAATCACTTGGATTGGAGCCTTGAAAGTCTGTTTTAGTCTTGAAAGTTCTGATATTGACTTGAATTTGGGCCAATTCGTTCAGAACAAGAGCAAAATGGAGGGTTGTCAGTTGCTAAAGTTTTTTGTGTTCGCTGTTTTGTCTGCGCTTTGTGGTCGTGTCATGAGTAAGGAATGTACAAATATTCCTACTCAGCTGTCATCACATACATTTCGATATGCACTCTTGTCGTCAAAGAATGATACCTGGAAAGAAGAAATGTTTGAATACTATCATTTGACGCCAACCGATGATTCAGCTTGGGCTAATTTGCTACCAAGAAAAATATTGAGAGAAGAAGAATTCAGCTGGGCAATGATGTACAGGAAGATGAAAGACCCTTCAAAATCCTCTGGAGATTTCCTCAAGGAAGTTTCACTGCACAATGTGAGATTGGGTTCGAGCTCAATGCACTGGAAGGCACAACAAACAAATTTAGAGTACCTGTTGATGTTGGATTTGGACAGGTTGGTCTGGAGCTTTAGGAAGACCGCAGGCTTGCCTACTCCAGGCACTGCTTATGGCGGCTGGGAGGCCTCAGATTGTGAGCTAAGGGGCCACTTCGTTGGTTAGTTTCATTTTAATTTGGCGTCATACTTCTTGGTGTGAGCATGATGTCATTTCATTTCCTTTAAATCCTTGTTCACTGTTAGAATTTCCATACTGCTTCCGAGTGGCAAGACAGATTCGGGCGACTAGGGAGTTTAATCTTTTCCTCCGTTTCTATTGACAGAATGAGTCATCATTCTTTATTCAAAAGAACACTTCTTGCATCATATTTTGGCCAACGATCAACTTTAGGTTTGCTTCTGAATTCTATGATCTATGGAAAAATAACCACCGCTGGTGAAATTATTTGTTTCTTTCATCGTATTATATAATTGTTTACCTTAGAAAGCTTTGGGGGATGTGTTTGATGTGTCCATCAATTATAATCTATAGAGAAACAACACTCTAATAGCATTAATCTTCATTACTTCTGAAAGTCTTTGCTTCGGAAACTTTAGGTTGTTAATTTGTGAGCCTTTAAATTTCCAGTGGAGTTCATCTGGGAGGACCTGCATCACCTCTGACTCTGTCTCCACTCATGAACATAGGACTTGGCACCTCAACTTCTATTATTGCAATATTGTCCAAGCTTCAACTAAAATTTATTACTTGTTATTCCAATCTAATAATCCCTGTGATTTTCTTTTTGTTCTTATATTGAAGGGCACTATTTGAGTGCATCGGCCAAAATGTGGGCTAGCACTCACAATGATTCCCTCAAGGAGAAAATGTCTGCGGTAGTGTCTGCTTTATCTGTCTGTCAGAATAAAATAGGCACAGGATACCTGTCTGCTTTTCCTTCCGAGCAATTTGATCGTTTTGAGGCTATAAAACCTGTCTGGGCACCTTATTATACAATTCATAAGGTGGAATCTTGTATTTAATTGTATCGTTCATGTAATCATACTTCACGTCCAAGCGGTTATGTGATGATTTTGCTCTCTTCTCAACCTCACAGATCTTGGCTGGTCTCTTGGATCAATATACTTTCGCAGATAATTCTCAAGCTTTAGAGATGACAAAATGGATGGTTGATTATTTTTATAGCCGAGTTCAGAACGTCATAGCTAAACACACTGTTGAAAAACACTTTCAGTCACTCAATGAAGAAACCGGAGGAATGAATGACGTCCTTTACAGGCTATTTACAATAACAGCAAGTTCTCTATTCTGTTTTAGCTTCTGTTGCTTAATTTCTCACAACCATGTTTTGGAATAACCTTCTTGTCTCATTTTATAAAATGCCTAATTCATTTGGAACGATCTTCTTGTCTTATTTAATTCATTTAAAATTATTTCCCTAAATCATTTCCTACAGGATAGGCGTTTTAACATATATGGCATGATAGAATTATGTATCAGTTTCTTTTTTTCCCCTGAGCCAAGCAGCATGGTTCCCCAATCTTGGTTTCTAACGCAAACGTCTTTATGTCTCTGTATGCAGGGAGATTCAAAGCACCTGTTATTGGCTCATCTTTTTGACAAACCATGCTTCCTTGGTTTACTTGCAGTACAGGTACCTTCTTTTCTTTATTTTCATTTGAAAGATTTTACTTGCCGCTTTGGCAAACCCAAATTTTCTGTTTTTGTTTTCATTTGGTCGTGATCAGGAAACAGGATGCTTATTCTGGTTTTCATGAAACAGAAGCAAAATATTTTAGTTAAACTTCTTCCCTTAAACTTGGCCTACATTAAGAGTTTTCATTTTAGAGCTTAAAGTTAACTGAAGCTCCTATTGGTAGAAAATGAAATGTGTAAACTAAAATGGCCCCATGACTAAATGGAATACTGATGTTCTCTCTATACTTAAGCATAGAGTCGAATATTGCTACCAGTGTGGCAGCCTGCAGATCAAAATATAGAGAAATGTTAAGCATCTACTTTGATAGGCAAAATTTCTCTGCTTAAAGAAACTTAGAAGCTTGTATCCTGCTTAATGCTTTTCATTATCTTCTAGGTAATGTTCCCTTTACCAGGATGAAACTTAAGAACCCACAAATAATTGTTATGATGGATCCACATCTTGTCTTTTTCAAGCTTTTGAATGAGAATGGAATTATGGGATACAAGGCAGATGCAAAGAGCAGATTGGAGATTAGATGGAGGGGATTAATTGTTTTTATTTTTCCACTCAAGGAATGATCTATTAAGCCTAAAATGGTGTATTAATTTTAGTAAGTTCAAAAAAAAAAAAAGAAAGACAGGATTGTAGTGGGACATTTAAATCTATGCAATTTCCTTTAGATTACAGCAATAACTTTCTTCTTTGTTTGTAGGCTGATGACATATCCGGCTTCCATGCCAACACTCACATCCCCATTGTTATTGGATCTCAAATGCGTTATGAAGTCACTGGTGACACACTTTACAAGGTGAGTCGCTTCAGACAAGAATATCCCTTCATAATGAAGCCCTTTTGCCATTCCCTACTTTCATTTTTTGGAGAAGTTAGAAAATCAAGGCATGTGTAAATCAGCTATGTATGATTTCTTACTGAAGGATTGATGTTATAAAAGATGAACAACATTAGTTTTTCCTGGATAGTTTAATGGTCTTTGTTAAAATAAAATTTGTGATGTTACAGGATATAGGAGTTTACTTCATGGACATAGTCAATTCTTCTCACAGTTATGCCACTGGAGGGACATCAGTCAGTGAATTCTGGTACTAAAAAAAACATCTTCATTTTTTAATGAGTTTATATCAATTTGTTTATGTTTCTTTCTTGGTCAAAAGAGAGAGAGAGAAAGAAAAGTGAGCTTCTGTGTTGAAGTTTGTTAGAGCCGTAGTATATGTCCTGTTCCAATATTAGTAAACCACGTTTTCTACATCCACAAAGTGGTCACTAGCTTGTTTCCCTGTGTTAATCCATGATTAGGTCGGATCCAAAGCGATTGGCTAGCACATTAACAACCGAGAATGAAGAATCATGCACAACTTATAACATGTTAAAGGTATCATGCTCTAGATTTTGTTTTCCCATTTTTCAATTTGGTGGTTGAAGAATTTCAAATTTGAAAATTTAGGGTTTACAATATGCGTTTAATTACATTATGTTAGATTCTTTTTCACACATCTTTGTTTACTAAGATTTTTCAGAAATAGTGATCTATTACAATGGTTTCTTTTGTCGAATTTCTAGAGATAATCCATTTTCTATAATGAGTTGGTAACTTTGATGAAACTTTTTGATGCAAAATTACTGCATGAAGTTGATGTTACCACATGAACTTGTAGGTCTCTCGAAACTTGTTTAGATGGACCAAAGAAATGGCATACGCAGATTATTATGAGCGTGCCCTGACAAATGGTGTTTTAGGAATCCAAAGAGGAACAGAACCTGGAGTAATGATTTACATGCTTCCACAAAGTCCTGGAAGTTCCAAAGCCAGGAGCTATCATGGATGGGGAACACCAACCAACACTTTCTGGTGCTGTTATGGAACAGGTGTGGGAGTCAGTGCAGCGTTTTGAGCTGCCATTCTCAAGAGAAACTCAAACTTGCTAAATTTCTTTGAATCTCACAATCTTTTTCCTTGTTTCTTTTCAATTTTGTTTATCTAACATGTTAATCTACTTGCATTTTGTTATCCTCAGCTAGTGATGGTCAAATAGCCCTTTTATTGTGCTAGCATTTGATAATTATGCTACTTTGACAGGTATTGAATCTTTTTCAAAGTTGGGAGATTCCATATATTTTGAAGAAGAAGGAAAAGTGCCAGGCCTCTACATCATCCAATATATATCAAGTTCTCTTGATTGGGAATCTGGGCAGATTATGGTTAATCAGACAGTTGCTCCTGTAGTCTCCTCGGATCCCTATCTTCGAGTAACTTTCACCTTTTCTCTGAAGAAGGTACTTTTTAACAAATAATTTACTCTGTTCCTCTTAGAAATAAACTCTTTTTTTTTTTTGGAGTGACTACTATCTGAATTGAGTATTTCTGAGTTGTGTATTCTTAACTCTACTTCATTCTTCAAGGGACTGCTATGTTTTATACCTGCTGCAATGTTTGCAGGGATCCAGCCAATCTTCTACCTTAAACTTGCGCATACCAATTTGGACACTTTCAGATGGTGCTAAGGCAACATTAAATGCTCAAAGTTTATCCCTACCAGCTCCAGGTAAAAAGGCATATTTCCCAATTTGAATGCTTCACCGATTGTATCAACCTGTATCTAAGGGCTGTTATGTTTGGATTTTCTCTTTTGTCTACAAACAACAAAAGGAATGCTAATCAATACCTTTTTATTCTTATTTTTGAAAAAATCCATGGAATACTCTTTTATTCTACATCTATTGCAGGTAATTATCTCTCAATTACAAGGTCTTGGAGTGAAGGTGACACACTTAGCCTTCAGCTTCCCATCAGCTTAAGAACAGAAGCTATTAAAGGTACTATGACAAGAAGTCTGGTTTACTAATTCAATCAATATGATGATTGTTTTTGGCGTAGATACTGCATATAGCTGCTCAATTATCAGGATGTATGACTGGCAGTCTTGAATCGTGTTCAGATGACCGGTCCGACTATGCTTCTATTCAGGCAATATTTTATGGCCCTTATCTACTTGCGGGCCTTACAAGCGGTGACTGGAACATCAAATCAGGAACCACAAAAGGTCTTACAGATTGGATAACTCCAATTCCGTTGGCTTACAATGATCTTCTAGTATCTATTTCTCAAGTGTCAGGAGATTCAGCTTTCGTCTTCACAAATTCAAACCAGTCAATCACAATGGAAAAGACCCCGAAGTCTGGCACAGACGCTTCTGTTCATGCCACTTTTAGACTCATCTTAAGTGATCCCTCTTCGTCAGAACTATCAACTTTTGAAGATGCTATTGGTAAATCCGTTTTACTAGAACCATTCGATCTTCCAGGAATGTATCTGGTGCAGCAAGGAGAAGGTAACAGCCTTACGGTTGGAAATGCTGATGACAGCAATGACTCTATTTTCCGCCTGGCTTCTGGATTGGATGGAAAAGATGGAACCATATCCTTGGAATCTGTAAGTCATGAAGGCTGCTTCCTTTCTACTGGTGGGAGTATCAGTTCTGGCGTAAGTATAAGGCTGAGCTGCAAAGCGAAGCAATCAGATGTTGGATTTGATGAAGGAGCCAGCTTTCTGATGTACAAGGGACTAAGTGAATATCATCCAATCAGTTTTGAGGCAAATGGAGAAACGAGGAATTTTGTTCTTGTTCCATTGCTGAGCTTGAGGGATGAATCTTACACTGTTTATTTTAACATTCATGCTTAAGAAATCTGCTTATATTTTAGGGGAGGGACTTAAGAAAGCCTTTAGGAATAGGAAAATAGCAACATAAGGTTATTTCCTTCCATTGATTACATAACAAGGGGTGACAGACGCTGTTACTCCCCTGCTCATAGTCCTGGCGAAATTAAGCGTGTAACCGTCCAAAACGACATATTACTTGTCACTGATCCTGATTAAATAAGTAAGTGGGATGCCATAGAAATTGGCGGTGAAGAATGGAAGCAGTTTGTGCATATTTGTATTTGGGTTTTATGAATCATTTGGTCCACCCTTGATTGACATTATCTACCATTAGAGCTCTATACAGATGCATATACAGCAGACCACATCCTTTTTTTTTAGCCGGTTCTTAATGTTTTATAGGTTTGGAACAAAGAAAAAAGAAGGGATTTAATAAATCGGCAATAAAAATATGTAAACTTTAAAAATATATTTTATTACTAACATTTAATATCCATACATAAGTAACTAAAGTCATAAGTTTATATACACAACAAAATTCTAAATGATTATAACAATAGGTGACATCTGACAAGTATCAACAGCAATAAAATCATTAAAAATAGTAGTAACAACAACATAGTAGCAGCAATAACGAAACAACAATATCATATTACAAAAACATCAGGAGAACTGTACTAACAAATACATAGATAATCATGAAAAACAATTCCTCCAAACATTTTTAAATGTAAAATCATTAATAATAGTATCAAGATCAATATTATCTAATATCTCCTTCTCGATATATAAAATAGCGAAATTATTCAACCTTTTTTGTGACATTGATAACCTCAAGTAAGTTTTTAATAATTTTTATTTTGTAAAACTTCTCTTAAATGATGTTACAGTTACAAGTATAGTCAATAGAATTTGATAAATAATTGAAACTTTTTGATAACAATATGTAGCTTTGACAAGTTCAAGAATTTCAAGTAATGATATTAACTCATTTGACAAAGTCATTTACAACACTTTTAATTCTCTTAGTTCATTATCATCCAACGACCTCAACTTCTTCGAATCAAATAAAAATCTAAAAATACTTTTAAATATTGTTAATTGTTCAAATTCATTCTTCAACGAAGCAATCGCTATATTCACAACAACTAAAAAGTAACTAACTCTAAATGAATCCTTACTTTTATTGTATTTCTCTATCATGATCATTTTCGTCAAATTATCTTTTCCTAATAATACAACGTCTAGTTGAAATATAGGCTCTACATTCATCTCATGTGTAAGACTTTTGACAATATTCATATAAGAGACAAATCCTTTATTTTTATATTTCTTAAAAAATACCATCTCACTTTTTAATTACTCTATGGTAGTGTTGATGCATATAAATTTAGACTGCAACTTTTTACTTACTATGTTAATAGTGAATAAAATATAATACTAAATAACCATACCAAAGAAAAACTCAAAACTCGAAAGCACATTAACCAAAATTTCCGCTTCACTCTTTGGCTTAGCATTATCACAAGATTTGGATAATTCCATCTAAGCCAATCTTATTTGAGTAGTTTGAAATCTAATAACTTTAATACTTTTTATTTGACTCTCCCAACTAGTGTAGACATTGATTTCATGGTTAAGCCTAAAACATTATCAAGTAAAACCTTCCACCTTTTAGGAGAAATTGAAAATAATGCATATATATGTTACACATCTTCAAAAAATGAAATAGATTTAACACGAGAATGTTCCATATCACTAAGAGTAAGATTAAGATTATGATAAGCACATGACATATATAATGCTCTCGGATTTATTTCAAGTAATCGCTTTTGAACCTTTTGGTGTTTTTCCTCCATATTAAAACTATTGTCATAACTTTACGCCTCACATTATAGAGATGATAAGATCAAGAGACTTAAATGAATTTAATAATTCATTGAAAAGTCTCAATCTAGATGTGTCATCTACCTTCAAAAACACTAAAAAGTACTCCTTATATTTTTATTTTTTAATTGATATATTCATACATCGTACTAACAGATTCATTTGTTCTTTATAGCTTAAATCTGGGATACAATTGAGAATAATAGAAAAGTATTTCACCTCGTTAATCATCCTTATATTAGAACTTCTAACATTATGGGTCAAAAGAGAAATCAACTCATTTTGAATTTTGAGATTAAAGATAATAATGACAAATTTCATGATTTTAAATTATTACATAAAATTCAACAATCAACTCAATCAATCTAAAAAATTGACATTATTATCTTGGTAAATGTTTGTCATTGGATCCTCGAAAAGCCAAACTATGTCTAACAAGATATTTCACAACAAAAATTATTCTTATCACAATTTGTCTCTAACATTGTTTCTCCTTTATAATTTCTTGTTTCAAATATTTGTCAATAGTTTAATTTTTACTCAATCTTATTCTTAATTCATTCCAATTCCTCATGTTATTCATATATTCATTACTATTCTCATGTTTTTTTTAAGTCTCGTGCTAAGAAGCTTCTTATCTTTAAATCCATAATTTGCTAATGCACTTTGTTTGTTATTAGATTTGAATAACTTACAACAAAAGCAATATCAACATATTTAGTGTAAACCAATTTTATCGTTTGTCTCTCCATTACTCAATTTTTTTTATAATAATAAGAATATGAAAAATGTCGTAAGGTATTGTCTAAAGGAAACACAAGATTCAATTATCTTGCAAGCCCTTTTTCAACTAAAATGTCCCATACTCTATTATCAACACTATCCCAATTTCTAAGATCATAAATATCCAATATAAGGATTAGTTACTCCTCTGCACTTAAATTTTCTAAATTGTATCCATTTAGTACATGATCATGCTCTTTCAAATTACTAACATCCTTATAAATATGAATCTCATCACTTAAATTTTCTTTATGTTGATCAAATTTGTCTTCATTTCATTCCTTAGTATTCTCACTAGAGAAGCCTACTCTTTTAATAAATTTATTAATAGCTCCTGTTTGAGATTTTATTAATTGCTCTACTTTTTCCTTCTTTTTTTTCCCTTTTGTCACTTCAAGATAAATGTTCTTTAGGCAACATCATATAAAACAATTATAACACAATTGGATTAGCAAACGAACAAAAGAACTCGTATGGAACTGGAAGAAGGAGGCAGATATAATATAACAATAATAGCTTGAACATATATCATAAAATTGTATCCATGTAATTATATATCTACGATAGAGGAAAACAACAAAGAGAAAATTTTAATATTCTATATAAAAATGAAAAAAGAGTAATTTACTATGATATCTGTAAAATAAAAATAAAATAAATTATCATGATAAATTTTGATTTGAATTATCATATAATTTATGTTAAAAAAAGATAATGACAAGAATTAGTTTAAAAACTTGAAAATAAGGAAACTTATTACAAATATACAGAAGATATTTGAAGAATAGAATATGAAGATTCAAATTAGATAATAATGAGATGATCAACCTTGAATAGATTGGATTGCGTTAGTATAGCATGTCTTATAACATTCATGTAATAGTGTTAATCAATATAATCAAATTGTCATAATAGTGATAATTAAAAATTGATGTTTAAAATGAACTTTTGACTTATTTTGTTGTAATATTATTTTAAGAAGTTATATTATGCTAAAATAAATTTTCAAATAAGTTTGCTAAGATTTAATTGAAATAAATAAATTTATAAAGTTTATGATTATAATTATTCTACTAGTAATAACATATTACCATTGATATATTTAAACATTTTTAGGTTATGAAATGTAAAACATTTGTTCATAGATTATCTAATATCTATTATTGTAAGGGTTAATTTACAAATTATTATATTATAAGTTATAAATTTTTAACCGCCAATTGAAACATGACTTTTGCACGAGCAGAGGGTAACACATAAACTCTAAAACAGTCTTTGTTGAATTTGGAACTGGCTTTAAGATGATCTCATTTGTCAATTATTCATATAATACTCACTTGTCCCTAAATTGTTAGGATCTTCTTCTCTTTTAGTATGTATTAGGCTTAGGCTTAGGCTTGGGCTTATGCCTAGTGTACAGGTTATTGAAGTAACTATATGTTATATAATTAATATTAAATTTGGATTTATATGTTTCATTTCTCCTATACAAAATGTTTATTATTAATGTAACAAACATTTTTCAAATTAATTTGATTAAATTTTTTTGTACATAATATATAAATTATTAGTTATTACATAAATATCTAATGTCAAACAATAAATCTTTTAATTGCTAAAAGAGAGGTATGACATTATATATGACGGGTAATATATTGTATCATTTTAGTCAGATTTTCGTGTGAACCTTTACTCTCATGTATTATTATGTATTTTATGATTTTATTTTCTTCTACTTGAAACATCGACTAAATGAGAAAAGAATATACGTAAGCCATACTAGGTAAAAGGGAATAATAGATAAAGTGTTAGACCCTTAATTCTGAATAGCATATCCATACAAATGTTGAAAGGAGCTTGTCAATGTTTGACACGCGAGTAAATATAAAGATGACATGTTGATAAAAGAGTAAGTTAAAGTCTTATAAGCACGTGATACAAATGAATAATATTGGCAATATTTTGTAAATAAACAAAAGTTGACATATGTTGGTTGGTACGTATTGATAAAAATTTTTAATATGGGATCGACGAGATTCGGATGCGATACCAAAAATGATTGGCACAACTAAACTGCATTAAATTCCAGAATACGTAAAGTCATTTAACTTAGACAAGGATTTCTAAAGGCATAAAAATTTGGGAAGTTTATTATATAGTAACTCATCTTCATCATAGATTTTAAAGTTATACATGGTAATGAAAATAAGTGGGCTTAATTTTCTACACTAGTCCTATTATCTCATCAAATTACCTAAAGAAATGATCCAATAAACCTCGTACTATTTTCCATAATAACTTCATGTCTGCTTCTTCATGTCTGCTTCTACTCTTTTCTCCCTACTTATTTCCTCGTCTTTAGACATATATTTATTTTGAGTTTGAGTCATTTTGTACCTAGAAAATTTAATAACAAAAATGCTTCCTCGCCTATTTCTCTCAAACTCAATATACTTATAACCTAAAGTATTGACTAAAGAATTTTTTTTTTCCAAACTTGACAATATAAATAAAATAAGCTAGAAAAATCTTCATCAAAAACTTACAATTCGTGGATAATAATATAACGACCAAACTTAACAATTTTAGTGACAACTTTAATGATTGTTATAGAAAATTATTAATAACAATCAAATTAACAACTAACTATTGAGTGGTCACTACAAGTATTTCAAATTTTCTATTAGCAACCAATAAATTTAGTTGCTAAATTTACATGACTTCTTTACAGCAACCACATTATATAATTGCTAAAGAAATATTTATAGCAACAAAATGAGCATTACAAGAATGTTAAACCTTAAAACCTTTCTTTAGTGAGAAGTACAAAACGGATGGTCAATTGTACCGAGTTTAAATTCTGATCGGCATTTAAAATACCGGCCCAATGTTATGAATACTGTACCAGGCTTAGTACCGGATTGAGTTTTGGAACGGAACTGTACCAGTATCGGTTGGTACTGGGTACCGTTTTGGAAAATTTTTTAAATTTATGAAATAGTCCCTAAAATTTTTAAAAATTGCAAAATAATCCATATTGGTATATTATATAGTTGTACTGTATACTTTACTAGTTTATTGTTTACATCAACTATATTTTCAAAAATCTTAGTAATAAATAATAATGACAATTAATATGAAATAACAATAATTTTTAAATATTTTACATATAAATAATAACCACAATTA
>JANZLC010000008.1:20576260-20591174 GCA_026413385.1 Erythroxylum gracilipes | reverse complement strand
ACTCTAACCAAAAGCAATTAATCAATCAAAACCTCAAAAATAAATTGAACTCATGCTTATTCAATAAGAAAAGAATTTGGGGGCCAACACTTAGTGACTTTAACAACACTATTTACTCCTCAAAATCTAAAAGAGCTAACCTTAGCTTTAGCACATTAGTGATAATTTAGATGTTGAATAAGTTATATAGGTGTGACAGACTTGAGATATGAGTCCAACCATTTCATATGAAGTAATAGACAAAATTAGAGATGGCTAATAAGGAAAAAACTAAACAAGGCTTTGATTAACCTCTCTTAGACGTCAAATTACTCTAATACTAAGGCATTACTTAACAATAACATAACCTCTAACCATGCCCTAATTGAAATACATGATATGAAAAAAAGAAATAAAGGAAAGTCCTTTTAGATTTAATAACTATTTGATTAAGCTTAAGGGATATGAGCAAGTTGGGATAGGAGCAAGTTACGAAAGTAGAACTAAAGTTACTGAAACCAAAAATGCTAAAGCAAGACAATCACTACAATTCAGGAATATAGAACTTTCCTCAACCAAGTGCAAGAAGAGCTTTACTGAAATACAATGATTAAAAAATTGAATTGGTTCGATTGGTTTAATCGTGAAAATCTTGAATCGGTTAACTTTTCAGTTCGATCTACTTTAATAACCCTTGATGTTAAAAACTGATTAGTTTATTAACATGATTAGTTTATTAATTAATTGAATAATTTTTATAAACTAATCAGTTTTTATAAACCAAAATAAACCAATTAATTTTCATTTAACAATTTCCTTTTTTAATTAAATTTCAAATTCTTTGATAGAAAAAGACAATCTCTTTCAAACATATTTTAAATTCTTTAATTTTATTCAATCTTTAATCAATTTTGTGACAATCTAATATCAGTTGAACCTTTTAAATCTTAAACCTCTTGACTTACTGGTTTAATTTTTAGTCCGATTTTTAAAACATTGTTAAAATTCATAGGATGTTTCTAAATAGTTACAAAAAAACAAGCTTTAAGTAGATACATTCAAGTATTGAAAGTCTATAATTGCATAATAAAGTAGAAATCAAGAATCCAATAGCTCCAAAAGGGAGACAAGAACTTTAACTTTTTTCATAATGATAATCTATTAAGAAGAAACACTAACAAGATTAATGTCAATCAAAAATAATCTCTCTACTAGGTAAGGGTAAGGCTACGTTAGGACCTTCCCAAATCCTGTGTTTTAGCGAGACTCTCACTAGGTGTTGTTGTTGTTGTTATTCTACTAACAAGATTACTTTATTGACATATTCTGATAGCTAAACAATATGGAAGTAGTAAGACATTAAGAATTTGTCTTAGAATTATCCAAATCACATTGGGTACTTAGACTAATAAATATACTTAGACTAATAAATATTCTTCTACAATTATACTTAGCTCAGTCATTTCCCATTGATTCATAAAAGAACAAGTTGAATCCTTGCTCAATCCTTTCAAATTTTCATACAATGAAAAATCTTTATTCAACTTGAATCTTAACAAAGCTCTTAAACCAAATGGATTAAATGCTTTCTTATTCCAAAAATCCTAGAACCAAATCAAAGATCAAGTCTCCAAGTCTGATGGTTTTTTTTGTTTATAAATTTTATAATACTAATTTATTACCAACAACTAAGATAAATTCACATATTGTTAAAAGATAATAAAATAGTAAGTTTAGATTTATCCCTTAAAGAAGTGATGTGGACTAGAAAATCTAAAACTATTAACTATTCTAAATTAAAGTAATATAAAATAATGTTTGTGGATTTTGATTAGTGAAATATAAAATTAAATTAAAATTAAAATGGTAGCTAAGAGAATAATTAATAACACCAATTATCAAAAGAGAATCCATTCTTATATCGATGTGTAGACAAGTAATTCCCCTAGTATTATTTTTGATTTTATGATTCGATTAACCTAGAATGAATGTATTAATATGTATAAGTAAAAATCAAAAGGACTTTGAATAGGGTGATAATGGGGTCAAAAGGTTAAATAGGCTAACAAAGAAAAGGGAATAAAGGAGATAAAAAATATTCATAACAAGTAAAGCAATAAAAACAAATTTATAGAAAATAAATCAACTATCATTCCATTAACTCCTCATATTCTTGCACTTACCTGCTTTCCTTCATTCTTTTTCAATCACAAGAATCTTTGCAAACTAATTTAACAATTTCTTTCTTCTCTTCTCTTCTCTTCTCTTTTTCTCCCTTTTTAAAATTAAGTTGACATGAAAATCCCCTTTTTCATTGCCATTTTTATATACTTTACCATTCCTCACATGTATTTTCTTATATCTCATTCACAAAAGTCATATCAAAGCACAAACACAAGTTTTACTAATCATTAATTAGGGAGTAAATACTTATTTTTCTTGTAGGCTCAAGGTTCTTTAGTAAAGGGTTACCAAGAAAAAGCTTAAAATACATATAAGGTTCATAGGAACTCATTTTAATGTATAAAAGGTAGGCCAAACACAAATCCTAAATGCTTTGATCATCTTCAAGCTTACACAAATCTTATACATAATCTCAAAAAGATGAAATTAAGGTTTAATAAATTGAAAATAAGAAAACTATCCAAATAAGAAATAAAGAATGTTGCATGAAAGCCTAAATTCCTCAAGGGATTGTTCAAGTTAAATTAAAGCATTATCACTTAACAAATTTAGTTTGTTAACATTCATAAACTCAAAGTTTCCAAATCATTCACTTAATCATATTATGGATCTAATTTTTCTAATTAATGTTAACTAGAATCATGCATAAACTCATGTCATCATCCCAAAGCTATTAAACTAAATGCATAAAAATCTCAAAATTTAAAAAAATTCATACAATTAGATCAATTTAATCTCTAAATCACCCTCACACTTAGAATAATATTGTACTAAATTTTATATATCAAGAGTAAGGAAATATAAACATGTAAGTTCCTCAAATTTTACATAACTAAAAAGGAAATTACTGCCTTAAAAAGCTTAACCAAACTCAAATCTACTCAAATAAAAATAAAAATATGAAGGCTCGTAAGAAAATCCAACTTGCATTAAACTTTCAATATCATTATGTAACAACCCAGACTACCTGCTCACAGATATTGTTCGCTTTGGGCTCCAAGCCCAGAGCTAGTACCCGAACCGTTGTGCCAGCTAGGCTAGGCCCTAAGGGGGTGGATGATGAGATCTCACATCAGTTGGAGAGGAGAACGAAGTACGCGTTATAAGGGTATGGATACCTCTCCCCCACAAGACGCGTCTTCCCTAGTGTAGGAAGAGCAAAACAGTAAGGGGCTTGGAGCCTAAAGCGGACAATATATATGGGCGGGTGGTCTGGGTTGTTACACATTAAGTCAACAAAATAACAAAAACAAAATAAAATTTAAACAATGCACTAAAAATGAAAAACATCCTAAACAAACTATATGTATGTATGAATGGTAGAAGAGGCCTAAAGTCACTGAGGTGGAGGCGGTGGTAGAAATTGCTATAAGTAAGCCTACATACTATCTAGCTTGGTGTTCATCATTATCATCCATTTGTCAAGTCTTTTAATGGATGATGCCAACTATTGCATCATAATCCTCAATTTCCTTATAATAAGTGTTAAATATACTATATTTTTGGCATTATTTTTTAGAGCATTATACTTATATTTTGGTTATTTTTATTTAAAAGATATATATATTTTATTCCATGTCTTAATTGGGAACCTCAAAGGACAAAGAGATGAATTTGGAGAAGATTCAAGTTAATTTAGAGCAAATTTGGTAGATTGAAGAGAAGGATTCATAACACAGTAGCAACATTATATTGTGTTACTGCCTATGTTCAAACTTTCCCTATTATATTCTTGGAGAAGATTTTTTTACCTAACCAACACATCATATGCCTCGTATTCAAGCTATCATCGAGAAAGAATATAGTCACTACAAGAAAAATGGGATTCAATGATGGTAATTACCGACAAATATGAAGGTTTTCCGTCGGTAAGCTAAGTTAGCGATGAAATTTTTCGACAGAATAAGTCGTCGGAGAAACAGTTGTAAGTAATAATTGGTGATGGAGTACAGATTTTTTGTCGCTAATTTACCGACGGATAGTTTCTATTCTATCGCTATATTTAGCAACAGTAATTTCTATGCTATCAGAAAATTTAGTGACAGAAGATTTGTTTCTGTCGGTAAATTTAACGATAGAGAAGTCGTTTCTGTCGGTAACCTTACCTATAGATACCACAATATGCTAGTGAACTCACAGCTAACTTTACTGACGAATATTGATAGGCCGTCGGTAAATTTACTACATTTTACCAGCGGAGGTTAGTTGTCTGTCGGTAAATTCATTGCATTTTACCAGCAAATTTTATTTTTTTGTCGGTAAATTTACTGATATTTTTTATTTTCCCTGCTTATAATTTTATTTGATAATCTTATGATTAATGTATAATCTATACAATTATCAATTATCTGTTGATAATATTTTGATTAGTTTCTACATTTAATTTCTTAAAATAGAAAATTGATTGATAATATAAAGTAAAAATTATCGTAATTGATAATAAAAAATTATTATCTGCAACAATAAGTATTTAATTCATACAAAATAACTACAAATACGCTATTCATTTGGTGAATGTGGATGTTTTGAATGTTATGATGAAGTGCTACCCTTCCCGTTCAACTTATCCATCTTATTAGGAAGCTGGGCTATGTACTCCATCGACTGTTGCAACTGAGTTGCCAGTGCCTGTACTGTGCTCCGAAGCTCATGGACTTCATTAGATGTGGATCGCCTACTAGATGTTGTTGTATTGGATATGGAGGATTGCGAGTAACATGTGTTCCCAAATGAACCTAAGCCGAAGATCCTTCCACGACGATCCCTACCACCCACTGCATAAAGATAGGTTTGACTCTTGTCAACATTTTTAGACTATTGAGACTATCGTTGAATGTTTTCATGTATTTGGTCCTATCAGAAGGCAAAGTTTATGTTAATAAGTGATAATTATTAAGTATAAATTTCACATACATTTAGTTCTTTACATCTAGTGTTGACGAAGGTCACACTATCATGCTTCTTAGTATGAATATGCAAAAAGAGCTGATGGGGTGTAGGCTTCCTGCCCATAGACTTTTCCTACATTAGAATAAAATGTTATAAGTGAACTACAATTTACAAAAATTTTGGTAGAATTTCCTCTATTTTAATGATATTTACCCCTATTGAACAAAGAAAGTAACTCAACAACACAGCCATATATGACACTAGACATTTATAACATTATCATTCTCCATAATATACATATTTTTATTCCAAAATTTACACATCAAATTAAATTGAAATAAATCAAAGTAAAAAAATTAGAATATAAGTGTAAAGTGTAGATACTTTCAAGTCTCTCTGCATGCTCATGGTGGCTAATAGATCCTCCAATGTGTATGGGAAGACTCTCTCCCCCCAGTCCTCCACGTTTATTGGTAGAATTACGCTCTAAAATGGGCATTGCCTTGGGTAATGTCCAATACTGCTACCAACGACTCCATATTTCTTCAGAAAAATAAGGAGCTCGTACACCAGTCTTGTGTATCGCACAAATAAAGTCTCTATAACGTGTACGAGCTCGTATCTCCCATACTTTATAAATAATCGCGTCAAATTTAGAATCCCCAAAAAAAAATTGATAAAAAAAGAAAAAGCATACGATAAGTACTTATAACCTACAATATTTATCTAATTAATGTATAAAAATTAATCACAAAAGAACAAAAAATATATTTTTTATATGTCAAACTACTAAAAATAAAAATCCTTTGTCGCCTGAGAGATATTTTCCATATATAACCCTCAAGATTAATCTTCTCTTTGAATTTAGATGTCTTGTTTCTTGAGTATAGTCCAGATGGAATCAACCTAATATAAAAACAAATTTATATCATTTTTAAATTTAAACCTATAATCTAGTTATAAACATATGGTGTTTTATGTATTTTCACTTACAGATTGTTGACAATTGTGATGTAAGTTCTTCCATAAACTCCCTCAGCTCCAGGTTAGAGGCTGCCTCCTTCATTCACATCGTTTACTCCTGATATCTCTGTCGATATAGGGGTGGTGGATAGTGTAACAGTAGGTACGTGCCTCATCTACAAGTGTAGTAGCTAGAGGTACGACATTTGATTATGTTACAGTTGCAGAATGTGATGCTTCATTTGAAAAGCAACTGGCTCCAAATCATGATATGAACCTTGGTCGCATCATATCCTGTTTTCTCTTTGGTAGCATATTGTAACCTCAAATTCATATTTTATTGAATATTCCAGAAATATAACAATTTCAATTCAAGATAACAATATATTGTTGATTCAATAATTGATTTATTAAATATAATATTCTATTACAAACATAAATTAATCGTTATCAGCACTTAATTGTAAATCAAAATCATCATCATTTTCTTTTTTTTTTGAAGAATTAGAATCAAACTCAGGCTCCTCTTCAGATCTCTCACCCTCCTCATCCTCTCCAGATGAAATTTCAACATATTCATTATTTAGATCGTTCAAAGGTTCATTCTCATCATATGTATGTAACAGATGCATTTATTTCATAAACATCTTTCTGAAACGCTTGACTTTCAATTCTCTGTTCTCCTTTTCCATGTGATTCAAAAACACCTCTAGGTTTAACTTTGCAAACGGCCAACCAACCTAACTTATCTCGTCGTAAGCTGAGAAAAAGGACATAATACACTTGGATCATTTGCATCGCCAACATAAAAAGTTCAAATTGTCTAAATCTTCTTTGCTAGTTGATTTCAACTAGATTGTATCGACTATCTACTTTTGTAGCAACATTAGGAGTTAGATTAAACCAGTCACACTTAAATATCACACTCTACTTTATTGGTAATGTGGGGTACTCAATTTCAAGTATCTTAATAATTTTACCATAGTAATCCATCAATTCTCCTTGTATGCAAACTCTACTATTTATTGTTGCCATGCTATGCTATGATCATGATATTCTGTATGATATTTGTATCCATTAACGAAATACACATGATACGATTTAACAGTTCACAAAGGTCCTTTCGCAAGATCATATATAAACTTGTTCTCTATTGGATTTTTCAAGGCCTACACAAAAGAAATTATCATATTAAATAATATAATGTCATTTGAACACTTTAATCTTATAATTCAATCGTTTCAATAATTATAAATAAAAACTTATATATTTCTCGAACCATCGAGGAAAGTGTCTTCTAGCTTCTTTATTGATATCATCTTGTGTTTTCTAAGGCATTAGCTCGTGTAACCATTCCTCATATAATCTAAAAACATTATTATGTATTTCAGTTGTAAATAACACTAAATTTCAAATCCCAAATAATCAATTTCAAAATCAACTTCAACTTACTGCATGAAAGGTTAATTCTTTTGACAGTTTAATAAAATGTAACCATGGGCATCTTCTGTTTCTTCCTTTGTTAACATTCTTCTTATTGAACGTCCATATGTTTGTCTAGGATATATGAAAATGGATAAGTTACTATCAGCATCACTTGTTCCTCCCCCATCGTCATTACGAAGATCTTTATCAAACTCATTTTTTCTATAAAAAAGTTTCAATTTAGCTTGTGATCTTGCATTGTCTTTTATCCTCCGTTCAATGTTTATTATGGTATTGAACAAATTGACAAAAATAATTTTTTAATATGCATCACATCTAGATTATGACATATCAAATTACTTTTTCAATATGGCAAATCCCAAAAGATGCTTTGTTTTCTCCAACCAAAGTTTTTACTAATGCTTGTATTAACTTCATCAGCTTCAAATTATGTAACTTTTAACAACCCTAATTCATCAATCTCCTGCAATATCTCTTCGCCAGCTTTGTGAGGGGGAGGAGGTATTTGTACCATCCTATTCTTAATGAACTTTTGTTTATTGCGTCTAAACCAATGATCTAGAGGAAGAAATTTCTTGTGGTTGTCAAACTAATAAGTTTTGCCCCAGTTTGGAAGACAAAATGCATCAGAATCATTGTCACAATAAGGACAATCCAATTTCCCTGCTGTGCTCCATCCAGACAATATAGTGTATGCTGGAAAATCACTAATAGTCCACATCAAAGCTGCTCTTAACACAAAATTTTGTTTCAGAGAAACATCGTATGTCTCCATACCATATTCCCAAAGATGATGCAATTCAGTTATCAATGGTTGTAAGAATACATCAAATTTATATTTTGGATTTGTAGGCCATGACATAATCACTGTCAAGAACATATATGCCTCATTCATACACATCCATGGAGGCAAATTATAAGCAGTAATTATGATTGGCCATGATGAATATTGTTAGCTGGATTGACTAAAAGGTTGGAATCCATCTGTCGACAGTCCCAACCTAACATTTTGATTTTCAACTACAAACTCATAATGGGAGTTATTGAAATGTTTCCATGCTAGTGCATCTGATGGATGATTCATTATTTCATCTTCCTACTTGTGTTCATTTTGCCATCTTATGTGAGATGCAGTAACATTAGAAGCATATAGTCTTTGAAGTCTCAAAGTTAGCGGCAAATAATACATTTGCTTTAAGGGTACTAATTTCTGTTTCATAGAACATTTTCTAGGTTTGAACCTAGATTGACCATAAAATTTACACTCTTGTAATTCCGCATCATCTCCCTAATACAACATACTTACCAATTTGCAACAATTAATTTTTTCAACAGGCAAACTAGGAACCTAATAAGTTTCTTCATATTATAAAACTATCAACCATTGTATGATTAAGAGGCAATGATTCTTTATACCATCCAAGAATTTTATCAAGACTACGATCAAAAATATGCCCTTCAGTTACAACCAATTTTTGTTTTAAATCCAAACCCCCCTTTAAACTCATCTACATTTGCTGAGGAGTTTACTTCATTACCCCTTGAGGTGCTACAAATCAATGGCTCCCCATGTCGTGTCCACTCAAAATAATTTGGAACAAACCCTTTTTTTCAGTAATTGGCCATTCACTTCATTAATATGAAGGAAACGAATATGTTTGCACTTTTTACATGGACATCTAATCTTTAGGCCATCCATATATGCAGGCCATCCATCTTCAGGTGTTAATCGTCTATACATCTAAGATCTATCAATATTACTCATTTATGCAAAGCTGTTAATTTTAAAAAGTAATTTCTTAGTTAGTATCCTTCATATCCCTTAAGTTTATAGAACATTTAAACTTTACACAACATCCCTTAAGTATTAATCAATTGAATTAATCACCTAAAATTGATTTCAATACTATAGTACGTGGCATTGTTTACACCTGTGAATCAAACAGCAAGTTCTCGCTGTGACTCCTAGGCTCGTGAAATTTTTCACCAATAAACCTAATGGGAGCTGCATCACGGGTTTCCAACCTATATACCATCCTAAGGTTTTATTATGCAAAGAACTATCATGTCTATTAATACTAAGAACCCAATTAATTACATTGAAGTTGAAGTATTTATGTTTGAATTAATCATCTATAATTGATTTTAATACTATAGTATATGGCATTGTTTACACTTATGAATCAAGAAAGCAAGTTCTCGCTGTGACTCTTAGGCTCGTGGAGTTTTTCACCAATAAGCCTTATGGGAGCTGCATCACGGGTTTCCAACCTATATACCATCCTAGCGGTTTATTATGCCTTAAATCATCCATAAGATCTCAAACTCATTCCAAATATAGTAAACGCTTATGTAATCATACATCTACTTATCAATGATTCAAACACAACCCAAACATAAATACTTAGACTATTAAAGAAGAACATAAAAACTCATCAATGATTATAAGAATATTCTAAACAACAATACAAAATCAAAACATCCTTAATTTGCATTCACACAAAACTTAAACGCATCTAATTAATGTATTATTAAAGCTACACATATGGTAGACATTAGTTGGACGACTTACTTGGATGGATAGATAACTACATACTACAAAGAAGAAAGATGAGTGACGCTCTTCAACACAAAATAGGGCCTGTGAAAAAGAATATTAACATTTTTCTCATTTTTTTGAAATTTTTTACATGGAGATTCATAAATGATCTTTACTACAATTATATTGTAAAATCTAGTAAGTTATCTTCTTCATAACCCTCCACCAATTAGATTTTCTTTTTAGATGAAACAAAAATAAGAAAATATCTACAATTTCATAAAATTGTCAAAATAACTTGCCTTAGTATTAGTATAGTGGATGATAAGTCATGTTTCTCCAATAACTCTACTATACCATGAAAACTATTTCTTTGGAGTAAATTATCCTTTCTCTATATGTTCTCTTACTTGGTTTCCATTTTCACTCTTTAGATCAATTTTGGTCTCTAATAACAATATGGACCAAGTCATAACGCATTTAATATCATTTGTTTAGTGTATTTTTCTCCATGAATAATTTCAAATGAGAAATATAAAACAAATGTTGTTATTTGCTTTAGGCACTTACTAATCATTTGTGCAAATATATAACCGACCAATAGTCAAATTTTCAATTGAATGAACGTGTTATATTCTAGTTTTAACATGTAAAAAAAACAAGATATGGCCTTATTGTGTAAACAGAATGAGTTATGCTCATTTGAATATTTGATTGAGCATTTAAAGTTACATAATGCAAGATTATAACTTCATTTAGTTTCTTTTCCCTTTCTTGTTTGAAAATGACCACCACTATCTTATATATAAATCTCCTACTCTCTATATTAACCATTAGTAATTAATTGTAATCAAAATATACCAATCAAAATAGTAAACAATTCTTAAAAAAGGAAAATATCTTCCCATAAATATAAAGAGTGACTCCACAAGTCCATATATCAACTATTGTAACACTATAACCTTTGCCCTAAATACCTAAATGAAAAAAACATAATGCACCAAACGTAGTAGTTCTACATTTTTCATTTTAGATTTGAAAAAAACAAATGGGATATGAAACACCAGTATATACCCTAAGAGCAACATAAAAATAGTTTTGCAGATTATATGAAGTAGCCCATTGCCTTGAATTGGAAAGAACATCGGTAGTCATGTTCCCATAAAAATTTTTGTAGTTGACTTAGAATTTTATGGCTACTGTAAACTAACCTATCAACATATAACATTTAAAGATGCATATCCTCATATCACAGCCATTATCCATTTCTTGTAAGTGATTATAGCTTCATACATTTAACCAACCTTCAAAGCATGGTTCAGACAAACCAAAGAGAAGTAATGAACCTTCAAGACCTACGATTATACATTTATAAAACCACAATGGCGACGAGGTATGGTGGCCCGAGAGACGATTCTATAGTACCTAAAGTAAGACAATGATAAAGAGGAAGCACGGTGGCCTTCGATAGTGATATAGATGAGGACGCTGGCATGCTAAGGACGGAGACATGCTGAGGATGCACAGTTTGCTAATAATGCGAGGTGGCACAACAAGGACGCACGATGGGACAATGAAGAGGCGTGGTCACACTGCAAGGACGACGACGACATAAGAGAAGAAAAAAATAGCTACGATGGAGGAGGGGAAATAGAGGGGGAGGATGTTGCGGTAGTTTTAGGTTAAACAAAAACGACGTCGTTTTTGTTTTATTTAAAACGCTGAAGCTGAAGCAAACGACAACGTTTACCTCTAAAATTTACCTACATAATTTACCGACGAAAATTATTCCGTCAATAAACTCAAAACTTATTTATTCTGTCAAGCATTCCTGCCTTCTTTACTAATGGAAATTTTTTTCCGTCGAAAAATTTGTCGGGATAATTTCCCTCTATAGTTACCGACAAATATTTTTCCATAACAAAATGAAATTTTTTTCGATAATTTTACTGACAGTACATGATTTTTCATCAGTAATTTGCTACGATTTCATTTTTGTCAGTAATTTTCCATTGCTAATTGTCTTGTAGTGAGTTATAACTTAAGAATTCTTTTCAATCTAGAAAGCTAGAATTGTTAATTAAGTTAAAGTCAAAGTATAAAAAAACTTCTAAGAAAAGTCCTACCTAGATTTAGTTTATTCATTGGGTGTTTTAATTTTGTTCATTGCTTTAAATTGGTGATTTAGAATTATTTGTTCATTTTCTTTCATATCAAAGAATTATTTATTCATTTTGTTTCAAATCAATCATCCACTTTATTAGATTAGATAATAGGAAGATAGTTATTACTAGTAGTCATAGTCTCTATGGGATCAACACTTGACTTACCTAGACTATACTATATGAATGATATGTACATTTGTCTTTGAGATTTCTCTAGTATTACTCTATATGCTTTGGTTTCATTCATATCATATGAAGTTTTTTTCATTGTTATGAGACCATAATATTAGGAAAGCTTGATTTTGATTAGTTTAATCACCCTTTTATTTTTTATTTTTTAATTTTTTTGTTTTAAATGATCTTTCTTGATCTGGTGTTTGCTTACTACATTTTAGGTTTAAGTCCTTTGATTTATGATCAAGAGTAACCCTAAAGCCTTATTAGATCTTGAACTAGATATCAAAAGAACTCTACTTTAGAACTTAAGGAAAAGGAACAAAAGACAACTTGAAGATTTGAAATTACAACCCCCAAACATAATGGCAAGACATAAGGAGTATTGTATAATGGAAATTATACTAGTACCTCATTAATTAGAGCTAAGCCTAGCATAGTGACATTGAGAATCAACACGAACAACTTCAAAAATAAACCTATATGATTCAAATGATTTAGTAGCTGATGTAATTTGATGAGATGCTAGATGAGGATCCCAATGGGCATATTGGAAATTTTCTAGAAATCTATGACATATTCAAACTAAATAAAGTCAAGTTATCAAATTAAGGTTATTCCTTTCACTTTGAAGGAGTGAGCTAAATTATGGCTAAAGTCACTACCTAGTTTATGCTTTCTCTCTTATAAGAAATTTATCAATTTTAAAAACTGCAAATGCATGATGTAATAGTGGCTAGCACAAGCAAGTACAGGTTGATCCCATGAGGACTATAATTACTACTAATTACCCTTTTCTATTATCTAATCGTTAATTTAGATTATGGATTTAATTAAAAATTAAACTAAACAAAAAACTAAGATTAAAACAATAATGAACTTAGGGCAAAGGAAAATACTTGAAAAAATATATATCAAATAAATTGTAACTAGGTGATGAATCCCCCTAATAATCCTTAAATATTAATCCTTTATCCTGTAATTGTATTATTGATTATTGGACTGTGAATATCGTTATCTTATGTTAATATCTTTCTCAATACTATTAACAACTAATCCAACAGTTGAATAATATAAATCTTTCTAATTAAAAACCCTAAGATTGCATTATTAATTTGTGAATTTTATTACTAAGTTTAACTCTAATATAAAGGATTTATGGTAGACCTATTCATATAAAAGGATTTCTCAATCTCAATTAAATGAAATCAAATCATGTACTAATATTCAGGATATGTAGAATTAGAATAAACGCATAATTGAATCGCAATAAATCAATAAAAATGCATTAAATAAAAGATCAAATGATATTGTTATCACTATTTAGGGTTCATTAGATGTAAGCCCTAAACAAGTTTAGTTCCTATCTATAAAATACAAAAATAAAGATAAATATGCAGAAGCACAACTAGAAATCAAAGAAATCATAATTTTAAATCTCCCCTTTTTTTCTTTTAATGGATATTCTTACAAGTTGGATTTGATGTTGTTATCTATCGGATCTTTTGACATATTTTTCATGTTTTCCTCGTCGCTTGATCAGAACTCTCTCCTCTCTATGTCTCTTGTTACTCAAAATCACTTAAAATTTGTATACTTTATTTTGCCTCCGTTCACATCCTTTTATATTAAAAACTATTTTTAGGATATACATGGTCAACATACACAAGCTTTTGGGTAACTGTGCATCTGTAAAAATACTTGAATTCTGAATTTTACGTAGGCACAAAGACTTACACAGGCAATACACATGAGCGTGTGTATCAATATAGACCAACGTGTAACTTCACGCGACCAAAACAAAAATTCTTCAAATCTTCACATGTTTATAGAGACTTACACAGTTACTGTACACGGTTGTGTAGGTCCAAGTTGCTTCAAATCTTCGTTTCATGCCACGATTCCATCCGAATTCTTCTCCTTTTGAACCAAGAAGGCAGTTATCTCCTATAAAAACACTTGGAATGAATTAAGTACCAAAAATACTATAAAACTATTAAATAACAAGAAAAAAATGTTAAATATAGGTATGTAAATATAGTCAAGTAATGATTTATCACTACCTCTAGGATCCATCACTATATAGGATGGGTTATCTGAGAAATTTTTTTGCTAAATACTTTCCTATAAAATGTACAACAAAGCTCAATAATGAGATTTTCTCCTAAAATTGGAAGATGAGACTTTATATGATACCTGGGAGAGATGGAAGGAGCCACTACGAGAGTGGCCACTCCATAGTCTTGATTTGGGTATGTAAATGCAAACATTCCATAAAAGGTTAAGTTAGCCAACTATATAGCTAATAGATAAATCCTTATGAGGATCCACTATCTATGGGACCCCTGATGTTAGACCCCGAATCTTTTTGCAAGCTAAGGCTATTGAACGAAAATTTTTGATGATTATTCATGAGTAAAGAAATTAGGAATTTTTAAATTTGAAATGAAATGAAAAAGATGGTTTGGATACAAAATGGATTGTATGAGAAATTTGGGAGTTAAAAGCTGGAAAATGTAAGTTCTTTGAGCATGCTCTAGTGTTTTAACCATAAGTTGATCTCTAGTTATCCAAA
>JANZLC010000008.1:20554973-20567181 GCA_026413385.1 Erythroxylum gracilipes | reverse complement strand
CTATTAAAGAAGAACATAAAAACTCATCAATGATTATAAGAATATTCTAAACAACAACACAAAATCAAGACCTCCTTAATTTACATTCACACAAACTCAAATGCATCTAATTAATGTATTATTAAAGCTACACATATAGTAGGCATTAGTTGGACGACTTACTAGATGAACGGACAACTACAGACTACAAAGAAGAAGGATGAGCGACGCTCTTCAACACAAAATAGGGCTTGTGAAAAAGATTATTAGCATTTTTCTCATTTTTCTGAAATTAGTTACATGGAGATTTATAAATGATCTTTAGTACAATTATATTGTATAATTTATTAAATTATCTTCTTCATAACCCTCCACCAATCAGACTTTCTTCTTAGATGAAACAAAAATAAAACAATATCTACAATTTCATAAAATTGTCAAAATAACTTGCCTTAGTATTATTATAGTGCATGATAAGTCATGCTTCTCCAATAACTCTACTATACCATGAAAACTATTTCTTTGGAGTAAATTGTCTTTTCTCCATATGTTCTCTTACTTGGTTTCCATTTTCACTCCTTAAATCAATTTAGGTCTCTAATAACAATATGCACTAAGTCATAATGTATTTAATATACCATTTGTTCAGTGTATTTTTCTCCATGAATAATTTCAAATGAGAAACATAAATCTTATTTGCTTTAGATATTTACTAATCATTTTTGAAAATATATAACCAGCCAATAGTCAAATTTTGAATTGAATGAACGTGTTATATTCTAGTTTTAACATGAAAAAAAACAAGGATATGGCCTTATTGTGTAAACAGAATGAGTTATGCTTATTTGAACATTTGATCGAGCATCATTTAAAGTTACATAATGCAAGATTATAATTTAATTAGTTTCTTTTCCCTTTCTAGTTTGAAAATGACCACCACTATCTCATATATAAATCTCCTACTCTTTATGTTAATCATTAGTAATTAATTATAATCAAAATATACCAAACAAAATAGTAAACAATTCTTAAAAAAGGAAAATGTCTTCCCATAACTATAAAGAGTGACCCCACAAGTCTATATTCAAATGTTGTAATACTATAACCTGTATCCCTAAATACCTAAACGAGAAAAACATAATGCACCAAACATAGTAGTTCAACATTTTTCATTCTAGATTTGATAAAAACAAATGGGATATGAAACACTAGTATATACCCTAAGAGCAACATAAAAATAGTTATGCAGGTTATATGAAGAAGCCCATCGTCCTGAATTGGAAAGAACATCGGTAGTCATGTTCCCATCAAAATTTCTGTGGCTAACTTAGAATTATGTGGCTGCTGTAAACTAACATATCTATATATAACAATTAAAGATGGATATCCTCATATCACAACCGCTATCCATTTCTTGCAAGTGATCGTAACGTCATACATTTAACCAACCTTCAAAGCACGGTTTAGACAAACCAAAGAGAAGTAATGAACCTTCAAGACCTACAATTATACATTTATAGTACCATAACGGTGACGAGGTATGGTGGCACGAGAGACGATTGTACAATACCTGAAGTAGGACGATGACGGTAAGGACTCGTGGTGGCCTTCGGTAGCAACACAGATGAGGACGGTGGCACGGCGAGGAGGAGCAGTCAGATGGCGAGGATGACAAAGACAAAAGAGAAGAAAAAAATTAGCTGCGATGGAGGAGGGGAAATGATGGGTGTGGGGAAGACGCTGCGGTAGTTTTAGGTTAAACAAAAATGACATCATTTGGTTTTGAAGCTAAAGCAAACATTGACATTTACCTCTAAATTTTGTTGACAAAAATTATTCCTTCGGTAAACCCAAAATTTATTTATTCCACCAAGCATTCTCGCCTTCTTTAGCGATGGAAATTTTGTTACTGTCACTATATTCCATTGAAAAATTTGTCAGGATAATTTATCTCTTTATTTACTGACAAATATTTTTCCATTGCAAAATTAAAATTTTTCCGACAGTACATGATTTTCCATCGATAATTTTCTACAATTTCATTTCCGTCAGTAATTTTCCATCAGTAATTACTAATTTTCTTGTAGTGCTACAATGTATAATCATAATCTCTAGGTTCTTTTTGACACTTAGACTCAAATCTTTCATAAGTTTTCCAAGCCCCTCTTTGTATTGCTCCCATGTAGAAGTCTGTATAACTAAGGTCGCTACTTAAGTCCCACCATGTCATTTTCAATGGCCAATGATAGAGTGACATGTGAAAAGAAAATGAAACATTAGGTATAAAAGTAGAGCACTACCATCGAAAATGAAAACACTTCTTTAAATACTAGAAAAATAATCAAATGATATGGCAACAGAGAGAGATATGTCCAAGATCATGTTCTCTATAACCTTAGCGGAGTTAGTATCATAAATGATGTTCGTTACTAACTTGGTAAAGGTAGTGGGATAAAGTGAAACTAGTGGTAAAGATGTGTAACTAGGTTACATGGTTTCCATTTTTTTTAATATTATGTAAATCCATCATTTTTACTTGATTTTGCTAAATTACATTTAATCATCTCTTTAGACAGAGTTGAGAATTTTATGAAAAATATTTTTTATTAGAATTGAATTGTGGTAAACACGTGTGTGATTTAAACACTTAATACTTACATAAGTGAGGCATTCAAAGCAAAAAATTATTGGTTGATGATTATAAAAGAGGGTTGAATTAGGCTTATTTATGCTTGATTGTGGAATGAAGACTTCGGTAATCTTTTTTAATATGAAGGAAAAATTAGAATGAGTTTGTAAACATTGTTTTTCGAAAATAGAACTAAAATCATTAGATCAAAAAATTAAAAAATGATTTGTTAAGAGCTTGTTTGATTCTATTATAGTTTTTAGTTTTTCATGTTCTTTAAATTCAATAAAAATCATAGTTGATTGATTTTTTATTTCTTCTAGTTTTTATAACTAAAAAAACTAATTTTATTTACTGTTTTCATTTTTCATCATAATTTGAGTTACCATTAATTAAACATATAATATTTAACCATTTAATATTAATTAATAATAAGAATTATGAATATTATAATTTATTCAATTCATTTTACTTTTCAAAAATAAAAATTATATTGAAAAAGAAAAATTATAATTATCTAATAAATATATTTCAAAATAGTTAATTAAGAAATAACATTTGAGTATCAAAATTTATTTCTAAATAATAAAATTAGTTTTAATGGACAAATATTATTTTATAAAAATAGTTTACATATTTTAATTACACAATTATTTAAATATAATAAATATTTATGTTATATAAGACATTAAATAAAATTTTTAATTAAAAATAAAAATTATAACAAAAATAAAAATGAAATCAAAAGAATCCCAAAGGATAAGACCATTAATTGTGGGAAAGGTAAGTTGATAAATGTTAATAATTAATGACCTAATGATATCCGTTAAAGAAAATGGCAAACAAACATTAACAAGTAGAGGCCGCTCGAGAGGTGAGTATCCAGAGTGTGGAGTTTCTTTCTCTACTTTGTTTTGTCACTATGGTTCTCTCTTTTGTGAAATTTTTGTAGGCTAGAGATTTCTGGAAAATCCCTAGATGTGTATATAATTTTTTTTCATATTTGTATAAAGTTTTTCTGATTTACCAAAACAAAAAAGTAGAAGGTAAAGAAACTATTGACCCGTAAACTAGTCTGATAAAGGATTCATTATCTCAAACTAAAAAACTCGGTGAAATTTGAAATTAATGATGTCTCAGACTAACTATATATTTGAGTATTAATTAGGCCTTTCTATGATTTAGATTATATCGAATTTAATTAGAGTTCAAGATAAAAAATTTAAAATCCAACTCATTATAAAATTTTAAATTGGAACTTAACCTATAAGTTTATAACCTTATCAAAATTTAAATAAATGATATAAAATATAATTGTAACGTCCTAATAGTCATTTATGTTTTAGTATATGAAATTACATTTTTAGAAAGAGTCTCTCTACTAATTAGGGGTAAGGTTGCATACTACTGCACCTCCTCAGACTTTGCATATTAGCGGAATTTTTACTAAGTAGTTGTTTATATTAAATTACATTGAATTTGAACAAAATTACTTAACCATTTTTGAAATAAAAATATCCATAAATTTTCTAAAATAAAATATAATTCCTTAAAGAATCCTTAAAAAAATTAAATTAAGTAAAAAATGTATAAGTATAATGATATTTAAATAATAAAATATTTATTTAAACATTAACTAAGTTAAATTTCTTTAATATCAATAAAAATTATCATCTTTTATTATAATAAATAAATTAATAAAAATATGAATACTTTCCTACACAATTTTTTTATGCTTTTAATAATTAAAAAATAATTATTAGAAGAAAATTATGAGTAAATCTAAATTTATGATATTTATAAATATATATTGTAGTTTAATCTTGTTAAGTATTTTTTATAATCCAAATTTGATCCATATATTTTTTGAACTTAATTTTTAAATCCAAATTAAATTTATAAATTAATTCTCAAAAATCAAATTATTTAATTTTTAGTTTAGCTTAAGCAATGATATAGACTGATTAATTTCTACAGGTCTCATTTGAATCACTAATAAAGTTTTAAAATATTAGAAAGGATTACAAATAAAGAAGAAAGAATTTTTTTCGAAAAATTAAAGAAATGATATTAACTAACCATAATTAGTCCATTAGGAAGATCTCATACTTTACAAGTAAATTAAAAAGACATCCAATAAGTGTTACAAACTACAATAAACTAGAGGCTAGCAATTAAAGATTCAAGGAATTGACTAAGTTAGATCTTAAATAAAGAGTCTTATGTTATTCCTTTCATTCCAAATTCGATCGAAAGTAGATCCTAAAGCATTGAAATAAACCTCCAAAGTATCATAATGGTTTTTATGTTCAGATGTGATCCAAAATTTCAGGAGCTCGAAGTTGTTTACGTGAAGAATGGGTCAGCTACTTCTGTATGATTTTTTGTTTTCATTTCTCTTGTTTGTTTTTACACATTAGGCTCCACTATCAGATTAGCTTGAGTGTTTTTCTCTTTCTTTTATGCATGGTAAAAGCATATATAAAGGTTGTTCAGTTTCAATAAAAGTGTGGCAATGTTATGAGTTTCAGTTCACCTAAATTTGCCATTGTTAGAGTTTGTTGTTTGTCGAACAGAGTGCTTTGTTCTTAATATTATGGTATTAGAGTCAGGTTTGTCTTTGATTGGGCGATAGAAAGAGTGAAACACATGAGGGAGCAAAACATGAGAGACGAACGCTTCTTTAAGATGGCAACAAATGGATCCTTACCTTCGCAACCGCTCATCCCAATGTTTGATGGAGACAAATACAATCCTAGACCATGAAGATGAGGACATTGTTTAGGTCGCAAGATTTATGTGAGCTTGTTAAAGAAGGATTTCCATATCTTAATGAAGCAACTAGATTGAAGGAAAATAAGAATCATGAATGCTAGTTCATCTAAGGAAACGTGACTAATCTTGCAACAGGAATTTTAGAGGGACAAAAAGGCTGTCACTATTAAATTGCAAACACTTTAATGGGAGTTTGAAAAAGCAATAATGAAGAACAATGAAACAGTGTAAGAGTATCTCTCCCGAGTTTCAATACATGTGAGCCAAATGCAAGTTTATGGTGGAAATTGCAATGATAAGGTTGTTGTGGCTAAGGTTTTGCGAAGTTTGACATCCGATTTGACCATCTAGTAACTGTCATTAAAGAATAAAAAGACTTAACAATTTTTTTTCTTTTGATAAATTGATGGGATCCTTGCAAGCCTATAAAGCGAGAATTATTAGGTCAGATGAGCAAACAGAGGAGAAGGCCTTTCATGTAAACATGGAGACTTCAGTAACTAAAGGAAGCATACATGGTGACAACAGGTAGGTTGCTAGAAGAGGTTGTGGAAGAAGTGCAGGACGAGGACAAAGAAGAGTGGGTCGAGGGCAAAGAAGAGGATGAGGCCAGGCTATTCAGTGTCATTACTATAAACGCTATTGTCACATCAAGGCAAATTGATGGAGAAGACAAAATCAAGCAAACTATGCAGAACAATGTCTGCAATCGAATAAATAGCTCTACGAACGAATGGATCGGATCGAATTGGAAAATGGAAAGATTTGTACAAGTTAAGAAATCGAAAATAATGATGAAGAGGAATATATATTGTTCATGGAAAAAGAGGAATACAAGCTAAATGAGCAGGATGATTGGTTCTTAAACAGCGAGTGTTCAAACCATATGATAAGGGCTAAGGAAATGTTTAAAGAATTGGATGAGAGCTACAGGATGAGTGTCAAGCTTGGAGACAACAAACAAATTCAAGTCAAAAGAAAAGGCACAGTTGCACTAGGGAACAATAATGGTAAAACTAAATACATTTGCAATGTTTTTTGGTTCCTAGCTTATTTAGAGTTTGTTGAGTGTGGGGAAACTATTGCCAAATGGGTATTATGTGTTGTTTGATTACTCATCATGTTTGATTAAAAATAAGCAAATAGGTCAAGTTATAGAAAAAGTAGGCATGACAAAGAACAAGCTATTTTCAATAAAGCTCTCAAATATGGAGAATTGTGCCAATAATAACCAAAGAAGAAAAAGAAACTAGGCTGTGGCATAAAAAGTACAAACATCTATTGTCAATGCAATGAAGTTGTTGTAATAAACAGATATGGTGTGAGGGATGCCCAGGTTTAATGCTTTAGGAGTTTGTGAAGCTTGAGCAAAGCAAAAGGCCCTTCCTTATAGAAAAGTCTTGGAGAGCACCCAATAATATGGATTTAATCCATGCAGATTTATGTGATCTAATGAAGAAAGAAGAATGGAGGCAAGCAATGAAAGAAGAATTGAAGGCAATTGAGAGGAATGGCACATGGGAGCTGACAAAATTACCAAAAGATAAGTAGGCAATTGGAGTCAAATGGGTGTTTCAAACTAATACAATGTAGATGGAAGCATACAAAAGCATAAAGTCAGAATGGTGGCAAAGGGATACTCTTAGTAACATGGTATTGATTATGAAGACACATTCATACTTGTGGCGCAATTAAGTTGACTAGCATACCAATTTGATGTGAAGTCTGCTTTCTTGAATGGGGAGTTATAAGAAGTGGTCTACGTTGCACAATCTGCATGTTTCGAAGTTCAAGGTGAAGAAGAGAAAATGTATAAGTTGAGAAAGGCACCTTATGGGTTAAAGCAAGCCCCTAGAGTATGGTACGGTGACTCCTACTTTAATGAGAATGGCTTCAAGAGAAGCAAAAATCAGCCTACACTCTACATAAAGAAGCAAGAAAAAGATATTCTGATTGTCATGTAGATGACATGATCTACATGAGCTCATCCTCTTCATTTATGAATCAGTTTCAAATAAGCAATAAGACAGAGTTCAAAATGTCATATTTGAGATTGCTGAACTATTTTCTTAGTATAGAAGTGAAGCAGCTCAAGGATAGAATTTTTATTTCTCAGAAGAAGTATGCAGCTAATTTTTTTAAAAGATTCCACGTGGTGAATTGCAAGGTGGCAAGCACACCTATGAATGTGAACAACAAATCGCAATTGGAAGATGGCACTGAACCAGCAAATGGACAATTTTTCAGGAGTTTAGTGGGAGCACTTATTTATTTAACTCATACAAGGCTTGAATTATCTCATTCAGTGGGTGTGGTTTCTAGCTTTATGCATTCTCCTACAAAGCATCATTATAGGGCTGGAAAACGAATTCCGTGTTATGTCACAACAACTTTTAACTTGAGAATATGGTATCAACATACAAACTATTGTGAGTTGAATAGGTACACAGATAATAATCGAACAGGATATATGGACAACAGGAGAAGCACATTAGGCTACACTTTTGATCTGGCATCAGGAGTCATATCATAGAGCTAAAAGAAACAGGCTACCATTGCATTATCATCTTTAGAAGCTGAGTACATGGCAACAATTGTAGCAGTATGCCAAGTAATCTGGTTATGAAAAATGTTAGAAGAACTCAAATAAGAGCAAAGAGAGGCAATAAAGATATATTATGATAACACAGCAATAATATGTCAAATAATGCTATGAACCCGGAAGGACTAAGCATATCAACATAAGGGAACATTTTATTAGAGAGTTGGTTGTTGAAGGAAAAATCGTGCTGCATTATTGTAATACTGAGGAACAAATTGTTGGTATCCTAACAAAATCGTTAACAAGGAGAAAATATGAATATCTGAGATCCAAGCTTGGTGTATTCAATTTTGGATTAAGGGAGAGTGTTGAAACGTGATCCAAAATTTTATGAGCTTGAAACTGTCAATATGAAGAATAGGTCAGCCATTTCTGTACAATTTTTTGCTTTCATTTCTCTTTTTTGTTTCTGCATGTTAGGCTTCATTACCATATTAGCTAGATGATTTTCTCTTTCTTTTATGCATTGTAAAAGCCTATATAAAGGATGTTCAACTTCAATAAAAGTACAGTAGTGTTATGAGTTTCAGTTCACCTAAATTTGTCATCGTTAGAGTTTGTTGTTTGCTAAACAGAGTGCTATATTCTTAATATTTTAGTATGCTTAACCAACCACTGGGTGACTTTTGATAGAGAATCACTTGTAAGATCCCAATGAAAGAATTGTTTGATCTTTTTATAGACTAGAAATGCAAAGGAACAATTAAAAAAACAAATGATCCCTTGTTTCATCACAATCCCTACATAAGATACAAGTTCTATCTATAGCCAAACTCTATAGCCTATCCATAGTAATTAGTCTTTTTTTCATTATATGCCAAAACAAAAATGAATCTTTAGGAATAAAAAACATATTCCAAATAATAGTGTACCAAATTACTTTAGGACTAGGAGGTTGCATCAAATTCTCAATTTGCTTGTTGGACAAAATAGAAATAAGCTTAGCCTTCCAATATAAACCGTCTGAATTAAGAACATCAAATAAGTAGGTTTATAGTTCAATAAGACTTGAGGAAGAACCCAATCATTTGTTCAATATTAGTTTGAAAATTTTATCATCTAAATAACCAATAGATCTAGCTGTTAAGTATCCAATTATGTTAATAAGTTGACTATAGCCCGTCCAGTTGTCATACTATATAGTAACTTTCTCACCATTAACTTCCCTAAGGTTCAACCTTATGTAGATTCTACAACCAGAATCTCCAAGGTATGGCTAACTACTGCTACTGCTTACGAACATTCCAAGGTTTAAATATTTGCCTCTTTCTTCTCTAGTTACTTCCTGTCGAGTTTTATGATTATGAAAGTTAGGTACATGAATAATTTTTTGTCAAAAAAGGATTTGTTTACTCGTATGATATTACATGAGTTGATAAAGGAGGATAAATATGACAACTTGATGATGCAGGCTAACTAGGGTTTTAACTTAAAACAACCTTTGCATGAGGATGCAGGTTAATATTTTTATATATAACACTAACTAGAGTCTTGAAGATGCCCCTCAAAGGTTTGAAGAAAGCACCTTCAGCACACAACCTGTCGAGCTGTTAAACTGATTGAAGCAATTCGTCAAACACTAACTGCACTGTTCACGCAAGTTTCCTCCAAGTGATAAAAGTTGGAACTTCTGTCCCTCGATTCTGATCTGAATGTATGATGTGCCTCCAAAGATTGCAGCTCTATTCCTTCACAAATTGGTGAATGTTTGACAGATGATTTTGTATAAGTTGGTGTGAATTGAAAATGAATGTTGCTCTCCTATTGTATTCGAATAGAACAGTGAACTTCAGTTTGCAAATTCTGAATGTGTAAAACTACTTCAGGTATCTATTCTTCAAAAAAATGAAACTTTTCTTCTGAAGGAATGAAATGATATAAAAGGTGACAATCAGATTGAAAGAAATAGAATTGGAACTTACAAAACTGATGGAATTTGGTTTAACTCTCAAAACTTATCCTAAAATAGTTTCAGGTTTTTTGAAAAATTTGAACATCAACTAAAACTTCTTCTCTACTTCTGTTACTCAACTTAAACCACTAGCTACTGGAAATCAAAAGCACCAATGAAAAATGAAGCATAACAAGAAGATTGAAACTTGAAAGAAAGTGATCTTGTATTGATGGTTTTATGATTTTTTTCATACATACGTGAAAATGAAAATTAAGGAGCTTTATATGTAGCTCTTTCATGTTTTGATACAAGCTGATTTGAACTAAAGGATAAAAGACTTGAACTAATGAGTAAAACTTGACTAGTGCTAACATTTCCTAATTTGACAAAACACAAAAGCAATTGATTTTGTCTTTAGCATAATTAAAACTAACATTGCTAAAAGCAGAATCTTGTACAACATGAACAATAATTAATTCTTCAACAGCAACTTGATTCTTCAACACTAAAACAGACATGCAAATCCGATTTTCAGGCCATGAGAGTGAAATGCTTGATAGAGGGACCAGCTACTTTTGTTTTGCTTATCTTTAATACCTCTTGGTTATGTTAATTAATCTAACTTGATTTGCTTCAGTTTTTCCATTCCTGTTACTCTTCATCTCTTCTTCTGTTTTTTCTTGCTGCAAATTCTGAACTGCCCTTCAATCTGCACATTTTCAATTCTTCATTGTTGCTTCCATCTTTCCCTTATCTTCCTTTTTCCATTGAATTTCTCTCATCTAAAATTGATCTTCATTCCCTTGAACTATGCAGCCTTGAATTATGCCCAATATCATCAACTTCAGTTTTCTGAGGAGTCTAGGATGATTCAACTTAATCTTCACTCTTCTTTTCTTCTTCAGCTTGTTGGCATTGCAAGATCTTCAGTTAGCTTTAACATAGCAGGTTTTACAAAACAATTCATTCCAACAGCTCCTCCTTTGTTTTGTAAAAGCTGCACACCTATCATACTTCTTAATGATTCAAACCTCCATTTCGGCAGTGCTTTGGTGAACAAGTCTGCAAGTTGAAAGCTTGATCTGCAATAAGCCATCTTGATTTCCTTTTCCTCAATCAATTCCAAAACATAATGATACTTTACCTTCATATGCTTAGTTCGTATGTGGTCAGCTGGATTCTCAGCCATTTAGATAGCTGCACTTGAATCACAATATATTGTCACGCAACTTTCCTTTAATTCATCAACATCCAATAATATTTTCTTCAACCATTGAGCTTGCTTGGCAGCCATATTCACTGCCACATATTCAGCTTCAGCTGTAGATTGAGCAACACTTCTTTGCTTCTTTGAGCTCCATGCAAAAATACTTGACCCTAGGCTGCAACAATAGCCACTTCTACTCTTGCTCTCATTGTTTCCAGCAAAACTAGCATCACTGAATACACACAACTATGCTTTTTCACTTCTTCCAAACCACATTCCACACTTAATTGTATACTTAACATATCTAATAATCCTTCTAACATAAACAACATGTTGTCCTGAAGGTAATTGATTAAAGCTTGCCATAATGTTCATGGCACACACAATATCAGGTCTTGAAGCACTTAAATACATCAATGATCGAATCATACTTCTATAGTAAGTAGCATCAAATTCCTCACCTGGTCTTGTCGGTTCTAGCTTCAATTGATGCTCTATAGGAGTCCCCATTCCACTGCTTTCCTTCAAACCAAACTTCTCTATCAATACTTCAGCATATTTCCTCTGATGTACAAAGATCCCATCTCTTCTTTGATCTATCCCCAATCTTAGGAAGAAGCTCATCTCTCCCAAATCTGTCATCTAAAATTCTGACTTCGTCATCTCCTTGAATTCTTTTGTTAGCTTTTCATGTGTTCCAATGATCAACAAATCATCAACGTATAAAAAACAAATCAACTTATCTTCACCTCTGATTTTTACATACAAGGTTGCTTCATTCTTGCTTCTTGAAAAACCATTTTGGATTAGATAGCTATTGATCCTTGAGTACCAAGCTCTTGGAGCTTGTTTCAATCCATATAAGGCCTTCATAAGCTTGTAAATCTTCTTGTCCTTCTTTGACATAGCCTTTGGGTTGCTTTAAGTAGACATCTTCATCTAGCATCCCATTCAAGAAAGCACTATTCACGTCCATTTGATGAACTTTCCACCCTTTGTTTGCAGCTAGAGTCAGCAATAATCTGACGGTATCCAACCTTGCTACTGGTGCATATGTATCTGCATAATCCACTCCATACTCTTGTTTATATCCACTCACAACAAGCCTAGCTTTATACTTGT
>JANZLC010000008.1:20518413-20540032 GCA_026413385.1 Erythroxylum gracilipes | reverse complement strand
TTAAATATTGTAAAATAAATATTGATACAATTATAAAATAATCAATGAATTACATCAACTCTTCTTATTATACTACAGGGGCATTTCTGTCATTAGCACTGTTTTTTGTTCGGTCTCCTGCAACCAAACGCATTTCTGTCCTCAGGAAAAAGATAATTTTCTCTGTTCTGTTCACTGCAACCAAACATCTCACTGTCTCCAATTCTTGTTTTGTTCCGTCATGTTCCATTCCGTCTCGTCTCGTCTCTGCATGTTGAAGACGCTAACCAAACAGATAGTTAGGCTTATGTATGGACATGTACTTAACATTGTTAGTTTGATAAACTATTTATGGGTTATAATTATTGTTTGGGTGGTTTTAGGGAAAATTATATGAAATGATGTAGATTTTAGGGTTGTGTATGGACATGTACTTAACATTGTTAGTTTGATAAACTATTATGGGTTATAATTATTGTTTGGGTGGTTTTATGGATCATTGTCAGCCCATTCTTTATATAGATGGTTATTTTCTGTATGGTATTTATCTTGGCATAATGTAAATTGACAAAGTGTTTAATAATAATAATAATCAAATATATTTTTATTTCTGACACCATTATAAGTTTAGAGAGTCATGGTTCTTATTTTTTAATATTTTTAAGTTTATATTTGGTGCATTTTGCTTATTGATATGAGTATTTTTTTTTTATCATTTTTGTACTTAATTCATTCATATTTTGGTTTTAGGTTGTAATTCACTTATTTGTAGTAAAAGGAACAAATTTAGACAAATGTGGGACATTTTATAGCTGTTTTGACTAAGTTATATGAAGTTGCAGGAAAAGTATATAAGCAAGTACACGCCCATGTACTTAGCGATATACTTCAACATGGTCATGTTTCATGTAAGACAAGTTGTCTTAAAGTTTTAAAAAGTTACACGATCATAAATATGTCCATGTTTGAGAAGTACATGCCAATGTTTGAGAAGTAAAAACCCATGTACATGTATATGTTTGCTCTAGATTCATGGATCTCATGATTTTTAAGTACATGACTAAGTATATGATCATATACTTGCTCGTGTACCACCTAAAAACCTAATTTTCAAACTATAAAAGGCAAAATCAATAGGCAAAGTAAGAAGAAAGCTTAGTAAACACAATTAGAAGACATAGAACATTAAAAAGAGCAAAGTAAGAAGAAAGCTTAGAAAACAAAATTAGAAGACATAAAACATTAAAAAGAATGAATAACAAGCACGAAGACCCCTTTGGAGTGAATTTTCATCAATCTAAAGTGAATCTCTTAAAGATTGAAAGGGATTCCATTATGTTTCCTTTAATTTTTTGCTTTTCCTTTAGTTTTAATGTAATGTCTTATATGATTAGGAACTAAACCCTTTATAGTACCTAGATAAGATGAATCATGTGCTGTGATTACTTCTTAATTTAATTTATTCTTTAGTTTCATTGAGATTTAATTATGTGTTATTTATTATTCTTTATTTAATATTATCAGTGTGATAATTCATATTTGATTTCATGCAATTGAGATTGATAAATCATTTGTTTGAATTGATCTAGCATAATTGAAAGGAGTTGTATGCAAAATTAGATATAAGATAAATTAGATCTTTCTAAGTAGGATCAAATTTAATATCGAGATTTATAAATAGAATTAATGTAATTTTAAGGGTTTTAATTAGAAAGAAATCAAACAACAATTAGTTATTAATAATCTTAAGAAAGATATTAGCATAATTTAGGAATTTTTACAGTCCAATGAACTCTAAATTAAATTGAAGTGTGAAGTTTTAATTGCTTGAGAAATCCTCGGGGGATTCAAATTTTGAGTACCACTATCTTTGTTGGTTGCCTCTCAATTGAATCTTCATTCTAGTTGATCAATTATATAATTTATTTCATTTTATTGTTTTAATTGAATTTGATCAAGCTCTAACATCATAATTTGTTAGACTAGCCAATAAAACGATGGTTAATTCTATAATTCTAATCTTTATGGGATTTACCTGTACTAGTAAGTGCTATAGGTACATCATGCATTGGAAAAAGAATCAATTAGTTTCTTATAAATTTGAAGGGGTTTATTGGTAGTATTGAGATGGCTATAATTTCATATTGTCATCATCATCATCATCATCACACCTAGTCTGAAATCCCACAGTGAAGTGGGATCAGGGGAGGTCTGATAGTATGCAGCCTTACCCCTACATAGTAGAGAAGCTGTTTCCGGTAGATCCGCATGCAGATGTGATATGCAAATTAATGATACAGGAATAAAGAAACACGCCAAATAGTTAAGTAAAAAAGAATTCCAATAAAAAATGAAGACATACCTGATGCATAACCCAATATGTCAGTGCCTTACACCTTATAAAGACCGACCCGTTTCATCGCTAGTCGCATTGGGGTCTTCACTGAGCAGCCCTGAGGAACACTGAGCAGCCCTGAGGATAGGACAATCCTATGTTTTCGGCGTCCATCGCGGGAACAGTGGGTTGAACTTCCTATGTAATACGTGTGTCGTTTACCCTTATCCTATCATGCCAGAATTTTCGACTTCTAGCAACTAACTCAGTGAGGGTCAACTCTGACATATCTTTCTTGATCAGTTCTCGCCAAGTCTTGTAAGGCCTTTCGCTCCTCCTCTTATAGCCACTTAGGTCTATTATCTCACCACGCCATATCGGAGCAGCAAAGGGCATCCTGCGCACATGTTCAAACCACCTAAGCCTTTCTCTCTCAATTTGTCTACAATACTTGCTACCTGTAGTCTCTCTCTACTCGATTTTGTAACATATCCCTTATGGTAATGCCACACATCCACCAAAGCATACACATTTCTGCGACCACCAACTGTCTCATGTGTCTACGTTTTGTCGCCAACATTTTGGCCCATATCCCTTTGAGTTTTACGGGAACCTTTTTATCTCATAAAAAACCTGATGCACTCCTCCATTTGATCCACCCAAATCTAATACGATGTAATATATCGCCATCGATATTTCCATCGCTCTGAATGATGGATCCGAGGTATTTGAAAATTCGATTTCTGTGGTATGACGTCAGTGCCAATGGCTACCTTTGCCTGTACCATCTGGCTACTAGAGAACTTGCATTCTAAATACTCCGTCTTGGACCTGCTGATTTTAAAGCCTTTCGACTCTAACGCTTCTCTCCAACATTCTAACTTGGCATTGTCCCCCTCCTTGGTTTCATCCACTAGGACAATATAGTTAGCAAATAGCAAACACCAAGGTACCTCCACTTGAATATGTTTAGTAAGTTCATCCCCTTGAATATTGTCATAAAATCATTATTTCGAGTGTTGGAGAGATATTTGGTGAAGAGTTCCAATCATATTTTTACAGGTAAGGAGAATTGTGGGAAAAATATGTCTAAATAACTTATAATTAGTAGGAAATCTAAAGAGTAAGAAATCAAATCTTCAATGTCATCATGTATAATAGGTTAGAAGAGGACTATAATAATGTTATAAATCTATGGGTATTCAAGCCATAACTCACTAATTGGGTGATAACGGCAAGACCGAAGTTTTGGGTGATGTTTAAATTTTCCCATATGCATTTATACTGGGTGACAACAAATATGGTTGGATATTTCAATGCTTAGATTAATAAGACTAAATAAGTAAATAATATGTGAATATTATTTTTAGCTTGTCGTGTAAACTACACCTGTATCTTTTATGCCTATTGAAGGGCCTGTGAATATCAATAAAATAGAACACATAATTCTCCTAAACTTATTATGGTATCAGAGACGTATTATCCAAATACCCTAACCACGCTTAAAACCTAAACACAAAACACTATAGTCATAGCTCTTGTTTCAATAGCCAAGCGAAGGCTTTGTGCCTGTTGCCTAGGTCGTCTACACCATAAATGATCCTTGGCCAAACAAATGAAATGATTAACCACTTGAAGTACTGCTTAACGTGAACTATGATGAAAGACAGCAACAATGGGAACAAGACTATCAAGCCGACAGATCCCCAATCTCCTTTTTATCTCATGTCTTCTGATAACACAAGTAACATCATAACTACTGTTAAATTGAAAGGAGATAATTATGATAATTGGGCAGAGTCCTTGTAAAACATTTTGAAGGATAAAAACAAATTAGTTTTTATTGATGGAACTATGGTTCAACCTGACGACTCTGATGAAGCAGATTTTTGGGTTATGGTGAATTCCATGTTTGTTTCCTGGATTATTAAAACTGTTGATTCAAAAATTCAGCCTAGTATACCAAATTTTGGTAGTACTAAGGATTTATGGGATGACATAAAATAGAGAGTTGACATTGGGAACGGACCGAGAATGTATCAGTTATAATCTGAACTATGCTCGTTGAAACAACAAGTTTTGTCTGTCTCTGCATGTGGTACTTTAGTTCATTTTACCAAGATGGCAGAGAAGAACAAAATCTACCAGTTCCTCATGGGACTAGATGACTCGGTTTTTGGAACTCTACGATCCCAAATCCTTAGCTTAGATCCCCTTCCACCCATGAACAGGGTGTATGCGTTGATAACTCAAAAAGAGAGTTATAAGGCCGTGGCTCGTGGTCATGATGACAAGACTAAAATTGTGGGTTTTTCTGTTCAATCCGCACCAAATTTGTTTTCAGCCTCTAAAGTAGATAACAGTGAAGTTGTTACACCCGAGCGTCCTACTTGTTCATATGGTGGGCGATTTGGGCATGAGAAAGATTGGTGCTGGTTGCTACATGGGTACCCTCGGCGCAGACGAGGAAGAGGTGGTCGAGTATGTTGAAGATTATTGATTCAGAAATTATCCAAATTTGACTCAGTCCTTGATGATTGTTTAGCAGTAGACTTAGTCTTTAATATCTATTTCAGTTTAAGATTTTACGTTCCTTAATTTTCTAGTTTTTAGTTAATAAATTTAGTCTAAAGTTAGTGACAGAAATATCTGATGTTAGTTCCAGTATTTTAGTTAATCAGTTCACTTGTAAGCCTATAAATTGGCAACTTTAGTTCAGTAATAACAGAGCAGTAGTATTTTGCATTCTCTGTATTTTTCTTATCCATTCATTGCTGCAATTTCTTTAGTTTTTTGTTCTGTTAATTCCAATTCCCAACAATTCTTCTGTAAAAAAAAAGAAGAAAATATTATTCCAATTACTTAATTTAAATTATATTTAAGTTAAATTTATAATGATTATTTATTAAAATACCTTTTGTAAAATATATTTATAAAAATTACTATATCTCTTAAACTTTAAATATATAAATAAATCATTTTAATATAACACATTATAGGTTTTTTTAAGAAGTCAAAACCTAAAAAATATTAATACTTTACAAGTATTTAGAAAATTCACGTCAAAACATATCATTTGACATTGCGCATAAGGTAAATTTTGCAAGATTAAAATATATTTAATCTTTTATAACCTAATACAACCTTATTAATTTAAAGATTAGAAATAAAAATATACTGGTTAACATTCTAAAATCCAATTTCAATTTACTATTCTAAAGATACTTAATTGCGTATGTTATAATTTATTTATGAATTATATTTAATTGACAAAGGTTCTATATGTATTTGCAATCTGATGTGACAAACTCATTTTAAAGTATTTAATACATTAGCATTAATTTATATGGTTGAAGTGTAAGAAGCCTTTAGAATTTGTCGCACTTAATATCTAAAAATCATCATTTGAATTAAATATTTAATTGTATGTACTAAAACGACTTAATCCATTGCATTCATCCAGTGGAGCAAGCTCATATCAAAACACTAGAATGAAGTTCAGTTTGCATCATTTTCTTGATAAATTTTCTTTAAATATTTTATATTAAAATAGGTGTAATTAATTAGGTGATTTGTATTTTTTATTATATTAATATAAGTATATAATATTTTTATCTAAAATATGTGCCTTTATTTATATTTAATTTAAAGTAGTTCATTATTAATTATATAAAGAATGTATATAGTATAATTTTGTATAAATATGTTCTAATTCTATAATAATTAGTTACATTTTTAGTACTTCTATAATGTTATAATAAATATATGAATTATGTGATTTATTTATATTTTATTGATCCGAAAGTTGAAACACTTGAATATAGTCAAGTTTATTGCAAACTATTTTAATAATTATTTGATATTTCCTAATCAAAAATCAAGTAGGCCGTTCACTTCAAATTTAGAGTTGTTATTTGATGTCATAAGTAGTGCCAGTCCTGGGAAGGGCAGGAAGGGCACTTGCCCAAGGCCTAGAGTTATAAGGGGCCCACTCATTGAAAGAGTTAAATATTAAAAATATTAAAAATATATTTATTAAAAGAGTTGAAAATTTGAAAATTAATAAATATATTCATTAAAAGGGATAGAACTAAAAAGTCAATAAATCTACTTCAAATTGTTTATATAATCCAAAAGGCTTATTGCTGAAAAGAAAAAATTTGTGATTAAGTTTCTTATCTTGAATTTGAATCTTTATTGAATAAAGCTAAAGAGGAGTTCAATTCCAATTATCAATAGGGCAGTCTAACGATTTTGTTTCAATCTTGTTAAGGAGAAGAAAAGAACAAGTTATTTTTATATTTTTCTTTTATATTTTTATTTGCATTTATTTTGAATGTGCACATTGATACAAGGTAAAAAATGATAAATATACACACAAACATATTGTACCTTAAAAAAAAAAAATTTGAGATTAATTTATTAGAAATATATGCTAACATCTTTATTAACAACAATATATTTTATTAATATAATTAGACTTAAAAAAAAGGTTGTATAGGGTTGATGATTTTTGAAGAGTATAATTTTAAAAAAAATTTAAACGAGTAAGATAAGATCTCATATAGGATGCTTTTTAACAAAACTAAGTTATTGTGGGCTCCACCAATAATTAGATTAAAATGGATGGAGATTTATCTAAAAGTATATACTAAAAATAAAAGGGATAATTGTTGTGACATTTTCACAATATGTGGTATTTCCTTAAAAGAAAGGGTATATTCATTAGCATATCATATCTTTATCTGCCATATATGTTTGAGAAGTACTATAAAGGCAATCACCTTTAGCACTTATTGTATAAATCATTTTATGATTAATAAAGGCATTTTTCATTTTTTTGATGTTCATACATTTATGGATTTGATGTTGATCTTAAATTGATTTAATGAAGTCCTTGATACAAAATATAGTATCGAGGATAATGAGATTCCTATCATGTGTAATTATGTTAGTATCTAAACTTTCCCTAGTCATAGGATTAATGAGATGGGATATCATTAATCCAAATAGACTAGCACATGTTATACTCTTTGATTGGATCAAGTAGTAGATCTCATAAGTTGTAGACATGAGTTGTTTAGAGTTAACATATGGATGCTTACTAAGGGTAGTAAGTACATTGGATTGACCTATTATGAGACAATCATATGGATATTCTATTCTAGTGTCAATTATAGTCTCATCATAGCAATGGTGCAAGTATCCTTTGACTTGAGGTGCTCAAAGATATCTCGGATATCGATCCTGTGCTTTAACTCCATTCATCGGTGCCTTTCAAGGGTTACTCATAGGGTGGTGATTGGGTACAGCTTGAGGTATTCAGAGGTAATTGAGTAGCCAATAAAAGATTCATCATTCCTAATAGAAGGAGATAATACCCACGACCTCTTATCGGGGTTATTACTCGGGAGTTTCTGCCACAACAGATATGTGTCATAAAGAGAGTCTTCAATGATAATTAGAGTAATGAGATCCTCAAGACAAGATCTAATATCACTTAGACTAGATGTCACATAGTCATTCTTGTGAGAGTTGACACTTTGACCATTTCATGTTTTTGTTTTTCATATCTATATGCATGAGTAGATCTGATCTTTAATATTCTGTTTTATTTTTTGCTACGTATATTTGATATATATTATGTATGAGATGCATAACCAGAACCTTACAATATATAGTGGTCCACCTCTTTTTTACTACTTAAACGATTTACTATTTGGTCTTAGATATTAATGTAATAACTAACAATGTATACATTATGTACAAAAAAATTTATTAAATTAATTTCAAATAATTTGATAAATTTTTGTTACAATAAATATTAAACTTTTTGTATAAGAGAAATGAATTATATAAATTTGAATTGAATATTAATTAAAGAACATACAATTGCTTTAATCACCCATGCGCATAAGCCTAAACCTAGTACATACTAAAAGAGATGAAGATCCTAACAATTATAATTTAAAAAGTCATAAACTTTATAAAATTTATTTATTTCAATTAAATCTCATCAAACTTATGTGAAAAATTATTTTAGCACAATACAACTTCTTAACCTAATATTACAACAACATAAGTGAAAAGTTCATTTTAAACATCAAATTTTAAATTATCATTATTATGACAATTTAATTATATTGATTAAGACTATTATATGGATGTTATAAAACATGTTATACTAATACAATCCAATCTATACAAGGTTAATCATCTCACTATTATCTTATTTGAATCTTCATGTTTTATTCTTCAAATATCTTTTTTATATTTGTAATAAGTTTCCTAATTTTATTTTTTCAACTAATACTTGATATTATTTTTTAACATAAATCAAACGATAATTCAAATAAAAATTTATCCTGATAATTTATCTTTCTTTCATTTCGCAGATATCATGATAAATTACTCTTTTTTTCATTTTTATATAGGATGTTAAAATTTTCTATTTATATAAGATATTATTTTTACTATTTGTTTTTATTTAGATCTTTTGATGATGCTAAGTTAAAGAGTGAAGCTGAAAGTTCGGTGAATGTACTTGAGAGTTTTAAATTTTTACTTGGTATGATATTTTATTCGTTGTAAAAAGTTGTAATCTAAATCTATGTGTATTGACATTACCATAAAGCAATTAGAAGGTGTGACAGTATTTTTTGAAAAATATAGAAAAGAAGGGTTTGCCTTTAGTATAAATATTGTCAAAAGTCTTACACATAAGATAAATGTAGAGTCTACATTTCTAACTAGACGTTATGTTATTAGAAAAAGACAATTTGATAAAAATGATAATCATAGAAAAATACAATCAGTTGAGGATTCCTTTAGAGCTAGTTACTTTCTAGTTGTTGTAGATATGGTAATTGCTTGACAATTTAATATATATTTTTGTTCTTATTTGAATGAAAGAAGTTAAACTCGTTGGCTAATAATGAATTAGGATAATATTGTACTAATTTTACAATAACTTTTTCTCATAATAATGTATAAGATGTGGATTTAGATGATCTTTTTTTAAATAAAAGTGTTGCAAATGGCTTTGTCAAATGAATTAATGTCATCAGTTGAAATTCTCGAATTTGTTACAGCTATAGGTTATTATCTAAATATTTCAATTACTTATTAAATTCTATATTATAACTTTAGCATCAGTTGAGAGAAGGTTTTTACAATTAAAATTATTGAAAAACCTACTTGAAGTCATTAATGTCACAAAAAGGTTGAATAATTTAGCTATTTTATGTACCATAAAGGATATGTTGGATAATATTGATGTTAAAACTATTATTAATGATTTTGTATCCAGAAATGTGGGGAGAAATAGTTTTTATAATCATTTATGTGCTTGTTAGTGCAATTTTCTTAGTGTTTTAAAATCTGATATTGTTGTTCAGTTATTTTTACTGCTATTATTTTTAGTAATTTTATTGTTGCCGAAATTTGCAAGATGCTATTAACTATTGTCATGACATGAGTTACTTATATATGGATGTTAAATTTTAGTAATAAAAAATATGTTTTTAAAATTTATATATTTGTATACTATTAATTTATTGGGATCCTTCTCTTTACTTTGTCTCGGGCGGGCCTATAAAATATTGGGAATGACCCTAGTCATAACTTGTTGAAAAAAAAAGTATTCCGGAGTCCTTCATCAAGCATAGTTAAAGGAGAAGTGATTGAACCAAGTAGTGTAACTATACTTTCAAGTTTCAACTATACAAGTATAAAAGAAAAGGTGCTGAGAATAGTCATCTTACGGGGACATAATTGGCACGTGTCTTCAGAGTAAATATGTGTGTGTTCTATTTTCCAAGTTTCGAGTTCCAGGAGGAGGAAGGAAGGCACATATTCAATCCCTCAACACCCGCAATGATGTAGGTGAAAGGTATATATCTCTAATCAGACCAAATACAACACAAGTAATTAATGCAAAAGGAAAGGGAAGAGTAGGATTACGAATGAGTTTCCATTTTCTGCTAAGAATATTGTTAACGGTATCCCCCAACTTCCCCTATTCAATGTTACAGACCACGTTCGTGTCATTGTCTTAGTAACCTTTTTTGTTTTTGGTTTCTCTCTATATATCGATTTATGCATTCTCATTCAATTCAATAAATATTCAGAAGTTGAGTAGGATAAACTTTCCAGTCATTTCAAAGAGCTTATATAGGGATTTTGTTTTAACAAAACAAAGGTTGAATTGTAAGCTTGTATATGCCGGTTGGTATCACGAGAAGTGAAAATTAGTCTCACAACTTTTAATAACTAACTCATTTTGATTACTTAAAACCTTATGCTATATTCCTAAAGAAAATATGATGAATAAGTTTAAGTCATTTTACGAATTCTATATATTAGAAAAAGGAAGACGTAACTCATTAAGACTTGCCAGTTCATTTGTAATCCACAGAATAAAAAAACAATGGAAAATGCAAAAGTTATTATTTATTATGATATAATAATAATAATATAAAATTACAGTCACAGATACAACACTTGCATAAATATTCATGCAGGTGCAGACAATAATACAGTGTGTGTATATTATATTTGATGACATTGGATTTTCCAAAGCAATCGAACATGAAATTATTACATGAAAATATAAACCTACCTAACTAACTAACTAACAAGTCTTAGTGAGGGGTTTACCGCAGAGGCAATCATTGAAAGCAAAAGACGAGGCCTCTAGATGATCGAACGGCGATCCCCCCGGAATCCTCCCGCACAGGTGGTTGTGGCTCAGATCCAAGTGCCCTATGTACGACGCCGCCGACAACGTCTTCGGTATCGGTCCCTTGAAAATGTTGTACGATAGATCCAACACCGTGAAATATGATCTGAGTCCGAACACGTCGGGTAGGTAACCCTGCAGCGTGTTTCTGCTCAGATTCAGGTTACCGATGCTCGACGTGAACAGACTCGCCGGCACGTAGCCAGAGAGCTTGTTGGCATCGAGATTGAGAGTGGCTAGTACTGCCATTTTGCCTAACGAAGCAGGAATAGTCCCGGTTAAGCTGTTGAGAGAGAGATCCAAGTCGGCGAGACGATAGATGCTAGAAATGGAGGGCGGGATTGGACCGCTTAGATAGTTTCGGCTCAGCAGAGCTCGACTTAACATCGGCAGTCGGCCGAAGTCTGGGGGAAGAGGACCGGAGATTCGGTTGTTACGCAGATCAAGGTGCATTAAGCTGGACAAGTTAGTTAAAGAGCGTGGAATCTGGCCGGACAAGATGTTATCTGCGACGTTGAGGACGGTCAAGCGGTGCAAGCGACCGATGTCTGTTGGGAGGTCTCCAGAGATGCGGTTGCCTATGAGGTCGAGGATTCGGAGGAAAGGAAGAGATGTGATGCAACGAGGGATCTCTCCGGATATGGCTTTCCAGTCGGCAATGGTGAGGCTGGAGAGGCGTTCGAGTTTGCATACAGAGGGAGAGATGAAACCGGTCATGTAGCCAGTTCGGTGAGCTTTCTGAAAGATGGGGTCTTCGGATTCTCCACGGAGGTTGATGTCGGCTACTCGACCTGTCTCAGGGTCGCAGCTAACTCCGTACCAGTTGTGGCAACAGTCAGTGCCTTTCCATGAGTTGAAGATGCCTAAGTATGACTCGTTAAGTGCTGCTCTGAATCCTAAGAGAGCTGCTCTGTCGGAGGCAGGACAGCTTAGAACAGCGGGAGTTGTGAACATTAAGTTCAATACTATAACTAGTAGTGGTATGTTAATGTGCATGAAGCTGAAGGACGCCATGTTTTAAGTTCTTTTGTATAGAATGGTTTTCACAACTTCCACAGTTATATCTAACAAAATGAAACTTGGCTTGTTATATATATATATATATGGAATGAACATGTAGGTTAGGTTTAATAAATTAACGGGGTCGCAGTTTTCCTTGAAATTTGGTTGGCAGATCCCCAAGTGCATGTGTGTTAGTTGAAGTGAAGCTTTTGTTATGGAGCTGAGAAGATATAATATTGGGGGAAAAGATGGGTGGTAAGGATATGCTAATGTATTTGATTTAGAATTACATACTAAGATTTAATTTGCATGCAGGTAGAGGTAGTCAATTCATATGCATGTTTGATTTCTCATTTTGTTATATTTCAATTAACAAATATTAATGTAGAAGACACTCTAGCAGACACGAGGCTTTATGAATGTGGCTAATAGGCGGAGTGGTCCCATTATGATATTTTCATTTAATGGTTAAATTTTGTTCGCCACCTGTCGCTGTTGACACAAACCTTATATGGTCAGCCCCCAATTTTATATTAATAATAATTGAGGAGCAACCCCCAATATTCCTGGATTTGCTTGTACTATTTCCTGCCATTTTGGTTAAAGTATGGTGATTTTATTTATTTTAAAAATAATTAATTAGAAAGTTTATAAGGAATTTTATTACTAATCTTTTGTCAAGTTAATTAAATAAAGATCTTCTATGATAGTTGTTTTGGATAGTCGTTCAGACTATACTAGCTGTTGGTACTTAGTAGCTGTTAAAATAACTTGAGAAAAGTTTAATAAAAGGTATTTTTTAAGTTTTAAATATGAGACTTTTTTATATTATGATATTAAATGGTCTATCGTTTTGTAGACCAAAACTCTCCAAGCAAAAACATAGGGATTTCATTTTCTTCCGCATTTAGTTTATTTGTTATTCTAACATATATTACTATTGAATGTATGTTGAATTGGCTAAAATTTATTGAATGTATGTTGAATTAGCTAACATTTAGTATCAATGTACGGTGAGCCTCTGCCAACTAAACTGAAGCTTATAGAATATTTATTAGCGTTGAAATTATATTTGTATAAATGTTTAACATGAAGTCAATTATCACTATATTTTGCATTGTGAATATAATTTTGGATAAAATGTTTTAGTGATTACTTATTAGGGCTTAGCTATAATAACTCTAATTATATAAAATTATATATTTATGTAATTAATCACATAAAGAGTTAGGACATTTAATTCTAGTTAATTATTTTAATATAAAAATTTTATCCCACAAAATTTTTATTATATTTAAATAATTATTTGGGATGAAATATCAAATTATTTTTAAATTTTCCCAAAATTATTAGAAACTGAAATATAATTTGATACTTTTATCATAAAGTTTAGCATAAATCCATTTGAATTAAAAATTTAGCCCACGGGTAATTTTATATCATTTGATTTATGTCTTTTAAGATATCTTTACATTAGTACAACATATATATAGTTTATTTGCTTAATTTATTGATAAGTAACAAGTATGTTTAAATTATGCAAATATTCAAACTGTTAGTTTCTTTTATACAAATTGTGAAATTCTCAAATTAGGGGTGAAAACTATAAGATTTAGAAGGAGACAAATCTTCTTTATTTGGGTAGATGGATATTGATTATGCTATCCAGAATGATGAACTACCTAAGACAACTGAGGCTAGCGATCTAATTACCTAAGTGTGATGTTTATAAAAACCAAAATTTCGGCTAGCATTCTTGGTTTTATAGTATGACATGACAATGTCCATGGTCTACTAAAGACTATTAATGAGCAATTCAAAACTTCAGACAAATCACTTGTAAGCACCCTGATTATGAGGTTTTCATTTACAAGGCTCACTAGCGTTTGAGGCGTGTGTGAGCATACAATGAATATGAGGGACATTACGACTTAATTAAAGAAACTCGAGGTTGAGATGTCTTATTCGTTCTTCATACATTACATTTTGAATACCCTTCCACCACTATATAGACCCTTTAAAATCTCTTATAATACACATAAGGATAAGTGGTCAATAAATAAATTAATGACGTGTGTGTTCAAGAGGAAGGGAGATTGTCAATGGAACATGAAGACAGTTCACAGAGTGCACATCTAGTTGTTCAAGAAAAGAAGAAAAATCAAGCAAACTCAAGGAGAAAAGGTCAAATACCTACCCAGATTGAAATTAAGAAGGAATCTAAATGCTTTTTTAAAAAAAGGACACATGAAGAAGGATTGTATCAAACATAAAGAATGACTAGAAAAGAAAAGTAATCTAATCTCACTAGTTTGATTTGAATCTAATATAGTTGAAGTTTGTCAAACACATGGTGGATTGATTTTGGTTGTATAATTCATATTACGAATGAGTTACAAGATTTGCAAAACCAAGGAGCTAGTGGGAAGTGAGCAATATATCTTATCCGGAAACAAGATACATTCACGTGTGGAGGTTGTTAGGGATTGCAGTTTTGTTTTGAAATTAGTAAAAAAAATCATTTCATATTCCCAATTTCTATAGGAAATTGATTTCAGTTTCAAGATTTATACCTTTTAGATATTCCTTCCATTTTAGATGAATATTTAAAGTTAAACTATAAATCTAAACTTGTTAGGAATGGTACATTATTTGATTGTCTTTTCTGTTTTAATTTACAAGGTAATAACTATTATCATACAACACATTCATGCTGGCACAAAATGTTGTGTTATGAATAAAAATTCCTGTATATTGTGGCATTGGAGATTAGGACATATCTCCATAGAAATGATTAAAAGATTGGAGAATGACGAAATACTTATTACTTTAAATTTTACTGATTTTGAAACTTGTATGGACTGCATAAAGGGAAAGTAGACAAACAAATTAAAGAAAGGTGCCAAGAGAAGTTTAGATGTATTAGAGATCATATATGTGAATATTTGTAATCTAGATATGGACTTGTATGGTCAGAAATACGTCATCTCATTTATAGATGATTACTCACGATATATGCATTTCTACTACTTTATTCATAATAAGAATGAAGCACTAGATGCTTTCAAAATATTCAAAGCACTAAATGATAGTTGTTTTGGATAGTCGTTCAGACTATACTAGCTGTTGGTACTTAGTAGCTGTTAAAATAACTTGAGAAAAGTTTAATAAAAGGTATTTTTTAAGTTTTAAATATGAGACTTTTTTATATTATGATATTAAATGGTCTATCGTTTTGTAGACCAAAACTCTCCAAGCAAAAACATAGGGATTTCATTTTCTTCCGCATTTAGTTTATTTGTTATTCTAACATATATTACTATTGAATGTATGTTGAATTGGCTAAAATTTATTGAATGTATGTTGAATTAGCTAACATTTAGTATCAATGTACGGTGAGCCTCTGCCAACTAAACTGAAGCTTATAGAATATTTATTAGCGTTGAAATTATATTTGTATAAATGTTTAACATGAAGTCAATTATCACTATATTTTGCATTGTGAATATAATTTTGGATAAAATGTTTTAGTGATTACTTATTAGGGCTTAGCTATAATAACTCTAATTATATAAAATTATATATTTATGTAATTAATCACATAAAGAGTTAGGACATTTAATTCTAGTTAATTATTTTAATATAAAAATTTTATCCCACAAAATTTTTATTATATTTAAATAATTATTTGGGATGAAATATCAAAATATTTTTAAATTTTCCCACAATTATTAGAAACTGGAATATAATTTGATAATTTTATCATAAAGTTTAGCATAAATCTATTTGAATTAAAAATTTAACCCACAAGTAATTTTATATCATTTGATTTATGTCTTTTAAGATATGTTTACATTGGTACAACATATATATAGTTTATTCGCTTAATTTATTCATAAGTAACAAGTATGTTTAAATTATGCAGATATTCAAACTGTTAGTTTCTTTTTTTCTTTTTGTTAAAAAAAGGTGAGCTAAGCTCATAAAACAAAACAAACTAGCGCAAGTACATAACATCAATTAAATCATGATTAAGCCAAGAATTCATTCCATAAGGAATACTCGGAAGAGAATGAAATCCAAGAGCATGATCATGAGCCAAATGAGATAAGGGGTGATACAAATTGTGAAATTCCCGAATTAGGGGTGAAATTCTCGAATTAGGGGTGAAAACTATAAGATTTAGAAGGAGACAATTCTTCTTCATTTGGGTAGATGGACATTGATTATGCTATCCGGAATGATGAACTACCTAAGGCAACTGAGGCTAGCACTACAGCTGAAATTGCTCTTTATGATCGTTAGGAGCGATCTAATTACCTAAGTGTGATGTTTATAAAAACTAAAATTTCGGCTAGCATTCGCGGTTTTATAGTATGACATGACAATGTCCATGGTCTACTAAAGACTATTAATGAGCAATTCAAAACTTCAGACAAAGCACTTATAAGCACCCTGATTATGAAGTTTTCATTTACAAGGCTCACTAGCGTTCGAGGTGTGTGTGAGCATACAATGGAGATGAGGGACATTACGAAGAAACTCGAGGTTGAGATGTCTTATTCGTTCTTCATACATTACATTTTAAATACCCTTCCACCACTATATGCCTTTAAAATCTCTTATAATACACATAAGGATAAGTGGTCAATAAATGAATTAATGACATGTGTGTTCAAGAGGAAGGGAGATTGTTAATGGAACATGAAGACAATTCACAGAGTGCACATCTAGTTGTTCAAGAAAAGAATAAAAATCAAGCAAACTCAAGGAGAAAAGGTCAAATACCTACCCAGGTTGACATTAAGAAGGAATCTAAGAGCTTTTACAAAAAAAAGGACACATGAAGAAGGATTGTATCAAACATAAAGAATGAATAGAAAAGAAAAGTAATCAATCTCACTAGTTTGCTTTGAATCTAATATAGTTGAAGTTTGTCATAACACATGGTGGATTACGAATGAGTTACAAGATTTGCAAAACTAAGGAGCTAGTGGGAAGTGAGTAATATATCTTATCCGGAAATAAGATACATTCACGTGTGAAAGCTGTTAGGGATTGCAGTTTTGTTTTGAAATTAGTAAAAAAATTATTTTATATTCCCAATTTCTATAGGAAATTGATTTCAATTTCAAAATTTGTACCTTTTAGATATTCCTTCCATTTTAGATAAATATTTAAAGTTAAACTATAAATCTAAACTTGTTAGGAATGGTACATTATTTGATGGTCTTTTATGTTTTAATTTACAAGATAATAACTGTTATAATACAACACATTCATGCTGGAACAAAATGTTATGTTATGAATGGAAATTCCTCTATATTGTGGCACTGGAGATTAGGAAATATCTCCATAAAAATGATTAAAAGATTGATGAATGATGAAATACTTATTACTTTGAATTTACTGATTTTGAAACTTGTATGGACTGAATAAAGGGAAAGTAGACAAACAAATTAAAGAAAGGTGCCAAGAGAAGTTTAGATATATTAGAGATCATACATATGAATATTTGTAATCTAGATATGGACTTATATGGTCAGAAATATTTCATCTCATTTATAGATGATTACTCATGATATATGCATTTCTACTTTATTCATAATAAGAATGAAGCACTAGATGCTTTCAAAATATTCAAAGTTGAAGTAGAAAAGCAAATTAAGATCATGAGATCTGATAGAGGTGAAGAATATTATGGTAGATATACTAAAGGTAGACAAGCACTTGATCCATTTGTGAGATATTTTCAAGAGAATGAGATAGTAGCCTAATACACTGTGCTTAAATCTCTAGACTAGAATGATGTGACTGAAAGAAGAAACCAAACATTATTGGACATGGTACAGAGCTTGCTAAGTAGCTCCAAACTTGCTAAGTCCTTGTGGACTGAAGCTCTTAAGATGATAGTGTATATATTAAATTGAGTACTAACCAAGGTTGTTTCAAATACACCATTTGAGTTATTTAAAGGTTAGAAACCGAGTTTGTGACATATACACATTTGAGATGTCCATCTGAAATAAGAATTTATAATCAACAAGCAAAGAAATTGGACCTAAGGACCATAAGTGGGTATTTCTTTGGATATGCCAAAAGGTTTAAAGGATATAGGTTTTATTGTCCATCACATCACAGTAGAATTGTGGAATCAAAAAAATGAAATTCCTTAAGATGACTTGATTAATGGGAGGGATCAATTTTAAGAGATAGTTTCTGATAATGATCATATGGATACTCAACCTTCTACCTCAAACAATAAGGTGATTGTCATTCACAATGCTCCTTAAGTTCAAATAGATGTTGTAAAACCAACTATTGAAATTCAACAACCTATGGTCAATATAAATGAAAATCAAGAAATTCCACAAGTTGTTAATAATTCAGTAGATCTAGTTATTCAGGAATTACTTGAAAGCATTTAGCAACCAATTGAACAACAAACTCCATAGAAAGATGTTAGTGCAACATTAAAGAGATCTTCTAGAATAAGGAAATCAACTATTACTAATGATTATGTTGTACATATACAATAATCAGACTATAATATAGGAGTTGGGAATGACCCTAAAATCTTTTCATAAGCCATGAGTTGCTAAGAATCAAATTTATAATACAATGCCATGAAGGAATAAATGAATTACATGAAGAATAACGATGTTTTAGATCTTATTGAGTTGCCTAGAGGAGTAGAACCCATAGGCTACAAATGTTTATTTAAAATAAATAAAGACTTATTAGGCAACATTGAGAGATACAAGGCAAGACTTGATGCTAATGGATTCACTCAAAAGGAATGAATCGATTGCACAAATACATTTTCTCTTATGTCTAGAAAAGATTCACTACAATAAAAACATGCATTCGTGACATTTTTTTAATAAAACATTGCGAATTGTTCAAACTTTTCGTGACATTTTAAAAATATCACGAATTGTTTAGAATTTTTGCAACGTTTTATTAAAACGTCGCAAAATTGTCTAACTTTTTTGTGATGTTTTTTTATTAAAACGTCACAAAATAACTTCAGCGACGTCACAAAATATTGAGCTCAATGGTGAGAGGCGTTCACTTAAAGTGAAACAAAACCTTGAGGTCATGGGTTCGAATCGTGGATTCCACCCATGACCAAAGAGGACAATACTGATTAAGGTTGGATGCCGCGGTATAACCCGCAAACACACGCCGTAGTATAACCTGCAAACACCGAGGGGTGGGGTGTGGGGTCCAACATGAACCCTGGCTACGGCTTTCGATTCGCGCCCATGCTAAGCACTCTGATTTCAACGAGCTGAGCAATGTCGTTTTACCTCACCGATCCTAGTCCTTTTGCTCTTCTTCCCCACGCCTCCATGCTTGGAATCCTCTGCCTCTGTTTTTTTCCAAATGGAAAGCTGAGAGCTTTGAGGTTCGCGCCACCATTGTGCCAGAGACTGCTGATGAGAGTGATAAGTCATCGAACTTAGGGAGTACTCTCAATATCTACAACAAACAGGTTATTTTTCTTTTATTTAATTTTGTTTCTGAGAAAAGAGAGTTTCTATTTTCGTTGTTGATTAAAAAGTGTCAGAGTGCAAAGGTGATTGTTCATACCAGATAGTGGATATTTAAGTTGATGCTAAGGCTTTGCGAGGAATCATTAATCTCAAGCATAAGGCCATTTAAGGTAAGTTTCGATACTTCAAACCCTAGTTTTACTCCCTTTCCCTTTCCTTTTTGCAACCTCTCTATATTCTAATCAATTCCTCTCCTTCCTTTTAGTCTTTGTTATTACACCTTCTTACTATTTTGGTTTCTGACAAATCCCTCTCCGGATAACTTTGGAATTTTATTCTGACATTGCCTCTGTACTAGACGGGTTATTTCGCTTCGATTTGTAGGATTTGTTTGTTTAATTGGTTGGAAATTAGTGTGAAGTTTTCTCCTTTTATGTTTAGTTTTTTGTTTTCTTCCCTATCTGCTCTGTTGTTCTGTTAAAATCTTTGAACGTTTTGTTGCTACAAGGAGTATGATCTGTGGGGTTCTGATAGTTTTTGTTAGAATCAACTTGCATGAGTTAGTTTACTTGTTTGTTGTGTTTCTTTTTGTTGTTTTCCAACTCCTATTATAGCCTTCAACTTGATTTGAAATTGGCTATCGTTGCAAGTGCAAGACTTGGAATTGCTTATGGTCAATTGGGTTATACAATTCGATTTACTTGAACTTTGGAGTATTTATGTTTGATATAAACATAGCTTGAGTTGTCCTATATGTCATTTGATTGATAGGGGTTGAATCTTAAAGAGGTTTATATTAGGTCTCTAATTGCTACACTTTGCTTCCATGCCTATCAGCAAATATTTATTCTTCGTTGCTTAAGATTGTAGATATTTGTTGTTGAAGGCTTTTCTTGTCACATTTGATAAAATGTTACATGTGTTGGAGATTGGAAAATTAGTGCATATGAAAATTATCTTGTTGAACTTATTTCATGTTGTTGATTCGTTCATTGAACATTGACCTGCATGTACAACTTTCAACTTTTTAGCTTAAATTATCAATTAAAATGACATCACAATGGTAATTATTTATTACCATTATTTTTTTGCCCCTTTTAATACTTGACTTTGACGAGTTTGTTAATGACAGTTCAGTAAGTTTTTCCAAATGTCTATAGAAATATATCATTTATTTCATACTTGCTGACTTGCTGTGTAAAACTCATGTTTTGAAAATATGCTATTTTATGAAGACTTTTGTTGTTCTTTTCACTTCTTTTTGCTGTTGCACAAATATAAACACAACAATTTATGATTTATTTTATATGATTGCTTTACTGTCTCTGTATGTTATGTTTTATGTCATTTTCTCATTATTTAAATTTGACCATTAGATACAGGGTATTTTCCTTTCAGAAAGAGAACAATTAGCTTATGTTATGTCCTCTACTTCCATTACCAGTCCTAATGACCTAATTTGTGATTTAGGTATTATTTTATCTGGGTTTGAAAGATGATCGACTTCAACTAGATTTATGTGGTATGGTCGATCATTTCTTGATTTCTAATATCCCACTTCTCTTTCATTTTTCTATAGTTACATTGTGGAAAGTTTTCTTTCCAACAACAATTCTTTTGGGTTTTATGAGAGTGCATCTCACAATGGGCACAAATTTGTCCACATGTGGCTAATATATCACTGGTGGAATGTTGCTACGTTAAAAAGATGTCGATGACTTGAATCTTAATCTTTGAATCTCCTAGTTATTATTGTTATCTCGACAATCTTTATTATGTTTTGGGTTGCATATTGAACATAGCATTATAATGATAACAACAGTAGAAGTAGCAGCTACATGTTTGTGTAATGCTGGACAGATTTGGAAACTTCAGAAAAGACTATAAAATAACAGGTAGATCCTGTAGGAAAATCCCGGGAGGAACATCATATGTTCCAGGTGCGGAAAACAAAAATTTTTGTTGCCGGGACCTTCCTAAAACCCAAGATCCCGGTATCGGTATGAAAACCTCAAACCTGAATAGCCAATAGAGACTATCTCTAAAGGTATCCACGCAGAGATC
>JANZLC010000008.1:20502352-20518313 GCA_026413385.1 Erythroxylum gracilipes | reverse complement strand
ATATTAAAAAATTGAAGAATTATTAAATAAAATTCATAAATAATATTGAATAGTTATTAAACAAATAAGATTTAAAAAAATTTGTTATTTTAAAAATTATTAACATTGAAAAATTATTAAATTTAAATTATTTTCAAAAAATAAAAATTAATAATTGAAAGTCTTCTGCGACGTTTTTAAAAACATCACGAAAGACATTCCGCGACGTTTCCAAAAAAACGTTGCGGATTCCTTCACATTCTGTGACGTTTTAAAAGCTTCACGGAATGTGCAAACTTTTAGTGACGTTTTATAAATGTCGCGGAATGTGCAAACTTTTAGTACCGTTTTACATAAAACGTCATAGAAAGCTTTTACCTACACCACATTCCGCGACGTTTTTTGTGACATTTTTTAAAACGTAGCAGAAAACATTCTGCGACGTTTTTTGGACATTCTGTGACGTTTTAAAAATGTCGCAGAATGCTTGTTTTCTTGTAGCAATTCACTTCATATAATTTTGGCATTGGTTTCTTATTTGACATGGGATTGCATCAAATGGATGTGAAAATGGCTTTCTTAAATGGGGACATAAAGGAAGAGGTTTACATGAAACAATTAGAAGGATTCTCCTTTAATAATGGTGAGCATTTGGTTTGCAAGCTTAAAAGATCTATTTATGGATTGAAACAAGCATCCCATTAGTGATATTTGAAATTCCGTTATGTCATCTCATCATTTGGTTTTGAAGAAAATATCATAGATCAATTTATTTATTAGAAGGTTAATGGGAGTAAAATTTGTTTTCTTGTATTATACGTGGATGACATATTACTTGTAACCAATGATAGGGGTTACATGAGTTACATGACATAAAACAATTTCTGAGTGATGCGTCTTATATCATTGATATTAAGATCCATCGAGATAGATTCTGTGATATTTTGGGTTGTCTAAAGAAACCGATATTAATAAAGTTTTAGGGAGATTTCGGATGAAAGATTGTTCACCAAGTGTAGCTCCCATTATAAAAGAAGATAAGTTAAATTTTGACTAATGCCTAAAAAATGATTTTGAAAGGGAACAAATGAAAAACATTTCATATGCTTCTGCAGTCGGAAGCCTAATGTATGCTTAACTTTGTACAAGACCTGACATTATGTTTGATATTAGAATGTTAGGTAGATATTAGAGTGACCTATGATTAGATCATTGGAAAGTTGCAAAGAAAGTAATGAGGTACCTTTAAGGGACCAAAGATTAGATGCTTATATACAGATGAACTGACAATCTAGACGTAATAAGATACTCAGATTCAAATTTTGGTGGATGTGTTGATTCACAGAAATTAACATTAAGTTATATCTTTATGTTTACCCATGGAGCCACATCTTGAAGGCGTACCAAGCAATCTTTGACTGCTACTTCCACCATGGAAGTTGAGTTTATTTCTTGTTTTGAGGCTGCATCACATAGTGTATGGATAAAGACTTTCATAAATGAGCTTAGACTCGTAGATTCCATTTATAGATTATTGAGAATATATTGTGACAATTTAGTCGTAATTTTTCTAGCTAAAAATAAAAGAGTGGTAGTTAGAGTAAATACATTAACATTAAATTTTTTATCTATAAGGGAACATGTTAAAGAAAAGAAAGTGGTCATTGAACACGATAATATTGAATTTGTGATAGTTGATCCTTTAATATAAGGCATGCCACTAATGAAGTTCAAGGATCATGTTGTTAGAATGGAATTGGGTTCCATTATATAGTTTTCATTGTACGAACAATGCTTTTTCTTGAAACTCTTATAATATTTTCTCATATTATGGTTCATATTATTGAATTTTGAGAAAATTGTTTATTTTGGATCTGGAATAAACATAGGGTGCATTCATTAAATAATATTACCACATTAGAATTGATAGAAAATATAGTTTATTGTAATACATGAAAGATAATACTTAACTATTAAAGGACCTAACGCTATGATTCGTTTATTATATTTGGAATGGATTAAGATTTGATACCAAGTAAAAGAATGGTGAGTGGCAAAATGTGAGAGTTTTTCATATTCTGATATTAAATGGTGCAATGCTATGTAGTTAACGGTTATAGATGTCCTGTTTTTATGGTGATTGGCAATGTACTTGATGGGAGCACATTGATATATGTTTTTCTATTCAGACTTTTGGGGTCCCTAAGCTTCTTTTCTCTTATGACAAAATACACCATTGAATTGAAAACTAAGAATTCAAAAAACGCAGACTCTCTAGGAAAAAACATCAATGTCTACAAGTATTCTGTTTTCTTCCGCATTTAGTTTATATGCTACTCTAACGTATATTATCGTAGAATATATGTTGAAATGGCTAACATTAAATACTATAAAGTATTTTTCAATAATTAAGTAAAATTGCATAAATGGATCATGTCTTTTATGATAATATATTATTTTGATTTTATGACCAACATTATACAATCTTAATGGCATATTCCTTTGAATTCATGAACAATATTATTGGTTTGATCACATTAGATCACGTGTAATGCCAGTAAAGGCAAAGGTATTACAATAAAAGCCAATCCGCACTGCATTGGGAATACATACCTATCATTTTCGAGGTTCTTAATTCTAAACCGAAAGTCAAGAGGAAAGTAAGAATTTGAGGTCCTTGTAATAAGTAATGTTGAAAGGTAAGGGCCACAGTAACACGAATCTTTGCCTCCCAATTCGGAGTGAGGGTCTATTTTCATAAATGCATAAAAATAACCTTACCCATTATCAACAGCTTACGCAAAAGCGTCCAAAGAGGAGTGATCTCAATCATTCATCTCATCTGCCATTATCTTCGTACACTACAGTAGCTGGAGCTGGTTCTGATAAAGAGGATAGGATCCATTGATCAATCATGCATGTGGGGCGTTCATATTTTGGACCCAGAATTCAGAAAATCATTTGTCCATGTTAGGAGGACTTCCAACCAAACTTTTGCCGAGATGCGGTTGTCTGTGCATATCTTTAAGAAAATGCCATGTATCAGTCACCACCGCCAGCCACCATTGCTTCGTTATTTTTCTTTCAATTCCTAGTTCTAACATTACCATATTTTTATAACTAACCATTCAATATTTTTCTGTTCCTTCCTGCGTTTTTGGGAAGATCAAATACATTCACATGTGCAACTACCCGTGTCTATTTCTCGAATAGCCAAACATGAAAAGCAATTTCTCCTAACATTTTATTAGATATGTAATTTTATTGGCATCATTGATGGAGTCGGCAGAAATTAAATCCGACAGGCCAAGTGATCTTTTAAGAACCTTATCCACAAGATACTTCTGCAATTAAAAAGTGTGAATATAGATTATTGTTTCTCCTTAAATTGTGCATATGTGGCCCCGCCTTTAATAAATGGTGATGCCAGAAGACTTAAAAAAGGATATTCATGTTGGCATGGCAACAAGAAGTGATCAAGGAAAATATTGCAGATTATATAAAATAAGGAATGCCTCTCCTAAGATTCTGCACCAATATTTGAAAAATGTGTGACGAATACAAAATGTTCGTGTCTGAATCTATTTTAAAAAAACATTATTATAATGATATCATTAGCACAAGCCATGTGGCACATGTGAAAGCGGGTCCATAAAAATTTATTCAAAGTTAACAACTATATTTCTTGTGATTACGAGTTTTGGCAGAAATAGTAAGAGCATAGTGAAAGCCTCTCAATGGATGGAGATGTAGAAGTCGTGGGGTAGTCAATAACTGGAAATCTGGAGTTGACCAAGAATAAGGAAGCTCCTCGTAATGGTTGAGCCGAACATCTGGGAATATTTTTTATTATTATTACATATTATTGATAAACATATGTGCATGTGCATCGCTTGCGAGTTGAGACACGGCATTTAACGGGGAGGCTTTTTTTGGATCTTAATTTTGGCTGGTTGCTACTTAAAGTGATCGCCATTCTGGACACGTTTAAGGTATAATAAGCTGATTGCTTAGACGCTCAGAAACACACACCTGCTTTAACGAGGTTGAGAAATCTGCGGAAGAGATTCTTGAGACCTGTTAAGGAATTTTCCGAGTAGGAAATGACGACTTATTTCATTGGTCATAGAGACTTTAGCACCCTAAAATCTGCTCACGAGACCGATCCCTTCCCATACCCGAAGCACGGGAGAGTCTATGGTCATCTTAATTAACAAAAGAAGATAGGTGAGCCAGTGAATTTCTTTTCAAACGCTCGGATTGATGGGGTAAAGCTGTAACCTAAGTTACACATCTTATAAATCTTTACTTGTCTGCTTTAACAGATGGGATGAAACATTGAAACTTTTTAACTCTTTTTGAACTGCTTAGTTACATTCTTGAACGTAAGCACAAGTTCATCTTACTGTTAAGACTGCTCTGCTATAAGCTCACACAATGTAAGCTTGACGTTGTATAACGAGCAGGTAAAGATTGCAAGAAGAAAAGTACAAATGTGCCACCAACTTGAGCCAGTTCTCCCTAAATGAACCATCTTGCTAACATCTATCACTCTGCAATTACCCAAAAAATAAAGCAAACAAGAAAAAGAAAGTGAAAAGGTGGAATGCTGCTCGTATATTCATTGAAAGAGTTGAAAATCTTGTAATAAACCTTTTGAGATAGCTTTGTTTGAACAAGAACCTGAAAGATCAGAAGGACTTGGTAAAACTTAAATTCCACTTTTATGTACATCATTTACTGGACATTTTCGCAAGTCAATTTTTTTGCAACTGCACAACTGACCATTTTCACTAAAGGGCTGTGTTCATATATCCCCAGAACATCAAATTTCCCAGCCTACCATTCTAATAACAGCAATATACAAAAACTTTACATCGGAGAGCAAGATCATACTAACGCAGGTGGCGAGTTTCATGCAAATTTGTAGAAGACATGTTACGAAACTGAGGTGGAGTAATACCACAAAAAACTGTTGGCACCACATTCTGTAACTGTGCTGACACCATATAATGTGATTGTGCTTGTCCCAGTTCAGTAGCATCCTGTCACAATTATGTCAATGTATTAACCTAACAAAAACTGCATGCCACTAATAGTAACTCAACAATGGGCGGTCGGTAATACATTTAAAGACTTGAGCTGACTACTATACTGCTACAAGTTTCATTATTTTAACCACAAGACAAGTTAGCTCCTATCCTAGAAAACTCTTTAAAAGATGTCTATGATAAGTTGCATCGAAAGTAACATTGAAAGTAAACTTCAGGTATAAATCACTTCCCCAGCTTAAATCAAACAGTTGAGGAATTTCACATACCAGTAACGGGAAACCATCCTCTGAACCAGTAATCACGGCTCCTGACTGGGACACCTGCACCATGCACAAAGCAAACTAGATTGACAACTATTCATGGGTGAAAATAGTTTCAAGAGCATCAAAAATTAAGATCAGTGTGAACCAACCAACCTTTCCTTTTCTCATTTTTGTGTTTCTGGTAGTTTCCTTCTCCTTACCAGCTTCAGCTTTTCTGGTAGGCTTGTCTATACTAGTCGTTAGTAACCCAACTTTAGACATAGTGTTGGCTTGATTATCTTCCTCTATGGCTACTGAGGCATTAACGCCAGCCCCACTTTCCACAGAATTATTCAAACTTGCACATTGCTTCAATGCTTCTTTAATGGCACACATTGCAAGATTGTAACTCTCTTGAGAAAGTGAACCCTCTTCACCCAATATTATGGCTCGTCGACACAGATTATTGTAACGACGGACCTTGGTTTGCACCTCATCTAATTTTTCACTAATTACATGCCTACTCCTGGCAGCATTTGTCCATCGTTGCAACACATACTTAGGTGGGATGCTGAATATGCCTGACATTTGTAGACAAACGATGGCATGCCGGCAAAGATAACCATTGTACTCAAATGAATGACATGAACAATATATATCTGATTTTGATTTACTCCATTCTACCATATAATTTGCATTGTCCTCAAAGTCCTTCACAGAATAGACTGTGGTTGTCTCATCTTCAGACTCTTTCTTAAGATGGCACGCAGCTGCTCCCAGTACTTCAACTTGAAATTTCTTGAATATTTCATGCGTGTACACAAGTGACATTTGCTTCTCAAAAGGTGATGGGGACTTCAAATCTGGTGTTTCATGCCATGCATCGAAATCTGATTTGGCTTCTTCTTCATACCTATCTTCAAGAATTATTTTATACTTTTCTACAAACTCTCTCAATGATGTTTCCCCATGCACATACTTGTCAAAAAAAGAATTCAAACTTTCAGAGCGTGACATAGCAGACAAACCAGCAAAAGAAACATTCCTCATGAAAATAGGAACCCAATATATGCGATCTTCATACAAGGACTGGACCCATTCAACTTCTCGCAAATGAAATTTGTCAAGCAATTTCAACCATCTCTTATCGAATTCGTCCTCTGTCCATGATCTGAAAACGCACTTATTGAATTTTACAATGAAATTATCATGCCACAGGCTCAAATATTCACGCTGCCTAAGGATTTTCTCCATTATGTGCCACAAACAAAAACAATGTCGTGTTTGTGGAAAGACTGCAGCAATAGCAGCTTTTATGGTATTATTTTGGTCTGTGAGTATCACATGAGGAGCTTGTTCCCCCATGGCTGTATACCAAGTTTGCAACAACCATACAAAAGTATAAACTGTGTCGTCTGCAATCAGTGCACAACCAAGTAATGTAGGTTGAATATGATGATTCACGCCAATAAACAGAACCAAGGGAATTTTGTACTTGTTTGAAAAGTATGTGGTGTCGAAACAAACTACATCACCAAAATTCTTGTAGTCTTCCATACCTTTAGTATCAACCCAAAAGACATTTCTCAAGTGATGCTCTTCATTAAAATCAATGGCATAGAAAAATTTTGGGTTCTCTTCTTGCATGTGCGTAAAGAGTTCAAGTAGTACTTGAGCATCTCCTACTTCTAGAGCCAAACTTCGTCCCTTGTCATGTTGGTTCCTCATGTATCCTTCTAAACAATCAATATTTGAGTATGCACCAAAGAGTTCAGATAATGAGGCCAAATTCTTGCGTCTACGTATGCGAGCATCATTCTTAAGCGTATCTTGCTTCCTGTGACTACGAAAAAAGTGTGCCTGAGCTGGTAGAAGCTCATGATTATGATCCTTCACAAAACTGTAAACATACCATTTACCATTTGGTTTTCTCTTCACATGCATGCTTGCTTTACACCCTATTTTAGGAGAAGGGCGTGGATTTATGGCACCATCTGACTGCTGTTTATTTCCATATCTTATGCATGAAAATTTTGCATCAATGAATTCTTTCGATGCCCTAGAGCGTCTACTGCTCAATTTAGCAGTGCCAAAGCCCACAGACTTGGCATACTCTTTGTAAAATGAATATGCAGCTTCATGTGAATCGAATTCCATATCAGCATGAGGTTCTAAGATCACATTACTTGATAGAATGCTGGAATCCATTGCTATAGGGGGAAATTAATATCGTCGTTTCACATTAATATCCGTATGCCATCATCTCAGTCTCTTCTATCCATGTCAGTCAATGAATGTGGCTGAGAATCCACCCAATGGAGGTGGAGCAAATTTTCCTGTTCACAACTTCATCGCCATTATACCTATAATAGTATAACAGAAATTAGAACAGAGAGTGCAAAGAGAAGTTGCAGTTAACAAACCACTTAATCACTCAAAATCTAACAAACTCTCAATGCCCAGAAAGAAATCAACGCCTTTATATAGGACAAGAATAAGCAGCAAGTAAAATCGCAAGCAACTGAGATAATCTGTGAGCTTACGTAGCTAGTTTACAGACGAATATCTAAGAGAGGATAATTAAAGCGAAATCTAGTAAAGATGCAAGGTCCGAAGATGAGATCTGATTAATTATCTAACGTGAAAATGAACAACGACATTAATCGAACACAGAAGCTTAGCATGAGTCTGAGAAATAAGCAATAAAAGCGGCAGCAGAAAGGATAACTTGAGACATGGAAATTGCACGCAGAAGTTTACAATACAAAATTAAACGGGAGGCAGATAATAATGGATGGTGATGTGGAAATGAATAATCTATAGTTATTGAAATACCTGAACTTTGGGCGAAGCAATTAGAAGTTAGGGTTTGTGGTCATAAAAGAAAGAGGGAAAGAAGAATTTAGGAATTTTTACATGGATTGGCGTTTGGGGCTCAGACGTACGAATTTGTGGGGAGAGAAGGCAAAAGGCACCGATCAATGAAGCATGACAATGGACCGGATCAGGCCCAGACTCGAGCCGAACTTAAAAGACCGATCAAGTTCAGAATATCTAAGCTAGAGTCCGATTTACTTTTTCTTAGTGTGTACTTGTTTGATAGATACGCAAAAGAGATGAATAAGTATGAAACGAAAAATAAAGTTTAATAAGCGGTTACGATTAAATAGCTTCTACTTTTATTTCTTATTTTTGGGTATTGCTCTGTTCCTCTCTATTATGAGAGGAATGAGAATCATTTCTAACTTTGCCATTATTATTTATTTCTACCCTATGACCAAAAATATTGTTTGATTTTTTTTTGTTTAGTAAGGTTTGGTATTCTTTAACTAATATTACATTATAATTAATTAAAATATAATTAATTAGTTACAATATAATTAATTAAAATATAATTTATTCATTAATTACATAATTAATTATAATTTTTAATTAATTAATTAATTACAATATAATTAATTATAATATAATTTATTCATTAATTATAATATAATTAAAATTTATTTCTCAATATTTTTTAAAAACTAACCATTATTAATGATAACGATAATCATTCATTCTCTTAACCAATCATCATAATTATAATGATAATATATATATTCTTATTTCTTACTATATTTATTCTCATTCTTCTATACGAATCAACCACCCCTTAACCTTTTAAATCTCGGATTGCTACTAAAAAGATGCCAATGCTCGACTTTTGCACATATTCTATGACCGGGCTTGCACCTTCTTCACGACCTTCCAGAGTTTTTCCAGGAACTTTTGTACCGCGATGCGCAAGGCGTGACATATCCCCGCCACCAACGCTAGTTTTGTCTTTTCTCCTCCCTTGTAATCCCAAAAAATTAAAAACGATGCCCGTGCTTACAAAAAACATAACCATCAAATGCTAAACGACAGCGTTCAGATCACGACCACTGACTTTTCGCTGTAGGGCCCTTAAAATTTTGTCCATACTACACTAGTATGCATAGAGGTACAACATAAAAGAAGTCCATAATAATTAGCATCGATTGCGACAACTCTCTTAACTGAACCGTGAAATCAAATCGTAAGATTTGCATACACTCAAGGGCATAACAATAACATTTTAAACGTAAAGTTTATTTGAGTTGCTTTCACGTTTAGCTGCTCTAATTTAATATTCACATAAAAGTCAAATCACATAACACTAGGCGTGTATTATCACCGTTACCAAAAATATAAAAAATAAAAAATAAAAAATGGACCTAGCAAGTTTACTTAAATATCATGATCAGACAGACGCCAGTTGGCCCTTGTACTTGAAGTTACAAGTAAAATTAGTACAGTAATGGATACACCGTGAAGGGTGGAAGCTCTTGTCGGTTATATATTATATATTTTATTATTGTGCAAGACTCCTGGAATCAGCATTCAAGCACATCCATTCCACAATTGCTCGGAGAATGGAAATTATTCTTCTTTTAGGGCAAATTCTGTATGGTAAGACAACTTATGTAGCTCCGTTTTGTCTATTGCTTACCTATGTGTGTTGATCATACGCTTCTTGCAAAGAAATAGGTTTTTGAATCCTTAGAATTCTAGTTTTGGTTAGCAAGTCATCTGATGGACAATACAAGAATAAAAATAGAACAAAAAGGTTGAGAAAAAGAAGACAGAAACGTCCGAATTAGAAGGCGACACCTTCAATATGTTGACACTTCGATTTAAATGTTCCACTCTTTATTGATTTAATTATATGGAGAAAATAAAGTAACTGACGCTCGCAACCGCAAATTAATTTGACAAGAGCTTTTATTTATTGGAGAAGATAAGGGACGACATTGTCATTTTCCAGCATAAAAATGATATCAGATGTTCATTATTTATGTTTTTGGTTAAGGATGTGGTAGTCAAAATAATACACATGTATGATGTATACGACAATTAAAATTTTGGGCCATTCTGCTTACTTGTGCGTTCGCCAATGTCTGAAACCAACGGAGCCAGTGCTTGCTTCTTTCTCCCCTCTCCTATCAGTCCCTGCTTCGTCTTTGAGATAAATACCAAGACTTGTAGCTGATTCGCTTCTCCCTGTTTGGTGTTTGGCTTCCCCTCTACTCTGCTATTTCTGTGTCGTTTTTCTTTTTTTTTTTTTAACACAAACCAAGCTACAAGTTTGTTTTTATTTCAAAGTAATTCTCCTGCTGCTCCGCTCTCTGTTCTTTCTCTGTTTCACTCATCGTTAAAATCCTAAAGAATTTCTCTGCAGCTGTAGTTCGTCCTCTCTGCATTAATTTGTTTCCTATATTTGTATTGTATTGTATTGGAAGAAATACAACCCCATTACTATCTATCTCTTGTAGATATTGTGTGCAGAATGGAATCAGATCTTGAACACCATCAGACTCATAACCAAGACCAGCACCAACAATATCATCCCCAAAAGTTGTCGAATTCTGGGTTGACAAGGTATCAGTCAGCACCGAGCTCCTACTTTTCTCATCTTTTAGACCGAGGTTTCTCTCAGGACTTCCTGAATAGGCCGTCTAGCCCTGAAACGGAAAGCATTTTCGCAAAATTTCTGGCCAACAACGCAAACACTACATCGCATCCAAATGTTTACAACATGAAGCAAGATACTACTGTTAAAGAGCCCTCTTCACTAGTCAACCAACCGGAGCAGCAGATTATGGCTTCAATGGATGATTCAAGGTTGCATCATCGACATCAACAGAGCAACACCTACTCTTCTTCTTCTGCCCGCAACTTTTATCAAGATCAATCCAGACCCCGTTTACCAGATCAGAACTTCTCCATCGCGATGAAAACAGGTGGTGGTGGTGGTGGAAACAATTCGAATCTAGCTCGACATAGTAGCTCACCAGCAGAGTTGTTCTCCAACATGAACATTGAGTTCGAAAACGGTATTGTCTACACTTCGTTCGTTAGTCTTCGGTTGCCATGAAAGAGTATTGAGTATAAAATTCTTTGTAGCTTATCTCCTTTCATAACTAAAACTGAAGGCTTTCCCTTTTTATCTTCTTATGCTTTTCGTCCAACCAATCAGTCTGATCCTATACTAAAATTCATCTGAGATGCGGCGACGATAGTGCTAGAAAAGGACAACAAAAATAAAGCAGTCTAAGTGTTCATTTGAAAACTTGTGTAGTGAATTGACACTTGGAACTTTTTTGAGTGTTATAATTTGATTCCATTCTTTGAGCCTTTCTGATAATCACACTCTGAACCAGCAAGTGGCACTTTAAAAATTAGTTTGAGGAATGGAGACCAAATATAATTTTAGAATATAGTATACCAAGTTGTTTGATTTATGGTTTTGTACTGCTAATAGGAGTCTGGATTTACTTATTCTTGGCATTCATTGTAATTCAACCACCTGCTTTCCGCGTTGAATGACCAGTTAAAAGTTGGGACTGGCAGGCTATGCGGTACTAAGAGACGCATCATTTTCTGCAACAAGTAGACCACCACCTTCATCTTCAGCCCAAATGAATCCAATTGCGGAGATTGGAAACAATAGCATGGGAAAAAATTGTCTCAATAATAACGATTTTGGTGATGGTCGTAGCAATAATTTCACCTCAGGTTTCGCTGTTGGATCATGGGACGATTCAGATATAACAGGAGTTGGAGATGATAATAACTCCCTTGCTCGCTTACATGAATTTGAAATTCAGGTGCCTCAAACGTTAGTATGACGACGCTTCATTACTCTTTTTTGATGTTTTGACATTTTCCGACTGTTTTCTGAACAGAATTTAGAGGAAACAAATCGTCCTCCTATGTTAGCTCATCACTTGAGTTTGCAAAAATCTTCAGCCGAAATGTCTGCCATTGAAAAGTATTTAGAGTTTCAGGATTCTGTTCCCTGCAAAATTAGAGCAAAGCGTGGCTGTGCCACTCATCCCAGAAGCATTGCCGAGAGGGTAAATTCTCTATCTACCGCAAGAACTTTATATTTCTGAAATCTCAAACAATGCTTTTTTTGGTTTGAACATAATGGACTTGGACAATTGTTCATGTCGTTCATTTTGTTACGTAGGTTAGAAGAACCAAAATTAGTGAACGCATGAGGAAACTGCAAGATCTTGTTCCCCACATGGACAAGGTAATATTATTTTAATCCCCAAGATGGTGGGTATGTTTTAGTGAAGAAAAGATGATCCCATGAAATTGGATTCTCAATTTGCAGCAAACAAACACAGCAGATATGCTTGAATTGGCAGTTGATTACATCAAAGACCTTCAGATGCAGGTCAAGGTACGTAACATGCCATAAATCTGCAGAGTAACCCTATTGTGCAATTTGATTTCTTATGTGCTCTCTGTTTTCAGGTCCTGTCAGAGAATCGTGAGAAGTGTGTGTGCGCAAGCAATAGGGATGGCTGAAATTTGTCCACGTGCCTGTGCTTTCATTTCGTAACTTGTACACGACTACTAAGAGTTTGCGAATAAATTATTATATTCAGAATATAAAAGAAATAACAAAAAAAATTAAGGATTTTCCATTTTGGGAGTTTCTACAAAAGCAAAAGCTCCAACTTCCCATGACAGATCTTCAATTACGGAATCCCTATTTTACTTATGTTCAAGGCCTTATAAGTTGCCTCTTAGGAGATACTTGACTTGGTAGAATAGAGGGGGTATAACTTATAAGACTAAAAAAATATGTATTTTTTTTTTGACTTGTACTCTTTTTACTTGCTTAATATGGAATATCTTGGTTGGCATAATTTATAAACTACTGTGTCACATGCAAAATAATAACTGCCTCCATTTAAAAAGAAAAGAGAAGCTTTATTAAGAATTCAGTCCAATATTACTCTATCTTATTCTGTTTTATGGAATCTCAGTTATTTATTTTGCAGGATTCACGTGAGACTCATGTGAGACCTGCATAAATAAAAAGTTGAGATTTATTAGACACAATAAAATATCATAATATTTAGCAGAAGATTTGGACTCCCTTATCAGTTGTTTATTGCAGTAAATTTGATGATCGGAGGAATTTAAGCAGAGGCAGACGAGAACAGAAGAACTTATCCTACGGCCCCAGCAGCGAATATCTGACTACCGACACTTGAAAAACAATAAAGAACCTATTGACTTTTAAGAACTTCTTGGAGAAAAAACACAAGTATTTGAACTTTTGAAAAGATTTTTTGTGAACATAATGTTTCCTAACATTAACTACGTACGACCTTTAAAGTCATGAAATTGGTCGGCGCCGTCCCTAACCTAAATTTTCTCTGTTAGATGTTGTCCACCCTAACTCTCATGGAGCCTGAGCCCACGTGAAGCTATCGGAGAATTCACCACTGACTCGTTTGTAACATATGTGACTAAAATGCTTACGTAGACTGGGAATAACAATTAGGTTCGAGTTTGACTCATCTAACTAAATTTGACCTAAATTTATGTTAACGAGTTTAGTTTAAGTTGATTTGATTTTAAGTATACATAAACTTTTTTAATTCAAAATTCACGCTAAGCTTGGCTCCTTGGATTTGGCCTAGTCCGAAGCTTGAATGATTGGTTACTTAGTCTCGTATCTTTCATTCACGTTCCTCCTCTCGCATACTAGTGCCACTCTTCCCTCCGCTGGTCCTCTCTTCCTTAGATCAATCGAAGCCTTTCACAGCATGTTCTTTTTATCATCTTTCATGACTGACATTGCACTACATTATCTATCTCCCAACCGACACTAGACTATATCAGACTTGGAAGAGAAGAAGCTCAATTGCTTATGTTTCTTCAATGTCTTGATTATTTCTTTCTCTTATTCGTCCAAGATGATCCCCACAAACCCAAAACGTACGCTTCTCTTTCTCAGTTTCCTCTTAATAACACATATTTGTTCGATTAGATTACTTTTGTATCTCTCTAATCGTAATTATTGATCGAAACTTTAACATTATTGTGCTGTGTATCGAGTTGGTAACTATAACTATCGAATTTTTTATTGCGACAAAGACTGGCGATTGGCATTTTGCAGTGTGAATATCATCTTCCATGGAGGTTGCTGGAGAGATGCAGATGAGCAAGTGGGTGTGGGTGATGGTATTCAGGCTAGGCTTTGAGCCTTTTCAAGCCTAATCATGTTCGAGTTCGGTCCAAAAAATTTGAACTTGATCAGGCTTAAGGTTTTGCTTAGATAGTGACTTGAGAGGGTTAAGTTGGGGTGTTCCATTACAGACTAGACTCGATTTGACCTATTATCATTTTTACTCATTTCCTTTAAAAATTTTGTCCACTTACTCAAATTCTTAAACATACAATATCTTTGTAATCTTACTCAATGTGTCTAATTCCACAATGACCATTGCATAAGACATATCCAAAAACATCAAAACCATTGAATTTCACTTGTTTTTTTTACACCAACCCATAATTTTGCATCTTATTTTATTGAAATAGGCTTGACAATAGTGGGCCTATAGTGTTCATAGAGTTCAAGACAATTTTAAAAAATCTCATATGCCCTTGTAATAACTTTTCTTTATGTTATATGAGAAATATATTTATTAATTTTCAACTTATGAAAGCTAAAAATGAAAGTCTTATCATTCAACATTTGACATTAGGGCAACATTAAGAACAACTTCTAAAGTGCTTTCCAAAATAAATGTGTTTGAAATTGAAACCTTAATTATTAGTAATAAGATTAAAAATGTTTTGGGTTATTGTCATGGTTCCTCAATTACCCTCTCTAAAGTTTAAACCCTTATTATTATGATTAGATCAATTTCCTAAGGATATTAATCTTTTTTTCCATCTTATTATTTGAATTATTAGTATGATTACATTTGAAACCTTAACTATCACTATTAGGGTCATTTATTTGACCTAATTACTTATACATTTTCATGTGCACTAGATCAAGGTTTTGATTCGCTTATAATGTTGTCCCTTATTTCCAATTTAATCATAATTTTTCATTAATAATAAATTTAATCATTATTGAAATAATACACTACATCTATTAATTTGTATAAGTAGAGAAAAATTTATGTGTAATATTATTTTTTAACTTTAATAAATGCAAACTAAAGTACCTTTTAAAAAACATGTTTAAACTACTTGTATTCACATGGTTGATGATATCAATATAGGTAACTCTTCACGTGGTTTTGTAAGCTTTCATATGCTTAAATAAAATTAATTTTTATTTTCATAAATTGTATAATTCATAAACAATAAATATGAAAATTTTATTATAAATTTTTCATTTCAATTTTTCATAAGGAGTGGAAGTATTATTCAATTTAGGATTACAAGATAGCAAGAGGAGAAGATAGAATAAAGAGTAACTCCTTTCATAGTTCTATTGTCATTTCTTTTATATGAGTTTGTATGTATGTGTACTTGTTGAGACCCGATTCGGGAACCGGATCCCAACCGGTAAACAGAAAACGGGGCAAAACAAAGATAGCGAAAAATGGAAAACGAAGCGAACGAAAACAGATTCTTTTCGAATTCAGAGCGGAACGAAACGGACCCGACATTCGAAATTGAACCAAAACAAATAACCGACATCCGTGAACAAAAATCTTAGAAAACGAGTATAAGTCGTTGCGTTGGAAACCTTAGACTAACTATTCCGAAATCCGGTACAAATTTTTTTTTTCTAATTCATTCCTTTTCACTTCTTTCATATTTATTCTAACAAGAACCAAATAATTTCCACTCTTGGAA
>JANZLC010000008.1:20449389-20464910 GCA_026413385.1 Erythroxylum gracilipes | reverse complement strand
CAATAACACCCATTTTGAGTTTACAGTTGAAAGTTGAAATGTTAAGTTAGGATTGTCGACAAAAGAATTCCAACCTTTTGGTCAATCTGGCCAACAATATTCATCATGACCAATCATAATTACTCCTTATAATTTGCCTCCATAGATGTGTAGGAATGGGTCATATATATTCTTGATAGTAATTGTACCAGGGCCTACAAATTCAAAGCATAAAATTGATGTATTCTTACAACTGTTGGTATCTGAATTGTATCATCTTTGGGAATTTGATGTGGAGACATATGATGTGTCTCTTAAACAAAATTTTTTGTTAAGAGCAGCTTTGATGTTGATTATTAGTGATTTCCCTACGTATTCTATATTGTTTGGATGGAGCACAATAAGAAAATTGGCGTGTTCTTACTGTAGCAATGATTCTGATGCGTTTATCTTCCTAACTGGGCCAAAACATCTTGGTTTAATAACCACAGGAAATTGCTTCCTCCATATCTGTAGCACCCACTACCGCGACGACCTGAACCCAATATTGATGCTAATATCCGAGTCCGTGCCCCGCGAGGGTGGCATGCTAAAGCAATTAATCATTCAGAAATCAGTACAATTTTTTTGAAATAAAAAACATAATATGCGGAAATTGAAACTCAAATTGGGCCCATAATCATTCATAAAAATTATCAATCAACACAATGGTCAATAGCCATTTGGGCCCCTTTCACAATTACAAAACACTTGAGTCAATTCAAAACGCAAATTTATACAAAAGATGCGGAATTTATAATTCAATACAAAATAAAGAAATGTAATGCAGACGTGAACTGTACTCGACCTCTATCCTCTACTTAAATGCTATAGGTATACTCTCGTTAGCCTAATGGGGTATTTTTCTGATCCCAAAAAAGATTTAAAAATTTTGGGTGAGTTTTGTGAACTCAGTGAGTGACCATCATCGATGGTTCACCTAGTCACATAACACATAATTCACACATCTCACATTACTTCATATTTCACATTATTTCATATTCAATACACTTAATCATTCATATTATGCATGTGCAATGCACATGAGACTCACTTTCCATTTGTCATTTTGTTGTGACTGAGTGCCTTTTTCACAAGCAGATATCCCTTAGTGGATATTGAGTTGGCCCATATCCCTTAGTGGATATCGAGATGGGTCAGATAATGTCCTATATCCCTTAGTGGATATCGGGTACATTTACAATTGAGTGTGAGGCTTTTATCATATATCGAGCTTTAAGCTCTTTTTCACTGGCGACTCCAATCACAATTGCCTTTATTTTTCATGCTTTCATATAATGGAATGCATCAATCACATATGATCAATCAGTCACTTTCACATGTCATTGGACCTTAGTCCGAAATTTAACAATCAAATCTTGTATCATGTATTTTATTTAATTCACATACATGGAGCACTTAAATATTTCATTCACACATCACATTTATAACATCATCCAGTAGTCAATTAATACAAAAATTCAAACAAAACAAACATTAAAATGAGACCATCTAGGTCTACTCATAGTACGCTCCAAAATAGCATGTGCTTTCAAATTCTGGATATGCCTATATGCAGATGTTTAACCTGCACATTACAATTTATGCAATACACTATTCACTCCTGTTATAAAACTCATTTATGGCCAAATAATTATATAGGTTATGTACAATGCATGTTCAATGACAATCCCGAGTATATGTTCTAAATCGTATACTAAGCTCATTCCCATTTCATAATTCATATATGTCTGTGTGAACTTAGGTTTACACTTCATTTGTGCATGATCTTTCTAAATTCTCCTTTCACTCTTTACCTTTTGCATGTGTCTAGCTTATTCATAAGCTTACACCTCAAGCACACTTAGTTACTTTATATCATAAATTAATTTCTTGTCATCTCTTTTCTAACCTTATATGATCTCATAATGTCCAAATTCTCATCTAATAGGAATTCAATTGAAAATCACATAATGCGAACTCACAAAAATGGATTCTAGAATATTTATACCCAAGCATTTTTCTAAACTCCATAAACTAGAATCCTTCTAAAAATCCAAAGATTCAAATGGTCATAACTTGATTCTTCACCAAATAAAGAGATCTTTAGCTCAAATGGAAGCTCTTTTCTTCCTCTTACTTTTTCTCTTCTTGAACAACTTCAAAATCTCTCTTGAAAGCTAAGGAATTTAAAACCCTAGCTTGTTTTCTCTTCTTTCTCTCTCTTTCATTCCTTTTTTTCATGTTTTCTCTCTCTCTTATCTCTTTTCTCATTCACACAATTTTCTTCTCTAGAATCTTCTCATTTATGTTTTTCTTCTCTATTTATAAGCAAGACAACACTTCTTCCAATTATGCCCTTAATGATTAAGAATTGTCTCATTTGCCCTTCCATTTATGCCTTATGTATTTTATACTTAAGTGTCTTGTCAACAGTACCCTTGAACAATCTAACATAACACTTCCTTCAAGAAAAGGTCCCCCATTGTCTTAAGTTTCTAATGTCTCCAAAATCGTTCAATTTGGTTCAGTAATTCAAAAGATATACTTCAAACAATTTTGGACTGCTCTTGTCCAAAATAGTATACTATGCACAACTTCCATCTGTAATTTGAAAGTCTAAGAGATTGACTTAAAATTAACTTTCTTCAAATTATTTGTAACTCTATGTCTCTAGTTTACCAAAAATAAAAAATCATCTCATTTGGATCAATAGAGCTCCAGAAATCATTGAAATACTGGATTAAGTTCAGTGGAATATCACCAGTTCATATCCTTTAAGAGCACACTCATTGTACTCATCCCATGTTTTTCACTCAATCTTTCTTATTTCATTTCATATAGCTTCAATTTTTGGTGGAGATGTAGAGCAATGTCTTACGAATCCAATAGTTTAAGAATCAGATCATTTGGAGGTCTAATGAAGAAGTTATGGTCAAAAGAAGCAAACATGTTTATAGCCTCAATCAAAATGAACCTATTTTGGCGCGATTTTCATAAATTTCACAAACAATGTTAGATTGATGGAAAGAGGACTTCTAGATCTACAACTTTTATGAAGACCTCAAAGACTAGATCTATCTCATGACTTTTGTATCATCTCACTTTTATATCATCTTACTTTTGTATCGTCTTACTTTGCTTTGTCTTACTTTTGTATCATCTTACTTTCACTTCATCATAATTTCACTTCGTCTTACTTTTGTATCATATTACTTTCACTTTGTCTTAGAATTTCATCTTAAAACTTCATCTTAGAAGTTCGTCTTAGAAGTTCATCTTAAAACTTCGTCTTAAAAATTCGCCTTAGAATTTTGTCTTAGAAATTTGTCTTACTTTTGCTCTCTCTCTCTAGAACATCTTCACTTATAAAGATCATAACTTTTGACTCTGATGTCAAAAAATTCCATACTATATACCATTGGAAAAATAAAAGAAAGATCTATAACTTTTCATAAGGCAACATTGCTAAAATATATTTATATCAATCCCAAATTTTCCCCTAAAATCTGAAGATGAATTTTCCATTCATAAACCAATGTACTGCACCCAATTCTTAACTTCATAACAAATTTTGAGATTCTTAGAGACAGAATTTAAATTCTATTTCTTCACAAAAAATGTAGCCATACATTTATAGTTTAATTCAAATTAAGAATCATCTCGTTTGGATTACTAGAGAAAAAGTTATGGCTAATAGACCAAAGCACACTCAGTGAACATTTTTCCATATCACAACCAAATTTATTTCTAAATCTTTCCTTATCACAAGTCATACCAAGATCACTCTTTCAACTCTCCCTACTTCTCATTTTTAATAAAATCATATTTATCATCAATTATACTCGGAAGTTGTCAATAAATTCATATACTACATTTTTATATGCAAACATTCAATGTCTATGTGCATATATGCTATCATTATGCATGAGCAAGAAAATGCATTTCCTTAATCTCTCTTTGAGCTCCCATGTACTGAAATTTCGGGTCCTAACCCTTAATATGAGGATGGGATGTTACAATATCATTCATTTAGACACAATAAAAAAAGTTCATTAAGAATAGGATGATACAAACACTTCCACCCCCTTACAAAGTTGGTGAAGAGATATTGCAGGAGCTTGATGAATTAAGGTTACTAAAGTTACATAACTTGAAGCTGAAGAAGTTAATAGAAGCATTAGTAAAAACTTTAATTGGAGAAACGAAGTATCTTTTGGGATTTGCCATATTGAAAAAGTAATTTGATATGTCATAATCTATATGTGATCTATATTAAAAAATTATTGTGCTGAACACCATAATGAACATTAAAGGGAGGATAAAGGATAATGCAAAATCACAAGTTGATTTGAAACTTTTTGTAAAAGGAATGAATTAGATAAAGATCTTTGCACCGGTAAATATCCAAAAGCATGTTACACTTCGAATAAAAAATAAAAGGAAATTTTGTGTGAATAGTGAAAAGTCTAAAGTTTCTCGATAGTTATGTTTCAAACTTTGCAAGTTGTGTGGACATGAGGAAATACAAATTATTTAGGATGAAAAGTCATGATTGTCATGTGTTTACACAAAGGCTAATTCTAATTGCATTTCAGGAATTTCTACCAAATAAGGTTTAGAAGCTATAACAAAATTAAGTTTGTTTTTCAAAAGCTTAACATCATCTGAAATAAAGTTGGTTGAAATGGGAAAACTAGAAAGGGAAATTCCAGTTGTCATTTGCAAATTGGAAGAGAGTATGGAGCATCTACCCATACATTTAGCACATGAGACTAAACTTGCTAGTCCGGTTCAATATTGATGGATGTAATATAGGTATTTGTATCACTTGAAGAAAAACGTCAAAAACAATGCTAGAGTTAAAGGTTCAATATGTAATGTTTATTTAGTGGAGGAAGTAAGTACATTTTGTTCACATTATTTTGAGCTGCATGTGCACACAAGAGAGAAAAGTTTCTCGTAATAATGATGGGGGAGAAACGAGTAATTTTGATGGTAACTTATCCATTTTTATATATCCAGGATGAAAATATGAACATTCAACAAGAAGAATGTTAACAGCAGAAGAAATGGAGGCTACATGTGAGACCTTCTTTTCAATGTTCGATAATCATCACAATTTCGCAACTTTGGCAACATAAATGTGGCACATTGTTGCAAGTTGTAAGGCTCTTTTAGAATATGTAGTCATGAAACCAAAGCTAGAATTATTAGTGGAAACCTTGGGTCTTATGTTGATATTGTAACATTATTATGGTGCTTTAACGTTACTTGGAAGGCTGTGTGACAAGGTTGGACATAATTGCATGTTATGCTTGGTTAATTAAATTGAACGTTAATCTTACATGTCTTGACCATTATTTGGACAACCTTGGAGTTTGTAAGGTCCTTTCGGTACCTGTGCTCCTTTGGTGCTGGGTAATTATTAAACTATATGTTAGGAAGTGGAGCTACATTGGTGGATAGCTTGTAGATGATGTATGGACGGTGGTTGCATGGTTCTGCATGGTGATATGGCCGAATCTGGTTAGTTGCATGAATATTGGCATGATGTAAGGACACCTGGCCTTTGTCTTGCATGGGAATAGCCGTAAGTCATATGGGTGTGTCATTTTATTACTTAGGCAGTTAATATATTGACTATCCAAAGTGGTTGTAACTATCTAAAATGTCCCAACTGTTAAGGGCCTTATCATTTAAACGTTGTTGTCTGTTGGGAAGTCATTTTATATATATGTATCATCCCTCCAAACCAAGGGGTTGTAAGTTTATGTATCTAATACTTCAAATATTCTACAATATCCCAATAGCTGATTTAATAACATTACTTACGTTAATTGTCCCATCTTTTGAAGCTTCATATACCATTGTCCACGAAACAAATCCTCTAAAGCGTTGTTCTTCATTCCTAAGTGGTGAGATTTAATTCATTGTAAAAGGCAACCCTTTTGTCCCTTAGTAATGTTAATTTTCGTTACTATTAGATGATAACGATTCCCACGAGATATTAGCACAATATCCTTACTTGATTGTATCAGCTAGCGCAACAGAATACTGTTAGTATAGCAATCTTAGATGATAAGATAGAATTATTTTGTATTTCAAATGATGTACAAATTGTGTATAAATACACACACTACTGTATACAACGGGAAGTATTCAATAAGATCCAAATACATTTCTTTATCTTTGACTATTACTTCCTTAAGCCAGCCATAATGATGTCTTTACGTGAAAATATTATGCTCCATTAATAGCATGTACAACGTTGGTTTCGTTTCTTACTGAAGGAGTGATATTTTGCTAAACCAAGTGGGAATATTTGGTTGCATTACGGGCCAAAATTGTTGGGTTTTGCTAGCCTAACAAATCGACCCTGTAACAAGTTGGTATCAGAGCTATGTTTGGGAAATTTCTGGGTATTTGCTACATTTGAACATACCATTTTTTATGGAAATGGTGGGCAATCAAAACCTTGAAGCCATTAGAGAAAGGCTTGATAGGTTAGAGCATGGAATAGGGGCATTCTAGAAGATGAAACACAAAATTTGTTTGCTCTTTTAGATCACTTGGAGGAGGCAATTCAAGCATTTCATTATCGAATGGATTCAATATCGGCATAAACAAATAGAAGAATGGGAGTTTAGAGGATGCTTTAGCTCTTATTAGGAACAATGGTGCTATGAATGGTGGTAGCACATGGACACGATTAAAAGTCCCGGATCCTAAGCATCTCAATGGGGTAAGACATGCTAAAGTTCTGAAAAATTTCGTTTCGGATGTGCAACAATATTTTGAAGTGGCTAGGGTACCGGAATGTGACAAAATTTGTTTGGCCAGCATGTATTTGGTTGGAGATGCGAAATTATTGTAGCGTGGGAGACTTGACGGTAATTTGAATGTTAGACGTCCTGGAATAGATACGTCGATAAAAGTTTAGTGAAGGATAATATTTTCTGTCGATAAGTTTAGCGGCGGAATGTTATATGTCTGTCGATAAATTTAATGACGGATCTATAACTTACCGTTGGTAAATTTACTGATAGAATATTGTGATTCCGTCGACAAATTAGCGATGAAATATTCTAAATTTATCGATAAATTATTGACTGAAACACAAAATTTTGTCACTAAATTTACCGATGATATACAAATTTCTGTCGCTAAATTTGCGACGAATTCATTATAGTTGTCGCTATATTTTACCTAAGGTCGTTTTTCTGACGACACTTTCTGTCGGTAATTTTTGTCGCTAAATTTGTTTCCTTACAAAAAATCTTTATTTTCTGTCGATAATTTCTGTTGCTAAAACCTATTTTTCTTGTAATGTGTGAGACATAGTTGAGTCATCTCAATGATTATATGATATTATATAATCTACTTTAAAATTTATTTTGATTTTAAGAAGTTAGACAATACATTATTTTGATTTTTTTCTTATTGGGATATTATTATCAAAATTGCACATTAGTTTATTTAATATTATTTTGTTGACATTACACATAAAACAAGTTCTTTAATTTTTCTTGTACAAGAAAAATCATTTGCAAAGGCATAAAATTTAATAGTTTATTAAATCGTTAAAATAATTATAATTAAATATACAATAAATAGAAATATTTTAATTACTTGCTTACAAAATCAACCGTATGATAACTAAATATAAATAAAAAAGATGTTTAATTACCTTTTCTAATATTTGATATTAAACACGTACATAACCATTAACCCGTCTAATCTCATTTCTAGTGATTGTATACTAAACATGCATGATCAAGAATTTCATTTCTATTCCTTTTTCTTATTATTTTTTATTTTTTTATTCCAATTCCTTTATCATTGGTTACCAAGCGAACACCCTATGAGTTATTTTATATGAAATATTAATTTAGAGAGGTTAAAGAAAAATTTAATACGACTCCAAGATCAAATTATCCTAATTCAAATGCGTAATTTCCCCCAAATATTAATTTTCATGAACATTGTAAGCATCCATAAATATTCATTCTTAAAAATATCATATATCATATGTTTTATTGGCACTGCGAATATTTATTTATACGAATTTTATATATTAGGTGTTTTTTCTTTTTATGTGCATGAGAGAACTATAAGATATGTGTTAAAATTCTCTAGTTGACTAGAACTAAAATTCTCAAGTTGATCAGAAATGTGAACTTACGAGTAAGTTAGTCCAGGCCATTAGAAAAGGTTGCAAATGCTCCCATTCCATGATATAGATTTACATATGTTCAGCAGTGCTCTGATAATTGAAAACGATTATTAAAAAAAAAAAAAAACCAACCAGAAATAGCATAAATAAGTATGCAGATTGTATTGGAGTGGGATATATTCCTACAAACAAGCTGCAATTGTATGCTAAGACAATGGTACATGTATCGGGACGTAGTAGGCAGGAATTAAGCTTAGAGCATAGTGTCAGATCTTGCTGGTAGCCTTCTAAAGAAGTTGAGGGGCACAGAAGGAAGCCTGTGGCGGAACCTGGGATGTCTTAACATGTAAATGCCAATTACAAGAGCAACAACTTGGAATGGAGTAACATAAAGGACTATGGCGGCAATCAAGCAGAACATCACGAATAGAGTTGTTGCCCTTGGGTCTCTCCAACTCAGCAACGACTGAAATCTTTCCCCTTGAGTTGCCAGGTCACCAACGACAGTCTGCACCCTCCCTCCTATACTTCTCAAACGGTCATATCGCATTCTAACAATGTCAGATGACTTGGTAGTTGGGAATGTGTCAAATTCTTCATCAAGTTCGTCAGGATGAGCTGTATCAGCACGGGATAGTCGAGCGTCCATATGAGGAGGGTGCCTTGGTCTCCATCGGTAATTCCATATTCCAATTAGGAATAGGTATAGGAAAACTGTTGGGAGTATCAACTCAGGATAAAGAACCAATATTATGAAAAGAATGTGAATTAGGATAGTAGTAAGAGGATTCTTCCAATTGCATATCTGATCAAACCATTTCCCCACAGCAATCAGACCACTTAGAACTTCCATAATTCTGAAAAAGTTAGCTTTGCTCCTTCTCATGCTCCACATATGGGAATCTACATCTAGCATGTATTCCACAACCTCTTTCCTCAAAGGAGGCTCAGCCCTGCTCAACCTCATGGAGACAATCTGCATCGCTTGGTACCTCAAGCTATCAAGCTGAATTACAGACAAGGGATGGATGTAATGCATTTTGGGTAACAATGGATGCGAGTACATATGCAACATATTTATCAATGAAGAGCAGGTGAACCGTACAGCTAATTGGACTTCTCCCATCTTCTTCACTCCAGATGAATGCAAGACTAACAGAGGATAGAAGTGCGTGTAAATTCTCTCAGCTTCAAGAGTTGAAAGACGAATCCTCACTTTACCGATTCTAGAGTCCTTCCCACCACCTCCTCCTCCTCCATGTATGTGTCCATTATCAAAAACTCCAATCGTTATCACTGTACATGGGTCAAAAACTTCCCATATGTATTGTTCATTCCACTTTGGACTAAAGCTATCAACAATTGTCCTAGTTCGAACCCATTTCCGCCCGTATTTAGCTACACAATAAGCATCTGTGGTTCCTCGACCATCCTTGTTCTTCATAGGCATCAGCCCCACAGCACTAATAATCCCTACCTCCAAAATTCCTATGCTGGGCCTCCACAATTGCTTAGCTGTTGGCCTCAGGTCACTGCTATAATGTGTCGACTCGTCCAAAACATGATATCCACCCTCCAAACAAACTCTCAAATGAATCCTACTGGCAAACTTAATCTCCCTCTTTTGCTCCCCATCTGTTATCACATGCTTCTCGAGATTAAACCACCTCGCGTTGACTGGCTTATGGTCCAGTCTCCTCTGTACTACTGGCAAAGGGATCACACACCTTCCTATAATCTCATCTTTGTTTCCAGCTCTATCTTCCACCGTCAAAATCAAAGGCTCTTCAAAAGGTTCAGCTACTACAAATAACAAATCCTCGTTCCACATTGGATTGAGACTCTTACTTTGAGATATCCTGGTTTTTAAAACTTGGTTTCCCAGTGTAACCTTCACAAAAGCCTCCGGGAACCTACTTTTATCACTTGGTAGCAAGTCCTGAGCTTCAATCACATTGAGTCTAACATACCAAAGCTTTGCTGAGAGATACACTTTGGATCTGATGTTTGCAACTCCATCAGGACCAACAGACGCTGCATCAGAATGCCAAGCATCAGGGAATGCCTCATCAGCCTGAGTTCCCATCCAAACTGCAAGCATAAGCTCCCCCTTCGCTTTATCTGATTTTCGATCTTCCAATCTATACCACTGTGGTGCTAAAGGGCTATCCGGTGGAACACGTTTAGGAACTTCATGAAGATCAAACATAACCCTACCGATCAAATCATCTAGAACAACATCTTTATCTTTTACAAGCACTTCCAAGACTGAAGCTTGAATTCTGTCCTTCGAAAAAGCAAAGACCTGATTCCATACAGGGTTGGAATTTTTCTCAAAATGCTTAGTCTTTCCCTTATAGTTCCCTAGCTTCACCTCGACATAGGGATCACAGCTGCCCGTAACATCTTTTCCAGGTAAATCCTTGGCCTTCACCACCCGAACATAAAGATATTGCATCTGCTCAACGAGGTCATAAGTGCAGGATAACTTGTCACCTGCGATAGCCCCAGCCCCAATATTCGGCGAGGTCTCCTTTAGAGCAAAGTCAACCGGTTGTGGTAGCTTCTGCATTTTTTCCTTCCCTAGTTTCCACTAACAAATTTGAAGATGTGTTAAGCAATGACGACTTGAATGAGAACAGGTGTGAATTTGTCAGTCAAGAATGTAAGCTCATGATTGAAAATAGCTTGAAAGATCAACGGGCAAACTCTATTTCAATTTATTATCAGACAAACTTGAATCACTAAACTCGGTGGTGAATACAAAAGGAAAACTAAGGAGTAATTCTTTCTGCTAAAAGATCAAAGGGCTAAAAAATATTGAAGCAAAATGTAATATCTAAACCTGAAACTTCAATATATTAAAGGAACTGAAAGAGAACACAAAGCATTAGAGGCTTCTAATTATCAAACAGAACGGATTACTTAACAGGGCAACAGAAGAAGTTTGAGTTGAAAGCCCTTGACCAGCCAACACTAATATCTACAAAACCGGAGCAAGAAAGCTCGAATCTTGTATATATGCTACTTGAAGATTCCAAAAGGAAGAATAGTTAGGAGAAAGCTGTTGCGTCTGCAGTGAACATTTTGGCAACAACTAAAAGGGAATGGAGCCCAAAGAAATGAATGGTCCAGTTTTGAAACAATGAAACAGCAGATTACAGTAAGGAACTGACAGGCAGGAACCTATAGAGTTGAAGAAAAAACAAGAATCGGAAATGTGAAGCAAACTTTTATTTTTATTTTTATTCAAAGCTACGAAGAGTAGTTTAGGCGGAGTATACGGAACAAGAAACTGAAGTTAGATGCATTGCCAGTAGGTGTGTGTATTGGCGGAGCTAATATTCACAGAGGTAGGTTTTAATTGATTTCTGAAAATAACAGCTAACCAATAGTGTACGAACATCATAAATGTTTGTAGCAATCAGCAGGGCAAGTAGATGTGTGATGATGCTATATTTTCATTGTGGAGTGGAGGAAAATATACGCAGTAAAGAGATAGATTGTGACCCAGAAACAAAGAAAGCCAAATGGGAGAAGAAATATTTGGTTGATTGAGAGTTAGAATTAGGCGAGATGCAGTTGGGACTTAAGATTCTTTAGGTAAGACTAAGATCACCCCATCATATCTGCATACATCTGTCTACATATCCACTTTATATATATCAAAAGGAGATAGATAATGCAGAGGATGGGAAGAGAACCTAGAAGACTGAACTTATCGGACTGGGGGTGAGACTGAGTCACCGTCCCCAACTATTCACAACTTAAATATAACAAAAAAACGATACGAGTAGACAAAATCTGCTTTTTCCATCATTAAACAAATATAAACTTAATTAGGGAAGCACATGAACGAACAATGGCTGCGTTGGTTTGATAAATCAATGTCTGGGAGAACTCAGGTACAAGTGCGAGGACCGTGGTCGGTTTAAGGCACAGGAATGGGTCCTCGTTCTATGCTGGGCATGCTTTTCTAGTATTAAAATTACCTCGTTTGTAGTCATGTCGTTTTCTTTGAGTCCCAAGTGTAAACAAACTTAGTATGTCCTCGAATTTATCTTACAATAGAAGTGTTAATAAAAAGAAAAGAGTTTTGTACAACAAATGAATCCGGGAATATCAAAACATGACTGTTGATTTGATTAAATTGGTAATAATAACGAAATGTATGAAGTGATGAATACTGTTAAAAATAGCCAGTACGGTCGGTCATTTCCAGACGGGATCGGACACCAGAAAAGAGGTTGACGTAGTCCAGCGCCTAATTTCGATCTGTTTCAATCTATATATATTATTAGTTGGATTTTTGTTGAAGGCCATATCATACACACTCATTGGTTTCTTTGACTTAAGTGAGAAAATTATAAAGGCCTTCTTAGCAAGCATATCGAAAAAATAGGTATAGTTATCTTAAGGTCAAGGATTGGACATCTTATTTTTCAAGGTTACGATGTTTAGGTGCAGTGCACGAAACAAGAAACTGAAATTAGATGCGCTGACAATATGTACATGTATTGTTGGAGCTGGTCGACACGAGGTTGTTCTTATTTTATTTCTGAAAACAACAGCTAACCTATAGTGTACAAACACTATAAACGTTTGCAGCAATCAGCAGGTCTAGTAGATGCGTGATGGGGAAAAATATACATGGTAAAAAGAGATAAGACTCTGACCCGAAAACAAAGAAAGCCGAATGGGAGAAGAAAGCTTTGGTTGATTAAGAGTTAGGTGAGGTGCGGTTGGGACTTGAGATTCTTTAGGTAAGAGTAAGATCACTCTCATCATCCCTGCATATATCTGTCTGCATATCGATTCAACATGAAGGAAAAAGGTAAAAGGAACGGTACGAGGGCATTTTAACTGATACTGACGCAGTCCCGGTAACAATGAACATTCTCCTTTTAATGCATTTGTTTTCCATTTCTGCCTTCTGAGGCAATCAGCGTCAGGTTTAAATTTTGTGTCTGCCACTTGCTCCGCCCTCTCTTAAAGTCTTCATCCGCCAATTTAATGCCCATGTCAAGTGGCCATTCGATATTATTATAGCTATCTCACCTATCCTTTGTCGTGTGGGTACATTTGATTATGCTTGATCGTTAGCTAGAAGTAGGATGTTCATTTCATTCTCAGAAACGAAGTAACCATCTTTTATGCCATCCGAATAGACATCTCAGTTTTGTTTCATCGACTGAAATCTAGGCAACTTATACTCGAAAAGTTTTTAGTTTTCTCTTAGGCTCATTTAATTTGTTCCCTTGGTTCAATAAGTGAATTCCATATCCAAATGTTGTGATGACCCCGCACTAATGGTATAGCTTTTCTAATTCAAAACTCAGCCATGTTCATGGAAGTGCAATTGGTCTTTTAAGCACTAGTACAAGATCTTCTGGCGGCCGGTGGAAACTGTTACACTTGTTCATCCTGTGTCCTTGCTCTTTGGTCCCCATTCTTCGAATATGCCGTTGTGTGCATCTTTGTAAATATTGATATTTGATGTGGAGAGCAGTTCCATTACTACAATCCAATAAAGAAATACAAATTAGCCTCAACCAATAGTAAATTTGGCATATGAGACTAGTAGTACAAAATCAATTTCTTGAATAAGTTGATGAAAATAAAATACACCTAAAAGTACAATGACTACTTAGAAGAGTATTATAGAGTGTTGATCTGTCAGTAATAGTTGATAGAGCAAATACACACAACAGATGGTAAATTGTGTGTGACTTAACAAAAATTTGCAAGTTACTTTAAATTTATATAAAGATAGGGGCCTGTTAAAATTTAAAAACAATAGGAGCCTGTCAGATGATAGAATTCTATTAAAGACAAGAGCTTGTTAGACGATGAGAGCCTGCTAAACGATAAATCCTATTAAAACAATTTAAAACAAAAGGCGCATGTTAAAATTGAGAAAAACCTCTTGCAAGTTGAAAACAAAAGGAGCCTATTATAAAAGTAAAGGAGTATCTTACAAAAATAACAACACAAAAAATATACTGTAGAAATTTAAAAGTTAAAAAGAGAAAGATGAATGACGCAGTCGATTTATACTGGTTCAGTTTATAACCCAAGCCTCGTCCAATCCCTAAATATCTAACTTGAGTATTTCACTAAAATCTCAAGTAATAATTAGATAAGTCTCTTCAAGCTTACAAATACATATTTTTTAAGGTTCTCTAACCTTCCAAACTAGTAGTATTTAGCTGACCTCTATAAGCTTTCAAAAAATGAAAATGTAATTTGCTCAATATGAGCTTCAATGATCTCTCTCAAAAAGATTTTTCATTTTCTAAAGCACAAGAGATTTGATAATGATATCACTTTTAAGAGAATTGATGCTATAGATGTATTTTAAGAGTTTGATCTATTTTCGCAAAAACAGTGGCTCTTCCTTGAGTAGGCATTTCTTTCAACTGGTTATTGTTTCACTTATATTCTTAGTCAACTGGATGGATTTAAATCTGAATAACTTCGATGTCATCTTTGCCAAAAATCTTCCAGTGATTATAGGGCTAATATACGACTTTCATAATGAGTAGGATCCTTTTGAATAAATCATTTTAAGTTAATAAAGAAGGTTCTTGGAAGAAAGAAAGTGTATTTCTTATGATTTTATTTCCTTTTGAGAATTAAACTGTTAATTGTACAAGGAAATAGATCTAATTTAAATTTTGAAATATTACGACATTATCATCAAAATCATTAATAATAAACCTTGAGTTAACAATCTCCCCCCTTTTGATGATGACAAAAAATAAAAGATATATTTTCAAAATTCAACTAATAATGAAGTGTTTCAAAATATACTTGTAGACTTTATAAGTTCTTACTGATTAGAGAGAGCCTTTCCTTTCTTAGTAAAGAGCCTATTGTTAACAAATCATAGATTAAAATTTCACATATTCAATTAGTAGCATATATAAAAAATTCACTATGCTCACAAATCATGCAAGTAAAAGTCATGTAAGTATATCATATATCTTTTAGCAAAATATATCGTCATCTTAATTCTCCCCCTTTGTCATTGTCAAAAAGTAGAGGGAAAATAATGAATCAGGAAAAAATAACAACAAAGTTATTGAAGAGGTATACAACATGTCATGCTTAAAATCATGTAAGTGTAGGAAAATCTCGGTGTGTGCATCACATGCACACGGGTGCGGAAAACAAAAAGTTTTGTGCCTGGACGTTCCCGAAAGCCAGGATCCATGTGTCTATAGAGATTATCACTGACATTAGAATATGACATCCATGTGATGATCTCATAGTAGGTCATCCAATGTACTTACTACCTCTAGTAAGCATCCACATGTCAACTCTA
>JANZLC010000008.1:20422435-20441007 GCA_026413385.1 Erythroxylum gracilipes | reverse complement strand
AAACTGTAACTGAAGAAGATAAAGTTACATGTAAATACACTTGCTTTCTAGGGCACTATATTTATATAACTCCAACAGGATTGCCGTACAAAGGTGGGCGCGACTTGTAGTAAAAGTTCGAGTCCAAGGCAGACCTTTGTGATAGTTACCATCAGACACTCTCCAACACTCAAACTACTGTATTTACAAATCAAAAGTAACTCAAGACACACAACGACAATGTTTATAGGATAAAACACTATAAGACTCATATTACAAAGTAAAAGGGGTAAAGGAATCCCAAAAAAACGAAGGCACTCCACCTAATTTACCCAATTAGGGTTGAGAGTTTCAAGGAGAATCCAAAAAGACTATAGTAGATCAGGGAGCGAAACATGCAAGTAAGATCAAATCTTCAATTTCTATTGTTCATCTTTCATATTTCACACTAGCAAACGTCTTTACTACGAAGTGATAAGACTCTTTCTCGCGTCTCATCTTTTATAAAAACATCAGTTGAGGGAGTTAATCGGTGGGTTCATAGTCAAATCCCCTACTAGAGCCACTTCATTTTTCATCTCCATGAAGTAAGTCTCACATCTAAGGTTTTTAATTTCAACAGATAGTTTGCTTCGATCTTCCTTTTCTACTATTGGAAAACCAAAATTTTCTATATTCTCCATAATCTTGCCAGTTAGGTTGAACATTCCTTAATTGAGCTTGGGAAAATTATTTGCTCTCTGACTTTTGCATAAATACTCTCCATTATCTGCTGTTGAGTTCTAAGGTTGTCCTGAAACCTTATTAGGTTCCTTTTTATCTATATTTCCTTAACGTAAGTCGCAAAGGAAATTAGACAGATAATAGTATTAGGATAGGTTATCAACTTCAGTCTGATAAACCATTGCAGTACCCCTGTCTATTAATGTGAGCTTAGGAACCACATACTTTTGTGTCTGATCCAATACCAAATGTCCCAAGAAATTGGACACTCAAAAAACAAATGGTCCATGTTTTCTTGTCCAGAGTTTCTTAGGACACATTCCTAAGCTGAATTTAGGAAAGGGAGTCTACCCATTGTACTTAGCTTGTTTAGAGTAGTGTGAGCAATAGAATAATCGAAGAGCTAGGCAATAGCTCTTTATGCCAAACCACTTCATGCCTTTCCATTGTGGCATCCCTTTGAATCAACCTTTCGTTACAACTTTTTATAGTAAATAGTCCTTGTAGATGGTGTCTCTAAATATATCTTATTGGGGACTGTAAGTTAGGAGGGTAGTTAGGTTGTAGGAAGAGGAGTTCTCTTAGGAATTCCATCTATTAACCCTCCCTAATAAAGGATTTGACCTTAGCCGTTGATAGAAATTGGCTCAAAAGTTGAGTGGCATTCTAAATATTGATTAGTGGTCCATTACCTGTCTAATTTTCATACCAAAAGCTAGCCCTTGCTCTATTTCTTACTTAACATGAGATTTCTGATTGCAATTCATCCTTTATCTTCAACAATTGTTCTAGAAACCAAAAGTGGGAGGTCTTGGGCTTAACAACCTATATGCTTCCACCTTTTAGGACATAATTATGAAGCCATTTAACCCATAGGGTTTCATAACCCTGTAGGATGGACTAGAACTTCTTTATCAAGAGATTTGTATTAGAGGATATAATAGAAATAATTCTTAAGCCTTCCTCTAATTTAGAACTATAGACATCATCTCACTTTACCTTGGCATATCCCTTACTATGGTCACTACCTCCCTATAAAAAATTCCTCATAAGTTTTTCTAGTGATTTAATAACTCCCCTTGCCAACACCATATTAGAGGACTAATAGATATGCATGGAGTTGAGGACTGGGTTGACTAGTTGTAGTTTACCTCCAAAGGATATTGCTTAGTTAGTCTAAGAAGTCAACCTCTTTTGAATTCTTTCAATGAGGGGATAACATTCAATAAACTGAACCCTTTTGGTAGTGATAGGTAGGCCTAGGTAGCATAGAGAGGAGTGATTACATCTCATTCCAGTTATAGAGGAGGCTCTTCCTTCCATATGATTTGAACTTTTAGAAAGAACAAAATGGTTTTTAACATAGATAACTGACAAGCTAAACATAGGGCTAAATTAATTTAGAGAACTCATGAGGAGATTGATGGAATTCTCATCAGCTTTAAAGAATAAGAAAAGATCATTCACAAAGCACAAATTCACTAAAGAGACTTTCTTGCATCTACTCTGATGCTTAAAATGTATACCCCTGCCAATATTGGACTTCAAAAGAGAAGATAGAGCTTCTATATATAATATAAAGATAGAAGGAGACATAGGATCCCCTTAACTAAGCCCCCATTTCCTATGGAAAATATTTGTAAGATTTCCATTAACCAACATAGCATAAGATGGAGAAGTAATATAAGCTTCAATCCATTTAGTGAACATACTTGAAAATCCCATCACTTCTAGAAGTCTCAAGATAAAGTTCCATTCCACACTATCAAAAGCCTTTTTAAAATCAATCTTGAAGGAACAATTCTTGGGAGCTTTCTTCCTAAGGTAGCTTCTTAGCAGTTCCTGCACTATATAGATATTATCTCCAATTTATTTTCCTTACATAGAAGCACTTTGGTTCCCAAAACAAGTTTTAGTCTATTAGCAATAATCTTTGCGATCACTTTGTAGAGGAAATTAGAGCATGCAATTAGCCTGTAATCCTCCAAAGAAGTAGGATTACTCAACTTAGGAACCAAGCAAAGATAAGTTTTGTTGATTTCCTTCAACAAAATTCCTGAAGAGAAGAACTCTTTGACAACTTGTTTCACCATTGGGCCAATATCAAGCAATGCTATCTAAAAAGGAAACCATTGAAACCATCAGGCCCTGATGCCCTTTTAATATTTATTTGGAAGACAACTTTCTCTATCTTCAAATCATCAACTATTCTGGTTAGTGTTGCTTTCTCCTCAGTAGCTAGTTTATTGTGAATAACAGATTCCAGGAGTTGAGTGTGGACAGTAGAATTCTGGGAGCAATAGAAATATTTAAAGAACTTGTCAGCCTCTTTCAATAAGTCCTCCTGTTTGCATATCCTTCTCCCATCTTGCGTGATGATTTCCTTTATAAAATTATAGTTCTTTTGGGAAATTATAGAATTGAAGACGAATTTAGAGTTTTTATCACCTTCTTTGAGCCACTTAATCCTGGGCCTCTGCTCTATAACACTTGCATGATTGTTTAGAGCTTGTACATAGTTTTTTAAAGTAGTATTCTCCAAAGATAAAAGGGAATTGTCACCTGGATTATAGGAGAGACTATTTTGAACTTGGGAGAGCTTTTCTTTGGCTATTGTAATGGCTTAAGAAGTGTTATCCCCTATTTGTCTCTTTAGGAACTTTAATCCCTCTCTGATTATTTTAATTATACATTCCTTAAACAATCCTGGAAGCCTTCAACTTCAACTAGATAATTGTTAAATCTAAAAGGAGAGCATCGTTTCACCTTTAAGAACAAACCAGCCACCTTCATAGGGATACGATCTAAAATTGTAGGATCTAAGAAAGAAGCCTTGCTTTTAGGAAATTGTTGTAGCTAGTCCTGATTAACCATAACACAGTCAAGTTTTTTCATGAGAGCCCAACCATTAGCTTTTTTATTAGTCTAAGAGAAGAAGTAACCATCCGCCTTAAGGTCTAGGACTCCTAACTGATCCACACAATCTTTAAGATCTAGAGAGTAATTTCTTAAGGAAAAATGCCCCTTTGCTTCTGTTCTAAAGAGAGTAGAATTGAAATCACCATCAATTAACTAAAGACCCACCACTCTTCTCTGAAAACTTAGTAAGCTCCCTTAAAGATCCTTTCTCTGAAAACCATTATTGAAACCATATACTACCGATGCAAAGATAGATGTATTCTGCTCAACAAAATGACACTTCATGTGAATAACCTGCATCTCCATTTCCAACACCTTAACCTCTACAAAACAAGGATCAAAATCAACTATAATTCTATCATATGTATAAGTTTGATGATTTGAAAAGAAACACCACTTATTACCCAATTTATTAAGAAACTTAAGATTCTCCAACTTGATTTTTTTCTCCAAAACAGCAAAAATCCAAAGGCTTTCATTAGCCAAAAATTCTTTTAGGTCCAAAATTTTTTTGGGGCAATTAAGGCCCTTGACATTCCATACAACAATCATAAAGAAGTAGCTTCAGAGAATTTACTGCTCTTAGTACCCTTCCTCCTTTTGACACTAGTAAATTGTTCATCAATCACTTTCCCCCTAATAATGCTCGAGGTAGAAGGGGAGGAGCTTACTTCATCCCCCTTTTCCCCATCCTTAATAGTTTTCTTTCCTAACATTGGATCTTCATTCATAGTGCTTATTTCTACTTTCTTTTCCCGCACCTGAAGAACTGACTTGGCTACCATTGGAACCTCAATAGTGGTGCTTGTTTCTGTTTTCTCTTAAAGCTGAAATGTCTCCTCATTAATAATGATTGTTTCAACGTTTTGTTCCCCCTCTTAAAGAGCTATCTTGCCTACTATTAAATCAACATTAGTGGTGCTTATTTCTGCTTTCTCCTGAAGCTGAAATGTCTCCCTTAAGTTATACACTTTCTGAGTTGATAACATCTCAACATTTCCATCATTAAATTCCTGCTCTAGGCTTATTAATTCAACATAATCCCCTTTATTGAAGATTTTCCCAGTTGGCACCCACCTTGTTCCTTGTAGCTTCAAAGATGGCTTCCAATGGTAATCCACTGTTACAATATCTTCATATAAGGTTCCATTCAAGCCCAGTCTCATGACTGGAATTTTCTTCGGTAAATCCTTGGAAAAATCCATATTAATACATATACGAGCATAGCCTAATCTTTTCCTTTTTTTGTATTTTCATCCATGCATAAAGGTTTCCCTAAATAACTTGCAATCATACTAAGTCTCTTGATAGTCCAGTATTCTAAGGGGATGTTATATAAGTTAACCCATAAAGGAACTAACCTTAATTTTTCTGTTTCAACTTGGAATCCTATCTGCCAGCTTTGGAGAAACAAAGAAAGATTCATCACATGCCAAGAACCTTCTTCTAAGAGCTTGAGAGGCTGAGCTTTTAAAGAGAAGGTAAATAATGCTAAATTTTTTACAGCTAATAGCACTTCCACCAAACCTTTGTTCTTCCACTTATCATTTGCCCATTTTTACAGAACTAAAAATCTGAGCCTTTCCAGATTTGGTGAGACTATGATTCGACCATTTTCTTGCTTAGGAGGAGTCTTGAATCAGCCAAGATGAGAAAGGGTAGCAAGGGAAATTCAGTGGGGGAGTTTGGACAAAAGTATAGAGGTCATGTCTCAAACCTTATTTGTCATAGAAATAATCTATATAAAGAAGTAGAAAATGTAGCGCCCCCTTACCTAGGGATACGCACCGGGGCGCCCGAAGGTCATTCCGGTATTACGTTTGATCACTACACTTACTTCACATGGCATGGTATTATAATCACTTGTAAAACATCAAAAAAAATCTACAAAAAAAAATTTTCTCACTTCATTTCATAACCACTGAAAGTCTACATTGTCTTTTAATAAGTTCTATATGTACACTTACAACATCTAATACAGGAATACTACATGGAAGAGGAAAATACATCAAATCTATCTAAGCCACCCAAAAACCCAGCCGACTAACCTTTGAGCCATGACTTCACTTGCCAAAACACAATCTACAAGGCAGAAGAGCCCCTCAATAGCTAGAGTCGTCTCTCGGTCCTGAAAAGACAACGTTGCCATTTTGATGAGTTTTGTGAACTCAATGAGTGAACCATCATTGATGAATTCACCAGATCTTATACACATAGCACATATCGTACAATTACTCATTCTAAACATACATTTATTATTCAGATACTCATAAAACAAGGCATATCATATAGTCATTGAATACAACTTTGCAAAACATTGATAAATTTCAACCTTATATGAATGTTATATGCATGAGACTCATATTCGTTCTTATTGTTGTGACCAAGTGCTATCATAAACTTATACAAATACTGGCCCATAGGGCTCAGTCATAACAGAATCATAGAGCATAGCTCTACGTGCAGAATCAGAAATCATGGAGCAAGGCTCTATGTGGAAGCGCTTCGTACTGGCAACTCAAGTCACAACGCCTTTATCTGATCATGCATTTTATGAAATGCATTAAATACATATATGTCATATATTGCAATCACATATGATGCTCAAACAAAACTCATAATCATCAGACCTAAGTCCGGCATTCAACTTTCTTTGAGAATCAAATGTCATTCAAAAATTCATATCACATCAAAGCACTTCCAATACATGTCCAACTAATAAACTCCTCAGACTTCAAATCTGAAAATCATAAATAATTCACAACAGTTCAGTAATATTGGAGGTTTAACAAATCAATTCGATTCAAATCAAATCAATCTTAGGAAATCATCTAGGTTGACTCATGAGTTGCTCCCGAAGCTAATACCTAGAAAATTCGGCAATGTCTGAAGGTTGACGTTGCAGTTGCCCCTCTATAACAAATAATATACACAATATCACAATTTGCACCATCATAAGTATTTGATAATGCATATGTATGGCATGAATTATGTACAATGCATGTTCATGATAATCTCGGGTACTATCCGTGACAAAATCGATCTTATATCCAAACTCATCTAAGTATAATTTATACTTAGGTTTATGCCTCACTAAACCATTAAATTCACAATTCATTTCTCATTTGGAGCTCTACAGATCAAGATATCATCGAAATACTGAAATATGTTCAGTAGAACACCACCAGTTCATAGTATTTAAGAGCACACTCATTATACCCATCCCACTCTTTTCATTCAATCTATCTTCCTTCATTTCAAATGGCCGTAATTTTTTTTTGTTAGAGATATAGAGCAATGTCTTACGAGTCCAATGGTTCAAGAATCAGATCATTTAGGTGTCTAGGGAAGAAGTTATGACCAAAAGTATCAAACATGTTTTTGTCCTCAATCGTCTTACTTTGCTTCGTCTTACTTTTGCATCGTCTTACTTTTACTTCGTCTTACTTCGCTTCGTCTTACTTTCACTTCGTCTTACTTTAACTTCGTCTTACTTGGCTTCGTCTTACTTCACTTCGTCTTACTTTCGCTTCGTCTTACTTTCACTTCGTCTTAAGACTTCGCCTTAGAACTTCGTCTTAGATGAGCAGTAACTAAGACGATATTTTCTTCCTTCTTACATTTGCTCCTAGAGCATCTCTACTTATAAAGATCATAACTTTGACTCAGATGTCCAAAATTTTCATACTATATACCGTTGGAAAGATAGAGGAAAGATATACAACTCTAAAGAAAGCAACTTTGCCAAAATCTATCTAGATTAAATCCAGATTTTCAAACTTTCAATATTTTACGTTTAAATCATCTTCTACCTAAATTATCTCTTCCATTACAACTCCAAAAATCACTTTTACCACACCTAATCACTAATAATCTTTCAAAACACTATAACCAATTTTTTTCATCCCCAATAACACAGTATTTATGAACAAACACATAAAATGCCATTTTCCATGCAGATGATAGTAACTTATCAAATTTATTAATAAATCCCTAACTGTAAAGGAGTTATTCACTACTTACCTGTTGAAAACTCCAAAATCTTCAAGCCCTAAACTCTACACAATTTACGTACTTCACTGAGTACAATGACTAGCTTCTGGTTTTTTTCTTAAGGTAGAGGGCACAGATGGCAAAGTGGGCTTGGAGTAGGAAAGGAAAAGCACAAAAATCTCTTAGAAGATATTTGATGGAAAACTTTGTGTAATGAAGAAGGAACTTAGACATATCACTTCACCTTTCAAATCTCAAAGAACAGTAACCTACTTCTAGCAAAATTACAAAGAGCCTAAGTGACACTTGTCACTTCCTATGGTCTAAGCTCTAACCAAGTTCCTTTTGAACCAAACTAATTAACTCCCATCTTTACAAACCAATTATCTCCAAAAATCTTTTCATTTCTTGTTCCCTATTATACTATTTTATTTTTCTTTAACAATACTCCATAAATTTCAAAGGTAACTCCTAAATTCACCAACATTTACAAATACGATATTTCCACTAATCATTGATATTTTCAATGTAACAACATTCATAATTCTCAAAAATTCACAAATCAATCCAATCATACCTAAAATTATTAATGAATGCATGTACAATTATTTTCATGTGCAGATAAATTCACTATTTATGTATATGTGTGTGAAATATTATGCATGAACATGGAAGTGCATCGCTAACTCTCATAAATCACTCACATTTACCATTTTAACCTTCCCATAAGTAATGGGATGTTACAGAAAATCTAGCTAAAGAAGGGCTTTTTAGTTTTTAAAAGATTCAACTTAGACTTTTAATAGTAAGAAAGTTAGAACTTATTAGATCCTCGTAGGAAAAATACTCTACTTGTTACTATACTATTACAAAAGCATATGTACTCTTACCTAAAGTTGTTAGTATTAGTGTTAGGAATAAGAAGAAAAAATATAACACTGAATTTGTTGAATCACTTATGTTATACTCTTTACATTGTAGCTCTTTTTATTCCTTCATTTGACTTATGTTCTTTATGTAGCATTCAAATTTAATGGCTATAAAATTATGTCGCTACTTTCACAAAGGAGGGGTAACATAAGAGACGTCTTTATTTTATTTTTCATTAATAGAATCCTTAGAATTCTCATTACTTAACTTTTAGTTTCACCTCTAATCATTAACTAAAATGTGAATAACTCTTCATTTTATCATAAAAACAAGGGACCACTTCTTGTTCTATTAGTGCTTAAAATTATTTTATCATCTTTATATTACTATATCTCTAGCGTTAAAACTTTTATGTTAGGAACTATAGAACTTAATCACTTTTTTTGGTTATTTTCAATTTTTTATTGTGGTATATCATGTAGAGGCACTCAAAATATATCAGTGATCAATTTCTAGGTTTCACCCTAAACCAAATTAGTTACTTTCAATTATATAAATCAGTAGTTCAAACCAGGCTTAAAGGTGGGAAATTTCCCATTTTAATAGGGACTTATATACCAGAAATAATGGTATCTTTAGTTATAGCCCCTCTAGAATATAAAAATATATCTTTTTTCACTATCCTTGTAGTATATAAGATAAATGTATTCTTTTCAATTACAACTATACTTTATGGTTATGATTATATCTTTTTTTTTCATTCCCTCAAAAATCAATTAACATCCTTAGGATTCATCTTATAATTATGCTTAAATGTATCACAAATATCAAGGAAATTAGCTATATGCTTGTTAAGATCATCATTAATGCCAACATGAAATTGTAGACCGAATTATATTAATTATAACAAGCTTAATTCTAAAGTTTATAGCCTATATAGGTAGCCTCCTAATACTAGATGGAATGCCCTCAACAGGAAGGAACACAAAATCAAGCTAAATGCTTTGTGTTAATACCTTATTATAACCCTAAACTTGATTTAAATTATTACTAATATTATCCTTAACTTCTTGATCAGCAATTTTTTATCCTATAAAAATTTTCTTTTAATCTCAAGATCAAAACTCAATTAGTTTAAGATTAGAACTACATGTCATGCAATATAATAGCTTAAACTAGAGAAATATCATACAAATATCAAGATAAAATGAATACTAAGAGATGAAAATCAATTTCAATTATTTTCATAATTTAATTTTCTAGAAAATACAAAAAGTAATTTAAATGAGGAAAAAGCAAGATCAAAACTAGGTCTAAAACACTGAGACAATTATATGATGACCAGTGAATTGTGCTTTGATCCATAAACTCTATTTTGATCACTCTAACCTTTATTAAAACTCTCTAAACATTTTAAAATAACTAAAAATCAAAATTAATAAGATAATCAATAGAAAGAACAATAAAAGGAAATATAGAGTAAAGTAAACTAATTTAGTGCTAATATTTATTCTAGTCCCTAACAACAACCCCAAAATCCTTACGAAAATTAAATATTTGTGAAAACATGATGGATTCTCTAGAAGATAATTCAATTTCGATCCCACAAGTACTAATAAACTATTGACTTAGACTTCTACACTTTATCTAGGTGATTAAAATAAAGAGGAATTAGCTTATTTAGGACTTTGGATTTACCATTAAAAATATGGTTTAAATTGATTGATCTTATTCTTGTATACCAGTTTATTTGATGGCAAAGTTTCAAAATGTCATTCTCTTTTGGTCAATTTTAATAACTTTTTAAGCCAATAATTATATTCCTAATAGTATTTTAGTTAATATAATTGATTATCCAAGATGAGAAACCAATTCTCAAAACCTAAGTTATGATAGTTACACATACTTAGATTATTGTAAAAACAAGATTAATATGGTAGCTATCTAATATATTTAAATCATAAAATAAATAGCAAATATAAATAGCACAATATCTACTCATTTATATTTTGTCCAAAATCTGTAGCTAATTAACCAGATCAATTACTGAAATTAAGATTTCATATGTATGATCATTATAAGCAAATAACAATAAGATTCAAGTTAAACACAAAATCATATGATCAAGGATTCTCCTAATCCTAACTAATAATATGTTTAGCCACTTACATGATACTTCAACTCAAAAGTCATAAGCTTATTCAAAAATATTATGTTATTAAGTTTAAATAAGAGGTAGAATAAGATTATTCAAGATAGAATTGAAAGTAATAAAGTTCAAAGAATAAAAATCAATTCAACATATATAATAATAAAAAAGATCTAAAATAAGATTAAATTGTATAAAAAAAGAAGCTAGAAGGATTGAGAAATATCATGTTTTGGTTTGACAATAATTAAAAAATTGGCATGGGAGAGCGTGGGTTACACGCATCAATGAGAACACAAGCATCAATGAGACTTTATAGAGCGTTGATCTTCTTTATAGAGTATGGGCACATCCACTGTTGGAATTTGACAAAATATAGACAAGTAGGGTTGGAAAATTAGACCAAGCTTAGCTTAACCATATCTGAGTCAATAAAAAAGTTATAGTTAATTGGGCTTCGACTAAGTTCAATCATAGGAGGATCAACTAAGCCTGACTTGAAGCTAGTTCGATCAAGCCTCAAAACAACATCATTTTGTCCTCAAAACTAAATGGGCTTAGGGCTGCCAATTGTTTAGGATGGGCTTAGGCTAAAAAACCCAAACCCAATAAGGCCTCGAGCCTATTCTAAGCAAAAACAATCAAATCAGGCCCAAGCCGTAGAGGGCCTAGGTTTATTGTCATCCTTAAAACCAGTTTAACAATCTTTCCCATAGTTTTCCAAAAGCATATTATATGTCAAAAATAAATTACCATAAGTATGCTTTTTATCTCAGGAAATGTTATTTGTCCTAACCCTTAATAGATGGCTCTCCTAATTTAACTCTTTTTTACTTTTACTATGCTTTTTCCCTCTTCATCTAACTTAACTTTCTATTTATATCTTAGGATAACAACTTCACAAGTATTTAACATTTTAAAAGTTTCTAATTTAGTGTCCAACTCTTTAAAATTTAAATTAAGAGGTGTGGTGTATCCATCAAATTCTTCATGAGTGTACTTCTTTTAGTCACACAACAAAAAGCAACATTTTAGCCCTTGTTTGGTTCCCTTTTTTTAAAGGTTTTTCAATGTTGTTTTAGTAAATTAAAAATGGACTCTGAAAACATGTTTGGTAAAACATATTTTCAATTTAAAGAAACAACAACAATTTCATGGAAATGTAAAAATTAGGTTTTCTTATATTTTGAAAACAAGTTTTTTGTTTCACAAAAACAAATTTCTCTCGCTCTTCTGCATCTTTTGTCATCTTTGCATCTTCTGTCATCTACGATTTCTCTAAGTTTGTTTTCATATCTATTTCTTATGTGTGTTTTTTAATGTGTTGCTTGATTTGCTATTGATGTTATTTGTGTTGAAAGCTGCATAAACTACACGTCCATCACCTTCTCTTCCAATCATCGTCTTCACATAAGTGAAGTGAAAGAAAACAGGAGCATTATGCTACCGTAATATGCACATGTTACTGTAGTATAATTAAAACTAATTTGTTAATTCATTAACCACTATTTTCTTTCACCAAAGAGTCCCTTCTTATCTTTCTCACCCTGTTGATAATAAGCAAATAAAATTTAGATAGAGAAAGTTAGTATTGAGAGAAAGATTGGAAGAGGAGATGCTTTGCTTCTACGTGTTGGAGAGAAAACCAAATCAGAAGGATCAAAAAGAAAAGGAAATAATGCTCAATGATAGTTTTGGAAGAGACGGGGTTCTCTACTTTGAGCATAAGCTTCTGGTTTTATGACATTCAAGTTCCTGTCACCTTTTCTTGGATTACAAGCCTTTGTTTACTCTTTTTATTGGTTCTATATCTTACAATAAATTACATGTCCATATTTAAAGAGATAGATGAGACATGGAAAACGTATTTCACTATAATACATAGGGATATTATGTTAGGAATGCTTGGAAGGTGATGCCTTCAGAGTTTGGAGTACAAGAAATGGTTTACATATATAAGAAATAAAACAAAAACATGTATGGAGTAGCAGAGGTAATGTTTCTCTACACTATAGTTCCACTATTAGTAAAAATTACTTAAAATGAGTAGTAAAATCATACCCAAGAGCATCTGAGGAATGATGATGTTTGCTGGATTTAGGAGTGCTTACAGTGGGAATGAAGAGTCTTGCTTGAGTTGCTTTGGTCATCAAACTCTCGAGTCCAACTATGACGTTTATTATTCTTGTTTATCAAATAATGAATGCCGACCAGGAAAGAAGAAGATGATTGTGAGTAGAAGAGTGGATTATGTGAAGTGTTTCCCTATCAAATAAAGTATTTTCTGAAATGGGTTCTTTCTGGTTTTACGTACTTGATTGGAAGCACAACTGAACCATGCATCCCAGATAAAGCCACCATGTTAGGGAAGGCTCTTGTCACTAAACATGGAGTGCTCTTCTTATCTCTCTTCTTCTTTACCATCATGGTCAGGTTCAGTACTAAAGTTGGACACTATTACTTCTTCTGCTTGCTTTTGAATCAACATTGTCTTCGTTTTTCTCTAAAGGCAACATCTAAATCCTGGTAGATCTGAAATATATAAAAGAAAGTAAATGAGACAAAAAAATCATAATAAAAAAATGCAACCATAGCATATCATAAGTTATTGTGAATTCAATCCTTTCTGATGAGATAATTGAAAAGTATGTAATAGGTTGTTATAAGATTAAGAACAGAGAAACATAAGCATGAATGAAGAGCTTAGCATGAAGATGACCAAAAAAACAAATTGTGATACCATTCATCTAAGCATTAATGAAGAGCTTGGCATGACGATGACCACAAGAACAAGTTGTCATACTATTCTAACCAAACGTATGGCTAGATATTGGTCCAGTAATGCTTGAAAATTAAAGTATTGGTCCATATAAGATTCGTAGTAAATATGAAGCTATCCCTAGCATTTCTCAAACTGTTATCTGCAATCTTCTGATGACAAGCTAAAGAATCACAAATTTCAGATGTGCTAAATAAATTTGGCATCGAGTTTCAGTTAAATGTTTATTGAGAGAATGTGGAATTTTAATTTCTTGCACTCCTGTGTAGATTTTAGCTCAGCTAGATCTGACAGGTTTTATATGATGGTGAATAAAACTTTATTTCTCATATTGTAATTGTTGTTCACTTTGTTGGCTTTCTGTTAGTTTTGAAAACAATAGGCTTAGTAGACCGGAGCTTAAGGGAACTGTACCTTTTAACTTTGGATGCTGAAAATAAGCTTATAATCTGAATTATTGCTTTAAAAGATTATATAATCTCATCATTATTAATTTATAAATTTTTTATTATATATAACATTCATTCAAATATATATGCATTTACTTTTTTTTTCTTTATATGTCCAAATTGGACTTGAGAATTTTATTATATGTACGAAGTTTAGCATTTAATATGGTTGACTCATGTTTATTTTGAACCATCTTTATTATTTAATATTTTGTAGAAATTTTTATGGTTGTCTCATGTTTATTTTGAAATATGTTTAAAATTTAGTACTTTGTATAAATTGTTGTGATTGATGTCACTTATATGTGATTACATTTAGTGATAGAAGGTTTAAATAATATGAATGATTCCAATGATTATGTGGAAATAAATGAAAAAGATGGGTATGGAATGATGCCATAGAGATGTATTTAATCTCCTTGATGGTTAAAGAAGTGAAGAAGGGAAATCGAATGACTACTACCTTTTCCAAATTTAGTTGGAAGAATATTAAAGAAAGGCTTCAAACAAAATTCAATAAAGAGTATACTAATATTCAATTGAAGAATAAGTACAAAGGATTAAAGGCTAGGTTGAAGAATTTCAAGAACTTAAGAATATTAAAGAAAGGCTTCAAACAAAATTCAATAAGGAGTATACTGATATTCAATTGAAGAATAAGTATAAAGGATTAAAGCCTAGGTTGAAGAATTTCAAGAACTTACTCAAAGAAACAGGAATCGGCTATAACTCCTTTACTGGTGAAGTTAATGCTACAAATGAATGTTGGGAAAATTTATTTAAGATAAAATATATTTTTTAATTAATATTTTATATTATATTATATATATTATCATATTAATTTTTTTATCATTATAGGTGCATAAAATGGCTCACAGATTCAAGAAAAAGGATACAAGGAATTTTCAAACTGATGTCATATTTTTGGAGATACTACTGCAATTGGTGTGCCTACTATTGTGTCTAATTTATATTGATTTAATTGCCTTCATATCTTGATTTTTGTTACAAATCCTTGTGTTTTGAACAAATGTGAGATCAATTGAGTGAAAATAGTATGAATATTGCATGAATATTAATTAGGTTATTTTGTGAATTTTGAGTAAAAACACCAAAGTCACGTAAATTTTGCACAAAAATTTAAAAAAAGATGAAAGAAAGAAAAAAAAAAGAAAAGAATAAAGTGGTGACATATGTCACCACCTCACAGTGGTGATAAATCACCACCATAAAGTGCATACCATTTAATGTAATTAATGTTATGCACGGTGTAAGTCACCACCATGCAAGGTGGTGATTTTATGTCACCACCGTGACTCCCTATGCATGCCCGTGAGAAGTTTTACGATTAACTCTATCTTTAATACGTGGTAGCTTACGACGTTAAGGCATGCAACCATAAACCTAGGAACAGTCTATGAAAGGCAAGAGAGGGTGGGGACTGAAGGAATCATCTTTCCTTCCCTGTTTGATTTGTTCACTCATACAGAGACACAGACATGGGAGGTGCAGAGAGATAGAGAAAAGAAGATAAGCATAGACAAGAAACAAAGAGAGTTTGAGAAGGAGAAGAAGAGAGCAATAATAGAGAAGTGGAAGCTGGGAAGAGAGGCCGAAAGCGAGAGCTGGAGTTGATCTTAAGCAAATATTCAGATGGAGGAGAGCAACTGAAGCAGAAGGCGAGAGCCAAAGCTGAAAGTTGAGAGTGAAGAAGACCTCTACTATCTCATTATCCTACCCTCTATTTGCTTATCTCATTCCTCATTTGTTGCTTGTTTCTTTGAGTTTACTGTTCTGTTGGCATTAACTGATTCATACTCTTGTTAGCTTAAAGACTATTGCTTGCTATCTTATCATAGTTCATTTAAGTAGTTACTGAGTTGTTATTTTCAAACTTTTGTTGACAGTAATATGGGATTGAAGTATTTGAGTATGATGAACTGTGTGTATGATATGATGGGCTGATCTCTTTTCTTGAGAATTAATGTAGCTATATAGTTGAATATGTATGATTGGGTTACGAATATGTTGTCTTATTTATTGTTGTGGTTTCTGAACTGAATGGATGTAATAGAATAACCAAACTTTACATCATTTTAGTGCTAAATGAAGATTCGAGAGATGTAGTTTAATATGGATCGAGAAACTATGGACACTTAGGTTAAGAACTAGAAATATATTAACTTAAGTGCTAATTGGTAGTCGGGTTTTCATAATTAATTTGGATAATAACTTGTTGAATATGAAAGTTAGACTAGTTCATTATTTGAATCGATTTAGAAGCTAACTATTAATTTTAGTAAGACAACAATCCAATCATTTTCCCTTAATCATGCATAGGAGATTAAATTAGTGAAATTAATTCTTAAGAGTGCTTCCACTTCGATAATGTCTTTGCTCTCAATTGATTCCGTCTACTTTTTAATTTAATTTCGTAATTTTCCTTACAAGATTTCACTCAACAATCGAGATAGAACGTATGGGAATGCATTGTTTTTATTTTTATTTTTAATTCAAACTTAATTTAAGTTGACCAATTTCACCTCCATGTGAGACAACCCTGGGTTATCAACTACAACTATCTTGTATACTTATGAGTAGGATAGCCTAGTTCTTTTTAGAAATTTTTAAGCATAACACCTACACATCCATCAACTAAATCTCCATTGAATATAAAAGAAGAACATGAAAATGATGTTGATGAAGATTACCCGTATAATAAAAAAAAAGATAAAGATATAAGTTCCTCATCTAAAAGAAAGAAATCTCATAAGAATAAGACGACAAAGAAGACACATTCTAACATTGTAGAATGATTTACTTGAGAAAAAACTGAGTGAAACATTATCCACTACAGAGAATAAATCTCAAGAGTTTAACATAATGATGGAATGTCTGAATTCCTTAGTTGAATTGGGTGTTGACGGTGTGCAATATGGAAAAGTTATAAAGGCTTTACATGATTCTCCACTTTATAAGGATATTTTTATGAAGATGACAGATACAAGGAAGTTAGATTGGATTATGTCGCTTTAGTTATATTTTCATGTTATTGCATATTGAAGCCTTATTAATTTGACACTTTTATGTTAAGCACTATTCCATAGTTTGAACATTTTCAGTTTGTGCTTTGTATGAATATTTGACTTAATGTTAAGTTTATATTTTGTATGATTATTTTGTCTATATTTGATTAAACCTTTTGATTGAATGTTTTATTAATTATTTAATATTGGTATTATAGATACATGAATTTCTTATCAGATTTTGAATTAGATTCTGATGACGAATGGAATAAGGTAATCATTATTTCTGTAGCTGGGGAAGAGAACAAATATTTCCATTTATAAAAGCAACCATGGGAACTTCTGTTCACCAGGTCATGATTGGATATTCTAACTTTTGAATGGAAATCGTACAAGGATTTATGAAAACTTAAGAATGAGAAAGATAATATTCTTGAGCTTATGTGATGAGTTGAAGAGATTGGGAGGTTTAGAGGCAACAAGTCATTTGACTTTGGAGGAACAAGTAACAATTTTCTTAATGACTATAGATCCTATTGAGACAACTAGAGTCAATGCAGAACACTTTCGATATTCGACCTGGACAATTTTGAAGTACTTTTGTAAAGTTTTATATGTAGTTAATCGTCATGCAAAATGAGCCATTACTCCATAATCTTTTACTAATACACCTCCTGAGATTCAACATAATTTCAAATTCTTTCCATATTTTTAGGTACATTCATATATTTAATTGATATTTTAAATACGTCCTTATGATTAATAATTATTTTAATATGTATTTTAATTTTTAGGATTATATAAAAGCAATAGATGGTACATATATTGATGCACATGTTCCGACCGATGAACAAATACCATACATGGGAAAAAGAATTAATTCAACTCAAATTATTATGTGTTGTTGCTCATTTAACATGCGTTTTACATATGTAATAGCTGAATGGGAAGGTACTGCAAATGACTCTCGAGTTCTTTTAGAAACAATGACAAATCCAGGGAATCAATTTCCTATGCCTCCACAAGGTATTATATTATTTTAAATAAACATAGTAATTATGATTCATTTTAGATATCTTTCTATTAATATTATGTTCTATAGATGTTAGGTAATTACTATTGGTTGATTCAGGCTACACTAATATGCCTAAATTTCTTTCACCATAACGAAGTGAAAGATATCATTTGCAAGATTATAGAGCCAAAGGAAGACCTCAAGGTCCATATGAATTGTTTAACTATAGGCATTCTTCATTAAAAATGTTATTGAAAGATGTTTTGGTGTTTTAAAAGCAAGATTCCTTATACTTAAAAACATGTCGAGTTATAATATAAAGAAACAAAACCACATTGTTATTGCTTGTTGTGTTATATACAATTATATTAGAATGTATGGGCAAAGCTGAATTATTTGATAGTTGTGCTAAAAATGAAGAACAAATTAGAAAAAGTAAAAATGAAGATGCAAGTTCTCAAGTGGAGTATAATATCACGCCAACACAACTTTGAGATATGTCTTGGAAGTGAGATGAAATTACTAGACAACTGTGGAGTGATTATATCATTTCTAATTGATTTATGTTTCTTTTTTTAAATGATAGTACTATTATGTTTTCAAGAATTATAATATGATGAACATCTTTTATTGATTAGAATGACTTAATATAATTTTCTAATTTATAGAA
>JANZLC010000008.1:20368824-20385653 GCA_026413385.1 Erythroxylum gracilipes | reverse complement strand
TATCTTATATTTGATTATTAATAAAAATTATTTTATTTATTAAAATTAATTATTTAAAAATAATATTTATTTAAATAGTATTTTAATTATTAAATCAATTTTACTTAAATTTTGTATATTTTGTAGATTTTTTAAATTTAATTATATATATTAATAATTATAATAAATTTAGTTACAAAAATAAATTAAATTATTTATAATTTTATTAATAATCAATATTTAATTGATAGTAAATTAGATTATGACAAAATATAAATAAAAAAACTATTTTATGGTTTTTATTATTTTTAAAATAGAAAAGAAACCCAAAATATTAATTCAAATAAATATTTTTATTAAATTTGAAAATAAAATAAAAATAAATATATAATTTTGACACAAACAAACAAATATATTTTTGTTTTTATGTAAAGATAAACAAAAAGTACAAAGTAAAAATTATAATAAAAATATTATTATTATAAAAGAAAAGTAGAAAAACAATAGACAAGTTTCGGGCGTTAGTCATTACAAAAGATTTGAGAACCTAGGAAGATGGATTTGGTAAATTCGTGGCAGATGAAGATGGATAGGGTTGAAGTTGTGAGAGAAACCAGTAGCTATTGGATTTCAATTCATGTGAATTTTCGCGTGAATTGAATTTATAAAAGGTGGTGGGTTTACCTACGCATGAATTGAAATCTTGCCTTTTTTTTGTTTTAAACAAGCGACAAGATTGAATTCAATTACTTGTGTTCCAAACAGGATGTGCCCAGCTTTAAAACCAGAAAACAAGAAAACAAAGGTTAATGACTGAAAACCTCGTAAAACCTACTCCGTTAGCCATGCCTGCCACCCAAGCCTCCAGGTCTCTACTCCGGTCCACTGCAGTCAGAATCCCTCCGCTTGCTAGACTTGTCGCTGGAAGTAAAACTGTATACTGGCCTGGACTCAAACCATCTTCCTTTCCATCTCGCATGTCTAAAAAGAGCCCACTCTCTCATCGAATTTTCAGGTGAAAACATAATAAGACCCAAGAGTCGTTGTACTATCGTTCTCCTATTTTATTGAAGCCTAAATATGATTTCACCTACTTTGTTCTTTATTGGGTTTTGAAGGACACTTGTTGAGATGAGCTGCTGCCTAGAGACATTGCTTCCATATCACACAGCCAGTGCATCAGCATGGCTTACTTCTATGCTCTCCTTCTCTCCCCATTGCTACAGTTGGACTCCAGAAGGTTAGTCAGTAGCCTCGATCATTTTTTAGATAGTGTGGATGTCTCATTTTTAGATTGAGCTTTTGTTTGGATTGAAGGAAAGCAAAAGAAAGCAAAGGAAGAGAAATGCAATTCTCTTGCTTTCCATTGTTTGGAAAAAATTAAGGTAAGGGAAAGTAAGAGAATGTAGGAGAATAGAAGTGAAATTTGCTCCAAATACATTTCCTACCAAATTGGTGGGAAAGGAGGAGAAATGGAGGAGAAGATAACCTTATATTTTGTCAATTACCATTATATCCTTATTTAACTAAACAAAAATAACATTCTCAGCCACAACACAACTCCCGCTGAACCTTCTGCACAACTCTCGCTTGTTTCTTTTGTACAACTCGCGCCCTTTTCTTCTGCACAACTCCTGTTCTTCTGCGCCAAAGAGGTAAGGTAAGCTACATCCTTCTCTCGTTTCTTCTGTTTGCAAGTCCTGGACCATTTTAAATCTGAGGGTTGTAGCGTTTAGGTTTCTCTAGATCCATGGCTTTTTGTAGGATCTGCCGCCTTTCATTGTTTGGCGCTTATTTGCGAAATTTGTTCTTTTTCGTCGTGTGAAGAATCTTTGATCATGAAAGTTGATGCATTGCAGCGTTAGATACGTGATTTTGCGCTCTTGAGAATTAATATTATGTTCTTAAATTTTCTTGAGCATGAGAACTGATCTGAAACTATGAGCTGGAAAGACTTGTATGCAATACAGAATGTTCAACTTTGACTAGAAGTGGCCATTAATCTCCGTTCTTTTAACGATGAAGATTGCCTCTCTTATTCACAGGAAAACATTTTCTTGTTATAGTCCAGACAATTTGTAAGGAATACTTTGTTTTATCCCATATTATTTGTGAGTTTTAAAAGATTTCAATTTCGAATGCCAAGAAGTTTGTGCAGATAGTTTAAGGGTGGAGCTTTTCATGTATTTGGAGAACCTTTATGTTGTTATTATGATGTGGCCGTTTATGTGCTTTATTTTTTCTGCGAATAGGGTGATATTCTTTCTGTTAAAGTCAACAAGCTGTCTTCCACAAAGACCCAACTTCCATATGACTACTACTACTTGAATTTTTGTAAGCCTGAAAAGATTGTGAACAATGCCGAAAACTTGGGAGAGGTTCTTCGTGGTGACCGCATTGAGAACTCTGTTTATAATGTAAGCATTGAGGTTTTCTATAGTTTGGTTAATTTTAAGCTATTACTATATGTATTGGCAAGAAAGAGTGATAATTTAATGCTCTTGTTGTGGATCTAATTTGTTTATACTGCTTCAGTTTGAAATGATGGAAGACGCTTCATGCAAAGTGGCAGGTCGAGTGACTCTTGATACTGAATCTGCCAAGCATTTCAAGGAGAAAATAGACGATGAGTATCGAGTTAACATGTTAGTTGCCGCTTTACTTCCCTTGATTTGTTGTTATCTTTATTGGATAGTTTTGCTCTAGTTTTACTAATGGTTTTGGTGTTGCCAAGTGCAGGATCCTTGATAATCTTCCAGTTGCTGTTCTTAGACAGAGGAGGGATGGAGGTCAGTCTATAACATATGAACATGGCTTCCGTATTGGCTTTAAGGGGAATAATGATGTGGTATGTTTTTGGTTAATCTTCTGCTTCACAGGACCTTTTTTCTGCTACTGCTGATTGAATTATCTGTGCCTTTTTACAGACCAAGGGTAAGTATTTTATCAATAACCACCTGAGCTTTAGGGTGATGTACCACAGGGATGCTGAGACAGAATCTGCTCGCATAGTTGGGTTTGAGGTTGCTCCAAATAGGTACTTTGCCATCTTCCTTTTTGTGATTTTGACGTTGCATTTTTATTTTTAAAGTTATTTATGTAGTTACAGAGATCCTACAATTTGCCATTCAATCATATATTCTATATTTGAGTCAAACACATGGCATTGTATGATTATTTTGAGCCACAAAAAGTTTCAGTAGCCAAAGTATTTTTAGCATTTACATACATGTGTGCCCTTGATGGTGTGTATCTTTATTTTAAAAGCATGCTTTCCTTTTTGAAGATCAGCTTATGCTGCTTGAGGCTAGGAATACCATTTTTTGTTCCAAGTTCTTGTATCTGTTATATGCTTGGGTGCCATCTTTCTTTGTCACATTCTTCTTTGATGTCCTTCGATAAAGAGTCATGGTGATTATTATGCATAATATTTCCCCGTGTAATTCATTCCGTGCATCGTGGAAGGTTTAGATTAGTTATCTGTTCATTTGATTTTCTTCTTTTCTTACTACGCTGGACTTGTGCAAGCAGTATAAGTCATGAATACAAGGAGTGGAAGGATAACAATACTCAGTTGACAACTTGCAACAAGGAGACTAAGAAGTTGATTCTAGGCAGCACTGGTCCGCAGGAAGTTGAAACTGGCAATGAGGTTGTCTTCACGTATGATGTTACCTTCAAGGTAGTCTTATTAAATATGCTTTGTTGATCCTTTTAATCGTCTTCACAAGCTACCTTATTGAGGGATTTGCTTTATTTGTTTTTAGGATAGTGAGATTAAATGGGCATCACGTTGGGACACATACCTACTTATGAATGATGATCAAATCCATTGGTTCTCTATAATCAACTCACTGATGATTGTCCTCTTCCTTTCTGGCATGGTGGCCATGATCATGATGAGAACTTTGTACAGGGATATTTCTAACTATAATCAGCTGGAAACTCAAGATGAATCTCAGGAGGAGACAGGGTGGAAACTTGTTCATGGAGATGCATTCAGGGCACCCATCAATTTTGGATTGCTCTGTGTGTATGTTGGTACAGGTGTACAGATCTTTGGAATGACACTTGTTACAATGATATTTGCTTTGCTGGGATTCTTGTCTCCTTCCAACAGAGGTGGCCTCATGACTGCTATGGTTCTCTTGTGGGTGTTTATGGGTATATTTGGTGGTTATTCATCAGCACGTTTATACAAAATGTTCAAAGGCACACAGTGGAAGAGGAATACCCTAAAGACTGCATTTATGTTTCCGGGTATTCTTTTTGCAGTATTCTTTATACTGGATGTCCTTATCTGGGGAGAGCAATCTTCAGGGGCAGTTCCTTTTAGCACAATGTTTGCTCTTGTTTGCTTGTGGTTTGGCATATCAGTCCCCTTGGTATTTGTGGGTAGCTACTTGGGTTTTAAGAAGCCAGCTATTGAAGACCCTGTGAAGACAAACAAAATACCTAGGCAAATACCCGAGCAAGCTTGGTATATGAAACCGCTCTTCTCCATTCTCATTGGAGGCATTCTCCCATTCGGTGCCGTCTTCATTGAGCTCTTCTTCATCTTGACCTCAATATGGCTAAACCAGTTCTACTACATCTTTGGCTTCCTCTTCATTGTGTTCGTCATCCTTTTGATCACTTGTGCTGAGATAGCCATTGTGCTTTGCTACTTCCAGTTGTGCAGTGAAGACTACCATTGGTGGTGGAGATCTTACCTCACTGCTGGCTCCTCTGCCTTGTACCTTTTCCTCTACTCGGTGTTTTACTTCTTCACCAAGCTGGAAATCACGAAGTTTGTCTCGGGCATTCTCTATTTCGGTTATATGATTATTATCTCATATGCCTTCTTTGTTCTGACGGGAACAATCGGCTTCTATGCTTGCTTCTGGTTTGTTCGAAAGATCTACTCCTCTGTAAAAATAGACTGAGTTGAATATGGAAAATTAGTATGATCATCGTACCGGCTTCAGGCCTAAGCAAACAAGGGTTGATTTGTAATTTGATTCAGCTGGATACAGAACTTGCCAAGGAAATTTTGCTCACCAGTCTGAGCTAAAATAGCGGTTTGTCGATGGTAGATTAGGAGGGTCTACTTACTCTTATAATTACCTTACACTCGTGAAAGCGATGTAACATGTTCTTCTTGTACTCTGATCTCTGTGCATTAATGTTTGAACAAGTGTGCACTAGTTTCCCACTGGTTTATAGTATTTCTGTTCATCCAATTGCATCTAGATCCAATATTTGTGCCAAATTATCCATATTACAGTCAGTTTACATTGAATTTCCCAAAATGTGCACTAAAGGATGATACCAAGTGAGCAGGGCTGTTCCTATAGTTTTATAGGCTCGGGGTAAAATTAAAAAAAGGGCTCCAATGTGATGTTCATATTTTTTGAGTCTCTCATTAAGATCAGTGACGGAGCCAGAAATTTCAGATAGGAAGATTCAAATATTTAATTTTTTAAATTTTGGGTAAATTTTAGGGGCCCAGTGTACTGAGCTCCAAATAATTCTATTTTTATATAGATAAAAAAAATAAAAAATAAAAATATTTAATTTTTTAAAATTTTGGGGGCTCAATGCACTACTTAAGTTTTCTTTATGTTGTTCAAAACTACCTTCACCTAATTCCTCATGAGTCTCACTAGAGGAGCCTACTCTTTTAATAAATTTATTTACTGCTCCTTTTTGGGATTCTATCACCTGTGCTACTTGTTTTTTTTTCATTACTGACAAATGCTTTTTAGGCAACATAATATAAACTAATTATAACATAGTTGGATTAGAAAAAGAACAAAAGCACCTGTATGGAACTGGAAGAAGTATGCAGGTACAACCAAACTCCAACAGCTTCATAATATATCGCAAAGATATATAAATAGTATTATATCTGTGATACAGAAAAAATAGCAAAATTTAATATCAAATATTAAAAATAAAAAATAAAGAGTAAAAATATATTAAAAAATTAGAAACCTTACCTTTAAATTATACTCAGAATACAAAAGACAGAATCGTAAAAATTTTTTGCTGCTAATTTTTGAGTTGGAGTACTTTAATATATTGATGAAAATAAAGAAATTAGAAAGGGGGCCTTTTAATTGGGGCCCTCTCTCATAAATGACATTAACATTATAGTGTTATTAACGTTAAAGTCATTACTCATTAGCACTAGATAACGTTAATTTAGAGAGAGGGCCTTGGAGCCCCCTCTCATAATGGGGCTTGAAAATCTATTCTAGAAGGAGTAGTTGTACCCAAATGTTTTATGGCTAACGCAAATAACATTAGTTTAGAGAGGGGGTCCCAATAATGGGCCCTGGGCGGGTGCCCTGCTGGCCCCTGCCCAGGGTGGCCCTGCTCATAAGGAATGGAAGGAAACAAGTTAAAGGTTTCTAACAGATTCCTCTAGTGAATTACTTCGTAATCTATAGAGTTCATTACAAAAATAAATGAAACCACACCAAAGACAATAAATATTAAAGTTACTAGACCAATGTCTTTCAACTACCCAAGCCGTAATAAAGATAGAGAGGCTGGTCCAAAATGGAATAAAATCTTTAATACATTGGTACCAAAAAAAGCCAAGGAATCAAATGAGTCTAATATGCAGAACTTGCTTTCACAGGCACTTAATAGGGATCCTTCAAGTAAACCAAACAAATGAACCTTTAAAGTGCAATGTAGAAATTGCTTTGAAGTCGCGATAATACTAAAGATTTGATTTCCACAGTTAATATAGGCAAAGAATGGCTCTTTGACACAAAAACCATCAGAAAAATGAAAATAGGAAGAAAATGAAATAAGAAAGAGCACCAAGCCTTCTCTCTTTCTCCATGATCTTGGCATCGAATGTAAGAGGCATAAATTGCCCCAAAAAGCAACTGATAATCCATGATTATCTAAAGTCCAAGAACTTTTGTATTGAAAGACTACTAGAAACCAAAATGAATTCAAATAAGCTCCAAACCTACGGATGGTTGTTTGGAAAAGGCTAGGAGGTAATTCCAAATTATGAATCTCACTATAATGGAAGAATCATTTTTAGTTATGATCTAAACAAAGTCAGAGTTCTTACAGATCTTAATTGACTGGCATATTCATTTAGAGGTATGCTTGAATTTTGTATTTCTGTATTTATCTTTAATCTATGCTACTAATTATGCCTTTCAAAGAAACTCCTAATGGGATGATCCAGAATCACTAAGCTTATTAATTCGTAAACCTTGGTTAATGGTGAGAGACTTCAATAACACATTATTTTTTATGAATGATGAAGGAGATGGGCTAAATAATAAAACAGTGAGAATTTCCAAAAATGAAAAACTTCTATTAATCTTTCTGATCTCAAATATGATGAAATTTATTTAACCTAGAGTAATAAACAAGGAAGAAGCTTGATTGTACACTTGCTAATCCCCAATAGCTGTTAAAGTTTGGTAATAACATAGCTCACTTCTAGAATCCTCTTTTGCTTATATCATTCCCATAAAGAGGTTTGGATGTTAAGAATGATAAACTCAAGTTTCTATTTAGGTTCAATAATTTTCTATTAAAGGTGGATGGAGGACGTGGTCAGGAAGGGTCTGAATACAGATTTGGAGGGCTATGAATCCCATACATTCATGAGGACGCTTCAGGTAGTAAAGTAGATTTGAAGAATCTTTATGTTAAGAATATCAAGAATATGGATGTTATAATAATTAGTGCTAGAGGGTAATTAAGATATATTCAGCACATTAGACTCATTTCTAAAGAACCATTCTTAGAGAAAGGGAGACAAAAGCTCTCAATAATTACTCTGTAGCTGTATATATAGTATCACTCTGTATTTAAACAAATAATTAGGGCCTGTTAGTTAAAGAAATGGGATAGGAACTCAAAATTCTTTCAAAATGCTAATTTATGGATGGAAAACAACTATAGAATTTGTTTCCTTAAAAGAAATTATGGAAGTCTTATTTAGAAATGTTGAGTATATGACTCAAACCCTTCTTCATTAACATTAAATGATTGTGGAGTATATGACTCAAACTCTTCTTCATCAACAATAAATGTTGGCTTAATTGCTAAGGAATCTAAGGTCAAAATTTTCAAGCCAAACATTTAACGCTCCAATCAATGCAATGTTTTTTTGGTAGACAACTCAACCATTTCTCGCCAACTTTGAAGACAAATTGGTTTATGGTGCAAGGCAAATGTGGTGAGAGGTTGAGCATTATAAATACATCTTGAGCCCTTCCATTTTTCATGCATGCAACACTAAGAAACTTGCAAAAATTTGAGAGTTTATCTTCACCATATTAGCTTGATTTTGTATTCACTTTTATTTTAGGAGAGAGTTTTATTTTGTGAGATTATATACAAAATTTATATCCTCGCTGCACTTAGAGGATTTAATTTGTACTCTTAGACTCTGTTATAGTGAATTTTTCACTCATTGTCATCCATAGAAGTAGCCCAACTTGGGTGAACCACGTAAATCCTTGTGTCTCATATTTACTACTATTCTTGCCCAAATATATTTTACTTCTCATTCATCTTGATCTTGATCCCTCTTTCACTATCGCCTTATATCATAACAAGTGGTATCAGAGCTTCTATTCAAGATGTCTACTGTTATAAAATTTGATATCGAGAAGTTTGATGGTAAGATTAGTTTTTCCATTTGGAGATACTAGATGAAGGTAATTCTCATCCAAAATTGATTAAAGAAGGCTCTGGATGGGAAATTAAAGAAACCCAATTCGATGACTGATGAGGAATGGGAGGAGTTAGATGGAAAGGTGCTTTCGACAATCCAACTCTGTCTCTCTAAGGAGGTGCTTCACGAGGTGGTCCATGGAACCACTACTGCCGAACTTTGGTTAAAGCTTGAGTCCCTGTACATGACCAAGGGTCTAGTGAACAAACTCTGCCTCAAAGAGCGCTTATACACGTTTCGTATGGTTGAAAGTACTCCCATTGAATCTCATCTTGATGAGTTCAATTCAATTATTATTGACCTAGAAAATTTAGATGTTATAGTTGATGATGAGGAAAAGGTTGTTTCATTGGTTATCTCTTTACCATCTACCTATAAACACTTCAAGGAGATTATATTATATGGAAATAATGATACGTTGTCTTTCGAGGATGTCAAGTCCAACTTGTTTTCTAAGGAAAAATTTGACCTTGAGGTTCATTCAGATGGTAAAGCCGAGGACTTGTTTGTTAAGAGTAGAACGGTTGAAAAATGAAGTACAAGTTTTAAAAAATCTAGGTCAAAATCTAAAGGACATAATTCTAAGACCTATCGATATTGTAAGAAAATTGGGCATGATATTTTTTAGTGTTATAAGTTGAAAAATAAAAAGGAGAGGGATGAAAAAGGAAAGCAACCTCAAAAACTGCTGAAGTTGGTGTTGCTGACACTGAGTTTGATGGTGATATATATTTGGTGACCTCCTCTGAAAAAAGGAGTACGACTGAGTGGATTTTAGATTATGGTTGTACCTACCACATGTCTTCTCACAGAGATTGGTTCTCCATCTATGAACCTATTGACCGTGGATTTGTCTTTATGGGCAATGACGCTCAGTGCAAGGTTATTGGCATAGGTAGTGTACAGATCAAAACCCACGATGGTTGTATCAAGACATTAACCAATGTGCAACATATTCCTAATTTTAAACATAACTTGATTTACTTAGGCACTCTTGAGTCACTTAGGTGTAAGTATTCAGCTAAAGGTGGAGTTTTGAAGGTATTGAAAGGTTCCCTGGTCATTATGAAACGTAATAGACTTAGTAGCCTTTTTGTCTTGCAAGGTTTGAATGTCACAAGTTTAGCAGCTATGTCCACATCTTCATTGTTTAACAATGATCTCAGTTGTCTATGGCATATGCACCTAGGCCATATAAGTGAGAAAGGTATGAATTTGCTGAGCAAGAAAGGTATTTTTGGTGTCGGTATGGTAAATTGGATTTTTGTGAGCATTGTGTTTTGGTAAGCAGAAAAAGGTCAGCTTCTCCACTACTACACATTATACCAAAGGTTTCCTTGATTACATTCATTCAGATCTTTGGGGATTGTCTAAAGTTCCCTCTATTGGAGGGAAATGTTATATGATGATCTTGATTGATGACTTCTCTTGTAAGGTTTGGGTTTATTTCTTAAGGCATAAAAATGAAGCTTTTCTTACTTTTAAGAAATGGAAAGCCCTTGTTGAGAACCAAACTGGGAAGAAGGTGAAGAAGCTCATAACAAAAAATGGATTATAGTTTTGTGAAACAGATTTTAATGAATTCTACGCGTAAGTTAGAATTGCTAGACACAAGACACTGGTTAGTAAGCCCCTATAGAGTGGTGTTGTAGAATGAATGAATAGGACTCTACTTGAGAGAGCTCCTTGTATGCTCTCTAATATTGGATTATGGCATCAACGTGATCTTTGCTGTGAAACGGTTCCTACAAAAATGTTATTTGGCCAATCACTCCCCACGTTCATCTCTTGATTTCAGAATTCCAGAGGAAGTTTGGTCAGGTGGTGAGCAGGATACTAGTGAGAAGCTAGAGTTAGAGCTGAGATCATCACCTCCTCCTTATTTCGATGCTCCTAGTTCCTCTGCTACTTAGTCTAGCGATGTTGATGACATTCATGATGTCACTAGTACCACCACTATTATCCTGACTCAATAGGAGCATTTTATTGCCAGAGATTGTCCAAGGAGAATTATCCGAAAGCCTATTAGATACATTAATAATGATAACCATTTGGTTGCTTATGCACTCTTAGTTGTGCAAGAAATTCCTGAAGGTATTGAACCTTCCTCTTATTCTAAAGCTATTTCTTATGTTGATTCATCTAAGTGGCTAGTGGCAATGAATGAAGAAATTGAAAGTGTCCATAAGAACGATACTTGGGATTTATTTGAGCTTCCTAAAGGCAAGCAACCATTTAGTTGTAAATAGATTTACCAGAAGAAAGATGGCATCCCTGAAGTTGAAGAAGCAAGGTGGAAAGCATGTTTGGTTGTTCATAGTTTTGAATAAAAGGTTGGTATTGAATTTAATGAAATTTTCTGTCTTATTGTTCATCATACCTCCATTCGTGTGCCTTTTTCTTTTGTTGCTTTGCTTAATTTGAATTTGTAGCTACTTAATATAAAAACTGATTTTCTACATGGAGAACTCGAGGAAGAAATCTACATGAAGCACCCTGAGGGTTTTGTTGTTGCTGGTAAGGAGCATTATGTTTGACATTTGAAGAAATCTCTTTATGGGCTTTAGCAAGCTCCAAGACAGTGGTACAAAAGGTTTGATACCTTTATGATCAAGGAAGCCTTTATTAGATTCTAATATGACAATTGAGCTTATTTTCAACAATATATAGATGGGTCTTACGTGTACTTGTTGTTATATATTGATGATATGTTAATTGCTTCTCGTGACAAGTATTTGATCGAGAATTTGAAATTTCAACTCAGTAAGGAATTTGAAATTAAAGACATTGGTGTGGAAAAAAAGATTCTCGGCATGGAGATACAAAGGGATCGAAAAATTAGGAAGTTGTTTCTATCTCAAAAGAACTATATATAGAAAATTGTTGACAAATTTAATATGGGCTCTTGTAAGCCCGTCTCGACACCTTTTGCCGCTCATTTCAAGTTGTCATATGATCTTTTACAAAAACGAAGAAAGAAATATAACGTATGTCTAACATTCCATATTATATTGGTGTTGGTAATCTTATGTATGCCATGGTTCGCACTAAATCTGATCTAGAATATGCGGTTAGCATGGTGAGTTATTTTATGCACAATCTTGGCAAGGTTCGTTAGGATGCTGTCAAATGGATCCTTCAATGTTTGAAAGTTTTTTTTTTCCTGATCTTGGCTTGATGTTTGACAGGATCAAGACAACATCTAATAATGTTGTCGATTTTGTGGACTCTGGTTATAGTGGTGACTTCGATAGATGAAGGTCTCTCTCTGGTTACATTTTCAATTTGTAGTTGCAATGTAGCATGGTGAGTTATTTTATGCACAATCTTGGCAAGGTTCGTTGGGATACTGTCAAATGGATCCTTCGATGTTTGAAAGGTTTTTTTTCCTGATCTTGGCTTAATGTTTGATAGGATCAAGGCAATATCTAATAATGTTATCTATTTTGTGGACTCTGGTTATAGTGGTGACTTCGATAGACAAAGGTCTCTCTCTGGTTACATTTTCACTTTGTGTTCCGGTGCTATTAGTTGGAAAAGGCAAAGTACATTGCAGCTACAAAAGGCAGAGTACATTGCATGGTCTTATTATCAAGCTTGGTGTCATGCAAGATACTACTATTATGTTTTCAGATAGCCAGATTGTTCTTCATCTTACCAAGAATGATGCCTATCACTAGAAAACTAAGCATATTAATGTAAAGTACCACCACAATAGAGACATTGTTACCACTGGAGAAATTGTTGTGAAGAAAGTTCACACGTCTGACAATCCTATAGATACGTTGACCAACCACTATCTATTGCTAAGTTTGAGAATGGATTGGACTTAGTAAGTGTTGGCCCCTGATTATATTTATTTATTAGGCATGATTTAAGTTAATGTTGAGGTTTTGAGGGATTAATATTTGGGTTATTAGCATGTTAGTATGGTAAGAGCATATGACATAAGTTAAGGGAATTGAAGTATTAAAGTAGTAAGACTGTGTAAAGGCAAATTTGGCAAGTCACATAAGTTTAGAAACCTTAAGGCCTTGAAGGAGGGGAAAAATAGGAAGAGGAAATTGTTGACTTGCTTTTAAGAAGCCAAAAATGTGGTCGAGGAAAGAGAGATGAGAGAATCACGAGAAAAGAAAAAAAGAAGAAGAGAGGTTTCGATGGTTGAGAGGAAAAAGAGAGTTGAGCTAGGGTTTCATCTTTTCAAAACCTTCTAGAGAGATTTTGAGGTTGTGCAAGAAGGGAAAAAGGTAGAGGAAGACAAGAGCTTTCTTTTGAACCAAACATCTCTTCATTTTGTGAAGATTTAATGTAAGAGCATTTTTAACGCCTTGGAACTTTGGAAGGGGTTTTGGTTTAAGAACTTAGTGAATGCATGGGTTTGGATACTCTAGGAGTAAATCTTAGTAAATGTACTATGTGGATCGTCAATTTTGCAACCCTTTTGAACTTGGAAGTTTTGTCTATGAAAAGGGAATCAAGAAAGACAAGAGGAGCAAGAGAAGAGGCACCTTTGATCAAGTTTTTAAGCAAGGAATTCAAGGTAGGTTTCACTTTTGTAATTAAGTAATAAGCCATTAAAGTTTCTTTCAAGGAATGGAAATAAATGAGTTTCAACTACTTCAAAAATGTGCATTTATTGTTCTTGGAATGCTTCGAAAATGTGATGCATATTTGTGCATGTAAATTTTGTTTGATTTATGAAAATGATTTTGAAAAGGTGTCAAGCTCAAGAAAACAAGCTTCCGAAATGTGCCTTATTTGGAAATACGTTTTGCAAGTCATGAAATAAATGTTATGTGGGTTTGTGGTGGTCCCCTAAGTTAAGTCAAGTGTATTTTGACAAAAAGGCTTCTCCCGCCTGCCTGCTAGTGGTATGGAGCTCCTTCATGGACTCCCATAAGTTCATAACTACAAAAGACCCTCATATGGAAATGTGTAATACGTTCTGTTTTTGGATCTACCTGAACCATTTTGATATGTTTATGTGCTCATGATTATGATAAGAATGATGCATGCATGTTTTGCATTATGTGAATGTTTAAGACGGAAATGACTATTTCAATGGTTTTTGCTTGTTGCTGATTATAAAATTATTACCCAGGAGCTGTAAGCTCACCCCTACTTTCATCCCCATAAGCAGGTGATGAGCAAGAGATCGAGAAGGCAATAGCCAAGGCATCACTCCACTTTTGAAACATATTGTATTTGAAGCAAATCTTGTAAAGCAAGGATTTAGTTACATTTTGAGCAACTCATGATTCATGTAATTTTTGTATTTTGGGACTTTATGATATTAATGTATTTGCAGCTTGAAATCCCACTAAAGCTTTGTAAAATTTTTACCTTTTGATGCAAATGGAATAAGATTTCATTTTTGCTCATGAATTCCACTCAAGTTCATGCATTGCATGTCTAAGTTTGCATAAAGACAAAGTCCATGTTCGGATGTTAGGGATAGGCATGGATTAACTTAGGCTAATTTAGGAAAATGTGCTTTTGGGAAGTTGTAGGTCTTCCTTCTAGCCTTCCAACGGTTTATAATAGATAATTCTTGGATATCAAAGTCCAAAGTTATTGTCCTTAGAAGGGGTGATATTTAAAAGAATCAAGTGGTATCGTCTGATATGATGTCATATCATCGGTGATGACGTCATATCGTCTGTAGGAATGTATCGTTTGTAATGACATCACTTCGTCTGTAATGACGTCATATCGTCTGTAGGAACGTTTTGCCTTAAGAGTTGCATCATCTTAAATTGACTTGTTTCGTCCTAAGAGTTGCATCGTCTTAAGTTGGCTTTGCTTCGTCTTAAGTTGACTCCTTTTGTCTTAAGAGTTGCATCGTCTTAAGTTGACTTTGCTTCGTCTTAAATTGACTCCTTTCATCTTAAGAGTTGCATCGTCTTAAGTTGATCTTGCTTCGTCTTAAGTTGACTTCTTTCATCTTAAGAGTTGCATCGTCTTAAGTTGACTTTGCTTCGTCTTAAGTTGACTCCTTTCATCTTAAAAGTTGCATCGTCTTAAGTTGACCTTGCTTCGTCTTAAGTTGACTCCTTTCGTCTTAAGAGTTGCATCGTCTTAAGTTGGCCTTGCTTCGTCTTAAGTTGAATCCTTTCGTCTTAAGAGTTACATCGTCTTAAGTTGACTTTGCTTCGTCTTAAGTTGACCCGACATCTGTTTGTCTTCCGCATTCATCTACTTTCTGCATTCGTCTGCCTTTCGCATTCGTCTGCTTTTCGCATTTGTTTGCCTTCCGCATTCGCTTGCTTTCCACATTCGTCTGCCTTCCGCATTCATTTGCTTTCTGCATTCGTCTGCCTTCCGTATTCGTCTGCTTTTCCACCTTCGTCTACTTTATGTTTGCTCAATAGTTGACCCTCCGCTTCTTCTGAACACTATTCATCTTGAATCGTTTGGTCAAATTTTTTACCTTTCAGACCATAGAATCCGTCTGTAAGGTTTTCATAAAAGTTGTAGATCTCGAAGTCCTCTATCAAAATGTACTAAGATGATTTTAAATTGATACCTCTATTGACGATTATGCTAATTGCCCCAAGATAGGTGCAATACGATCATGGTCAAGGCCCTGTTCGAGTCTTTCAGCCATAACTTTGCTATGGGACCTCCAAATGCGATGATTCTTGTCTCTATATAAGCTAGAGACATAGAGCCTCAAATGTTCGGTTCAAGTCGAATTGAAATCCCAATTTGGGGTTTCCCAAAATCTGTTCGGAAATAGGAGAAGTGAGTTATTTTTGGTGTTTGTCCTCGTAGGGGCACGCCACCCTTGTGGGATACGCATTCCGATGTCACTTAGGATGTTGGGCTCGTCACTTACTAGGGCGGATTGTCCAACAGTCAGCATTCATAGCAACTGATTACCCTTTAGGGTTTTATATCGATGAGTAACTCGTTGAATTTGAGTCAAGGTGGAAAATGTTGAGTATATGACTCAACTCTTCTTCATCAACATTAAATGATTGTTGAGTATATGACTCAAACTCTTCTCATCAACAATAAATGTTAGCTTAATTGCTAAGGAATCTAAGGTCAAAATTGTCAAGCCAAACATTTAATGCTCTAATCACTGGAATATTTTTTTGGTGGAAAACTCAACCATTTCTTGCCAACTTTGAAGACAAATTGGCTTATGGTGCAAGGCAAAGGTGGTGGGAGGTTGAGTATTATAAATACATCTTAAGCCCATCCATTTTTCATGTATGCAACACCAAGAAACTTGCAAAAATTTAAGAGTTTATCTTCACCATATTATGTAACATCCCACACTCAATTGGAAGGGTAAAATAGTAATTGGGCATAGGATGGGCTAGATTGGGATTTCATAGGGCTGTTCATGCATAATAGGATTGGTACATAGTCACAATTGTGCACATGAAATTACTGGACATGCATATATGACATTCCCGGTTTGTATTCCTAAGACAATTTTATTGGAATTAACATGGTTAATGGGTTTGCAAAATTATTCTGAGTGCGCCATAAATTGTTTTCTATTTTAAGGGATTTTAATGAATTTTTCTGGAATTTTTGGAAATTAATGTCCGGACCGGAAAATTTTTTTTAAGTGACAGACGGATTGGGTTCCGATACCAAAAAAAATAAAATAAAATTGCTGTCATATGGAATTGAAATTTGGATAAGGCAAATTTTTGGGATTGTGATTAGAGTTATTAGCATAAGTTGGATTATTGATTAAAGTAGATTAGGATTATGGGATTAAAGAATATTAGTTGATTTTACCTCTTCCCCTATCTTTTGACAAGTGTCCCTCTTGCTATAAATGGCTTTGTCTTTATTTTTGCACTCTCTCACGACATTCTCCATTGAGAAAGTCACTTGGTTGAAAGTGGAGGTCTCCTCCCATCAGTAGCTTTTGTTCTCTCTAATTCATGCTTTTGTCTTTTTCTCAATTAAGGGGTCAAGTCTCCTTATGCATTAATTGGCTTTGGCTTGTACCCTGCACTCCTATCGACTTTGTTGGCTCATTGGAAAGTTTTAAGAGCTATTAGTTCTCTTTCATCCGAAGTGGTGTTCTCCTCCTTCGATTGTTTTCATCTCTTCTCATACAAGCTTCCTTTGCTATTTTTGCTTGCTCTCTTCTTCTCTCAACCACAAGCCAACTTGA
>JANZLC010000008.1:20307055-20319673 GCA_026413385.1 Erythroxylum gracilipes | reverse complement strand
TTATGGAATGTTTTAGGGAGTGATTTAGGGAATGTTTTATGCAAAGGTGATATGATGGCTTGGTCAAAAGGTGGGGATAAAATGAGTGTTTTATGGAATGTTTTAGGGAGTGATTTAGGGAATGTTTTATGGAGTGATTTAGGTAATGTTTTATGCAAAGGTGATATGATGTCTTGGTCAAAAGGTGGGGATAAAATGAGTGTTTTATGGAATGTTTTAGGGAGTGATTTAGGGGATGTTGGATGATCATTCAATCTTGTTGACACTAGTTTGATGATTTTCGGATCAGTTGTGGACATGTTTACAACAAGAGGCTCATGAAAATTTACTACTTGGAGTTTTATAGTGAAATACTCAAGTTGAATACTTGGAGATTGGACGTAGGCTTTGTTATAAGCCAAACTAGTATAAATCGATTATGTCACACACTCTCTCTTTTAATATTGCAAGAGGTTTCTTTTGTTAATATTTTTTCATTTTTAACAGCCTCCTTTCATTTTTTTCAACTAAAACAAGCTCCTTTCATTTTTTAATAGGATCTTTTCATTTTTTAACATTAACAAGCTCCTTTTGTTTTTAAACGTTAACAAGCCCCTTTCATTTTTTAAAAGTTAATAGGCTCCTTTCATTTTTAGTAGGCTCCTTCTATTTACTAACTTTTTTGTTGAAATTTAGTAGGTTCCTATCATTTACATGCATTGATAGTGACTTAAAATTTTTTAAGTCACACACAATTCACTCCCCTCTTGTGTGTGTTTGCTTTATCATTTGGTATCAAAGCGAGGTTTCACATTTGTTGTGTTTTACAACATGTGATAGATCATGGAAAACGATTTGAGAAGCCTTTAAGAACAATCCATCTCAAAGCCTCCTTATTTCAATGGAAACAATTATTCCTATTAGAAAGAGAGAATGACTATTTATCTTCAATCTGTAGATATCGAAATCTAGAAAGCTATTAAAGTTGGAACTACACCTCCTGCTACTGAAAACGTAGAAGTATAGAGTGATGCTAGTAAAAGAAATGCATAGCTGAATGCCAAAGCAAGACAATATCACACTATCTCCAGAAGAGTATGAAAAGATATCCTACTGTTCTACAGCAAAGGAAATGTGGATCAAACTCCAAGTTACCTTTGAAGGAACGAATGGGCTAAAGAAACCCTTTTAGTGCATCAATACGAAACTATTTGCATGAAATAGGGAGAAACTATAGATGAATTATTCAGATGTTTTAACAATATCATCATAACCTTAAAGAAGTTGGGAAAGGTATATCTTAATGATGAGCTCGTAAAAAAAATTCTAAGGTCACTGCCAAAAGAATGGAGACCAAAGGTGACAGCTCTAGAAATTACAAAGGATCTCAAAACTATTTCATTCGACTGGTTAAGAGAAAACTTGATGATCCATGAAGTCGAGCTTAGGTGAGATGAAGCATCTTTATACAGAAGAGGAATGACACTAAAAGCAACTGATGAATCAAATCCATCAAATGGTGATGAAAGTGACACTGAGTTGCAAGTAGATGGAGATGATGAATTCAATTTCATGGTCAGAAAATATGTACGCTTCTACAAAAAGAAGCTAATGAAGAAAAGAGAAGGAGATAAGAAAACTGAAAATAATAGATTCCCATTTAAAGGCAGCAACAGCAGTAGCAATTCACAAAATAATCAAATCATATGCTATCACTGCAAGAAGCCTAGACACATAAGACCAGAATGTCCTCTTCTTAAAAAAGATACAATAAAAAATAGAAAACTCAGAAAGTAGGCTATGACTGTAGCCTGGTTAGATGATGATTTTTTAAACTTTGGAAAAGAAGAGTCTAAAGAAGTCATCGATGTTTGCTTTGTAGATGAATCAAGAGACGATTAGGTGTATTATTCTAACTTCGATATTGAAATTAATGAATTAAGAGATGCATATAATGAACTGTATAATCAGTATAAAAAATTAACAGTACAGTAATTCAAAAATGTTAAGAAGTCTAAAATAATGATGCATCATTAATGAATAAGATTAAATCACTAGAATCTAAGAATAAGAATTTGTTGTCTAAAATTATGTCCCTTGAACATGACAATAAGAAAAAAGTCTTTGGAAAGGAATTATTGGAACAAAAGGTAATTCGGTTAGAGAACGCATTGCTTGAAAATGATTATGTTAAGGTAAAATAGTAAGAATAAATACCTGTTTCTCTAGAAAAAGATCTTGCCAATTTTGTTAATGGAAGGAATAATCTTAATGTATTACTTGGGAATAGTAAAGTTGTTTTTGATAAGACTAAAATATGATGTAATGAAAATAATAATATTAGGTCATACAAGAATTTCTTTATTAAATCTAGCAATAACCTTAGTCAAAACAGTAGGAACTTGATAAATAACAAAAATTACCTTAATTATCATTAAGCTATCTTATGCAGTTACTGTGATAGAAATGGTCATATTAGTCATTCCTGTAACTTTCAAAAAATGAAGAAATTATCTCAGATGTATGTTTGGAGACCGAAGGTCAAACTACTGACTTGAAAAGGATCCAACAAAATTTAGGTACCTAAAATGATATAATATATTCTGCAGATATGCTTCAGAATAGAGACAAGAGAAAATCAATAGATAGTTGATAGTGGTTATTTGAGACACATGATAGGTGAAATATCATATTGCAACTATATTGAAAGGAAAGAAGGAGGTAATATTGTCTTTGCTAACAAAAACAAGGAAAAAGTCACTGGAATTAGTAAAATTGGTGACTCTAATTATGCTTCTATTGAAAATGTTCTTTATGTTAATGGTTTGAAACATAAGTTGTTAAGTGTAATTCAATTATGTGATAAAGGTTATAGAGTCACTCTCTATACATCCCATTGTGAAATTATTGATAATTTTAATGACAACATTGTATTTTTTGGTCCTATAAATCAGAATATATTTTGTGCTCAGCTGGAAGATATGTCTTCACAAAATGTTAAATGCTTTGTTTCACTATAAAAGGATTCATTTATCTGGCATAGAAGATTTTGACATGCTAGCATGAGCATTCTATCAAAATTATCCAAAAATGAGTTAGTAAGAGGACTACCAAACTTGAAGTTTGAGAGTAATCAAGTTTGTGAAGCTTGTTTAAAAGGAAACAAAAATCAAAAGTAGCTTTCCTCTTTAAATTGTTTCTACTAACCAACAACTTGAACTTGCACATATGGATTTATTTGGTCCTATTATGACTCAAAGCTTTGGTGGTAAACACTATAGTTTTTTTAGTAGATAATTAATCTAGATTTACATGGGTTTATTTTCTATCAAATAAGGATGATAATTTTGAAGTTTTTGAGAAGTTTTGCGGAAAAATTTAGATTGAAAAAGGGTACTGCATTACGTCTATTTGGAGCAATCATGGAGGAGAATTAGATAACCGAAAATTTGATAATCGAAAATTTGAAGATTTCTATAATGAAAATGGGATCACTCATAATTTTTCATGTGCAAAGACTCCTTAACAAAATGGAGTTGTTGAGAGAAAAAATAGGACTCCTTGTTGATATGGCTAGGATAATGCTATGGAAAAGTGGTATACCTTATAGTTATTAGGCAGAAGCTACATCTACTGCTTTTTACATATGTAACAGGTGCCTTATAAAACCTATTTGTTACATACGTAACAGGTGCCTTATAAGAATTATTCTTAAAAAACCTCCTATAAGTTGTGGAAAGTAAGAAAACGAAATGTTGCTTACTTTCGAGCGTTTAGCTACAAGTGTTTCGTATTAAATAATGGAAACGAAAATCTTGGAAATTTTGATGCGAGATCAGATGAAGCTATTTTTCTAGGTTATAGTACTGCCAACAAAGGATTCGGAGTTTATAATAAAAGAACAAAGAGGATAGAAGAATCAATACATGTAGTATTTGACAAAGCATTGCCCTCGATAACAATAGTTGATTCAAATGATGAAGAGTGTCGTTCAGTTCCTAAAATGAATCAAACTACGCCTATAGTATCTTTGAAATTAGAAGATCAAGAAGGTCCTTTTAAAGACAGGACGGAGCAGGCTTCTTCATCTTAACAGGAGCCTATGCAACAGAGAATACTAGGATAATAGAGAGGTCAAGATGCACATCAGTGCATTTTAGGAGAACCTTATGAAAATCTAAGAACTAGATCTTCCTTTAAAAACAATTATGTTTCCCTCATCTCATAATTAGAACTAAAGACTATTGAAGAGGCTCTTACTGATGAAAATTAGGTTTCAGCTATGAAAGATGAACTAAATCAGTTTGACAAAAACAAAGTCTAGCATTTAGTACCTCATCCATAAAACAAGTCAATCATTAGAACTCATTGGGTATTTCAAAACAAACTTGATGAAAATGGTAAGGTGGTAAGAAACAAAGCTAGACTTATAGCACAAGGTTATGATCAATAGGAAAGGATTGGTTTTGATGAAACTTATACGCCTGTTGCTAGATTAGAATCAGTTAGAATTTTACTTTTTTTTTTGCATGCTATAGAAACTTTAAATTATTCCAAATGCATATGAAAAGTGCCTTCTTAAATGGATATATTAACAAAGAAGTATTTGTTAAGCAACCTCTAGGTTTTGAAGATGAAAACCATCCTGATTATATGATGAAGTTAACCAAAGCCTGCATGGTCTAATGTAGACTCCTCGAGCATGGAATGATAGGTTAAGTAACTTTCTGCTAGATAAAACCTTATTTATTAAGAAAAAGGATAACATTTTACTCTTAGTTCAAATATATGTTGATGACATAATATTTGGTGCTACTAATCAATCCTTTTGTGAAGAATTCTCAGTTTTAATGCAAGGGGAGTTTCAAATGAGTATAATGGGAGAACTATCTTTCTTTCTTTGATTGCAAATTAGGCAAACAGAAAAGAAATCTTTATTAGTCAAGACAAATACATAAAGAAACTCATCAAAAAAATATCATTTTGAGAATGCCAAACCGATAAGTACTCCTATGTATTCTGGAACTAAACTTGATAAGGATGAAGAAGGTAAGGCTACAGATGAGACAAAGTATAGAGGAATGATTGGATTGCTACTATATCTCATAAGTTTAAGACTAAATATTATGCTTAGTGTGTGTCTTTGCACAGGCTTTCAATCAAAACCAAAAATAGCTATCTTTAAGTAGTCAAGAGGATCTTTTACTATTTTCATCTAACTACAGAATTTGGATTAAGGTATCTAAAAACTTATTCTTTTAACATAATTGACTTTTTTGATGCAAATTATGCAGGTGATAAAGTTAATAGGAAAAGCACAAATGGTCACTATCAATTTCTTAGAGGATGTCTAGTTTTTTGTTCTTTCAAGAAACAAAATTACACAGTGCTTTCAACAACTGAAGTGGAATATATAGTGGCTGCTAGCTGCTGCGCTCAAATCTTATGGATGAAACATCAGCTCCAGGATTTTTCTCTAAACTTTGATCATATTCCTATACTATGTGACAATATAAGTGCAATAAATCTCTCTAAAAATTTGTGTATCATTATAGGACTAAGAATATAGAAATCAAACATCACTTTCTTAGAGATCATGTTTTAAAAGGAGCCATTGTTCTTTTGCATGTTAAAACTGAAAATCAAGTAGCTGATATCTTTACTAAGCCACTTTTTGAAGATAGATTTTGTGTGTTAAGAAAATAGCTTGTCATGTACAGATTATCTGATATTAACTCTGTTTGAAGACTCTATGCTACTTATCTTTACAGATATTAACAGGCTCCTTCTAATCTATTCTTTTATGGAAGGCTCCTCTTAGTTTAAAAGTACCCTTTTATTTTAGAAGGACCCTCTTAGTTTCCAAGGACCCTTTTTAATTTAGAAGGCTCCTCTTAGTTTAATAAGGTAGAATACACGTGTCTTAAAAAGGTAGTTCTTTTTCATGTTGTTTCAGCTTTTAAAATACGCACATGCCATTCTGAAAACTTTTCGTACGTGCTTGACAGAAGAGAGTTATTTTGTTAGCATGTACAACTGCTCATCCTCACACAAAATCAATGCCCTAAAATCATTTAGTATACATTAAGCAAACTTTTTTCTTCTACTTATCTTTTTCATTCTCAGAAGCATCATTCCTTCCTCTCTACACCCTAACTCTCTGCTTCCTCTCAAATCTCCTAGACCTTACCAAACTTACTTACGATGCCACGAACAAAGTCAAAGGGAAAGAAGAAAACCTTAGCTTCCTCTTCTAGCCATGGCGAAACTCTTTGCCATAAACAAACTTTAGTTTCTAAGTCTTCTTCTCTACCAACAATGGTAGGATCGTTAAACACTCCTACTAAACTTGTTTCGATTACCTTTAAGCCCTAAGTTTTAGAAACACCAATTTAAGAGGCTCCAAAGGAGAGAAAAGACATATTTTGACTATGTTATCTTTAGAATTAGACTCTGATTCATCCTCCAAGTGTAATGAACCAATAGTCAAACAACAATACATTTTTGACTCTAGTGAAAAAGGAGAAGAAGAGAAAGAAAGAAGAAGAAAATGCCAAAGAAAAAGAAAAAGAAGAAGATTCCTCTAATGAGGGAGAGTCATCGAGAAAAGTAAGATTTCATTCTCCCTCACTCTCACTACCCATTCCCACTCTACCTACTCCTACTCTATCTACCCTTTCTTCTAAATTTTTAGCACCTCCTTCCACTATTCCTCAACCTGGTTCCAATGATAAGAAAGTTCCTGAAGTGTACTGGATTGTAAATGATGATGGTTTAGATGAAGAACCGGCTCGGTTAATAAGATGACTATAGACTGGAGCAAGTGTTATAAAACAAGCTGAAAAAATTGATGAACAATAAGAAACCCCTAATGTTGAAAAGGAAGAAGAAGAAGAATCTCGAAAGATAAGAAGAGAAGAAATAAGAAAAGGCAAAGTGCCTATGGTCGAAGAAAAGATTTAGAAACCCATTATTAGGGATGGGCCACTTTATGAAGAAGCTTTGTTTAAAGAAATCCCAAAAGCAAAAAGGATAAACTTGAAGAAATAAAAGAAAGGAGAGTCTTCAGCACCGGTTAAGTTGTTTTAGTCAATGAAAGCTAAAGCGAGATACAAAATGTGATACAAGAAGCGCAAGGTGGTTGTAGGATGCTTTTTCCCTCCTCTCTTGTTCGATGAAATTGGTATTACCATCTCTTCTAATTTTATTGTTGTTGGTTAGGAAAATTAATTGAATTTGAATGGGACAATGTATGATGACTTAGATGTTTTCACACACATATGAGAAAAAAGAAATTGACGAAAAGTTGGCAATAATCTCTTAGGCACAAAAGTGTGAGATATTGATTACGAAGGAAATCTTGGCAAACATTCTAAATATAATTCCCGTAGATAGAACTAAACTTCCCTATCATAAGTGGTATATTACTGATCTTGATCTTAGAGAAGATATGGACTTTATCTGCCTAAAAACTAAAAATGCCCATGAAGGGAGACCATGGTGTAAACATCTGGACTTACTACGAAGATGCCTTACATCAATATTTGCTACTTCAATTTTCCAAGGAGTAGCTCAGTTGAAAGAGGCAGTCTAGTGGATACATATATGGTGTACAATCTTCTGAAGGGCAATAAGATGAATCTCCCAATAATGATCCTGAAATTTATGGTCAACAAGGGAAGTCATAAGAATACAATTGGTGATCTGCCATATGGGATGCTTCTAACAAAGATTTTTGCCTATTATAGAGTGTCTTTTGACAATATGGAATGGTATGAACCTGGAAAGTTCCATTCCTATATTCCCTACCAATTCAGATACAAGCTGAAAGACAATGTGTGGGTGGAGAAGAAAACTAAAAGAGCAACAAACCTTTTAGGTCCTGCCCCACAAAAAATCAGCCCCTGCCATACTCTAGAGCATAAATGATCTGATCCTTCAAAAATTGAATGAAATTCTTTCTCATCAAGATCAAATGCGTGGCCAGATTAACAACATGCAAAATCAAATTCTTGACATGTAGATTTTACTTCAAAAAATTTCTAAATCTTCTAAATAACTTTGTCACTATTTTTTGCTTGGTTTGTTTTTACATACTTATAATTTTTTTTTGACTTCTTAGTTATTTCCTATACTTTTTGATAATGATAAAGGGGGAGAATCAATGATATATTTGCTTTTAATGATATATTTGCCTTATTCTCTACTAACTATTCAAATATTATTGAACTATATTTGTGAAGTTTAAATATGTGATACGTATAAATGATAGGCTCCTGTCATAAGAAAGGCTCCTTCTAATCATGACTGTGAGTAAGAACATATAAAGTTTACAGGCTCTTTTGAAATCCTTTATTATTTTTTGAATTTTGAAAATATATCTATTATTGCTTGTCATCATCAAAAAGGGGGAGATTATTAGATTGAGGTTTATTATTAATGATTTTGATGATAACTATATAATGTTTCAAAATTCAAATCAGAGTTATTTCTTTTTATTGGTAATGGCATAATTCTTAAAAGGAAATAAAATCATAGGAAAAATGCCTTATTTCTTGCATAATTTTTTTTAATGAACTTACCTTATTAGAAATGATTCCACAACATCTGAAAGGATCTTACTAATTTGAATAATTAGCTTTGAAATTTTTGACAAAGCTTTTCTCTTAACGTTTGAATATTAGAAGATTCCAGCAGAGATGATATCGAAAATTCATTAGATACAAAGTCAGCTCATAATAAAAATGAAGCAATGACTAGTTGAAGAAAATGTTTACTTAAGGAAGAGCTAATGCATTTATGAACGACACATAGATTTGCCAAATACTTCAACAACGTCAATATTCTGGAAAGTCATGTCTATATCAAATTCCTTGTGCCATTGAAAGTGAAATCACTCTATTGAGAGAGACTATTAAAACCTTTATAAATTTTTTTATTGAGAGCTTCTAGAGGCTTGTTAAACACTACGAGTGTGGAAGGTTGAAGAATTTTGAAAAAAAGTGTACTTGTGAGCTTGGAGAGGCTCTTCAAAATATACTACTTCGATTTTTATAGTGAAATACTCAAGTTAAATACTTGAGGACTGGATGTAGGCTACGTTATAAGCCGAACTAATATAAATCAACTGTGTTACTCTCTCTCTCTATCTTAATTTTTAAATTTTTGCATTACAGTGTGTGTGTTTAATTTACATGAGGCTCCTTCACTTTTGGAATAGGCTCCTATTGTTTTAATATTGCAAGAGGTTTCTTTCGTTAACAGGATCCTTTCGTTTTTAATAGGCTCCTTTTGTTTTTTTTAACAGTAACAAACTCCTTTCAATTTTTAATAGGATCATTTCATTTTTAACTTTAATAAGCTCCTTTCATTTTTAAATGTTAACAGACTCCTTTTATTTTTTTAAAGTTTCCAGGCTCCTTCTATTTACATTATATTGAAATTTAGTAGGTTCTTATCGTTTACACGAATTGATCATCATCATCATCATCCAGTTTGAAGTCCCGCAATGAAGCGAGGTCTAGGGAGGTCTGACAGTACGCAGCCTTACTCCTACGTAGTAGAGAACTTAAATGCTTTTAAGTCACACACAATTCACCACCCTCTTTTGTGTGTTTGCTTTATCAATAAATAGGTGTAATGTGTACGCTAAATCTACTTATTAAATAATTATGAAGTATTTATTGGTTTTTGGTTATTCTTTTGAGCTTTTTAAGGTGGTGGATACATATTATTAAATTTGAAGTTTTTTAAGTCCCTGGCTATTTATTAGTATAATATGATGTCTACCTCACATTTCCTACTAATTTCATTTGGTTACGAACTTCACTAAGGGTCCCCTCTTTTATTTATTATTTTATTTAGAATTAATTTGTTCTTTGTAATTCTCATAACATCAAAAAAATAAATATACATTAAAGTTAATTTCCCTTTTAATTTTACTCAAAGAATTTAAATATGATATGTTATTAAATTACCAACAAGTTTATACTTTTGTAATTAAAAATATATTGTTCATTAATATCGTATATGACTAGTTTTTGGTTTTAGAGAATAGATCAATTCTAGATATACAATATTATCAAAGAAAACCATCTCTGTTACTCTACACTATTTTACAAAGTAAAAAAAGGAGTCAAAAACTTTTTAAGCACAAAATAAGCTAGTAATTCAATAAGGATGCAAAAGTGAAAGATGGTCACACAGTGTAAATTACAACAATACACAAAAATCAAAATTAAAAAAGATGAATCATGATGCTTAAATGTGAATTTGAGACAAATGATTTGGTAAAACTCCACTCCAAGGTAATGCCACAAGAAGATATGTATATAGTTTTATGAAGTTCGTACTCATGAATTAACTAGTTTCAATGTGGTGGAGAGGGGAATTAGATGGAGGGAATAGAAGGGAATGTAAAGAGTAAGAGATGCTTGGTACTGGCGGCAATTCAATTTAAGGTGAATTGATGGGTAGATAAATTTACAAGCGTACAAAGTCAATTATAATAAGTTCATAAGACTAGAGTAATTTCATAATATTGAACCAACTACAACAAAGTTGACGTTTAACTATGTTTTATTTGGTGACGATTTTAAAATTGTGGCTAAAAGTTAAATAGCTTTTTGCGATAATTTTGGAAAATGTCGCCAAAGGTTTATTGTTTCACGACGTTTTACAAAATTTTCGCTATATATAAGCTTTTGGTGATTCTTTCTAGGAATCATTGCAAAAGGCTCATCCTTTTACAATTGTTTAGTAAAAATCGTCTCGAAAAGCAAGATTTTTGGTGATGATTTAGCTTAAATAACAAAATAACTCTCTTATTTATAATTATAAATTTACTAACTTTGACTTGATCATTTTGTGATTGAACATCATATTAAGAAAAATCAAAATTCATATTATTGACAATGATTCTAAGTAAAAATATAAATTTAGCTAATAAAAATGTTAAACCATTTCGATAATTTATGAAACTATGAACTCAAAATTAATTGATATTACATAGATTTATACTTTTTATTTTTATCTTTTAAATTATATGAATTGACAATTTTATATTGTCACAAAATTTTCAAATAGTTTTAACATGAAGTAAAGATATATCATTTTTACAAAAAAACAATAAATATTGATATATGGTAAGTGATATAATATAATAATATATGGTAAGTAATATAAGATTTTAATTAGAAGTTGGACAATTCTTACAGACAAAACAATAAATAAAGTTTCAAGCTTATTCCATCGAAAAAAATAATTAATTTTCTGGATTCCAAGTGACATGAGACTCAGTAGAGAGGGTAAAGGAATTTCCTATACCTAGATTCCCAAGAAGGCTCCTTACACGTTCAAAGGCATCAATTGAAACAATTATATATCTTTCACCTAGGAGTTGATTTATTAACACCTTCTTCTAACAACTTCTTGGCTTTAACTAAACTAGTAGAAGATACAGTGAATGATTTCCCAGATGTAGTATAGATCACTGAATTAGATGAGCAGTATGTACCACACATTTCACATAAGGAACAAATAGAATAGAACTTAAAAAGCTAAATCAAATGGTATAAAGAACCCAAATTTGAATACATGCATACCTGAGTGAATGACTCCATCATCGTCATAATGAACAGACATAGTTTTTGTTATTGATGACTGTTCCAAAACATCTGATTTTCCTAATCTTGTATGGACCATCATGACATTGCCACCGCCTCCATTTTCATTTATGTTCTTGTGAAGATTCGAGGAAGCTTTACACAACATATAGTATATACAATAACATGTTCATCTAATACCTTCCTAATAGAAAATGATATACAAATAATAAAGAAACAGAGCTAATTGAGATGACAATAAAAACCTTGAAGAAGAAGATTGGTCACTAAAGGCAAGCGATGATTATACTTTGATGAGGAGATTTATTGTGCATTGATTTATCCTTCATCAGGGAGAATTCGGCCACCTTCCTCCCATCAGAGCTCATTTTTGCCATTGGAAACCATCTGCCATGTTGACATTATGTTATGAATTTATGTTAATAGTTTTATTTTGAAAAGTTAATAGAAATAAAAACAAGACATAGAGATAATCAATGTATAAGCAGAGTGTACAATTTAATAAGGAAAGGAAAAATTATATGAAGTTATATGCAATTACCAAAATATTCATAGAAGAATCAAAGATCATCGGAACTTAATTTTTTAATCATCTAAAAATCCCATGCACAAGCACAATCTATATTTGCCACTCAACGTTGAAGATAACTAAAACTCAAAGCACATGCCATAAATTAATAAGTTATTTGATATTTTTAAGAATATAAGACTTCTTATTTAAATGTTCTTTTCACATCTAACACACTTCTAAAATTATTAACGAACATCAATAAGTCAATATAACTTATTTAAGTTGAGTTTATAACCTATTGACATAAGAAAAGAAAGTTTGTATTACACACAATATCAGAACTTTTATACATTGCCTATTCCAAACATAAGTCACAACCAACATAAATACACAACCAAATTATACAGCATATACCATATAACTTTTTAAATCTTCTATCATCAAATCTAATACAAAGATGCTTATCAATCAAGGCAAATTTCACTACTTATCTTTGTATCTGTG
>JANZLC010000008.1:20292389-20306955 GCA_026413385.1 Erythroxylum gracilipes | reverse complement strand
TTCCACATCCTCTTAATCTTTCTTGAAATGAAGGATAGTTCATCATCATCTTCACTTGAATCTTGATCAGATTCACTGGCATCATTATTCTTGATTTCTTCAATCTTTAATGCTTTTGAAGATATGCTTCTATTTTTCTGGTTCTTTTGATTCTTCTGATCAGCCTTTAATGAGATAGATTTATATCTTCTAGGTTTATCTTCTGCATCAAGCTCTACTTCATGTATCTTCAATGAACTAAGCAATTCATCTAACTTCAGCTTACTTAAGTCCTTGGCCTTTTGTATTGCTGTAACTTTGGGTCTCCATCTTTTAGAAAGACTTTTGAGAATCTTTCTGACATGATCTTGATTATTGTAGATTCTCCCAAGAGCTTTAAGTCCGTTAACAATAGTTTGAAATTGTCCAAACATCTAATCAATAGTCTTCTCATCTTTCATTTTGAACAACTCATACTGATGAATAAGAATACTGATCTTAGACTCTTTCACTTGATTTGTGCCTTCATGTGCAATGGCTAATGTATCCCATATTTCCTTTGCAGATTTGCATCCATGAACCTTATCATATTCACTTCTGCTCAGGGCACAACTTGGAAAGAACTTGGCCTTTGAGTTTAACTGAAATTGAACTTTCTAATCAGCTGACCATCTGTCACGAGAGATGTTATTGCCTTCGTCGTCTGTTGGTGTATATGAACCATTCTTGATGATATCCCAAAGATCAATATGAGTGGATTCTATAAAGATCTACATCATGTCCTTCCATTAATGATAATCCTCACCATTGAATGCAAGAGGTCTTGTGACCAAGGCACCTTTAGCTATAAAAACATGTGATTCAACCATGGATCTTCATCCTCACTTTGTAAAGGTGTTTTTTGGAAACCTCGCTCTGATACCAACTGAAGTAAATCACTTGTTAATATAGAAATTACGTATACTATGCAGAAAACATAAGAAGGGGGGTTGAATTATGTAATCTTTTCAAAAATATTAATCTTTTGAGATTTCTTGAATTTCTTTACAAAATTCAGATGATCACAAAAACACTTTACGAAAGTTGATAAGTAATGCAATCGCAAGTAATATTATCTACTCGTCTAACAATAAGAAAATTAAAAGATAAAGGTTAGAGAATAGATGCCCCAATTTTATACTAGTTCACCCCAAACTTTGGGCTACATCCAGTCCTCAGAGTTTTTCTGAGATTTCACTATACTCTTCAAATTTACAAGTATTCTTTCTACACTTGCAGAGCCTCTTCAGGTCTCTCTCACAAAGTATTCTTTATCTGCTATCTTAGCCTCTCTAGGCTCTAGCCTTTCTTTCTCTCTCTAGGAAAGATAATTTTTGAGCTTTACGTTACAGATGTATTCGCTCTCTTCTTTCGCACTTTGAATACAGAATTTCTCTAAGTATTGTACTATCAAATTTTCTTTCTTGTAAAAACGTTATTTAGTCTTCGACTAGAACTAATATTTATAGCCTAAGTCTCCAACTGTCTTCTTGAGAAACTACTTCTTGAATCTTGTAGAAACCGTTATTAGTTGAGTCCTGTAACTGACTCCAACTAACTGACTGACTGACATTCTAGAATATCTTCCTTTTGTATCGTCTGGAGTAATACTTCTTCTGTTATCACATTTTGTCTTATATTACGCTTCATCTGGTGTTGACGCTTTGTCTGGTGTAGATATATTGTCTGTTGTTGACCATGCATCTTTTGGGTTTGACTAAGTGTCACTTACATTTTTCTGCACACTTAACAAACTTGTCAAAGCAGTTTATACATTTCTAATATTATTATTATTTGATTGTCATCAAAATTAATAGAAGTGAAGTCTTCTTGACTTAACAGCCTTGCCACACTCTAGAGCACAAATGATCTGATCCTTCAACAACTGAAGGAAATTCTTTCCAGCTAAGATCAAATGCATAGCAAGATCAACAACATGCAAAATCAAATTCTTGACATGCAGATTTTGCTTCGAAAAATTTCTAAATCTCCTAAATAACTTTGTCACTATTTTTGCTTGGTTTGTTTTTACATACTTGTGCTTTTTTAAACTTGTTAGTTATTTTCCCTCTACTTTTTGATAATGACAAAGGGGAAGAATCAATGGTTTGCTTTTGATTATACATTTGCCTTATTCTTTACCAACTGTTGAAATATTCTTGAACTATATTTGTGAAGTTTAAATCTATGATATATATATAAACGATAGGTTCTTATCGTAAGAAAGGCTCTTGTCATAAGAAAGGCTCTTTCTAATCAGGACTGTAAGTAAGAACATACAAAGTTTACAGGTATCTTTCGAAATCCTTTATTTTTAAAAATTTTTGAAAATATATCTGTTATTGCTTGTCATCATCAAAAAGGGGAAGATTGTTAGCTCAAGGTTTATTATTAGTGATTTTGATGATAATTATATAATATTTCAAAATTCAAATCAGTTTTATTTCCTTGTATAGGTAACGATATAATTCTTAAAAAGAAATGATATCATAGGATAAATGCTTCCTTTCTTACAAGAACCTTCTTAATAAACTTTCCTTATTAAAAATGATTCCACAACATCCAGAAGGATCTTATTATTTCAAACAATTAGCTTAGGATTTTTGACAAAGCTTTTCTATTAACATTGGAAGAATCCAGCAGAGATGATATCAAAGATTCGTTAGATAAAAGTTAACTTAGAATTAAAATGAAGCAACGACTAGTAGAAGAAAATGTCTACTTAAGGAAGAGCCACTGCATTTGCGAAACACACACAAATTTGCGAAATACTTTAGCAGCATCAATATTCTTAAAAGTCATATCTATATCAAACTCCTTGTGTCTTAGAAAGTGAAATCACTCTATTGAGAGAGACTGTTAAACCCTTTATACATTTTTTGTTGAGAGCTTGTACAGACTTGTTAAACACTACGAGTGTGACAGGTTGAAGAACCTTGAAAAATATGTACTTGTGAGCTTGGAGAGGCTCGTGAAAATTTTCTATTTGGAGTTTTATAGTGAAATAGTCAAGTTGAATACTTGAAGACTAGACGTAGGTTTTGTTATAAGACGAACCAGTATCAATTGACTGTGTCACACTCTCTCTCTCTTAACTTTTAAATTTTTGCATTACAGTGTGTGTTTTTAATTTAAAAGAGACTCTTCACTTTTGGAATAGGCTCATTTTGTTTTAATATTGCAAGAGGCTCTTTTTGTTTTTTAACATGCTCCTTTCGTATTTAATGGTAATAGGCTCCTTTCGTTTTTAATGTTAATAGGATCCTTTCATTTTTAACAAGATCTGTCTATTTGTAGTCTTTTATGTTGAAATTTAGCAGGTTCCTATTATTTACACGAATTGATAGTAACTTAAAATTTTTTAAGCCACACACAATTCATTCCCCTCTTGCGTGTATTTGCTTTATCAAGTCTGAACATTGACTTATAAGCTTTTCCATAGCCACTAAAATTATTAGAGCCATAGTAAAGTCTAAAAAAGAATAGAGCATATAGAGCATTGTTGAATACTTAGATGAAGGTTATATAAAAGAAGTTATTGAGCTAAAAGTTAATTTTTAAGACATAAGTAACGTTTGAGATGAAGCAAAATCAATTCGATATGCTTCCCATCCAATGTTGGATCTTTCGAGTTTCAGATTAGATTGAGGTATTTTGATATTTTTTAAAAATTTATTTATTATTTTTAATTATTAATTGTCCATATGAAAAAAAATTATAAATTATGTGTCAAAAATGTGATAAAAATATTAAATGACGTGATTAACAAAAGGCCTAATGGCTAGTTATTTTTGTAAAAAAAAATAAAAGGTAGAGTATTTTAGAAACTTTTAAAACTAGAATTAAATTGAATGAATTTTGAAAAATTTTTAATAAGTTACCTTAAATTATATCGATCAAATGCCTAAAATTTTAATTTGTTGTAAATATAATATGTCATGTGTTCTATGTTAACAACTCTGACGCAGAGTATCATGTAATGAAGCTTAATTTCATATATCTATATACATGAATTATAATAAATAAATAAATAATATCTTCTTCTTCTTCAGCTTATATCTTTTGGGAATCTTCATGGCATTTCCATAATGTTCGTTATGGGACTTCATCTTCTATCTACAAATCTATTTATAAAAATTAGTTCAATTAAGAACGTATGTTTATCAAATTAGATATGTGGATATTATTTAGAGACCTAGCTACCTCCACCTCCTCCTAGGTGCGCACTATAGCCTCATAGATATCCACCATAACCAGGTCCCTTATATTAGTTGATATTTTCATAGCTTTCTTCTGAAATCATCATAATATATATGTCTCAAAACATGAGATAGATGAACTTCAAGGAATGCCTTTCTTTTATAACCATCGCCCTCTTTATCTAATTTTTTACTGCTAAAAAAATTAAGAGAAAAGTACATAAGATCTATTGTTTTCTATGAGCGAAGAAGAAAAAAAGGATCTTCTATAGAAAAGAGGAAAGATATTAGGTCGCAACATTAATTGGAGGGCATTACGGTGAAGGTAGGACTAGTAAGGAAGGTGGGGATATGGTGGTATTTGAAGGTTTCAATATGGTATTAACAACGTGAATGAGCTACTAAGTTTATTGAATTGTTGCGTAAAGGGACGCTGGCACCATATGCAAAAGTGGTACATTACAAATAAAATTAAGATTAAATCATAATTATGATATTTATATTGTATTTATGTATTATCTCTAAATTGTTACTAGTTATTGTTCTATTAAGACTGAACATTAATATAACGTAAAAAGATTAACACACATTATATTTCCTGTATAAAGGAAGTAGTTATTCTCATAAACTAAAATATAAAGATACTTAAACAAAAGAGTTAGTAATTGTTAGAGAACAAGTTCACTGAATGGACCTAATAAGAATTCCATCTAAAATATTACTTATATATGTATGAAAATTCTTATTGTAATGATTGTATAAGTGATTATTTGACTTAAAATCTCTAAAGTATCACATATAGGGAATGTTATGTTTTGATACTACTTGTGACCTATTCAAGTCAAAGCTAAGTCAGTTAGTAGTCATTTGATATAGCATAAACTATATGGAGGTAGTTGAGTGATTAATATAATATTAATTATCCTAAAGTGATTAAGGAGAATATTCCATTATTTTCTATTAGTATTAATTTGAAAAATCTTTTGTCAAGGTAGAATGACACTTTGTAAAATAGTTTACAAATGTCATTGATAGAATCAATTACCAATGGTGGAGAACTCATATGATTGGACTTAAACATAGTAGATATTAATTTTGTTTTATATCCAACTGAAATATTGTATGATGAAATGATTGAATTATATGAAAAAAAAAATCATGCATAAAAAGGTTAGTCAAAAACACTTTGATATTTCTAAATATTTGAGTGATAATGATGTATTAATAGACACTAATCTTGATTATACATAAAAATTATTATATTAGAGAATTAAAGAAAAATTAAAGAAGTTTGATTTATTTAATCATAAATATGATTTATGATTGTAATTTGTATTCATTGTCAATATACTTAAGAACCAAATAGGTCATATATAAAGAATAGATTGAAGAGAGAAAAGGAATTTTAATAAAGCTAGACTTGATTATAAAGTTTGAGAAAGTTTATGGTTAAATGAGATATTTAATAAATAAGGACCAATATGAGATATTATTAGGTGTAATTAATATTTAATTAGAATTATTATATTTCTATTTTAATTGAAATTATGATTTTATATTAATTAAATTACTAAAATAACCAAAATATATTATAAATAGACTTAAAGTTCTCTCAACGTGTTATGTGGATACCATTAAAGATTAGCCAATTGGGTTGCTATAACGGTTAAAATGATTTAATTTCAAAAATAGTTCAAAAGAAATGACAAAAAAGGTATTACAATATGAATAACCTTTCATGCTTTATTATATATATTATATATGTTAATTATGATATAAATTTTAAGTGATTTTCACTTTCAACAAATCTTACCAAAAGTTTTCTTATTTATTTTATTGCAAGTAAGATCGAATATCACCCTACAATTCCCCAATAATGGTATAAGAACCAAATTTAAATTTGTAAGTTAATTAAAAATATTTAATTGTTATTGATCTTAAACTTAGGAATTGAAACTGTGAAAGCTGCAAACCAAAAAGGAAAAAACTCAAGTCTAAAATTTAGATTAGTTCTAAACCCTAATCATAAAATCATATTTGAATCTAATCAAGTATTCTTTAAATTTGAGATTATAGTCACAAATCCGAATTCCTTAAAAACAAATCAGATTTGTTTAAATAAAAACAATAATTGTTTAAAGTTTCTAAATTATTGAATTTAAATAGTTCACAATATATGATATGAAAAATTAAAAAAAAAGACCAGAAATCCTAAACCACTAAAGAAAAACAACGTTTATGTCAACGCATTTGACGTTTGTCGTTTTGGGTCACCGGTGGGTTGTTTTCTTATGGTCTAGCTGGATGGCTGTTGACTGGGTTTATGGTTGGCTCATAGCGGCGTTGCAGTCATTGGAAAAGAGGATGCGGTTGGTGATGATGAGGCGTGGCAAGAGGCGTCTATAAGCAGAAGACATGGGACGTTGACGTAAAGAAGAAACTATAGGTGACTTGCGTCGCCGGATACTTGAAGCAAGGATAGCAGCAACAGACCTTGATGAGAAGGGAGGGTAGGGTTTATGTTTCGAAATTAGTTCTCTTTTTAAGATGAAAAAGGGGTATATGAATAAGATTATTCTAAGTTAGGGATAACAGATTCTTAGCCTAAAGTAGAGAATGTTTGATAAACAGAATAGTGTATCTTACAATTAAGATAAAGGTCGTATCCTAGTACAACACTAAATATCAACCAATTATTATTTTTGATCCTATTTTAAGGTATATGCATTTAATACTTAATCACGGAAGACATCCCCAACTCTATTTTGTCTCCCATATATTGATTGACTTTTTTTTTTTCCTTTTCTATGAGCTTCTACTATATAACAAATGAGCAAGTTGTAATGATGACATGTCCATAGATACTCGGGTAATTACCTATTTCATTAAGATGTCTTTCCAATTTTTTCTTAGTTCGAATGTAAGTTGAGATGTTCAAGCAACGGTGCAAATTGGTTGTTTTGGTACCGGTCGGTACCATTAGTTTTCGTTTGGTACCGGTTGGTATCCAAAATATCGACTACGTACGAGTTGGTACCATAAATTTGAAAAACAGTAAGGACTAATTTCCAAATTTTAAAAAAATTTAACCCTAAAAACAACCTCCTCTCTGCGTACCTCACCCTCACCCTCACCCACATTCGAAACTTCTTTTCATTTTTTTCATTCTCTCTCACCGACTCTCACTTTCACTCACGGTCATTCTCTCTCTAGTTCTCCTTTCCATCTCCGACAATGTTGCTCCTTCCGTGACAACTATCATCTTCCTCCTCGATCCACATGAGCATCAGAGATCCTCGACTCCTCCACGCGAAGTCCTGAACACGCCATCGTCTTTAACCCTCCTCCACGAGGACCATCGCACCATGCCATCGCTGCCACTGAATGTCTGAAGAAGGAGAGAATGTTGTTGCTTTCCCCATATCTAAACCCGAGTCTCGACCCGTCACCCAAAGCGATACCCAACCCAAAAACCCGAAGCTGTGAATTGGTTTTTGGATGTGTTTTTTGAGTTTTTGATTTTTTTTCCTACTTAATTGCATTTTTGATTGTTAATTGGTTAGAACTTGGATGTTGAAAGTTGGAATTAAATTTTGTGATTCAGTTGGAACTTGGATTTGTGAATCGGTTGGAACTTGGTTTTGTGATTTGCATGGGTTGGATAGGATATTGGAGTTGAATGATTCACGGTTTTGTTTGGTTGATTTTTAGTATAGTTTTGTGGATTGGTTTAACTGATTAAGAGAAATTTATGTTAAGTTTTTTTATTAATGAAATGCACGGCCGAATGTGAATATGTGATGATGTTGATGAATTGAATTGATTCAATTGAAAGTTTGTAAGTTGAAACAACTTAAATTGAAATTTTAAGCCGAGAATGTTAAAGTTGCAAACTTGCAAAGACTTAAATAATTAATTGAAATATTCTTAAAATTTGTGAAATGGTATTTCATTTTTAGTATTTGGGTATTGGCTTTAGGTAAATAATTAATTGATTATAAAATTATGCTATTGTAAATTAACAATAATTCGGTTGTAGTTAATGATAGTATTTGGGTATTGGCTTTGGGTAAATAATTAATTGAGTATAAAATATGTTGAATTATTTGGTAATATATATGTGTGGGTTATCATAAATATTTATAATAGATAATGTGTGAACGTAGTGATGTAAATGTGTCCAAAAGGAACTTTTTTTTTCAAATTGTGAACATGTTATAGGCTCTAACCACTTGGACTTAGACTTATTAATGTCAATTAAAAATCGTAAAAGCAACTTATATATTTAAGAACCAAAAATAGAATGGTGTAGATAATATTGTGGTTTGTTAGAAATGAAAAGAAGATTCAAAGCTTTGAATAAAAAGAAAACATTTCTAAAGAAGTTATATCCTTCAACTTGATCCTCATGTTATGAATATATCATTCCACTTGATCATCATGTTAGGAATAGATGTGTATGAACAATTGTATAAGATACATCATTCCTTATTTGGTGATTATGTAAATCATACCCTTCAACTTCATCCTCATGTTTGAAATTTTGAATTGAAATATTTCAAAATTGTTGGAAATGGAAATTATTTATGCATGTTTTGTGATTGTTGGAAATGAAAATTATTTATGTGTGTTTTGTGTAAATATATATGTTAAATAATCGAATTGTTAGTTTTTGACTTATAATGAATTGTGTTAAATGAAATTGAATTGTGTATTATGTAATCATACACAATGAGTTATATCATATAAAATGGACATGCATATTGTGTAATGAAATTATGTGTTATTTATTTTGATATATGTATGTTTTGTGATTGTTGGACATAGAATTTGTTTTATGCATGTTTTGTGATTATTGAAAATGAAAATTGTTTAAAATTATTGGAAATGAAAATTGTTTTATGTATGTTTTGTGATTGTTGAAAATGAAAATTGTTTTGTGAATGTTTTGTGATTATTGGAAATGGAAATTGTTGAAAATTGTTGGAAATGGAAATGTTTATGTATGTTTTTTGATTGTTGAAAATGGAAATTGTTTTATGAATATTTTGTGATTATTGGAAACGGAAATTGTTGAAAATTGTTGGAAATAGAAATTGTTTCATGCATGTTTTATGATTATTGGAAATAGAAATTGTTGAAAATTATTGGAAATGAAAATTGTTTATATATGTTTTATGATTGTTTGAAATGGAAATTGTTTATGTATGTTTTGTGTAATTATGTATGTTGAGTAATTGGATTATTAGTTTTTGATTTATAGCGAATTATGTTCAAAGAAAATGAATTGTATATGATGTAATCATACAAAATCAGTTATACTATATAAGATGGACATGTGCATTGTGTAATGAAATTATGTATTATTTATTTGATATATGCATTCATTTATTTTTACAGATAGAAAAAAGAAAGTTCAAGTACTCCTGATCAAACCACTTTAAGAAGATACAATGATCTAACTTGGGCTCATGTTATATTGGTTCCCGATATGAGGAACCATACTATTTGCTTGTTTTGTAACAAGCATTTGAAAGGTGAAGGAATCACCCGATTAAAGAAACATTTACCTAAGGTTAAAGGAGATGTAGAACCCTGTAAAAAAGTAAGTTATGATGTGAAGTGACAAATAAAAACATTTCTTCAAGAATATCAACATGAGAGAGATAGAAGGGAAATGTTGAATTTTGAAATTGGTAATGGAAGTTCGTTTTCTAGTTTCTGTGGTAATTGTGGAAATATTGAAGGTGGTAGTGGTACTGATACTGATAGTATTCCATCCCAGGCTTAAGAAAAAGTTCTTAAACTTGATGTGAGAAAGAGAAAAGGGTAAGTAACTAGTTTTTTTGCATTATGAATAACTCCTAGATCCCAACCTTCAATTCGTAGTGCAATGCAATCAAGAGATGCGACTCACAATGTCGATATGGTAGTAGCTAGATAGTGGTATAAAACATGTTCATCATTCAATGCTTCTCAGTCTTATTATTATCAACCTATAATGGATACGATAGCCTCTTATAGTCCAGGATACAAAGGTTCTTCGATTGATGACTTAAGAGATAAACTTTTTAGTTGTTCTGTTTCTGAAATTAGAAGTTATTTAGCATAAAGAAAAGTGAATCGGTTACTTTTGGATGTTCAATCATGTGTGATGGTTGAAAAAATAGGAGACAAGAGCCTATTATTAATTTTTTGGTTTATTCTACAAATGACTTTATGTTTTTAAAATCTATTTATGCAACTAGCCTTATTATGAATACTGAGACTTTGTTTGTAATATCTGATGAAGTAGTTAATGAAGTTGTGCTAAAAAACATTGTTCAGTTTATTACTGACAATGATTTGATTATAAAGCGGCAGGAAAAAGGTTGCAGAATAAGTATAATTCTTTTTTTGGACTCCTTGTGTTGTACATTGTATTGATCTAATGTTGGAGAATATAGGAGATCTTAGGTATTTTCCTATTATTGATGAGACTATGCAGAAAGCTAAAAAGGTGACCAAGTTCATCTATAATCGTGCATGGGTATTGAATTTCAAGAGAAAGGAATTTACCAATAGTAGGAATTTGTGTTGCCCTGTTGTAACAAGATTTGCAACAAATTTCTTATCACTTCAATCTTTTGTTACGGTGAAGAAAGAGTCAAGACAAATGTTTACAAATGATAAGTGAATTGCATCTCAGCATGCTAGGTCCAATGCTGAGTGGAGGTTTGTAAAATTATACTGGAAGATAGAGAATTTTGGTCTCAATGATAATTTGTTATCCGAGTTTGTGACCCTTTAGTGAGGGTACTTCGCTTGGCTGATAATGAAGAAAAGCTAACAATGGGTTATTTTTTTGATGCCATGGAGAGAGCGACGGAGGCAATCAAGGCCAATCTGAAACATAGGCCTCCTTTGTACATATCATATCTTTTAATCATTAATGAGAGAAGGAAAAGATAACTTTCTTCTCCATTGTTTGTAGCTGGGGTGTTTTTAAATCTTAGTGTCTATTTTAGACTAGATTTTACTAAGCAAGCTAAAGTTAATAGATGAATGCTTTTAACTATTACAACAATTGTTAGCATTGACGCACTGCAAGATCTATTAAGTGCACAAATGGAGCTTTATAAGTTGTCTTATGAGGATTTTACAATGTTGATTGCTATTCGACAAAGAGGAAAACTTTCTCTATGTATTAGTTGTTTCCTTTTTCTTATTTGTTGAAAATTAATTATCACTTTATTTTGTTTCTAACACTACTTTTGTTATCTTACGACTTACAGTTTCTTAGTAGGATCAATTCAAAAATGGTGTTTTAGAATTGACAAGGTTTGCAATTCAAATTTTAAGTCAATATATGAGCGTAGCAGGCTGTGAACGAAACTGGAACACATTAGAATTTATCCATTCCAAGAAAAGGAATAAATTGGAGTATAAAAGGTTGAAAGACTTGGTTTTTATTCGTTACAATTTAAAGCTTCAGGAAAGGTATGTTATTATCATTATTAATTTCTATATAATTTTCTAATAATTAAATTTTATTGTTTACTAGGAGTCTTAATAGCACAGGTAGTTCAACTGATCCAATTTCTATTGATAATATTGACCTTTTGGTGTATTGGGTTTCTGAAGAACCAAATTTGGTAGATGTCAATGACTTGGAAGATAATCTTGGATGAAAAAGCATTGACATGTCATTTGGTGCATTAAATTTGAATGATAATGATGATAAAGCCCCTCTCAATGATGAGGATTTTGTACCAAATGATAACTAGGGTCAGTGCAGTTATACGGGTATCCTCCAATAGACGATTGAATTTTGTTCCAGGTTTTTATTTTTTCTTTTCTTTTAATTTTACTTATATTTGATGTATATGTTAAATTCTATATATGTAATTGTAATTGTAATTGTAATTGTAATTGTAATTGTAATTGTTTTTATTTTATGTTTAACATCTACTTGATTGTTTCCTTATCACAAGTTCTTGTTGTAAATTGAAATAGTTTTAGTTAGGATATTTATTGTTTTTTATTGGATATTTTGATGTAATTATTATCTATTATATGATAAAATTGTATTATTGTAATATTTTAAATACTTTGTATTATTTTTAATTTTATATTTGTATCATCATTGTCTTTTTTATATTAATTATGGCTATTATTTTTATGTGAATTATTTAAAAATTATTGTTAGGTAACCTTTTCAATGGCTACTAGCATCACTCTTTAACTTCAACTTTTTTTTCTCTTTTTTCAGTCTCATACAAAAAAATTGCTTAAAAAGAATTCACTTATGACTCAATTATACGTTCGAATTATACAAAAAAAAGGATCAAAATGCATATCAATCTGTTTTTCAAATAATGAATCAAATTTAAATTAAGTTAATCATTAATGCTCATGAATATGTGCCTAGACAAATCAAATGATAAAAATTTTCCCTAAAATGCACACTATAAGCTAATTATAACAAAATTAATAAGCATAAATAATTAAGATTTTTGAGAGATAGTGGCCCCTAATATTGAAGTTTTAAATGAAGGAGGTAGATCATGGACATCCACCTTTATTGGCTTCTTCTAGGGTAAATGTCCTACTTACCATATTGTGCAAAATTGAAGCAAGAATATATGGAAAGGGAAAGAACTTGGAGAAGTATTGTTAATTTAAAATAACATCTTTCTCTTCAAGTTTAGCATTGAAGCTGGAGACAAAGACATTCTTGGGACGAGGCCTTGGCACCTACAAAACATACCTCTTTTTTGTTAGCTTTAGAGCCATAAAATTATGTTATAAAATACTAGACATGATAATGTGCCATTGCGGATTAATTTTTATGAAATACCACTAGAGAACTAGTCCACTAAAGGACTAAGCGTGATTGTAAAATTTATAAGGACACCATTTTTGTATAGATGAAATGACAACCTCAAGGAAAAAGGTTGATTTTACTAGGTTGTGTGTGAGTATAAATAATGGAGGGCCACTTGGAAAAGATTAAAAAAAAGGTGATTATAGGGAATTAATAGGGATAAATAATAATGGAAACTAATTTGAGAAAATAGAGGAAATATTAAGAACTATGAAAGATGAGCAGGATGTCTCAGGAAAAAAGAAGAATAGAGAGGAACTTGAGAAAGAGTAAATTAAGAATGATGGTGAATATGATATGGCAAAACATAAAGGCCAATTAATAACAGAGGAGGGAGAAGGTGCAATAATAATACACTTAAACTTGAGAAATAGTAAATTAAGAATGATGGTGAATATGATATGGTAAAACATAAAGGCCAATTAGTAATAGAGGAAGGAGAAGGTACAAGTAATAGTACATTTACCTTGCCATAAAGGGATTAAGAGTGTATGATTTACAATTAAGTTTGGATTAAGAGTCTCACACCCTATCTCTTGGGGGAAGGATTAATAAGAACCACAATGAGGAGTTTACATATACATTAAAAGAAGGTGAAATAGAAGAAATAAGACTGGAAGAGCCATAAATGACAATCCTTATGTCTTTAATAGCTTAGAATTTTAGTGGCATCAATTACCTTAAAAAATAGTAATCCTTTAAGAGCTTTATTTTTGATAATAACAACAATACCCAGTAGAAATCCTGCTGAGACACGGGATTTGGGGAGGTTCGGTAGTACATAGCCTTACCCTTAATTAGTGTAATTGGCATGTTAAATACTAAACTAAACAAGGAGAAGTTTTTAAGATTCAAGTTAGTAGGTGACAACTAGAAACTTGTTTCCAATCATATGAACCATCATTTTGGATGAATAATTTTGTCTCTTAACTCTACCCAAGTAAAATTGAAGGTGTCTAATTCTAGTGATCAACACATTCACACTTCAATAAGTTCTTATAGGATAAAATCATTCTTATGGCTACTTTTTGTATAGATCCAGTGATGGCTTCCAAAGGAGGATTCTTTAGGACAATATTCAAAGACTACATTAGAGAATTAATGATCTTTACGTGATCCTGAGGCATTTTAATAGTGTAATGTATGCTCTAGAGATAAAGGGGAACTTTAGACTAAGGATGGCTTCAAATGATTTAAAAGAGTGTGTTGATAACATAGGAATCACGAATCTAGAGGCTTAAGGGAATTTATTTACTTGGAGTAATAAACAAGAAACAAATTGACACATTAGGAAGAAACTATTATGCATTGAAGTACAAAGAGTGAATATCAAAATTCATGCAAAGTAAAGAAAAGTTACTTAATCCATTATATTCTAACTAGGATACCACAAACCATGATTAATAGTTCTACTCAAGTATCTAAAAATTCTTTTACAAGCACTCAAATGAGAAATCTTCGGACAAGATTGGAATCTAGCACA
>JANZLC010000008.1:20277588-20291291 GCA_026413385.1 Erythroxylum gracilipes | reverse complement strand
GCCTGTAAATATTCTTTGAATTTGTTTCTGGAATTATGAGATGTATATTATGCGTGTTAAGTTTAAATTCTAAAAATGCATGTCTGATAAATGTTTCGGTTTGTTTGTTATGTCTTGGGTAGCATCCATGTATCCTCCCAGGAGGTATTTGGGTGTTACATAGTCAACAAGCAAAACTTAAAATTGAGAGGCTCAACTTTACTTGAATATTATTTTGTTTAATTTAACAAAGTAACATCATTTTAATCAATTGGTTCTTAATTCATTCAACAAAGTAACATCGTTTTATTAAGTTTTATCAAAATGACATTGTTTTGTTGAATTTTATCAAAATCATGTTGTTTTGCTCTTAGTTAAATTAGGCTTTGAACTATTCAAATACAATTGGGCTTAACTCGGATTGGAAAAATCAACCTAAGCCCCTACCATAAGCACACTGGACTAAATAATTGCTAATCCTATTTATATAACATTCAATTTGTTAGACTTAATTAACATTCAGTCGACTTATACCTCAATAAATCAACCTAATGATCCTAAATTAACATTTTCAAAAGATTTTTTTTAAGGAATTCAACTTAATCTTAACAAACCAAATCTTTAAAAATTTTCCAAATTTGATAAATAAAAGTTGAATAGGGTTTCTTTTTAAAGGCTAATAAAAAATGTCATCTTAAAATTTGAAAACATAACAAATTAAGCCCAACTTAAAATGAAATATAATTATGAACCTAACATATTGTATGATTTTCACATAATACCATATTCTTAAAAATTACAACATCCAATAACACTAAGGATCAAGTAGTTATTATTAAAATAGTGGGGTAAAACATTCCTTAAATTTTTTGGAACAGAAACAATATGATATTTTATCAATTTTGCAACAAGTTTAGAATATTTTATGGAAAATAATATTGTTTTTGTAATTTTATATACTATATACATATACTATTTTACTTTATAAAATTTATTTGACTTAATGCATAAGGATCTTAAAGAAAGGATAATATTGTTTTATGAGTTTTTAAAGATATTCTATTTGAGATTAAATTATAGTATGGAAGGAGATATTTGAACATACATTTAATTTTTGAAAGAATATATGTTAAAATTTTCAAGAATTTCAAATGCCAAGAAATATTGAAAATTAAATTTTATGATAAAATAAAAAGTAATATAAGAAGTTTTAAACCCTTGCAATTTTCTTTGTACTTTTTTTTTAATTATTAGAATCAGGTTCTATTTTCTAAAAGAATCTAACAACCTAATATGAAAATTAGTTGTGCCATTAGGTATTAGTGTAATATATTTTTAATATATTTAAAGATAAAAGACATTAAATGTTCTTATACTTTAAATAACTTTAAAAAATCTCATAATCTTTAAAATTGTAAAAAAAAATATTGTAATTTTTATTTTTTAAAAAAAACTTTTCCAACTTTAATTTAAAAAATATTTATGTAACACATGTGACATAAATATCACTTATAAATTAATCAAATGTTATTAATATGATGACTCAACGTAACTGTTAAACCTGACCCAAATTAATTGAATTTGACGTAAACTAATAATTTATTATAATTATCTTAATTATAAATTTGAATTGAATTTAATTGATTTGGATGGTGATTAATAACTGAATTAGCTTGTTGTGTCATTAGCATAAGGATGGCAATAGGTCTCGGGTAGCAAGCTCAAGGCAATCAGCCCGGGTCTGAACTCGGGCCCCAAATTTTTTAATTTAAATGTCAAAACGACATTGTTTTGCTAATACATGTCGAGGTTTGGGCCAGGCCGGGCCTAGGTAGCTTGAGCTCAAGATTCAATTGTAAAAAAAATGGAACCCAAAGCCCGATCAACCCGGCCTTGGCCAGTTGATCTCAGGCCGGGCCGGGGGCAGGTAGCTTGAGCTCGAGGCCCATATCTTTTTCAGAATGGGGCCCGAGGCCTAGTCAATCCGAGCCTGGCTCGTTAATCTCAGGCATGATCGGGCTAAGCCCGAGCCCTATAGCTACCTCTAATCAGCATTTGATTTATTTATGTATGATGTTAATGTCACATATATTTTGTCGTTAATTTAATGAAAGTAAGAGAAAGAATTTTTTTGAAAACTAAAGTTTACCAAAAAGATGAATATTTTAAAGATTAAGAGTTTTTGTTAAAAGATACTTAAATTATAAGATTGACATTTATATTGTTCCCTATATTTAATTTAAATGATTGCTAGTAATACTTGGTATTAATTTAATTTATTTTCAATAATGTTTATAACTTAACTAAAATAAATGAAAGTTATAAGATTAAAGTGTATATATATAATGAAAGTTATAAGATTAAAGTGCATATTTATCAATGTAATTTTAAGACTATTTGATTAGTTTTCTCTATGTTCACAATGATTTATATGCAGGAGTTTTCTTTGCTTGACCTTGTATCCTAAAATTATGAGACGAAACAGAAAGCATTTAATTGGCATATACCCTCGCGTCGCGCTCAAATTTCGACCTCAAACCGAAGTTGACAAGCATACTGGAAATGGTGACAAGGACCCTAATATCTTAACCACAACAAAACAAAACCTCTGGCCCATTCCCACTCTATAGTCTATACCGTCCATTGGCTCCACACATTCTATCAAACACTTCGCGTTCCCCACGTCTCTCTCACCTTTGCCCTTTCGCCTTCTCAATCCGGACTTTTCATTTCACCTCACTCTCTTTTCATGTAGTAGACATGGAGGTTCATACACTTAATAACCCTTCCTTATTTTGATTTGTTTTCAGTCTTCAATATGGTTCTGATTCGCGCTGGGTATTGGACATCAGATATCGCGATTTCACTTCTTCATGTGCTAAGTATTAAACCTTCTTATCATAATTGCTATCTCCTTGCAATTATTTGAATCCACTTTTGACGAAACTAACTATTCAGTCATGCTATTAAAAGAAAATGTCAACTTGCCTGCCTAGAAGAATGATTGTGGTTCAAGTTGCAACAATAATGGAAGTAAACTTTGGCAGACATATGATTGTTGTCCTTTCTAATGTTTGATTACGTAGTTTGATTAAATTTGACAATCTCTGTAAGTGGCGGGTGGTGGGGACGGATAATTAATGCCTTCTTGGGCTTGTTTTTTCAATTTTCTTATGAATTATTTATAATAAATAAAAACCTGACAAGACAACATTTACTGATTATCATCACTAACAAGTGACGTGAGCGGTGGTTGTGTTGTGTTCGTTACTTTATTAAGAAACAGAACAAAATCAACTGTAATCACCAACTACGCCAATTCAAAAGTAGGATTCAAATGATCTGTCATTTTTCCTGTACCTGCATGTTCCAAAGAACATTCAATCATACAACAGTTAAGAGGGAGAAAAAATAAATGGGTTAAATATTGTAAAAATAGAGGCCACTAGAAAAAACGATACAAGTGATTTGAAGCTTCAAAAGTGTGGCTTAAGATTCTTAAATTACCTATCAATGTCTGTACTGTCAACTCATTAATTTTCCTTATCTCTCTAATACCATTTGATTGGATGGAAAAGGCTGCATGTATCCACCATTGGTCATTAAGGATCAAAACATGTTTTTACGGTTGGTCATTGAGATTTAGTGCATGCTTTTACTATTCTCCTTTAAGATCTAACGTCCCAGAGTATGCAAAAAACTTTTTTATCTATTATTCCCTTTAGGGGTGATCTGAGTTGGCAGAGTAAAGGGGTATAGGATTAAAAGGTCCTGTGTTTGATTCTCCCTATTTATGCACTCTTAATCGAATTTATCGTATAGGGCTTATTTAGTGCAGAATACTCAGTTGGCGTGATTTGCAAGTTATTGCATCAATATAAAGGTTTATCCAGTGCGCATCCAAAAGGTAGCTATTGCGGGATTACTTTAAATCCTTAGTCTTCTCTTTTTTTAATAGAAAATGAAAAGAATAATGTTCATGTTTTTGAACACCAAGCCTTGTGATTAAACTTTTGTATGTTTAAAGCCCAAAGGGCTAAATGGACCCTAACGTTTACATTAACATACAAAATAAATCCTAAGTTTCACAGTGTTCAAATTAAACCCTAACATTTCGAAAACGTTTAGATTAAATTCTAACCACTAACGGTATTAGGGCATCATCAGTTATCTGTTGATTTGGCCCAAAAATTTCTGACGTGAATTTTCTTTTTGAAATTTGTGGATGTGGGACTCACTAGAAGCTGACGTGGAATTTTTTTAATGATAGTGGGTCCCACCCTAAGTAAAACGCTACGTTTTGTAGCGGTTTTGAATTAAACACAACCTTCTCTCTTAGCTTTGAAGTTAAACGTAGCAAACCTAGAGATGCATCATTTTGAACAGAACTTCAAACACTGTGTTCTTCTCTCTTCTTACAGATAAACCTAATTTGCCAAATCTCCCATCTTCTTCAATTTATAGTGTTATTCGTCTTCTTCTTCAGCGAAAAACAATCTAAAAGGGTCAGAATGATTGTCCACCACTCCTAGCAATTGAGGATCAACGCCACTGTCGTCGTGAATCAAAGGTAACATTTGCTGTAGGATATGGAGTGAAATGCTTTGATTTTCACTTCTTCATACCCTCATTTGTATCTTTAATTTGATTTTGAATGTGAATGGAAGTTGAATTTGTGATTGGTTTGAGCATGGAAGTTGAATTCAATGATTAATGTGAACTTGGAATGTAAATGTGAGATGATTCAGAAGTTATTGGATTTTATACCAAATTGTGCTAGTGTATTAGCATTGGAAGTAGAGATGTGAGATGGTTACAACCTCAGAGAAACATAAACTGCATTGAGTATTATTAAAGCCTATGATTCTATCATTGGTTTTGAGTTTGCCCCTAAGTACTAGCCATATTATGAATAAGGTGATTTCAGCCTCAGAGAAACATAAACTACATTGAGAATTATTAAAGCCTATGATTCTTCCATTGGTTTTGAGTTTTCCCTTTGTTACTATCCATATTATGAATAAGGCGGTTTCAACCTCAGAGAAACATAAACTGCATTGTGTATTATTAAAGCCTATGATTTTGTTATTGGTTTTGAGTTTGCCCCTAGTTACTAGCCATATTATGAATAAGGCTTTAGGTTGTTTTTTCTAAGGTTGTTGTACATATTTTTCTTATGCAGAACCTTTAAAGTTTCTTTTATGTTATGTTGCACCTCTCTTGTGCATGCTATGTTCTTAATGAATTTAAATGGGGCAGGAGGTGTAAGGTGTGTTTGATAGAGATACAGAGAATAACTATCGGTTGATAATGCTTAATCCAAACTTGATTCTCCCAGTAACAAGCATTGTTCTCTCATATAAGGGGACCATATTTGAACTATTACTTTGATTTAAACTCAGCCTAATATCTTCACAACATCTGTCTGCTAATCACACCTTAGTTTTATTATCCATAGATGTTAGTTTGATTAGCCCCATGTATGGGTTACACCGTTGATATCAAGAAGTTGGTCTTTTGAATGTATCTACTTATGTAATCCTATGTGAAATCAGTAACTTCTTGCACTTAAAACTGTTTTCTGTGTGAATGTAATTGTTATTTACATTAATTATCAGTTTTCTTTATTAAAATTTAAATTAAAACAGGTTTATTTTGATTCATTAAGTTAAGATCCAATATCTATTAGGGTAACATAACATGTCCTTATCATGGCAATATTCTATGTTATAAGTTCAATGGTTCAATTTGCATGAGGAAGAAGGACACTTTTTGAATTTTAGCTTAAAAACATTGGGCTTTCTTTCCTAAGATTGATTCCTAAACCCATTAAGTGATTTGGATTCACAGCTTTTTATACATTATTAAAATTGATTGTGAACATACTAGGCTCTGAATTTATTATACCTTAAATTGGTGTCGTTTAAGGAAGAAAGGCTTAGAAATCTGCAGCGAAGGTTGGGGGTACCCTTTGATAATTCACTTCTAAAGCATCAAATGAGCAAGAAGTGAAATTATTGTACCACTTATGTAACTAGTTTACCTATGATAAACCAAGTAATATGATTAAAATAAGCATATATGAATGATATGTCAGTGGAGCATATATGAATGATACGTCATCTATATAAGCATATTGTTTTCATATATGAATGATACATCTATATGAACATATTATTTTTTCCATCGATGTGATATGTGATATCGTCGAAAGATGGTGGTTTCCTTGCATATATATGAGCATATATGAATGATATATGGAGTTTTTTGACATATTGTTTCCACTCCAGAAAAGACACTATTTGAGATTGTGGACATATTGTTTCCACCTTTGATTAGAAGAACTAAGAGAAATAATATAATTTTGCAGTAACTATTCAAAAATATGGACGTGACGTCTTCAAATATCACTACATTAAATTCAAATAATAATAATCTAGTGTGTTATTGTGGTTTAAGAGCTTTATTAAAAATTCATGGAGTGAAAAAAATCCAGGAAGAAGAATTTATGGATGCCCTAAATATCGTGTAAGCTTATTTTTCGATAAGTTAAAATTGTTTGTATATATGTTTAATTTTTTGCCTAATAATTGTCAATAACCTCTGAGGTTTGAATATGTGAATTTTTTAAGTGATACGATGAAAAATTTAGCGAGAGAGCTATTAAAGTAATTCATAACCTAAAGAAAGAAGTAGCTAGTTTGAAGTAGGAGGCTCAATGAAGCACAATTGAATCATGTTCAATGTTCACAATTGAGGAGAAAATAAAGTTAATGAAAGAAGACATTATTTTGCTGACAAAAGAGAACAATGAGTTTAAATTGTTGTACCGATTATTGTAGGGATTTTTGTACTTATTATGAGTTTTAAAATATGGTTTGTAGTGGACAAGTAGAACTAAATTGTAAGATACTAAATTGTAATATTTTTAAAAAAACTTGAATTATGAAAAATGAAAAATCCTAATTTGAACTAATATATTTTGCACTATGTTTTTTTTTCATTGTTTTGTTATTCATGAAGTTACTTTAATGAGCATAATTAGTAGTTGATAAACTTATGAACAATTAATTATTCATATGGCCTCATCATGGACAATTAAATACAAAAGTGAATCACAATAAACAATTGGAACAACATAAACAATTATGATTATATAACAATAAATAGTTGGAGCAGTATATATAAAAGTGATAATATCACTAAAGTGATTACATCACAATGCGTTTATATACAAAAGTTATGATATCTATTCGTCCATATAAACAAGATTAATGTAATGTCTACAAGTCAACCACACTGCTTCCCTCATTTGCACTTGACTAAGAAGGTTGATCATGTACTAGTTGATTTATTGATGATCTTCACCTCATTGCTTCAGTTTGTAACTATTGAGAAGTTATGATAGGTTTTCCTTTGAACCTCAAACCTCTTAGTTCAAAGGACAGTTTGAATGAATATGGATCAATTTCTCTAAACTTCCATTTAGGATTATGCGAATAGATACCAACCTACAAATAAACATGTCATTAACAGTATTCAATCTTAAAAGTAATCAATAAAGGTTGATTATGTAAATATACTCACAATATTGCTTTGTTGAATTGCTACAACAACATGTTCAGCTTGTGAGGAGACATCAGGGATGGCCTAATAACTATTAATCAAATATTGTCATAAATGATCATTAGATATATGAAACAATACATAGTAATCAAAGAATGTGTCATACCTGTGGTTTTTTCTAAGCTAGTTCAGTTGATGAATGATTGTTACATTTTCTAGCATTGTGACCATAATTGCCATATTTTCCACATTTTTTTACTTAACCCTTTTACTAGATTTGCTTGGATTTTTCAACTTAATAGACTCATTTACTCCTCTCCTCCTAGCTGTTTTAGGTCTTCCTAGCATAACTCTTTTGACTAGGGGGTTTATTAGTTTTTCATCAACTGTAGGCCAGAAAATTGGAGCTCTAGTAGGTTGTAACACATGCTCATACAATGCTATGAATTTGGACTTCTTATAGCACTCATCCACATATGCCTCCGGCCGTTGTTTCAAATGGTGAACAACACTTATAACATGCTTATAAAGATATCCATACAACTCTCACACCCGTCAACTACATGATTGGTGTCTACCAATCCTCACAATATGCTAGGCATCACCTTTGGAAACTTCATACGCTCTATCACCATTCCAAACAATTCTCCACTGCATAGCGTCGTTCTTATTCTTTTCTAATTTCTTCACAACCTTGGGTGCAACTCCTGACCTCCATCCATGTACAAATTGTCTCCTATCTGCATGCTTCTATATCACTATGATTTTAATTATTTCTAGCATGCTTATAATTGGTCTATCTCTAGCTAGTAAAATCCATCCATTGAATGTTTCACTCATATTATTATCAACAATCGGACATTTGGATTCAAAAGAGTGTTAACATCGTGCCCATCTCTCATTTGGATATTCAAGCAATGATGGTGCACAACTAGGTGTGATTTTGTCCAATCTTTTCAATTGCTCATTAAAATCTTCTATGTATGTTGACCAAACACAATTCCAAAATTGCTTTTGCAAATCTTTTCCTTTTCAATTCATATGCCAATTATGGTATATGTGCTTTGCATATATACGATGAGTGACATATGATATTGTCTCTTCCACTGCTCTAATCAATCCTTATAACAATAGAATAGATTAAGTTAATATATAATTGATGCAACATCTAACCATTAATCAATGAAAAAAAGTACCTTTTGCATATCTAAAATTATTGTTAGCCCTTCATCACTACATAACTCTAAGTCCGAAAACAACAAACTCATAAACTAGGTCCAGGAATCAGTGTTCTCTACCTCGATAATTGCCTAAGCCAACAGATACATACCTTCATCACCATCCCTCCCAACTGCACTCAACAGTTGACCTTGGAATTCAGTCTTAAAAAAACATCCATCAATACCAAAGATTGGCCTCAAATTCCTCCATCCTCTTTTCATTGCATCAAATCATATGTATAATCTTTTGAACTACAGAAAAAAGATAAAGATGTATGAAATAATGAATAAACTTCATAAATAAATAAATGTTATAATTATCATTGTCAATAATATGTAAAACTTAATTTTGCACACTTGTAACAAACTAGTTTCTTCATTTCTAGCCAGCTTTAACTCAATTGTTGATCCAGAATTTTTATTCCTCAACTCATCAGCATATCCTTATAGGTTTTCATATTCATTCACATAATCACTGACCCTTTGTTTTCTAAATCTCCTCTTAACAGCTCTAAGCATAATTGAGATGACAAATCTATTGAGCTTGTCTCGACATTCTTTTACCATCTTCATTGTCAAGATATTAGGCTTCTTAAGTATTTTGTCCCTAAAATGTCTCATTAGGAACTTAACAGAAACCTCAGTTTGTTGGTCGTAAAACGCCTATGCTCATCATTGTATGTCGCCACTTCAAAACACAGTTCATTCTTGTCACAAAAGACATACAACTCCCATAGGCATCCCTCAATACATCTCATTCTCATCCTATATCTTTTACTTTTTGTAAACTTCACATTGTAGCCTATCTACACTGCGTAATGCACAACAGACTCTCTAAATTTTTTTGTAGAGCTAAACTCCATCCCCAATCTCCAATTTGGATTAACTTCAGATGGATTATGCCTAATACGTCTACTTGTTCTTCACAATGCTTCACCATGCTCTTCGCTGCTAGGATATTGATCACTACTAATAAAACTATCAAAATCTATCTACTCAATTTCAACTGGTTTCTGGTCATCAGGAATATGAATTTATGTAAAACCCTCGTCATGCTCATCATTATCCACCTCTTCATTATCTCCTTTGTCAACTCCTAAACCAACAGCTTCAGTACTAACAGCTTCAGTAGCTCCAGAACTTTCCTCCTTATGCTCCCTATCGCCATCCTCTTCTCCAGATATAGGCAATATGTCTGGTACAAATGATGGGGTGTCTAATATATGAGTTACATATGCATCAATCATTTAGTGGATTTTCATCATATTAATAAGCCTTAAACAATTTTCATTTAAGTCAATCAACCTTAAAGACGTATTAAACTCAAAATTGGATATTTTGTAATAGGCTTTATTAACTTAAAGGTATCCTAACTCCTTCCCCATCTCACATATTTGCCTATAGCTAACAAAATCCAGGTCTACTTTATTAAAAATACTTAATTCCCCATCAACATATTTCAACTCTAACTCTCTAACAAAGTTACCACGATAAAACAACTTTATGCTTCCATATTCGACCATCATACACTTGTTCACAACAAATACATAAAGGCAAGTGTATCACCAAAAAACATAGATTTAAATGATATCATCAATAATATAATGAATACTACGTGCATAATTATACGATTAGAGGATAACATAACCAAGTAAACATTTCAAATTTGATAAAATAATCCCAATAAAATTAATTCATCTTCTTATTATCAATATTAGCTTATGCATCATAAATTGTCACAAACTACACTTGTATTCTCTACTCATCTATAAAACATTACGCTTAGTCCATACAAGATGTCACCTTTCAAGGTCAAAATTTAAAAATATAGGATCAAGTTATGAGTGGTCATACATTTAAAACTCAAAATACTGTTTAGTATTGATTGGCTTGCATAGTTGAGAAACACAATATATATTTAGGTTTTAGTGTAATATACATCTCATTTAACTTCTTTTTTGGTGAATTAACCAACATAGCTTTTTGATAAAAGAGACACTAATATTATAACACCTACAGTTTCATAATTGACCATATATAACATGAATAATATATTGACACTTGACGTGTAGTATATAAAGAAAATGATGAATATATAAGGAAAACCTTTCAAATAATTCAAAAGCAAGCCTATATTGCTTTATTCAAATCACAATATTCACATTAAGTTCTTGCCATGCCTATTAAATAATTTTAAATTGAAAAAGAATATAAATGAGATAACTATTTGGTTTGTATTGAACTACACACTATGATTAAAACTGTTTTGTTTACATTAAAACTCTAAGACTACCTTTTTATAACTCATTGATGTTTATGAAGATTCCTTCTCTATATGTATCATTTCACAATTGAAATTGGTAGTGTCTTGATGAAAGTAAACTTGTATTTCTACTTTCATTTTTGATTCCCTAGTTTATACATAAGAACAAATATTTTGATGAAACCATTATTAACATTTAGTGAGGCCTAAATTGGTAGAACAACTTGAACAACAACTATAGGGGACCACTACTTACATCAAATAATTCAATAAGCATAAGAGACCACAACATACCATCATAAACAAACAAACAGATTTAGGGGACCACACAAGACGTAAAAGCTAGACAAGAGTAGACCTATCACGATGAAATGTTGACTTCTTATTTAGACACTCAAAGAGCGTGTGAGTTGAGTTGCTTAGTGTGCGCAACAACAATAAGAAATAATTATGTTGCAATCATCTGAGGAAGAACACAATTATGGATTGAAGTTCATAGATGAGAGATTGTGTGAACATGAAGAAGATAGCATATTAGTTGATACAACCAGCCTTCGCAATGGAGTTCCACGCCTTACGCATCAACCTGACAAGCTACATATGCCAAGTGATCCAATTACATCACAACAATCTTCAAGGCTTAAACAAACAATGCAAGCATTTGTGCAAGCCCAAATCACAAGTCAAGTACATGAGAAGGCTGAACATCTATAGAGGAACACCAAGGCACGCCCAAGCTTGTGACTTTATTGGAGGAGGTGTTGGAAGAGGCTAGTACTTAGCCATTTTGGGAAACAAGCTCAAGTCTTGTTTGGGGTGCATTTTGATATTGGGCTTGTTATTTATTATCTCTTATTTTAGGCCCAAGGACTTATTTATGGGTTGTTTTTTTAGTTAGTAGCATGTGCTTTCATTAAAAGTCATATAACTTAGTTTTTCTTAGCTTAGTTTGTTATGAACCAAGTATGTGGGCCTATTAAAGTTGCTTAATAAGGCCCATATGCCACTCTTTGTTTATTTAGGTTATTTTGAGATTTATTTATTTTAATATGTTTAGCCCATTCCTAAAAAGACTTGTATCAGATTATGTTAAATGGGTTAGATACTCCTAGATTTATTAAGATTAGACTAGTTTTAATTAAATGGGCCTGCAAATCCATTCCTATTAGGGTTGGACTTGGTCAAGGGTATTTATACCTTATTATATCCTTATAACCGAAGATTTGATGATTAATAAAATTTCAAAATTGAATTCTTTAAGTGAGGCGTGAATGTCTTCATAGTTACTTCAAGAAATTGATTTGCATCAATAAGTACTTGCAACACAAATTGATTTCTGATTTCTTTAAGATTGTGTCTCAAACTTATGATTTGGGGTTTGATCTAAGATGTTTAATTGAATAGAAAGTTGGGGTTTGATCAATAGGATTAGGGGAGGGGGGTTCAAGAACCTTGTTTTCTTGGGATTTTTGTATCATCTTGGTATTAGAGCTTTGGCCTAATTCTATTGAACTCATATGTATATTTACTGTGATTGCCAAATCTTTCATTGTTACTTTTTTATTTCTTGTTGTGTTCTATTGTTATTTAATTGCTTTCTTGTTTCTTTAATCTTGATCAACGTACCAATAAAAAAAGAAAAAAAAATCTGTGAACAGTAGTAAAAAAATATTTAAAAAACTTGAACAGTAGACAAAAAAGAAAAAAATGTAAACAGTAGCTTAAAAAAATCAAGATTGATCAAGAAACACCCAAGATTGTGATTCTTTGAATCTTTGTTTGATCCTTGCTTCAAGATTCATCAAGATTGTCATCTTTAACTTCAAGATTGATTTTTTTTCAACAAGAACGAGTCTTTCCCTTCAAGAACATATCAAGATTTGCTTTCTTGAATCTTTTATGCTATTCTTGGAAATTCAGATTAGGCAATTAACTCTTTTTGCATGAAACTTACGTTAAAACTTCAAATTAGCCTATTTTTATGCAAAAGCCATTGAAAGCACGTTGAGTTGCCTACTTTAAACCTTGGGCAGATTTGAAATATGTTCTTTGAGCTCTAGGGTTTTTGTTGAATTTTACAATGTATTGAGTGTCTTTCTTTGATTCTTAGTTTACTATCTTGTTTGTGCCTTTCTTTGCTTTCATTACATTGAATTGGACAATCTTGCATTCATATTGTTCAATTATAAACAAAAATTATTACATTCATATCTTTTCCATCCATGTATTAGCATACTATTTTATTTCTATCCGTGCAATATTTTGCTTCTAGAATTGTTCTTATTTCGTTTCTTATTAGGACTTACTTATTCTTTCCAATTAATTTGGGTTGCTTGTTGTTTGCTTAGTTTTGTTGAATTGGTTTATAAAAAGTAACTTTAAAGACATCACTTGAGAGGTAAAAGGCAAGAGGGAGAGCTTATATACTGAAAAGCCATTAATATTGTGAGAAAACACGAGTGTACAATCTGATTTGAGGGAAACATGTGAGGGAGTGATTGTGAGGTCCTTTCTAACATTTTCTTGCAGGTTTACACCATGTCTAAGACAAATGATAAGGATGGTAATGGTGATGGGAAGTCTAGTGACGAAAAAGGAAGTGACAATGAACAACAAAATAAGACTTTCTTTACTTAAGCAGCTATGCAAAATCAGTTTCTAAGGGTCTGTTAACC
>JANZLC010000008.1:20221111-20256810 GCA_026413385.1 Erythroxylum gracilipes | reverse complement strand
ATATTCAAATCTCAGTATTTTCTATGGTGTAGGAAATATACTTGGGACAATATTGAGAATTTTAGGGGAGTTCACTTAGATATGTTAATGAGGCTTGAAATGAATACATGCAATAGTTCATCTAATTAAGAATGTTAGCAGGTCATACGTCTATTTCGTTTATGCCTTTTGCAATTGTTGTAATTTCTCAAAATTGTGTATTTGTACTAGGAAGTGGATTGGAGTTACAGGTTCATAAAATATATAAAGATGAAGCTGAAAATAAAAGAAAAAGTTTAGACATGTATGCTTTTTGTCATCGATTCCTGATAACATTCTTGCCTCCCTTGTCATGTTTGCCTTATGTGTACTTTTATGCTTTAGTTAAACGGTGAATATATCAGAGAAATTGATCATCTTGTTTCACATTGATCCTGATCTAGAATGTACCTCAATGCATAGTAACTTCACATCAGTGAATGTGATCTCGAGTCTAGAATGTAATTCAATGCATAGTCATTTTTAAAAATTATGTTAGGTTTAAACTTTAAAATATGAAATGTATTTTTTTGGTTGTGACTGCAGTCTTAATGTGGTAAGTATAGCGAAAGGTTTTGCATATAATGTCAGTTCACTGTTATCAGGATAAAGTTGAATATGTCCATTTGGCTGAGAACTTGAAAAGATATTATAGAACGGGTCCATCTCTTAGCTTAGCCTAGATTGGGAATAGAGACTGTTTTTGTTTTGGAATGTTGATATTAGATAGTACAGAATTCATTTTGATGCATCAACTAGTGTGCAATTAATATGGAAGCATCAAGTAAATCATTAAGTTATGATGTTAGTACAGGAACTGATTCATTGACTCGTTAACTAGTGTGCAAACTAATATGGTAGCGTCTAATAAACCATAACTTATGATAAGATCCAGAATCTAGATGGATGGATATCTTATTCTCTAAATTTCTCCAATCACCACTACCCTTATACCCTCGTTCTTGCTTACCTTACTTCTGCAAGTTTCTCATAATGAAAATAGGTGTTGATTGCAAAATATCCTAACTTTTATCCTTTACTTTTCTGATGAAACAAACATGTCTGTTGACTGTGCAGAGAGGTTATATGAATGCTCTAGTAAGATGTAAATGCTTAGAGTCTTTGTTTATGTCTGAGACTACTAAATGCGTTGAGCCATATGGACTTTCTATTTTAGTTGAATGCTTATGTGCTTGTAACTGAAGTGAAAATCCAAAGATAGCTTAATTGTTAGTTGATTTTGTAATATATTACTATGTTTGGTTGTGATATACGGGAGTTAATTAATTCTTCTATTCAACAGTTGTAGGCTGAGAGTGGTATTTTAAGTGTAGTGGCGTAATTTTGGGCTCATTGCCAATAAGGTGGGGGCAGATCTTCTTTTTCAACTCACTCCTTACCCTCCAATTTCTTTCTATCTTCCCCTTTCCTTAAAAATCTTTTCATTTAAATACAACACCTACGGGTATTCTGGGAAATCCTCCAGTATGGCTTACTGTGTACTTGTTGTCAAGTTTTATTACTATATAATGTTTAGTACTTACATTTCTTTCTTTTCCATAAATATCGAATTGCCAAATATTTGCCAGACAAAAAGGAAGGTAAGAGTTTCAAAAAATGATGACATCATCTTCATGATTGATTATCTTTTGTGGTAAATCATCACTGTTATTAGTATCAACATCCAGGCTGATACATTTCCTGATTTTGTGTATGTAACAAATATTTGAGGCATGTGGCCACTTTTTTTCTTTCATCCCTTTTACAGAGAAGAAGACTTCTAGTGCTGAAGAAAAGAAGACAAATTTGAGTAGCATTGAAATTGATGGGCAAAGAAAAGGGTAATTGCTTTATGAACATGGCATGGTTGCTTTGCAATGTCAGGTTATTGTGGACATTTTTCTTCTGATCCCCATTTTCTTTCGTAGGACAATACAAATTGCAGAGGCTTTGCGCATGCAAATGGAAGTTCAGAAACAGCTGCATGAACAGCTTGAGGTAGGACTATGGACTACTGAATTATTATTAAAAGGCCACTAATGCATATGCTCTGCGTGACTTCCCATCGGGTCTATGACTGATTCTATCCTGGGTTGCCATAGGTTCAAAGAGCACTTCAGCTGAGGATAGAGGAGCACGCGAGGTACTTGCAAAAGATATTGGAGGAACAGCAGAAAGCTGGGATTGATTTGCTCTCTTCCAGAACCTCCTCTTCTTCTTCTTCTTCATTGACCCAAACCAACTTATCTTGTCAACATCATCATGAGCTTCCTCCAGAATCAACAAGCGCAAGTCTAAAACCCCAAGAAGATTCTAACAAAGTACTCGAATGCTCTGATCCGCACCCACCACCAACATTATCAAAACATAAAGCGAGTAGAAGCTTGAGCAGTGACATTATAGAGCATGATGAACAACAAGAGCAAAAAGTGTGTGAGAAAAAGATGCGTGTGGAAGAGAAGCCTGAAAATTCGTCGAAAGAACGCGTTCTTCTTCTTCATCCTCCTGGCATGGCCGATGATGGGATCAGACGATAACTCCTATATCTATTGCATAATATGTTATCGTGTAAAGAAGGGTTTTGATTTGTACAATGTATGGATGTCTGCCTGTAGTTAGAAATATGAAATACATTTATTAATTTAGAGATTCTGTAGTTTGGTTGGACTTATTTAGGCAAATCACATAAAAGAGTCCCTGTGATATACTTCATTATTTATCTTAGCCCCTGTGTTTTTGATTTGTTCACCTTAGACTTTGTGCTTTTTATTCTCATATAAAATACTCAATTGGGTGTTTTCGGACAAATTTGCCCTTGGATTATTGAAATTGGGTGTTTTGATTGATGCATTTTAAAGCAGCTTCCAGCTCTTTTATTTGTTCTTGCTGTCTAGTTTCCAGTAGTTCGTGCAACTTCCCCTCCAATTCATGAGGAGGAACACCACTATGCAATTCTTCGGTTGCGTCCTCCAAAACTCACACTATAGCTTGCCGAGGTGATATCCACATCTTTCCTCTGCCAGCTCTACACCCCAATATTCAGAAGAAAAAAATCAGGAAATCGGAAGAAAACAAAAGACTTCACGTATCAAAGATCTCAACAAATGTTCTATACAAATCACTTGTCTTTATAATGGGTCAAACAGGGAAGAATAAGGACAAAGTATAATCATTAAATGTTCTTGTTCCAGTCAAGCATTCAAGTGTCGTGGTTCTCATTGTGACACCACAAAATTTATAAGTTCACTGATAGAGACATCCATAACTCATAAGCAAAGCCATCAACTGACTTCTTACCAGAGTATCTTCACCATGTTGCGAATATAATCTCTCTTCATCCAATTGAAATTGCATACGTTCAATCTCAGCTTCAAGCTCCGCCTCAAGTTGATCAATTCCCTCCGAAAAATCCATCGTATCATCTTGTTTAAGCTTATCATAGGAAGTCGTAATCGGCGACGACTCTGGCAAAAGATCTGATCCCTGAGGAACATCAGTCGTGGACTCGGGATAGACCATGTCATTAACATCATTATTGTTTGGTTCAAACTCCCGAGGAAAAGAGTCTTTCTTGCTATGCAATTCCTCACTTAGAGTGCGAAGAAGAGCCTCCATATTCGCACGCAATTCCATCATTTTATCGAGTTCATTTTTGCTTGCCGCAACTAAAGACAATAGAACACACCCAACTCCAACATTGAAATAAGTTTCTTCCTTTCCACACCGTTCTTCAACTGCTTCACAAAATTACTGGAGAAATATTAATCATTTCTGGAAAAAAAATTTCCAGAATCTAAACGAATACAACATAACTCACACAAAATTGCATTATTGGAAGCAACATAGTACCTGAATGAGTACTCCCTGAGACCAAATTCTGGCAATTGGATTCCTCCTCGGATGACCTCACACGCATTGTGAAGTCTCCGAGTTCGCTTCTCTCTTCCTCTCTCTTTATCTTACTCTTCAAAACGGACCGCCTAAACCTACATAGCCGTCGAATCAAAGAGGAAAAGTCCGAGTTCCGGCGCATGACAGCGGAACCGCTCATCAGTAAGTGAACGGGGTCGTCGTCTTCGTCGGTGAGTAAGATATCGGTGATTCGCAAAGGGGATTGACGAGTTTAAGTTGGGGATTTAAAAGGAAAGGGGACATTTAGGGATTTGTTGTTACTCATAAGGATTGGGATTGGGAATTCAGAATTGAATGCGATCACGACTTCATGAGAACGAACACTCACTTCTGATGAGAAACACAGAGAGAGCTTTAAAAGAGGAGGGAAAATTTTAAAACTAAAGAACTAGCATTTTTCTTTACCAATATACGGAGGTAAAAAAAATTGTATTTCAATAAAATACAAGGGTAAATTTATTCGAAAACACTCAATTGGGTATTTTGTACGAGAATAAAAAACACAAAGATTAGGATGAACGAATCAAAAACACATAGACTTAGATAAATAATCAAGTATATTACATAGGCTCATTTGCACTTATTTATGTCCCTCCGGCCCCTTCTCTCTTTTTCATTTCTTGGTAATATTACGATATTGTCCTTTTGGATTCCAACATGAAGTTCACGCGCCAAGTAGCCGTGTCGTCCGATTTGAACTATTGTGGATGTGACAGAGAAAATAGTCCTTTTCTATTCCGCCAACCTCCGTCTCCTCCCTCGCTCTTGCCATGATCTCAACAGTTGCGTACATTATTATGCTTAATCCAAGGTTCTTGCTTTCTATCCCTCTTTCCCTTCACATTTACATCATTTATTCATCGTTTCTCTTTGTACGCTTCATTCACTAATGCCTAAAGTCCAAGTCTTCTGAGCTTTCTAAATCTATTTTTTCTTTTAATTTTTTTTAAAAAAAAGAAGAATGAATGAAATTACACTTGGTCTTTTTGTCACTCAAGAAGTCAAAACCCACCAGATGCGTCCGAATAATCTGCTCCTTTTTTCCTATTTTCTTCTGATATTGTTTTGTCTACTCAACTTCATTTTGAATATGCCAAGCCAAGAACCCGGTGTGGTGTTTGATTATGCGCATCGGATACTCGTAACCTATCTTTTAATGTGAGTATTGGGAATCATGGTTTTCTGGCTATCGGTGTTAGATAAATTAATTTGGGTTCCTGACATACCTAATACGGTTCCTGTATATTGTTCAAGGAGTTCCAAGTGCTGTTAATAGAGATCCTGCCTGCCCATTTTCACCTCTGTTTAGTAGATTGATTGTTATTATGTTGTGAATATTCTAGGGATAGGTTGTACCATCTAGGAAACTGTGCTGGATTTTTCTCATAAGAATTCAAATAAAGGGAACCTGAAAACATTGTAAATGAACCTTCTTAAGGTACCAAGTATGAATATTTTATTTTGTTCAAGGAACCAAGTAAACAAAAAGAAAGTATTGAGAACATATTTAATGATGCTGCATATAATTAGGAGGGATATATTACCAACTACACTATCATAGTCGTGTTTTAAGGATTGATTGCCTCTTGTCTCCCAAAATTTTCTTGTATAATCCCAGCCACTTTTGTGGGTCTTCAGCTGAAGCGTCAGAAAGACTTGGATTGGATCCTCTTGTGATTGGCCTTGATAGAACTGTACAGCATTAGAAGTCCTTGATGTGGAGTAATGACTACCAGCAGTACCTTAATTGATATTCTTGATCATGGTACACTTGAGATCAAAGTTCAATGCAACTACTGTGGCAAAGTGATGAATGGATACTATCGACTCAAGTATCACTTAGGAGGAGTACAAAAAGATGTTAAAGATTCTTGTGATAAGGTTCCAACCAGAGTGAAGGAACAGTGTAGAAGCATCTTACTAGAGTCCAGGTGAGGACATTTTGCCAAGGAAGTTGGGAACATGTACCAGCCAGATCTTCCAAGAATGTTGAGAAAAAGAGCTCTAGACTTGAATGGTGCTGAGAGCATAAAGTCTGAAGGTGGCAAATCTACTGTAGCGCAGACAGATAATCTTGCAAACAACCGTTCTGTTCTAGAAGATTCTGTTACAGAAGAAATTCCGTTCCACAATAAAAGGGTTGGTTGTAGAATTGCTGCTGCTAATGGTGAAGTAAAAGATATGTCAGCAAGGCAAGCCCAGAAGTGCGTCGGGAGATTTTTCTATGAAACAGGTATTGACTTGAGTGTTGTTAATTCTCCTAGCTTCCGAACAATGATAAATGCTATCTCTGGTATTGGTCAGAGGAAGTATAATATCCCCACTGTGAAGGATCTGAAAGGGTGGATTCTTCAGGATGAAGTGAAAGAGATGCTGGGATATATAGAGAAGGTTAAGTATTCGTGGAGAAGCAATGGATGCACTATTTTGTTGGATGAGTGGACTGATGAGAAGGGCAGGAACCTAGTTATTTTCATTGTGGAATGCCCTGAGGGCGCAATCTATCTTGGCTCAACTGACGTATCACCAATAATCAGTGATGTAAATGCTTTGCAAAGATTGTTGGATGGAGTCATCCAGGAGGTTGGAGTTGACAATGCAGTTCAAATTGTGGTGTGTTCTACCACAGGCTGGGTGGGGGATGTAGGCAGGCAGTTTATGGAAAAGTGCCGTACAGTGTTCTGGAGTGTGAGTGCATCTTATTGCATTGGACTGATGCTAGAAAAGATCGGAAGTGTGGATTCAATTAGAGTGATACTAGAAAACACCAAGATTCTGACCACGTTTCTTAATGAGAATGCAAAGGTTTTGAAGCGGATGATGGACGATACATGTGACTGGGACTTAATCAAGCCATCTAAACTGAAATGGGCTGAGCCTTTCTTGACGCTGGAGAACATTGTATCAAAAAAGGAGAAGTTGAAGGACATGTTTGCATCACATCTGTGGAGAAGCTCCATCTGTGCTTACAGTCCAGAGGGGAAAAGAGTGGCCAGCTTGGTGGAGGATCGGCTTTTCTGGAGTGGAGCTGAGACAGCTTTGAAGGCAACCACACCACTGCTGCGTGTTTTATGCTTCATCAGTGACAATGATAAACCACAAGTTGGATATATATACGAAGCCATGGATCAAGCAAAAGAGGCTATCAAGGAAGAGTTGAAGTCACAATATACTCCATTCTGGGTAGTTATTGATGAGATATGGGACACTTTTCTCCATAGCCCCCTCCATGCAGCAGGTTATTATCTAAATCCAGGTCTATTCTATGCGGCTGACTTTTATATTGATCCTGAAGTTGCCTTTGGCCTGTTATGTTGCATTGTAAGAATGATACAAGATCACCACACTCAAGATCTGATATCCCTACAACTTGACAAGTACAGAAACGCTAGAGGTGATTTTGAAGAGGGTAGTGCCATTGACAAAAGAAATAGCATTCCTCCAGGTTATGATAATTTTCTTTTTGAATCCTAAACAATCTATGTTCTTGTTCTCTTTGATCATGAACTAAAAACATGAACTTACTATTTCGTAAATTTGGAAACGCAGTCCAGTGGTGGTCCATCTATGGTAAACAGTGTCCTGAACTGCAGAGATTTGCAATTAAAATTCTGAGTCAGACTTGCGATGGTGCTTCGAAATACGAACTGAAGAGGGATTTAGCTGAAAAGTTTCTCATTAGTGGAAGAAATTGTATTGAACAACAACGATTGGATGATTTGACAAATCTACACTACAACCTACAAATGAAGAAAAAAAAGCTGTGTAGCAAAGGAATCTGTTGGCGAAGAGATTGATCCTATTGGAATAGACGATGGACACACTGCTGACACTGCTATCGATCTTGGTGCATCTTCCCAACCTAGAGTATAGCCATGCTATATGAAATTGACATCCGTAGCTTCAACATGGCGCTGGAACCTTGATTTTGTGTAATTATCCGCCCTTTTCAACTTTTTTGAAATATGTTTTGTACGCATGGTTGTATTGTCAGTTCTCTGTGACTGTTTTAAGCTGATACTGGATCAAACTCAAAGTCAAAAACACAAAATTTCCCAGGAATTTACAAAGTTTCTGAAACAAGGTTAATTCCTCCGTTAAGTGGAAAGCTTCTAAAATAAAACAAGGAAAGCGTTAAAGAATCTAACAAGGTTTGAACTCGGGTCCTTTACCACTAAGCCTTAGAATTATTGCTAATCCTGCTTTCTGCTCCCTGTACTGTATGGAATACATAAGCAGACTTTGTTAGCACTTTTTCTTCCACAGGAATTTCTCCTTCGACGGGGCACTTGAATCTTCACCACGTTACATGTATCCAATACTATGGCCGACGGAGCTGTTATTTTTTTCATGCAACTTTGCAAGAACAGATACCATTCATGTTTCCCCAACTAATGTCATAAGCCAAATATGTAGACTTCATTATGCTTGCGTATGCATGTATCATTCCATAAAACTCGGATGAAAAACACAAAAAATGGATTTCATTGCCGTAAGATGCTTTTGATGCAGTTAACAAATGTAACTGCAAATTTCAGGCAATGATAATCGCCAAAACTACTAAACAGTGAGGTTTCTGCAACTAATTTGAACTTCAGTAAAGGGTGACGGTTGCTACACATGCTAAGGCTTAATCTCAGCTTCCAGTCGGGCACTCTCTACCTGGAAAAATTCCAATAATTAAAAAAAAGTATATTTACATTTTGCATGTTGCAATCAAGAACATGAAACTCTGCTTTTTATTGGACCAATGGTGGTTGACAAATAAAATCCCTTTATGTTTTGATAATAATAAAATGTATAAAATTGGTTAAGAAATTATTTCAGGTCTTTTGGACTGCTATGCAATTAAAGGATTTATTCAAATCAAGATAATAATAATTTCCAACGTTCAAGAGATAGACAATGACTATGTTCAAAAGATAGACAACGTGCACAAGATGATTATCGTGAAGATTATAGATAAAGATTTCAAATTTGTATCTCAACAAATAAGAAGATCAAAGTTTATCTGAAATGTATCCGTTGGAGCTGGCACAAGTTGACCAGGACATTACAAGTCGACTGAGAATTAACATATCTGTTAAGTGGGACTTAATCAAGTCGACCAAAATATTGTAAGTTGACTAAAAACAAGAGATCTGTAAGTTGGATAATTGTACAAGTCGACTAACATCACACTAGTCGACTGATCGTGGAGCGTAGATGAAATTTTCATAAAATCGTTGGTACTAGTCGACTTACACACCTCAACTAGTCGACTATCAGGCAGCTGAACATAATCTGACGAAGTCAATTGATATCAAATAGATTAAAAATTATTCTACAACGTCTATGAGCATCAACAACGGCTAGAAGAAGATCTACAACGTCTATAATCCTCTGGAGCATGCAAATAAAAGGAGCAACATCAAAAAATCGAGAGTGCAGTCATAGCAAAGCATACTGATTGTTGTTCATCATTTTATAGCTCTCAAAATTGCTTTTAGCTCATTCAATTCTATCTAGCTGTGCTGAGCTTTGTCAATTTTCAATTTCAATCATTGTTATTGTGAGTTGAGTGATTAGAAGAAAATCACTGGTGTGGTTGGATTTGTGCCGGAAATCAAATCGGATTGTTAGGTGTTGCTTGAGCCAAAAAATCAAGTGTGTTGTAAAAGTTCACACTGAACTAAAAAGTGTGCAATAAAGTGGTTTGTCAAATCCTAAGTGGGAGCTTAGGTAGAGGACAACTTTGCGAAAAAGTTTGATCAATCTACTCAACCCCCCTTCTAGATCGCTTTCAATTGGCATCAGAGCAGATTAATCCAAGGATGGAGTGGGGTTATTGGAAGAGTAAACAAGGTTGGACCACTTGGGAGTGAGTAATGATCCCATAATGTAGGGATGAATTATTGTCTATGAAGTCAAGTCTACTCCAAACACGCGTAGAAAGATCAGTATCAGAACGTGTATATATCAAAAGAGAAGTCTCCAGTGTAAACCGTCGTTAATTTTTATTGACAAGCTTAACGAATTTCTGGACTCTTCTAACAATGATGTGAAATATGGTTTAAGAAATGGTCATTGGCACTCCAAACACGGCTGGACCACTTGGGAGTGTGTAATGGTCCCATATTATTGTCCAGGAAGTCCGGTCAACTCTAAACACACACGTAAAAAGATTAGTATGACAACATCTATATCAAAGGAGAAACATGTGGCCGTATTAAGCATTGATGTCTCGTGACCGACTACCCACTACCGACCCTCGTCCCCACAAGCGCACCAAGCCTCCAAACCCACCACATGACCAGCCACCTCAGCATCCCACACCAACCAACGCCCTCCACGGTCTTGCCCGTTCTGCTTTGACACAAGTTTCCTGGAAGGACAAAGTCCTCAATCGGGAACGGAGCAAAGAAACCGCGTATGCGGCTACAGAGAAAGCCCCAGTTGATCTTATTGAAACAGGAGTTGTTACCAGAGAATACAAAGATGGCAACAAGAACTTCCTGATCTTCTTCGGCGACCCCGCTTACTTGAAGACTCTGGAGGCCCCTTGGCGACAATCTGTCATCGTTAGGCTGCTGGGTCGCTCAATCTCTTATCGCGTCCTATATTCCAAAATTGAGCAGTTGTGGAAACCAGTAGGTGGGTTTGACGTGTTGGACATTGGCCATGACTACTTCCTAGTTAAGTTTGATCAAGGTGCTGATTTCGACTTCGCTATGGAGAAGGGACCGTGGATGATCTTTGATCACTACCTGACGGTCCGCCAATGGACACCTGGCTTCTCGGCTCAGCAGGCTGTGGTGAACTCTACTCTCGTTTGGGCTAGATTGCCTGATGTTTCTGTCCAGTACTATGATGAGAACCTTCTGTTAGCGCTAGCCACGGGTCTTGGCCGTCCAGTGAAAGTGGACAAGAATACCACCCTGGCCAACCGAGGTCGCTTTGCCCGGATATGTGTGGAGATTGATCTTGATAAACCACTCGTGGGTCAACTGGTTATCGATGGCACCACTCACTTTGTGGAATATGAGGGCCTCCATACCATCTGTTTCAAATGTGGTAAATTTGGGCATAAAGACAGTGCCTGCTCTCTCCCCTTCGCTATGCCCCCTGCTCCGGATAATGGGATTATTGAGGACCAGGCTGGCGGGGAGATTTCGATGGCAGAGGCTCCATATCCACCCACCGCACCAACAGGGGCTTGGGACATCAACGGTGTGCAACTAGGGGTAGGATCTTGGATGGTGGTTGAGAAACGACCCAGGAGATCTTTGCGTCCCAAACCGGCTGATGTCCCACCACCAAGTCAACGTCAGCCGCCTAACCGTTACTCAACGTTGTCTGATGTTCCGTATGGGGATGATGAGTTGCCCACTGCGCCTGCACCGGGACGAGGTAAAGAGAAACAAGCAGTGTTTGTTTTCGACGTGGGCAACAGTAGCACTATTCAAAAGACTGGAAAGACTACTAGAAGACAAGAGAGGCAACATAAACCCCAAAGCCCACTTGGCCCAGCGCCTCCTACTGTGCATCAGCTGATTCCTGAGGACCTTAGAGGGGGCCCATCTCACCCTCCTGGGGTTGGCGTTTCTGCGCTTCCCCCTAGTCCACTTGCTAGAGATTCCAGTCATGTTTCTCCCTCGCCTCCATCTGCCGACCCAACGCTTGTCCTCCAAATAGCCTCTCAATTTCGGCAAGCTTTCCAAGCCTCACCCCCTCCCCCTCACTCCTCTGCCATTCTCCATGAGGGGAAGTCCTCCCAATGCATTCAAGTTATCTAGGGTCATGAACCCCCCGATCCGTGTAGGGACGTGGCCCCACCTTCTGGACCCCCCGATGATGGGAATCGATTGTTAGGCACCGGTGTGACTGCTCCCCCATCCCTCTCTGCGGATGCTGTGGATGTGGACATGGTCTCCAGCAGTGTTGCTTGCTAGTGTCCCCGTTCTTACTTGTGCCCCCCTTCTTTACCTCTTCTTTCATGATTAATAGTCTCAATATATTATCGTGGAATTGCCGAGGAGCGGCCCATGCAAATTTTGCTACTTGTGTGAAAGAGCTTGTCCATTGTCACAGGGTGGATGTTCTGATTCTTGTGGAGCCTCATGTCTCCGGCTCTCGAGCTGACAAAATTTCTCTCTCTCTCGGCTTCGAGAATATCGTCCGTGTGGAAGCCTCTGGGTTTTCTGGGGGTATCTGGTGCCTGTGGAATGCTTCGATCCTCCAACTCGAGATCCTTGTGTCGCACAGGCGATTCATCCACTGCTTAGTTCGGGATATGTTTCACCAAGTTTGGTTCTTGACTGCGGTATATGCCAGCCCCCATCTTTCCAGTCGTGTGTGCTTCTGGAGGGAGATATCTCGCCTCAGTGCTATCACTGATCTTCCGTGGTTATTGATTGGAGACTTTAATGACTACTCTACCACCACGGAGAAAAAAGGTGGCACTTTCTCTCTGCCAAGGGCTCGTCGGTTCCAGCAGAATCTGGATGAGTGCCATCTCTTGGATCTTGGGTATAAAGGCTCGCCTTTCACTTATCGACAGAAGTGTAATGGTCTTTTCTCCACCTTTGTTCGACTCGACAGGGCTTTATGCAATGTTGCCTAGAGGATCTTGTTTCCCGAAGCGTCGGTTCACCACTTACCCCGTACTCATTCTGATCACAACCCTATTGTGTTAAAATCTGTGAGCTTTATCCCGGCTGCTTCTACTCGGCCTTTCAGGTTCCAAGATGCGTGGACCACCCACCAGGGCTTCTTTCCTATGGTCCAAGCTGCTTGGTCCCAGAATCACCCCTCCCTCGCTGCAGCTCTTGCCAGCGTCACTGACGCGGCCCTGCTGTTTAATAAGGAGACGTTTGGAAATATCTTTCAATGGAAGCGAAGGGTGCTAGCCCGCCTGGCAGGCGTTCAACGGCAACTCGCCTATAGCCAGAGTGCCTCCCTCAGTTCTTTGGAGCTTGATCTTATTTCTGAATACAATGACATTCTCCGACAAGAGGAAGTGTACTGGTACCAAAAATCTCGTGTTCAATGGCTACAATTTGGTGACAAGAACACCCGCTTCTTCCATGCAATGACTATCTCTCGGCGGAAACGGAATCGGATCAAGCGGTTGCGTGCCCCTGACGGGTCATAGATCACTGACCCCCAGCTCTCCATAATGAGGTCTTACAGTTTTATCAGGACCTTTTTTGTACTACTGTGGACATTACCACACCTTTCCCCCCGGTTCCAGACCATCCCTCGATCTCTGCGGACGAGGCTCATTCACTTCTTGCTCCTATTACCAGAGAGGAGGTCGTCAATGCCCTGAAGTCTATGCAACCTTACAAAGCACCGGGTCCTGATGGCTTCCAACCGGTTTTTTATAAAAAGTATTGGCATTTAGTTGGGGAGCGTGTTTTCCACATGGTCCAGGATGCCTTTACCTCCGGAACTTGCCCTCAAGCTTTGAATGAAACGCTGCTCGTTTTAATTCCCAAGGACGGGCAGCCAGCTTCCATGACCCAGTTCCGCCCTATCAGCCTTTGTAACGTTAGCTACAAGATCCTCTCCAAGGTCATCGTCCAACGTCTTCGCCCGATCTTCAGGGACCTTATTCTTCCCATGCAGGGCGCTTTCATCCCAGGACGGACAGCCTCGGAACATATTATCCTGGCTAAAGAGGTGCTCCACGCCATCAGGAAGTCTAAGAAACGGGCTGGCTATCTGGCTATGAAAATTGATCTGGCTAAAGCTTACGATAGACTCGATTGGCGCTTCTTGCGGCAGACTCTCTCTGATTTTGGTTTTCCGCCGCCCACTATCTCTCTCATTATGTCTTGTGTGTCCACCTCCAGCCTCTCTATCTTATGGAATGGATCTCGCCTCCCTGCTTTCGTGCCGCTCCGTGGGCTTCGCCAAGGGGATCCGTTATCGCCTTATTTGTTCGTCCTGTGCATGGAAAAGCTATCCCTGCTTATTTCTCACCAAGTGCAATCCCAGCAGTGGCAAGCCATCAAAGTTTCAGGTAATGGTCCTCCTCTTTCTCATTTATTGTTTGCTGATGACGTGCTTCTTTTTTCTCAGGCCTCGCTCAAAGGATGCAGGGTGGTTTTGGCAACTGTGCAACAATTCTGCTCTTGCTCTGGCATGCAAATCAATGATCAGAAGTCCAAAACCTTCTTATCGCCCCACGTTCCTCGACGACATAGGGAACAATTGCGTCTTCATTTTAATCTACATTTTACTGCGAATTTGGGCAACTACCTTGGGGTTCCCATCACCGGTCCTAATAGGAAAGAGGACTTCACAGCTGTAGTAGCGAAGATTAGCCACCGGTTGCAAGGATGGAAAGCTAAGCTCCTCAATAAAGTTGGTCGTCTGACTCTGGCGAAATCCACCCTAGCCACTATCCCTTTGTATGCTATGCAAACCTGTTGGTTTCCTGCAGGGGTCTGCGACATTCTTGATAAGTGTTGTCGCAACTTTTTATGGAAATCTTCTGAAGGGAAGGGAATCCCCCTCTTGAATTGGGAATCTGTTTGCAGCCACACTGATCGGGGTGGTTTAGGTCTCCGTATGGCTCGAGACAATAACATAGCCATGCTCAGAAAACTCCTCTGGGACCTTTCTCAGGATTCTGGGAAACTTTGGATAGTTGTTTTGTGGTGTAAGTATTTCAGGGCTGTTCCTCTCCTTACTTGTTCGGCCCCCCTACTGCCTCTCCGGGCTGGAAAGCGATTTGCAAAACTATCCCCTTCTTGCGAGATGGCTTCCTTTGGCGAGTTGGGAATGGGGCGGACATATCTTGTTGGAATGATCGTTGGGTCGGTGACTGTCCTTTACGCCAACAGATAACCCATATCGACAGTCAGGACCACCACTTAATGGTCGGGGACATTCTTACCGAACAACGCGGGTGGGATATCTCTAGCTTACACACACCCTTGGGGTCAAGATTGCATAATTCTATCATTGTTGTCCCTGTCTCTCGATCACGGGTGTCCCCAGATTCGTTAATTTGGGGGGAGACGACCGCTGGTCATTATACGGTGAAATCTGGATACGAGTTTATTACTCGTTTGCCTTTTCCTCCAGATCCGCGCTTGCATTGGCCAAGGATTTGGTCTCTTAAGATCCCGCAGAAGTTTCGCTTTTTTATTTGGCAGCTTCGGTGGCACCGCTTACCTTCGAATGAGCTGCGATATAAACGGGGAATGGCTTCTTCTCCCCGCTGTCACAGGTGCGGTTCCGGATGGGAAACCCATCTCCATGCCCTGCGGGATTGCATATGGGCGAAGAAGATCTGGGTCTCCATCCTTGGGCAGATTGAGGATCCTTTCTTTGCTCTTCATCTTGATGAATGGATATCTTCATATGTTCTTGATTCTTCACGGCCCTTTCTCCACGTGCTTCGATTCATTGTCGTCGCTTGGATTATTTGGTGGGCTAGAAATCAAGAGGCCTTCCAGCACGAGGTAATCTCCTCCGTTAGACAGGTTCAACATTTCTTGCAGACTTTTGAAGAGTGCAAACATGCCTTTCTGTCTGAAGCACTCCACCATACTAAGTCAAGCAGATGGGTGGCCTGGCAGGCTCCATCCCTCGGGTCTGTCAAGCTTAATGTGGATGGCAGCTCGGTCGGTAACCCAGGCGCTGCAGGCTTCGGCGGCTTGATCCGAGATGGTAAAGGGGACTGGCTGGTGGGTTTCTCCGGCTTCCTTGGTCACGCCACCAGCATGCTCACTGAGCTTACAGCGATTCATCGGGGCCTGGCTTTGGCTTGGGAGCGTGGCTATAGACGCTTAGTTGTTGAGTCGGACTCAAGTGAGGCAATTAATCTGGTCTTGGGTTCTTGTCCTCGTTGTCATCCTTATTTGAACGTCATTGAGGATATCCGGAATTTGATGCAACGCCACTGGGAATGTTCTCTTGTTCATACCCTTCGTGAAGGTAACCAGTGTGCCGATTTTCTTGCAAAAAAGGGAGCCACTCATCCCCAACGTTGGTCTATCTGGGACACACCTGATATGGGCCTTCGCCCTCTCCTGGTGAATGATGCTTCTGGTGTAGCGTTCTTCAGACCTTAGGCTTCTGTCTTTTTCCCTCTCACCAAAAAAAAAAAAACTTTTGTTTTCGTCAATGGCATTGATACATGGTTCATTACTAGCAGTATCTATATCTAAATATTTGGAGGTGCAATGTTGGCTGCTGGGAGAAGATGGAGCAGTGGAAGTGAGTTGGGTTTGGGGTTACAAAGAACAAGCGATGTTTGGAGATAATAAAAAATCTTGTTTTTATTTAAGGCAAAAATACATTTAACCCACCAACACCCCCACGGCTATCCTTTGATACTTTATGCCATCCTCTATTTAAAAAATGGACTTATTACCCTATTTGATTACCAGTCAAAAGAGTTTAAAATTTCAAAAGACTTTTTTTTTACCCTTATGTTAGATGACATCACCACACATATTGCATTTTTTTGGACAAAAATATCCTTTTAGTCTTTTGGTCACTAAAATAAATCAAACCCCTATTTTTTGTTTTATTTCATTATGCCCTCTATTTCAAAAATAGAAATTGTTTTAAGCATGGATTACATTTTAACCGTTAATAAATAAAAAAGGAACAAATTACTAAAAATATCATTATCTTCACAATTATACTTCATGATTGTTACTTTATGGAAAAAAATTAAAAGAAAGAAAATTTATTTATGGAACATTATTAAAAAATAAAATTTATTGAAGGTTTCATAATTGTACTTTTTAACTGTTAATTGATAAAAAATTGCAAATTTTATAATGGGTTACCTTCTCACCATTACTTCCAAAAAAAAAGAAAAAATAATAAAAACATCTTAAAATGTCATTTTCTTCAAAATTGTACAGTTTGAGATACTTCTATCCTTAGAAAAAGATTTGAAAGATTTGCATTTTTTTTCTTTGCACAGAAAAGTAGTTCTTACTTTCAATTTTTTTAAAAGGATAGAAGCATCTTATACTGTACAATTTTGAAAAAAAAATGACATTTTCAATTATTTATTATATTTTCTTTTTTTTGGTGAGGTAATAGTGAAAAGGTAACCCACAGATAAAAATTTGTAATTTTTTATCAATTAACAGTTAAAACGTACAATTATGAAAAAATGGCACCTTCAATAAATTTTCTTTCTTTTTTAATTTGCATCATAAATATTTTTTAATTTTGTTCCATAAATTAACAGTCATGAAGTACAATTGTGAAAACAATGGTATTTTTTGTATTTTTTATTAATGGTCAAAATGTAATCCATGCTTTAAAAAATTTTATTTTTGAAATAGAGAGCATAATGAAATAAAGCAAAAAAAAACATATAGGTTTAATGTATTTTAGTCATGAAAAGACAAAGGATATTTTTGTCTAAAAAAAATGCAACATGTACAGTTGTGGTGATGTCCTCATAATACATGGCTAAAAAGTCTTTTTAAAATTTAAGCTAAGCTCCTTTGACTGATGGTCAAAGGGGTTAATAAGTCCATTCTTAAAATAGAAGGGAGCATAACATACTAAGGGATAAAACACAAGGGGGTTAAATGTATTTTTGCCTTTATTTAATAATCTAATGTGTCTTTTAATGGTTACATATCTGCCACTTGTTAAATAAGAATATCAGCACCAATAATAATGAGGTTGATAGCAAGTTATTTTCATAACAAATTAAAAGTTCGAGTGTTTTTTGCTTTTTTTAAATAGTTTTTACTAATATAACAAATCAAGATAAAGTTTGAATTTTTTTTATAATTTATCCTAAAATCAAATAGTAGTTATTATAATTCTCATATATTAATTTCAAATGTCAATATATCTTTCTCGTTATTGGTACATGTAACAATGCTCTCTCCCCTAAATATGCATACAAATTAAAAATTCCTATCAATGGTTGTATACTTTTCTTCCTCACTTGATTCAAAAATTGGTCTTTATATATAGATTTTCTTATTGGGCTCTTGGTGGTTTCTTTTAAAATTAATTATCGGAGATACAATTGATGTTTGTTATTGATATTTATAGATGTGATATCAACTTTTGGCACTCATAAGATATCACTTGATAATTGACCTATAAGACAAATGAATCAATATGTTCTAGGTACCTATACAAACTTAGGTTCCTGAGGATTAATTCTCAAACATTTCAACCCATGTCATTTTGGGTTTGCTTAACAAGAATTGTTTTAATGATAAATTTCAAATTATTTCTATAAGCACAAAAAGTTGCATTTCTCAAAATAGAAATTAAAAGTATTAGTGTCATATTAAAAAGACCTATAAAAATGTGACATATATGTATTTATAGGTCTTGATGAATGATGTGGGTAATATAATTTTTTAGATATATTAAGGATTAGAGATGCTCCTTTTTAGATATATTCAGGATTAGAAAATCTTCTTATATGATGAAAAAAAAAATACATATGAATTAGTAAATGACAGGTTTATTTAGTAGACATATGGCTCGTGTGGAATGGGAGCATGTAGCATGTAGCATGTAGCATGCATATATGCTTGATATCTATAATGATTGTTAGTTTGTTTCATGACATTTTGATGAAAAAAATGAATGAGAAGGTTATTGCATATTCTTTTGGGAAAACCTTGTATAAAAATTATGCTTATTTTTGTCTCGAATGTTATACCCTCTAAATTTAGAATAGACTTATATATGAATGCATATAATTTTCCTTTTTTATTAGGACTTAAAGGATGATACATGAGCATGGATTTTTGTACACATTTAGAAGATGCAATATCCTCATATGACACTTTATACATAATATCATTATGTAAATGCTATTACTTCTCACAAAAATTGTCTTGGTATTAGTTGGTGTATTTCAATAAGTGAAACCAATTCCATGCCTATCACTAGAACTCTTTTAGGCTCTAAGGATGATATTCAATTTTTCATTTTTTAGAGTGAACTAGACAATGATTCTTTGAGAATATCAATCTTCTTCCTTAATGTCTCGTTCTGATGCAACAAATCTTCTATTCTATTATTAGAAATAACCATACTCATTTATATCATGTAATGTATATTAGATTTTATTTTCTAATTCTCAATTACACGTGCTTTTAAGAGTCTTTGCGCTTATTTATACCTGAGAGATACTTTCTTCCTTTTTATGCTCATAGCTTTTCAACATTTATCTAGTTGTTCTTATGAAAGATTAACATCACAATCAAATCTTTGACTTTTTTTAATGGTTGTTACCTTTGCCTCCCAAACCTTTAGTAAAGACCTAAGAAATTTTATCCCCGATTCAAGATTAGTATAACCAAGACCTTTAAAAGAGTTAATGATATAATCAATCGAGTATATATATTATAAGTTAACTCATTTTTCCCATATGAAATAGCTAATATTAATGCACTAATAAGCTCACTTTTTTCTCTTTTATTTGAGCAGTGCCTTTATATGTGATTTCAATTATGTATTATATCTCATGAGAAATTTTTCAAATAAAAACATTATTGAATTTAATTATAGTAACAGTATAAATTAAAATATGCACTGCTTTTTCTATTTAATGCAATAAGCCTCTTATTATTATCGCCCGACTTATTTCTATCCTTTGGTACCTTAATCTCCACTTTATCTACAAATATAGTTCTTATTGGATATAAGGATCGTTCTTTATGGTCCTTCAAAGATCAACCCATTTAGCTAAAAGAAAAAATTTCATCCTAATTTTATAATAAATGTAATTATCACCTTAAAAGAAAGAAGAATTGTGCCACAGTTGTCTTTTCTCAAATTTTGCTAAAAATATATATGCAATAGATGAAACTCATTCTGATACCCATTGTTGGTCTCTAAATTGAACATAGAAAGAGGATGAATTAAATGTACCACTTTTTGTCCTATTTGTAAACTAATGAATCAATTGCCTACTATGAATGATTATGAAAATTAATATATGGTAATCACAAAGCAATAACAATATTAATTAAAAAAGAGTATAAAATAGACAAAATCAATTTATAATAGTTCGCCAAACAAACCTTCACCTACATCCACTCCTTGAGCTCCAATTATGAATTCACCATCTTTTTCCTATAGTGGATGAAGAGAAACCTCTATACAAAATATTATTTTCCACAGACGAAGAGGAACCTTTACAATCATCTTACTTGCCATGATTGAAGAATTATCCTTTACAAATCTTATTCAAGATCAAAAGGAACCCTAACAAAATGTATCCTAAGAATTGCCTAATTACAATAAGTATACAACTTAAAATTCCTTCTGTTGCTCACACCAATGAACGAAGGATTAATATGTATTAAATAATACAAACAATCATTCTTTAACCTCACGAGGCTCTTAAAAAATCTTTATTATATCTAATATTCTTTCCAAAACCCATATATTTCTATTTATACTCAAAATAAACTAAAATAATTAATTTAGATACAAAAACTAAATGTTACAATAGCTAGTAACAGTGAATATTAGTCGACCAATTTGGCATATTGGTTAACCAATGTGCCAATCTATATCGATACAAACTCTTAGTACATAATAATTTTAACTTTAAGAAAACATTGATCAACTAATGTACCAACCAATATACCTATATATTTACTTATACTATATATTTTTACTAACTTTTAAAAGACATTGGTTGGCCACATTTATACATTGATCAACCAATATGCCCAAAACTAAGTTTTTCATAACTTTTCAAAGATTAGAGCACATTTATTTGGTAAAATTTTGATATAAAACCATTTCAAATTTTGTTTAGAGATCAAGAATTTTCTTAAAAGATAAAAACAAATTTCATTTTGAAAATGAATGAATTTATGTATTATGACTCTATATGTAAATGATCATGTAACATATTGAATCAAAGGAGGTTCCAATCGATATTTTGATGATAACAAAACATAATTACTACTAATGAGTTTATTATTTTGATGAAAAGCAATATAAGAACAAATTCAAGTTATAAACTCAATAAGATAGGTTGTGAAGTTGATAAGAGAAGTTAAAGATTAGAACCGTCAACATGAAGATCAAATGAAGAAAAAAAGAAGAAGATTAAGGCTTATTAAGCTCATTATTTAGTTTGTACTATTGAATGTAATCTCACTTTGTTAATTTAATGATCTAAAAGGCTCACCATATATAAAATTTCATTTCACTTCATCGCATGAGTCTTTCCATTTATTAAGAGGCATTGAAGTTTTTGGTTTTAATATAAGAGCCTCTTAATCTTTCAAATAAAGTTTGGGAACATTCTAGGAAGTGTTTAAATCATAATTAAATTAAACAAATTCGTTTTGAACATTTGAAGTTGTCAAAATCATACTTTTTGGGTTGATTAATTGACCTATTCGGGTTAATGGTCGACTAATATAAGTTAAAGTTATTAAATTTGATGTACTGTGGGTTTACAGTAACATTGGTTGATGTACTGGTCAACCAATATGCCATATTAGTTGATCAATATGCCTAATGGTCAACTAGTGTTCCAACGACTAGTGAATTTGGAGCTTTTAATGCATACTGGTAGACCAGTATGGTATATTGTTTGACTAGTGTATCACATATAGTCATTGTAATAGCTAATTCTTGGCTCCAATGGCTAGTAACATTATGACTAAGTATTTTTCTCATTGGTTTTAGCATCAAGAAGGTTTTAAGTGTTCTATACACACATTTCAAAGAGCTTTTTAATTATTTGAGCATTATTATGTCATATTTGAGTGAGTGAGCCATTTTGAGTTGCCAAATGAATAAGAGGGATATTTGAAAGTTGTAATTCTTTGTTAGGGTGTTAAATATTTTCCTTGGGAGTGGTCCAACTTCAAATAGGGTTAAGATTCCTTTTCACCTTATAAGAAGATTATAAGAAGGGTTCTTTTTCACTCAGAAATATTATAGAATATTATTATTTATTTAGAGATTGCTTTCTTAATTAATTAGAAAACCTTTCTTTAATAAATAAGAAAATTATTTTCATAAATATTGAGAAAGCTCATTTTTCTTAATTAATAAATGAAAACACTTTTCAAAATTTAACCAAGAAAAATACCTTTTTCTCATAAATCAAAAAACTTATTTTTCATAAATAAAGAAACAATTTATAAATAAATTGAATAATAATTTGTAAATAAATAAAATCATTAAATTAATTTATCTCAATCATATTGAAATAAATAAATTTACCTAAGAAACACCTTTTTTAATTACTTAAGAAAAACTTTTCTTAATTATTTTAAAAGCACTTTTCTTAATTTTAAGAAGTAAAATTGATTAATTTCAAAGTAATTGAAACTAATTAATTCTAATTTTAGAAACTACTTTTCAAAAATTAAATTAGAATTCAATCTAATTATTAATCTTAATCATATTAAGAAAAATAATTACTTTAATATAAGATCTCATCTTAGTTAATATAATTTTATTATATTGATTATCTAACATAACCTAGTTATGAAAGATAAATCTTCTAAATATTTGCTCCATCCCAATTATTAATTCGATAATTAATTTAATTTAATAATTTAACCCTTGAAAAATTAAAATAAATTCTAATATAATAAAATAACCCTTTGAAAATAGTTTTCAAACAATTAGAAAACAATTTTTCAAATTTGATTAGGGATTTAAACTAATTTAATCTCAATTAGACTAATTTAATTGAAAATTAATGGTTAAAACATATATATGTAAAAAAAATATATGTGTGTGAGAATGTCTAGCACATTGTGCGCATCTCAGTCAACCTAGGACGTTGATTGGCGCGTGCGTCTGCCTCAGATGCGCTGTCTTTATATGGGACATATGTATTACACGGCCCCAACATTTTTCCATAGTTATGTTTCTGATTTTCGTCGCATCTCTTCTAGGACTATTTCCGCCTTCTGATTTCTTTTGCACCGCTGGTGTATGCCTCCAATAGCCGCCATATTCCGCAATTGTCTTCTCTAACGAGCCACCTTTTGTTGGGAAGTTATCGCCCCTCACTAGTGGCAATTCGCCACTAGTTTCCAGGAGACACTTGCCTCAGCCAGTGGCGATTATCACCACTATCACCGCCTTTACTGGCGGCTATGTCAACCGCTGGTAATGACTTATTTGCGCCACAAAACCAGTATACAATTAAAAACAAAACGCAAATCCAAAAAATCGAAGCACAAAACAACCATTATTAACACATCCAGATTTCAAAATTCCATAAGCAAGATCAGGGAGTAAATGCGAAGGCATGAAGAAAAAAGAAAAAACAATTTTGCAGAAACACAATAAGTAGAATAAACAATCACAAACGAAGATGCATAATCTGATTTTTCCTTTTAGAGTAATTACGAATTCATGGCAGACGCAATATACATGGCTTATTCCTAAGCCAATTTCCAAAAAAAGACAAGGCCTAAGTATGTAATTTTCACAATCAAGAATAAAAATATCAGGTTTTAATTAATTAATATACATTCAACATATTCATTAATTAATTAATATTTTAAGCTTTGTTATTTTTAATCAAATCAATAACAATCAATTGAATTTAATCAAATTATAGAATTAAAAGTTGCTTTGCCACTATTAGGAAATTAGGAAATCGAAATGGGATCCGATCTCAACTGCAATAGAATAATTATGAAATTTTTTCATATTTTGATTTCTCGAAAACCAAAATCAATTTAATTCTATAAAATGATTAACAATTAAATCATAATAAAGCATGAATCTTAATTCGTACCTTATTTAAAAGCTTGATCATATTCTTATTGTATCCCTCAAACAATTTTCAAAATTGATCTATCTCAACCACCATATCTTTCAACTAGTTCCATATAGTTTATACTACATCAAATGACTATCATCTGAACTACCCATAATTATAATGGGTTATAAGTAGTATCAAAGTATAGTAATTCTTATATAAGATAACTTTGGAGACCTCAAGTTAAATGATCACTTATCCAATCATTACAATGAAAATTTTCATTGACGATTTTCATTGACGTACAAGTGATGTTCTAAATGGATTTCTCATAACAGGTCTATTCAGTGAATTTGTTTTCTAATAAACACTCACATGTTTGTTTAAGTTTCTTCATACTGCCTTTAAATAATTGTTACTAAATTACAACTAAATTGATTGACTGTAGGGCATAAACTAATAGTTAAATGCTACGAATTCTTCAAGGAGTGACCGCTGATACATCAGGATTAATTTGATCTGCAAAGTTTATGATCAGAGCTTTGCCGAGAGATTTGGGGGAAAAAAAGTTACTTTATTTACCAAAAAAAAAGTCACTTTGGTTATTATTTAGGTTAATCCAATTGATAGGTGAAGCATCATCTTATCAAATGTCAAATGGTTACTAAAAACTTTACATTTAATCTTACGTAAATTTTTAGATAGTATGTTACGGTGATATTGCAATTGCAAGCTAATAGTGAAATTATAATTATAAGAGACTACAATAATTATCAATAATAATCGCAATTTATCTTAAAATTAAAATACTGCAGCCTCATTTACTTGTGTGTACTGTGATTTTTTTCACCAAAATTAAGAATAGAAAAACAATTTCATTTTTACCTGAATTCGTTTGTGTAATTAATCTTGGACTTAAGATAGCCAATTGGCATGTTGTTTATCAATTATACTCGTTATTGTTTCTGTTTCGGCAAATTCAGAGTTCTCTTCTTAATAGCAACGAGTCCAAAACTTCTGTTTAATATTATGGTGTTTTATTGTGTGCAATAAATCTTAGTCATTTATTTATGTAGGTCCTACATGAGTCCCGTATGAATCTCGTAAAATAAATGGCTAAAATTTTATAAAATAGAATAAGATAGAATAATATTGGACAAAAAATCTGGACTTGACAGTAACTACAGTAACCCTAGCTATACTTATCTATCAAAGGACTGCCTTATGATTTGATTTTCACACTCTGACAAACGTCCTTAAACCCACGTAGAATCATACAAAATGATAAGAACATCATATAAATGCAGGAATGACTAGTCCCCACTCCCCAGGTGATGTCTAGCTTAAATTGCAATGCACATAAATATCACTGTCAAAACCTAAAGGTGAAATAGCACAAATTAAAAATTGAAAATTGAAAATTCTTGTCTTTCTTGTATGGATCTCCTTATTTATAGTAAAATTTATATTTACATGAACTTGATGGTTCGCTCTTATTTATATTTGAATTTATATATTTTATAATAAGTCAACTTTTTTATTAACTTTTTAAGTTAATTTATTTAAATTCTTCTTCTTACAAACTAATTATCCTTGCAAGAAATAATATATTTTAAAAAAATTTAGAAATCTTTTTCTTTAAGAAGAGTTATGAATTTAAATGTTTTTAATCCGTTTCTATCTTGTAAGTATTTTTTTATAAATGCTTATTATATATACACACGCACATAAATATACATTATCTAAATTATCTACCTCCAAACATAAATGGTAACCCACAATAATTTAGAGTTAAAGAAGTTGTAAGCTCTCAAAATAGACTAAATAATTAATAAATTTATAATATATGCTCCTTATTCGTTCTTGCCATTGATTTCTGAAAGAAACTAAACGAGCATTTGGACTTTTGCCATAAAAGAAAGTGTCTTCAGCAAATGTCAAACGTTATTATAACGTTCGAAGTGATGTAATGTTATATAATTTAGAGTTTTAGCTGTAACGTAATGCTTTTCATGTTGAAAAGATTGGTGTCTGTATATGTTTTTTCACCGTAACAATTCATCTGAGGACATTTTGATTTAACTATATATACGAAAATAAGACCAAAAAACATTAGAGCTCTGAGATGGTTACCCATAAAGGGCAAGTTCGTCTGGACAACAGCCTTATTCTCCGTCGCCATCATTTCTTCAGTGCTAGTCGATCTTCGTTGTTGACTTTATATGAGCTTAGGTTAAAAGGAGAAAATGTGTAAAAGGACGTTCTATATAGTTATTCACATGACATGCATCAGCTGGCTCCTTCCGTACACATTAAAGTAAGGCTGCATATTATTAGACTTCTTCAATTTTACGTGTTAGTAGAAATTTTTTATTAGATTATTATTGTTAGAATAATGAACGTTTCAATTACATCCATTTGTTAGGATTACAATAATAAAAATGGAAGAGGAACTCATGGTTTCAATGAAATTCGGGATTATAATTCATCTAGTTCCAATGTTTATCATTAGTAACGAGAAGGAGCTCATTTTGGTATTAGGAGGATCTCCTGGTTTAAAACATCCTTGTGGGTTGATTTTATTTTACATTAAGGGAAAGCTGGCAGCTTAATTAATTAATTATATGGAATAGGAAATATTACTATGAAACAAGAACAAGCAAAGTAAAAGTTTCATCAAAGATGCTTGGCATTGGCAATGGCAAGCCAAGTACTTGTTCACACGACTAGTATATGCCCACTAACACTTAATCTTTGGGATTTTTGATCACTTGCTTGGTAAGGAAAGTATGATTTGGCAAGGAGACCTTCTTCCTCTCTCTCATTCACACATCGTCACTTGTTCATAATGCTTTTCACTTTGTAATTTTATTAGCTGCTTATTTTTTTAAAAAAAAATACATTCGAAAGTGATACATACATATGTATGTATATAGTAAGAGTCATGTTCTAAATTATTAGTTGGAATTATGTTCACCTTCTACTTGCGTGCAGCAAGCTAATAGGGCTTTCTGGATTGGATCAAGATTCATCCTCCAATTCGAGACAAGAAAACAGAAAGAAAGGGAGATAAATACCTGATTCATAACTAAGAAACAACAGCAACACATTTTATCAAGCAAAGGATACGAAGTAGCAGGGTGAGAGTAGTGTTTTATATCACACAGATAGTAGCTAGCTAGCTATACAGAGTTAGAACATTAGATAAAGGATGTTATTTGACTGTCTTCGGTGGAGGAGGTGGTATGCAGGCAGCAAGGATTGATGTCTCCTGCAGCAAATTGCGATTCTTTTCATGTACCTTCCTGATATACTCAGAAGCCTTCCCGTCTATAAAGCTCTTCTCATCGTGAATCACATACGAAGAATCATTTCCTGCATCTGGCTGCATCACAAATGATTTGGGCTTTGAACTGCGCCATGGCTCTTGTGATCTTTTGCCTCCAGGAGTTTGAGTCAGAGACGGCAACGGATCCTTGGCGAAGCTTGCTCCACTACCACGATTTTTAGTGGCACCTGGAGTTCCAGATGCTCCAATACTCACCTTAGCTATGGAGAAAGACGACAACCTAATGATGTTTATCATCAGCTTCATTGATTTCTCACAAAGGGACTTGTTGGTTCTCTCCTTGCGACTCATGACTATGCTAATAAGTTTCTAGTTTGTACTCTTTACCTTCCTAAAGCAGACAACTTTGTGAGGATAAACTCATTATGGGCGTATATAAATATAACCATAGTACTTGCTTATGAAGCAATGATTGATGAGGTCTATTTCTAGAGACTGACAAATGAACAAAGAAGAGTAAGGAATAACATGTCCTCCCCAATTTAACTATTCCACACATCTGATCCCACCTCAAAATCCTCTTCCGATTCCCAGCAGATTTTAATCTTTAAAATTAATCCATATTACATATACAATATCATACGTTTAAACGTGTTATTATTAATTTATATCAATTTCATCCATAGTGCGTCCTTGAGAAAAGAGTGCAACGAATAGGTTTGTAAATATGCCACCCAAGCTAATCACACATTGATAGTATATTGCGTCCTAAAGTCAAGGAAAGAACAAGATTCTTCTAAACCACTTTCATCTTCACTTTGTGTCACACCTTCATAATTAAGTTCTAGACAGAATATCTGCTCCTTCGTCTTAATTTCTCAGTTTCTCCCTTTGATAGACAAGGGTTATATGACTCACTTTAGTCTTCTAAGTTGGAAATCATCGCATTTCTTTTATTATCACTAAATTTCAACCATCTAAACTCTCAAATTAAAATATTCCATAAATAAAATTTGTGTTCAGACAGCAAGTACTGCTAGAATCATCAAACATCACTCACAAGTAACCATATGTGTTCTCTTACAACTTAAAAAAGAGATTCTTACAATCAGAAAATTGAAAAGAAATGGAGAAACAAACATTTTCAAAAACTCATGACAAATAGGCTTTTCACCCTCAACACGACTACAAAATACAAACGAAAATTTCACCTTATAACTTTATCCATGCAAGTTGCATTGCTTTATTTTCTTCACCTTAAAATTAATACGTGGGTCACTTAAGTCATTGAAATGACAATGTATGTGACAGAGCAATATATGTTTCTACATTATTTCCACGGGACTAAACTTACAAAGACTTGATTTCAGGGAAGTTAACTTGATGCAACACACCTTTAATTCATCCAGATGACAGCCAGGGGTTAGGGGCAACATAAGTGTACCCTTGAAAATGTTGACCCTCTGTTGGTGTGGAAGCTGGAGAGTCATCTGGAGGCATTGTTGTCCAACATTTGTCAAAATTAGCTGTGCAGTCTTTCCCACTCACATCTGGCTTGAACTTTGGCTTCAGTTCTCTTGCCTCCAACTTTTTCCAATTAATGGATCTAAACCATTTATGTTGTTTTATCTCATCCCCTCCAACAGGACCGCTGCCTAGCCGGCTTGACGGTTCCTTTTGCAGCAACTGTAAGTAAAATAGAAAAAGAAAGTAATGAAAAGGAGACCAGAATGTCGTTCATACGGCTGGATTGAGAAGAGGATAAACAATCAAAATGATGAACTCTACAGAGAGGCCCTAAGGTGATTGTATTTTTAAGAAAGAACAAACAAAACCATTTGTCAATAGTTAGACTGATATTTCACAAATAATTGCTCATTTCTAGTTGGTTCGATTTCACCAGAAACTCATTAAAGTTGTACTTTTATTGAACATGAATAATGGAACTATATTCTAAATCATCAACACCTCAAAATATAAATTCATATCATAAAGTTTCATATTGAAGAACAACTTGACCAAAGGGTATCCCGGCACATTTAATTGAAACAAAGAAGGAACAGATCACATTGTAATATTTACTTACTCCTTTGAGCAATGAGTGAGCTTCACTGCTGAGATATGGAGGAAGTTTGACTTTCTCTTTGACAATTCTCTCCTGCAGCTTCTTTCTATTTGAATGTGTAAATGGTGGCTGAAGATGGAAACTTTTCCATTAATTGTTATAATAGTTGAAACAATTAGCCTTAAATTGGAGCAGAAAACTAATTTTCTGATTACTCATTGGGATGGATTTTCTTGCCCAGGGGCATTATGCATGAACAGGGGAGATCGGGCAAAAGTTTTTAAGAAATTGGATAATAACTTACTTGCCCAGATAGCATTTCATACAAAAGTATTCCAACACTCCACCAATCTGCATTTTTGTTGTGGCCCTTACTAAGTAAAATCTCTGGAGCCATATACTCTGTGGTCCCACACAGTGAATTGGATCTACTTGCCTCATCAATTTCCTTTGCTAGCCCGAAATCAGTTAGCATCACCTGCATGGCAAATTTTACAGGAATTTTAACAATCATTCAACATATATAAATAGGATTCACTTCATCAACTGCATTTCTAAAATCTCTCAATGACTAATGCACATGGATTAGCCATTACGTGCCCATCAGCATCCATGAGAATATTTTCTGGTTTAAGATCTCGATGCACAATCCCACTCTTGTGAAGGTGCGTAACTGCAGATACTATCTCAGCGGTGTAAATTCGTGCTTGATCCTCACTATTCAAGACAAACCCAAGAGCATAAAATTAGAAACATGAAAATGTGTATGGTAGCCACAAGGTCAAAGAATGGAGCAAAGGCATACCCAAAGATTCCCTGCCGATAAAGATGAAAGAAGAGATGACCCCCATTTATGAAATCCAGGATCAGATACAGCTTAGACTTGGTCTGAAAGGTCACATGTAAAGAATGTAAACTACACACATAATGGAATATTTACATAGAACTATCACATGAAGACTACAGTCAAATTTTACTAATTTTCATGGCTAAAGGACACTCATATCGGCACATAACCAAAGGACTTAATATACCAAAGGACACATGTGATATAATCTTCTGAAATGCCAAAAGAGGAGTTCTTAAATCCAACATCTATAATCTTCTGAAGCAATGGGTCATGTTAATGGACAATAATAAATTCTTAATTCAATAAGTTGAGAACCATTAAACTCTACTTCCAAACAAGGCAGGAATTCGCATCGTCAAAATCATTCATGTGTAACATACTACTAATCCCACCATCTTCTGCGAACAACGATATGGCCACCTTTCACTATCGTTCAAATTTAATGACATGACGTGTGCGGGAAAAGGACGGAACATCATGACTCTAAATGGAACCATTGAAGACACTCTCAAACACCCAAATAAAAAATCAATTGTCAAAGTAAAGGTTATTGGCAGGATATCAACTGTCATACACTCGAATTGCTCCGTTTAACCAAGGCAATCACTCTTAGAATGCACAAAGATGTACATCTTTAAAACACTAACCTTGTCGAACTTACACGCACAACACTAGAACAACTTGAAAGAGAAAACCCAATTCAGATCAAGGAAGAAAAGATTAAGATAACAAGAAGAACTCAAAAAGGACAAAAAGTAAAGAGAAAGGACCTGGAAGGAGTAACGAAGATGAACAATAAAAGGATGAACAACTTTAGTGAGTATATCCCTCTCAGCCTTCATATAATCGACGTGATTCTTCTTAATAATAGTATCCTTCCTCATCACTTTCATTGCATATATCCCATCACCGCCGCAATCATTACATTCCAAATCAGCCCCCAATTTTTTCCTCACTTGAAACACCTTACCAAAAGCACCCTGCCCTATCACCCTCAATATCTCGAAGTCACTTGGCCCAATTTTATCACCCACCAACAAAACCTTCTCACTCTTCCCTTCATCTTCTTCAGCACTCACTCCACTACTACCGCCTTCATCATCATCATCATCATCGTCTTCTTGGATTTGAAATGGGAAGGCGGAGGACGACATGGGGTAGCGAGGGGAGGGACCCACGTAGGAGTGGGACCGGTTGTGGATGACGGGTGGGTTGTCCACAACAGGGAAGGATGATGATGAGGGTGATTGAGCGAGGTGTGGGGTCCATGGGCCAAAGAGGTCATTGAACTCCAAGTCTGTAGTTGTGGTGGTGGAGTTTGGCGGTGTTATGGTGAGCTTCTTGAGATTACTAGATAATAGCGAGTGAAGGGTCTTCTTCTCCGATGTGGGCATCACCTCTTTGTTCATTTGAGAAGGAGAAATGACGGAAAGGGAAAACGGTAACAGTTAAAAACAGAGATTCAGAACTGGAAAAGCCAGCCAAGTATCTTGGCTGCGAAACTTAAGATCACATCTTCGGCTCTGCTTTGTTTTGTTTCAGAGATTAAACGAAAAAGAGAGAGAGAGCGAGAGAGAGACTTGGGGAGTTGCTGTAGAAGTTGATCTTAGGCCGAAAACAACATGCGACAGTCAGGAAGTGATTTTAGTCTTTAGAAGCGTGATTTGAGCTGCAAGTTCGACGTTCATTGAAGGGAACAGGTGTTTCTGGTTTGATTAGTGAGGACAACGCGCGTCGGTGGTGAAGGTGCACTCACTCGCCGGGTGTTGTGATTAATGTAAACAATGGTAGTGAACACTGAGAAAATGCGCTATATATTAATGATTATAGTAGAAGAAATTTTGTTGTTTTTAGAGATTTTAAATATAATGTGTAAATTAAACTATTTATCTAAATTAGTGAGGGAATTTAATAGAACCTAATAATTCTATAAAATATTATTCTCTCTTATATATATAATACACATATTAATAGCCATGACGTGGAGTACACCATAAGTTATTTATTTTTTAATATTTTTATAGTGAAATTTAACTGGATATACTTTCTTATAATCATATAATTTTAAATTTAAAAAATAATATTTATGATAATGTTTCTTCCTTTCAATAAATTTATGTAAAACATTTGTAAAAATATTAATTTTATTTTAGAAATGTTTAAGGCACAAATTACGTAGTTAATAAAAAAGAATTATCAAATCTCAATCATTTTAATATAAAAAAAATTAAATAGTAATGTTTTAGTTCAATTATGACTAAGATAAGAGAAAGATGTTTTGACGTCTCCATCTTCCTTTTCCACCCTTTTTTACTTTTTTACTTTTTGAACATTTGTTTTTTGAAATTGTATTACCATTTATGATAACTTTTAAGGGTTAATTACTAAAAAATGTCCAATCTTTTGTCAGTTTTTTAATTATAGCTTGAATTTTAAAAGGTAGCAATAAAATATTTAAACGTCCAATTTTTTCGATTTTAGCCCAAACTTTAAAAAGTGATAATAAAATGCTTAAACTTTTAATTTTTTTCAATTATAGCCCGATCTTTATTTTCTGTTTATTTTTCTGACGCCCTAAACTACTCTTATAATGTGCTACATCAGTAAATTCTTTGTTTATAGTTCGTTCTCCCGATGTCCTTAGTGTGAGAGCATCGGACTGCGTAATTTGAGAATCGTAGGGTGAAAATGTCGAGAAAACAAATTAAAAATGAAGGGAAAAACTAAAATCAAAGTGTAAGGTTGTCGGGGCTACGTAATCTAATTTAGATCATTTTTAAACAACGACGTTGTTTCATTAATATTTATTTATTGTGTTAATTTTGGCTGACGTTTATTAGTAGTAAGGTTTCTGAACACGTGGCAGTCACGACAACAAACTTAACAGAAGCACTAACGTTAGGCTAAAATCGAAAAAAATTAAAAGTTTGAGCATTTTATTATTACTTTTTGAAGTTCGGGCTAAAAATGAAAAAAATTGAAAGTTTGAGCATTTTATTGTTACTTTTTAAAGTTTGAGCTATAATTAAAAAATTGATGAAAATTTAGACTTTTTTTAGTAATTAACCCTAACTTTAATCTGCTTCCCTTCTTATTTCTGCCTAGTACCTTTGATCTCTCCTTTCCCCCTTCTATTTATTATACGGTAGCCAGTTCCATACTTCCTCCTCTGAACTGAACCATTCAGTATAAGCTCCTTCTAACTGTCCTTGTACTTCTAATCTACTAGCCACTCTTGTTTCTTAGCTTCCTACTACTCTTCCCTTATCATCTTCCCTTTCTTCCATTCCTATCTTGGCTAATTCTATTTCCCCTTTCTATGCTAACCTGCACTCTTTTAGAACACATTTGTTGCTCATAATCAATATCTCCATTCTGAACCTCCTCTTTTGAAGAAACCTTCTGTAAAGAAGCTGAAGAAGACAAGGACCCCTTGTTCTCTCAATGTAGATATCCCAAAGTTGTGTGGAGTAGAATTCTGCACTTGTTGGCTACTTATTGTTCTTCATATGACTGGAATGTAACTCTCAACTGGACAACTAGAATTGCCAAGCAACAAAAGCAAGATATAACTCTCTACAAGACAGCTTTTACAACCACAATCTATTCACTATAGAAAGAAAGGAACAAGAGAATCTACGAGGGGGAAGAAGCAAACAAGCACCATTTGGCTGAAGAAATTATTAACTGGATTTGAGCATTAATGATTGCAAAATTAGCCCAGCATAACTTTTCTCCAGGAATCAAGAGCAGATGGAACTTGTAACTTACTGATTATGTCATAGCCACTTGTATCTTGTTAAAATCATTATTTTGGTGATTACATTGTAATGTTAGGATAGCTTTGATATAGTTAATGATACTTTTATTCAATTTCCAAAAAAAATTAATATCAAGTGGTTAGAAATGCAGTTCTTAATGCTAAACTAAAGTTCATTCCTTAAGATATAGTAATTAGAATGTGATTTCTCCACCTATAAAGTGCTCTTTGTTGGCGCTCAGATATGGTCAACCACTCTTATTGGGTATTTTACTAATAAAAGACACCCTTTCCTTGTAAGAACTTATTAGAGGAAAGCAATATGTATGTTTTATTGCTCACAGACTATTTATATATACTTGATGTACATTCGAGAATTACAACATAAAATATTGTTATTTGTTATAGATGAGTATCAACCAGTTGTTGTGCGTTTATTGTAACAGAAGTGTCTAACAGTTGGCAATGGAAATGACTTGTGTGCCCTTGATGCGTTCTTCATTTTACAGCCCCACTCAAACTAAACTGAGGGCTTGAAACTAGGTTTAGTTTGGCGAGTAAGAGATTAAACTGTGTGGAAGTGAGTGGTTTTACAAGGATGTCGACGATCTGATATGTGGTACTCACATATCTGGTCTCCAAATACCTAGCTTCGATCTTGTCCCTGATAAAATATGCATCCACCTCTATATGTTTGGTTCGTAAGTGAAAGATAGGATTTTGGGCTAGTGATCAAGCTCCGTTGTTGTTGCACCACATAGTTGGTTTATGAGGACGAGAGAACCATAGCTCAGAGAGTAACAACGTGAGCCGTAAGACTTCGGTGGATACTTGTGAAAGAGCTCGATATTCAACTTCGGTGTTGGATCGAGCTACGGTGGGTTGCTTTTTGGAGGTTCAGAAGACGAGGTTGCCTTCGAGGAAGACACAACCATTGGTAGTAGATTTCAGATCATCTAGAGAGCTGGCCCAGTCAAAATCACTGTAGGCATGAAGGACTAGAGGTGTAGATGATGATCGAAAAAGTAAGCCCAAATTTAAAGTGCCTTTCAAGTAACGTAGAACACGTTTACAAGTAACGCAGTATGTGTTTAGTGGATTTGCTGAAAACTGACTTAATTTGTTGACAGCCAAACTAATATCTGGTCTTGTCTTACACAGATATTGAAATGCACCAATAATACTCTAATAGAGAGTTTGATGCTCAAATGATGTATTGTCATGAAGAGATAATTTTGTTGTTGTGTTGATGGGAGTTGAGCAAGGCTTGCATGAGGACATATTTGCTCGGCAAAGAAGATCGTGGATATAATGACTTTGTGAAAGATATAACCCAATGTTATTTCAGTAAGCCTCAAAACCAAGAAAGTGATTTATGCTTCCAAGTGTTTTTAATGCAAACTGAGGCTGTAATTGATTTATGACTGTATAAATTGCTTAAGATGAGTGTCTTGTTATTAGGATGTCATCCACATAGACTAGTAATATTATAGTGACATCTTGCTTGTGAGAGTAAAACAAAGAAGTATCTGACCTTGAATTGATGAACCCCACTGGAATAATGCAGGTTTAAGTTTATGGAACCAAGCCCTGGGAGCTTGTTTTAAACCATAGAGAGCCTTAGTTAACTTGCAAACATGATGTGGCTTTGTTGAGCTTTCAAATCCTTGTGGTTGACAAATGTACACTGTTTCCTGTAGTTCACCATTCAAAAATGCATTGTTAATGTCAACTTGACAACTTGCTATATATCCTAGTGATGGGAAACAGCAAGTGATATGATGACTTTAATTGTTGAGGCTTTAACAACTGGACTAAAGATCTTTGAAAAATCAACACCAGGGGTTTGATTGAATCCTTTGGCAATAAAACAAGCTTTATACTTAGGGGTTGTTTGGTTCTACTTCTGTTTTTTGTTGTAGTTTTCAGTTTCAGTTTCCGTTTTCAGTTTTTTGTTTCTATTTTTCTTTCAAATAAAAACAAAAATCTGTTTGGTTGTTAATACTAATGTAGTTATATTTTTATCACTGATAATAATTACATTTTAGATAAAACTTAAAGATAAATTATTTTTAATTAAATAAATTTATTTAATCTCTTATA
>JANZLC010000008.1:20183099-20194055 GCA_026413385.1 Erythroxylum gracilipes | reverse complement strand
TTAAAATTTTCCATATTTATTATACATTAAAATTATATAATAATATAACCAAATACATATTTTAAATATTTATAATTAAATTACAAAATTTTAAATTTTACTTATAATTTAATTACACATTTTTAAATTTTTCATATTTATTTATACATTAAAATTATATGATTATATAATCAATTAAATTAACAAGGTATTATTACTATGCATTTGTGCAGTATTACTCTACTAGCTAATTATAATTGGGTGTTCCTTGGGTTGACATCTTATAGAAAGTTGACATCTTATAGAAAAACTCTATATGTCCTAAGGCAGCTTTTATTACTTGGCTTGTTATTAAAAATACACCAAAAAAAAAAAAAGAATCAATGGCATGGTAGTAATGATGACTTGTCTTTTATGCAACCAAGCTTTGGAAGACTGTAAGCATATCTTCTTCTAACGTAGATTCTCCAAATCCATATGGAGCAGAATGCTTCATTTGTTACCACATCATAACAGTGGATATCAGTGGGAGCAAGTGCTGAATTGGACTGTCAAGAATGCCAAGATTTATAGGCCTAATTCCTCTCTTTTTAAAGCAACTTACACCATTACCATATATAATATTTGGAGAGAATGGAATCGGAGACAATTCACTAGGAAAAACTTGAGAAACACCAGCTAGTGGAGCGCATTGTTAACCAAATTAGAGCTTGCATACTAGCTCATGATATTCAACACAACCTTTTCGTGGAACTGAAGCATAAATGGTGTCTATAGCTGTATTTTTGTTCCTTTCTTGTTGACGAATGCTCTTTCACACTTAGCGATCTTCTGTCATATGTAAATATGATTGCCAGCCTCCAGCCATCATAATGTTGATATAGTTTCAACTATAGTATAAAATTTCTATTCTTTTTCCAAAAAAAAAAGAGCAACTATGTTCAAACTAGCAAGTTAACACCTAAATTAGTAAAAAACTGATGATAAACAACACCAAAAACTGCAACTAGGAAACAATAGTAATTTAGGAAGATAACAAAAAGTCACAATAAGCACTTCGCTAAAGATAGCAATCCAAAGACAATAATTAAGCAGACTCAAGTTTAGGATAGCCTAAGTCGAAGGACATTGGATTGCTATATTTAGAGAAGAAACGCCCCCACTACATTGTTTAATTATTATTGATGCAACCCTCTCTGAAGATTCGATAACCCATTATATTCCTTTGGAGCAGTAAGAGAAATTCCCGAACCACTTGAATCCTAGTACTCTAGTATGTTTTAAATTTGCGTCAAGCAGAGAATAGGTACTGGATAAAATATAACAAAGAGCTTGGAAGAATATTAAATCTTCACTTAATCTCTTAATATAAAACAATTACAAACATTCGAAAACAAGGTTTCTCGAAGTTTAAAGCACAGTATCAACATATACAATATCCGATAATCAAAAGTTTTTATGGTGATTAATAGTTAGAGAATTGGTTCTAACACTATAGTGTAAACAACTACAACTCGAATCTAAATGTTGTAAAACAAACTTGATTACCGAACGAACATTTAAGAAATTCATATCCTCACCTTACAACTATCCTAACTAGATTAAGAATTTACGAAGAAGTTCAATGTATGGTTCGATTGAAGTTTCAGTGATAGTGCCTTTCTAACCTATCTTTCATAACAGTATCAAGTTTGGAAAATAGTATGCACATTAATATTGAGGTCAAGTCAGAAATGCCTAATCACTCACAAATATTCCAACTATTAAGGATATGGGTTAATTATCTTATCAAACTGTAATTGTGTCAACATTTGATTCTCACTTTAGCTATGACTGAGAAGATTAACTATGTTGTTTATTATTTTTTATATTTATCAACCAGAGCGACCCGCAAGATCTATGGATATGTGACAGATTTTGACTGAATTTACTTTGGTAGCTATATTAATAGTGCTTCCGGTTAACTTTTAAGATAATCTGAACGTGTCCAGGTACTTGTGCTCCTAATCACATTCCCTTTGATTTCTGTGTTCTCATAGATAGAAATTTAGATGCAAAAAGCAGCTAGTTGGAAAAGTTGACACGGAGTTGGCCTGCATCTGGGAACAGATGGTTTTTTTTTTTTAATAAAAGGAAAATAAACAGAACAATTACACAACTTTGGTCAATAAATTAGTTCCTACCCTGTTTCATTAAATTTCATATCAACGAAGTAGGGACCTTTCTGGGCCACCTCTCACGAAACTCAAGTGTCATCAACGTCAATTTATTAGTGGAGTAACATTAACAGGTAGCACCAGAACTTTGAAAAAGGAAGCATACAGAAGTTGAATTCTGAAGTACCCTCCAATATTTCTCTTTTACTTGTCTTTCCTTATTATTTATATATTCAGCTTTGGTTTTATTTAGATCGTGGACGCGTTTTATGAATAAAAAAACAAACATTTTGATATTACAGGCACATTCTGTTCCTAAGGTGAATCTTATCCAAGCGCAGCAACAAGGCAGTCAAGAGTAATCTTTGCTATTTATGCAGCTACATTTTTTTACGGACGTATTGTGTTTAATATAGTGGAACTGCAGCGACTTTTAGAAGATAAGATCCCTATATCGATTATAAATTGTAATTTTCTATTTCTGACATTGATAACTGCATTATCATGTAGTTAACCATTTCTGTTGTCTGTTGGGAGGAATACCATTAATTGTAATATTTAGGAGAACTGATTTTCTCTCGTTTTGGAGAGATTTTGGAGGCAGTTTTGGGATATATTAAGTTACTATTTTATTTCTATAGGCTATTTATTTTCTGATTATTCGGATGAATCTGCCATCGAAGTTGACTTAGATTTTGCTGCAAAGTCATAATGTGATTTGTCGTGTGAAATTGACAATAAAAATGTAGTGCAGGGAAGTGACGGCAGTTGGGCGAGTTTCCGCCTTAAACTATAACTAGCAGATGGTCACTGCAGAGGTGCAAGGTGGAAATTTAGAAAGGTATAATGCCCAGTTATTTTTTAGAATTAAAGAGTATGTATATATAGGTTTTGTTATGAATAGTTAAGATGTGTACTTGAATATTGTTAAAGTTAAAATTTGGAGGAAAAATTAGAAATGTATGATATAAGACAGAGTTTTGTAAAAGAAAAGAGAAAAAATATAACAGGCGAAAATTTAAAGATGATTAATAAAATTAGAAAGGAAAAATTGACAATCCAAACAGATGAAGTAAAATTCTTTATAATATTTTAGTAAAAAATATAATAACTACAAAATTTGATATGAATTAAAATAAATCAATGAAAATTTTTTAAAAAATTGACCAATAAATATGTGAATTAAAAAGAGAGTAAGAACACATCTATAGGAAAAAGATTTAGAATGGTGAGTAATGCCAACCCTTCAGTTAAAAGTTACGAGGGATTCTCTGCCACATGTTTAAGATATCACACCATGTTAATGCAAAAACCTAATTATGAAATCAATACAAGATCTATCTACATCTACACGCCTCTATAAAATAAAATTTTAAGACTTTTGTATGAACCTTTCTATAACGACGCTCTAGTGCTGGAATGGAAAATTTTCAAATTTTGATGTAAGATTATCTAACTTTTTTATTCTACTTTTGGACCCTTTGTAAATTGCAGTTAATATTTCAGCTCACCCAAACATTTTGTGGCAAAATCAAGAATGGCCTATATCCTAAAATGTTTAGTTTATTACATTATCAAATCATATTTCTATAATTACAGTCGGAATTCCTAAAAAAATCGTATATCAACATACAAAGACTTGAACTCGTACTAAGTGAAAAGCTCTTCACAAGTCAATAGCAGGGTTCCTTTACCCTTCTTTCGATCATATTGCTCCCACATGTATCTAGTCTACTAATAATTGTAGAGCACGTTTTTGTAACAATGTATACACGCAATTTTGAATCAATAGAGGAATCCAAACATGATTCCCATATAGCTTAACCTAATTAGGACATAAATAAGCAAAACCTTATCAAATTACTCTCAAGTCTATGTATGTCACCTTGTCTCTATCTTTATATGGTCCATCCATTGAAACAGGTTAATTAGAAAAGAAATTACACATTTCTTCCCTGTATCTTTAAACTTGAGTGAAGGCAAATGTGTAGGCGACACCTTTTGAGTAGTAGTGAACTGTGGAAATGATCAAGTAATTTAATTTCATCAAGATGGGACCTCTCCAATAGGGAGGGTCATGCTCTGTGTTGCATTTCATGTACAAGGAACTGTAGTCCACACAAACTTATTCATATAATGAATCTCTAATGCAATGTTAGATGACAACACAAGAAGGTAACACGTCATCACCTGATTTTGGCAAGTGAACGCAATCCATAGTCCATCCATAAATTGCACCTGTTTGGGATGAAGTCAAGTTGTTTGTCTAGAATCCATAAATCGTACATGAATTTGTAAATAGATCGAAACCGATGCTCTCCCTACTCAAAATAAAGACAAACATAATAACGTAGGCACTATATGGCAATTGAAAAATGCTTCAAAGATAGAGTAGTTGTACAAACAAAGTTACAAAGACAATACATCAAACTAAGGTTTATCTTAAAAAAATTACTCTATACAACATACCGATGGAATGATCTTTGTTATAAAGGGGAAAAGGCTGGCATAACCATTATGAGAAACAAGTCTTAACTATGGTCTTTCTAACACCTCCCATAACATTTCTCGGGTTAAGTATGAGCCTCTTGTATGTGTTTCTTTATCTGCATAAGATACTAACTGTTGGACCTCGAACTTTTCTATTGAACGAGAAATTGTAGAAGATTATTCATGTGTAGAGAAAAAGGAGAATTCTTAAATTTGAAATGAAATAGAAAAGATGGTTTAGATACAAGATGGGTTATATATGAAAGGTTGGTAGTTAAAAATTGGAAAATGTACTTGAAACATGTTCACTGAGTATACTTCAGTGATTTAGCCATAACTTTTGCTCTAGTTATCCAAATGAGATGATTCTTGATTTGGATTAAACTAGAGAGATAAGAATACAAATTGTCTGATGAAATTGAGTTTTAATTCAGTCTCTAAAAATATCAATTTTTTGATGGAAGTTGAGCACAGAATATTGTTTCACTATAAGAACAGTCCGAAAATGTTTGGGGTATAACTCTTAGACTATTGAACCAAATTGAATGATTTTGATATCATTAGAAAATTGAGACAATGAGGAACATTTTTCTAGAAGGAGGTGCTGTCAAATTCCTTCAATTACATGATTAGGAAAAAAAGGTATTGATTTTTGGAAAGAGTTAAGCATGATTTAAATAATTTTGAGGTTTTGCTAGATTAATTATTTTATTTAGAGTTCATTATTATGTTAATGTTGGTAGGATTTTAAAATATGGTTTAGTTGAATTAAGTAGTAAGAGTATGTGTGTATGGAAGATCACTTAAGCATTTAAGTTACAAGGCATATAAGTAAGGGTATAATGGACATTGTTCAATCATTAATAGTATAAAAGGAAGAAGAAAACAGTGTCTTACATTTGGAAGAGGCAAAAACGTGATTTGGGGATAGAAAAGAAGAGAGAGAAAGGAGAGAAAAAGCAGAAAAAGCTAGGGTTTCTTGATTTCTTGGTTTTCAAGAGGGATTTTGAAGTTTATTCAAGAAGGAAAAAGGAAGAAGAGGATGAGAGCTTCCATTAGAGCCAACAAACTCTTCATTTGGTGAAGAATCAAGGTAAGAGTATTTTTGATTTGTTGTATTTTTGAAAGTTTCTTGGTTCATATAGCTTAAGAAATGTATGGGTTTAAGCTTTCTAAGATCAATTTTAGTGAATTTGTCTTATGGGTTTCTTAATTGGAATGCCTATTGATTTGGAGATTTTTGTCAATGTTGAAAAAAATCAAGAAAGGCAAGAGGAGCAAGAGTAGAGGCTTCTTGAGCAAGGTTTTCAAGCAAGGAAATTAAGGTGGGTTTTATGCTTATAATAGATTAAATAAACCACTTTTGTTTTCTTTAAATCAAGAAAATTCAATGATTTAAATTGCATCATAAGTGTTGCATTAATTATGACTTGAATGAATTGAGAAATTGCTACATGTTTGATATATGAACTGTGTGATGATTTATGAAAATAATATCTTTTGAAAAGATCGCATTTTTATGAAATCATATTTTCGGAAATATTTTTCGAAATATATCAAGTATATGAAATCAAGTTTTCGAAAAAGTGTCATTTTGGGCAACAAGTTTTGAAATACATGTTATGTGGGTTCAGTGTAATCCATCCGAGGATTGTCAGGTGCATGTTGACCAAGTTAAAGGCTTCTCCCGCCTGCCCGCTAGTGGCACGGAGCTCCTTCATGGACTCCTTCAAGTTTACAACTACACAGGACCACTATGTGAAATTGAGTAGTTTGACATATTTATGGATCTACCCAAACCATTTATGATGTGCTTATGTGTTTATGATTTGTTCCAAGTTTGATGAATTCATGATTTATGATGTTTATGAATTACTTGATGAGTTGTGAATTTGGAAAATATGTGTTACATGGATTTCAATGTGAATTTTTACAATGGAAATAAATATTTCAATGGTTTTTGCTTATTTCTTGGTTATAAGCTTATTACCTACGAGCTTTCAAGCTCACCCCCACTTTTCGTCCCATCTTCAGGTGAAGAGAATGAGATCGAGTAATCAAGAGTCGAGGCAACATTTCGATTATGCATATTTTGTATTTGAAGTTAGATTTTGTAAAAGCAAGACTTTATATGCAATTCGAGAACTATTGAGTTGTGCATCTTTTGTATTTTGGATTTTGATATGGATGATGTAATGTGGCTTAGAATGCCATTAAAGTTTTTTAAACTCTTATTTTTGTTGTTAATGAAATATGGGATTTATGTATGGACGATTGTTAATGAAATATGACTTATGTATGGATGATATGAGTTGAGTTGGAATTAGATATAATTGAAGAAGCTATCCACTTGAGTTGATGAATCTTGAACATATTGTTATATATATAAGTGAGGCACTATGGAAAAGAAAGATAGGAATGTTATAAATGATGAGATGTTGTTGAATATGAAGAGTCAAATGAATTGAGGTTGAGAGTTTGATGAAGTCCAATTGGTAGTTGAATTGTTATGAATGATGTTGTAATAAAGGAAGTGAAGTTAGGATAAATTTCAAGTTTTTCATGAGGGTAAAATGTGTGTTCTGACTTCCAGGTGAAAACTAGATTAATTTAGGTAGAATAAGACAAAATGATCTTCATGAAAATTGTAGCTTGTCTTTCTAGCTTTCCAACGATATAAAGTTTGTAATTTTTGGATACCATAGTGAAAAGATATGATCGTTACAAGATGTGATACTGCATGGAATGTATGCACAGGATAGCTATAGTAAATGATGATAATGTGTAGTTTTGATGAATCAAATGAGTTGAGAATTGAGAGTTTTATGAGATAATTTTGGGGTTTAAATTGATATGAAGTGATTTTGCACTAGAAGAGTTCAATTTGGGAAGATTATAAGTGAATATGATGTTAGATTGGATGTAGGAAGCATTGGAGAAACTTTAGATGGGAAACCCCTATATCCGTTAAACGGACTTTAGGTCCATTAAATAGACCTTCTCAAGTGAAAAATGAGCCCCAGTCCGTTAAACGGACTTTCTCGGGTGAAAAACAGCCCCTAGGCTCGACAATGTCCGTTAAATGGACATGGATGTCCGTTAAACGGACATTCACGGGACAACTTTAGTAAAGCACGATTTTGTACCCTATTATAGGCATCATCCTACTTTGTAGTCTTCATAAAATCTTTAGATATCGAAGTCCTCTTTCAAACCGTCAAAGAACGAGCCCAATCCAACATCTGCAGCAAAAGTTATGGCAATTGCGCCAAGACATATACAATATGAATGAGGACTTAAACATGTTGGGTTCTTTTGGTCATAACTTCCTCATCCGACCCCCAAATGAAGTGATTCTTGAATCAATAGATTTATAAGACATTTTTATATCTCTCCTTAAAAATTGGAATCTTTTAGAGTTGATTTGAAAAATTTTGCATTAGAGAAAGTGAGGGGTCGGTTGGGAGAGCATGATTGGGGTATGAACATACTTTGGGTTTTTAAGCATATTATGATCTATAGATCTCCGATTAAGATGGTTCTTGCTTCAAATCAAACTAGAGACCTAGAGATACAATTTCTTTGAAGAATTCAAATTGAAATTCTGGTTTGAAGTTTCCCAAAATTTGTTCTGAATTAGGAGAAATGAGTTTGATTATGGTGATTGATTTGTATAGGCATGCCATGGAACAAATTGTGAGGAAATTTTTGGGATGTTATGAGAATGAAGATGAACTGATGATGGATAATGAGGGTTCAATGCAATAACCCTTCAAGGTAATACAAAGATGTTTCATGACATCAGATCAAGCGTTGGACTCTGGAAACAAGCGGGGTCCAACATTTAGTGGTATCAGAGCGCCAAAATTAGGATCTTACATGGGCGTTTATGAATTATGTGTCAAGGTACATGCATTATGAACATGTCATAGCAGACATTAGGGACTAATCCTTAGTCTGAGTCGCATGTGTATAAGTCACACGCATGAGTAATTGTTAAGAGTTTGAATTGATAGAATTAGTGAGCAAAATGATACTCTTTCATTGGGTAAATGGAAATGAGAAATAGTATATGGTCAAATATGACAGATAATGAGTCAACGCATTTGTATTAGTGGAATTGAATATGACACCAATATTATAATGTTGTGTATATCCCCGAAAGTGATAAAGATGTGAATGTATTATCATGGATTGCTTGAAGAAAATAGGGAGACAAGCAGGAACGATAAGATTAAAGTGTACAAGCGAAATGTAACGAAAACAGAAATTGTTATGATCTTAAAAAGATGAAATTAGAACCAAATTGGTTCCTTGATTAAGGTGACAAGAGTTATGATCGACCATAAGAATGTGTTAGTAGAATTGAGATCAATATACAACTTTGATTGACTTTAAGTATCACCATTATTATCGAAGTGACAACATTAAATACCATACGACGTTATACGACAAAAAGAGTCACCCGCCTCTTTATTTGGATGAATAGGACCAAAGAGGATCGAAGGTTAGAATTGATTGGAGATGTTACTGATAAGTGAAATTGATCTGTATTAGGAATTAAGTCATTCAAGAGAGATGAATGAATTAGATGGGTCAAAACCTAGGATATGGAATACAGTGAGATAGACATAAAAGTTAAGTGTACTAACACTATAGAGATGTGAACTATGAAGCAAAGCATGCAATGTTTCTGAGAATGTCACATTCACAAAGAGAAAGTGAATGATTAAATAAGTGACTGAAAGCCTGAGTGAGTCTATTGACTATGGTTATTTGGAAGAAATTATTCGAGTGAATAAGTTACTCGGGAGACTGAGGAAAACAAAAGACAACATTACCTCCATATGTTTGATGACTTGGGTAAGAACTTCGAGGATGAAATTCTTTAAAGGGGGAGAATTGTTAGGCCCCAAACTTTTCTTGAAAGTTAGAAATATTAAATGAGAAATTGTTGGCGATCATTCATATGTAGAGAAAAGGAGAATTCTTGAATTTGAAATGAGGTAAGAAATGGTTTAGATACAAGATAGGTTATATATGAAAGGTTGGAAGTTAAAAGTTAGAAAATGTAATTGAAACATGTTCATTGAGTATGCTTCGGTGTTTTAGCCATAACTTTTTCTCTAGTTATCCAAAAGAGATTATTTTCTTGATTTGGATTAAACTAGAGAAATAGGGTTACAAATTGTTTGATGAAATTGAGTTTTAATTCAGTCTCTAAGAATATCAATTTTTGGATGGAAGTTGAGCACAGAATATTATTTTAGTATAATAATAGTCCAAAAATGTTTGGGCTATAACTTTCAAATTACCAAACCAAATTGAATGATTCGGTGTTATTAGGAAATTAAGACAATAAGGAACATTTTTCTAGAAGGAAGTGCTAGCAAATTCCTTCAATTACATGATTAGAAAAAGTCTTGATTTTTTTTGAAGGAGTTAGGCAATGACTTAAATGAATTTTGAGGTCTTAGTAGAGTATTTTTGTGGAGTTAATTAGCATGCTAATGTGAGTAAGATTTTATGACATAGGTTAATTGAATTATAGTGTTAAGGTGGTAAGATTGCAAGAGGGGCAAAATTGGCAAGTCACTTAAGCATTTAAGTTACAAGGCTTATATGTAAGGGTAATATGGACATTGCTCAATCATTAATGGCAAATTGTAATAAGAAGGGTTGTTGGGCTTTTAAGGAAGAAGCAAGAACAAAAATTGGGAGAGAAGAAACAAAGAGAAGAGAGAAGAAGGAGAGAGTTCGGTGGAGAAGAGGAGAAAAGAAAGAAGCAATGCTAGGTTTTGATTTTTCTTGGTCTTGAAGAGTGATTTTGAAGTTGCTCAAGAAGGGAAAAAGGAAGAGGAGGATGAGAGCTTCCATTAAAGCCAACAAACTCTTCATTTTGTGAAGATTCAGTGTAAGTTGGATCTTAATATTTTGGATTTTTTAGAAGATTTTGGTTCATGGAGCTTAGGAAATACATGGGTTTAAGTATTCTAGGATCAATTTTATGAATATGTTTTTTTGGGTTGTACAATTTGGATTCCTATTGAATGAAAATTTTTGCCTTTGATGAAGGAAATCAAGAGAGAGGCAAGAGGAGCATGAGTAGAGGCTTTTTGAGAAAGGTTTTCAAGCAAGGAAATTAAGGTGGGTACATGTTCATAATAGAGTAAATAAGCCACTTTTGTTTTCTTTAAATCAAGGAAATTTAATGATTTAAGTTGCATCATAAGTGTTGCATTAATTGTGTCTTAAATGAATTGAGAAATTGCTACATGTTTGATATGTGAATTGTGTGATGATTTATGAAAATGATTTCTTTTGAAAAGAT
>JANZLC010000008.1:20168849-20179151 GCA_026413385.1 Erythroxylum gracilipes | reverse complement strand
TTTGATCAATTCGTGGAAGTCAATATCACCAACTCAACTAATTGCTACTTCTCAATGACCAAGAAATTGTTTGAAGAACAATCATATCAGAGAAGTAAAGAGCACATCTGGGGCTTGATAGTCATATTAATCTACCTAAATGAGATGCAATTAAGAATTAAAGATCAATGAGTTAATTTGTGCTCTAGGCACTTCAATATCATCTACTACAGAAACAATGTGACAGTCAAATTCTTCTTAAATCATAAAATCTAGGTAATACAACTATCAAGCTGCATCCATATGCTTAGGCATAAAAACAAGGAAATTAGTTGAGAATGACTTTTAAAATCAAGTGATATGTAGTGTAGCATTGCAGGTGCCAAGGTCTCTAGTTTCCCAACTCCATTATTGGGATTATCCAACACAATGAGCAACAAAAGTCGCCACTTGAACATAAGATTTCAAAATAGACACTATTATCTGCAAATATACTGTCAATCCCTGATAGGTACTGATTATTGAGGCTTAATCAAGTTGATGTCTTTAACATCAAATTAGATACAATATGGAGATATTATCTCTTTAACCTTACAAAAAGTAGAATTGTCAACCAAATTTATTGGATATTAGTCATTTTATTTCTTCTTTTAAGAGATGGAGAGGCAATGAACAAAGATAATCAAATTATCTCATAAACGTGAAACTACTTACAATCATAGGGTTGGGATCTAAAATTCGAGCAATTAATTTCGTGGCACCAAATGATAGCCAGGGGGACAAGTGAATTCCGCTGCTGAAATCTACGAATGACAACTAAAGGAAATGACAACTAAAGGAAAAGAAAAAAAATTGAAAGAGATGACCCAAAATCTACAAAACACTTACTTTTTTGTATAGTTTGATTAAAATAGCATCATCGAAAGGCAAATATCTTGCAAGCAATACAAAGAGTGTAATTCCATAAGACCACAGTCTACAGTGGCTCCATCAAAACCTCTATCATTAAGAACCTGATCCACAACATTGTTTAAGGTCTAAGCAAAAATTATTAAAGTCAGTAACCCAAATTTTGATAACTCAAAGAGTCATCTAAACCTCAGGAGCAACATAAGTGAGTAATCAAGTTGAAACAACAAAGGTACCCCTTGTAGATGAAAAACCCACTTGAAGAGAAAAAGAAGGTGAAAACAATTTATTACAATTACCCTGACTTATTGAAACAGTGCACTCAATCCAAAATCATAAACTTTGAGGTTTCCATAAGCATCCAACAACAGATTTTTGGGCTGTAAGAGAAACAAGACAGATTAGAAGGAAGATGACATAAATTTGTATGAGTCTCCTAAACAAGCATGTAATGAATGCCACATACAGATAACTAACAAGTTCATTATAAGCCTCAAAGAAGAAATTAAAAGTCCCTTTAGATCTCTATGATAGATACCCCACTATGCCAATAATCAATAACATTAATAAGTTGCTGGAAATATCTATGAGCTTCATCCTCTCTTATCCTCCAATGGTTTACCTTCATAACAAAAATCACTACTTAAAGGTAGGTTGTAACTAACCTAAAGCTGCACTACTTGTTCTCAATACTTGTTTCAGCATAAATACAATAGTTATTACGTAAACATCGTAATCATTTAATTGAATTAGTGTATGCCATAGTCATGGAATCCAAAAATTATTTTCTTCATCAAATATATTTAGCTCATGATGGTGAAGCAATTAGCTACCAAATAGGCTCCAACAAGAGTATAGCAACTTACAATTTTGTCAAAAAGTTCTTCCCCACTAACAAACTCCAAAATTATAAATATCTTGTCCTTACTTCCCATCACCTAAAAATGAACAAAATAATTTGGTAAATCTCACACCAATCGAAACAGTTCATTACTGATTGGGTTTGGAGCAGTTAAATATAATAGACAAACATGAAATCCTATAGTAATATGAGTCCAATATGGTCATACAAAGAAGGAACATTAGGATTTTTTTTCTAATCGGAGATAAATAGCATTATTTGATCAATAATCTATACTAAATTTACGCCCTTAATTTGTACCTCCTTTACATGGTCATAAAAAAATCTAACCCAAGATGGATGAATCAAGATTTTTAAACTTAACTAATTATAAAAAAAATTCAAATCAACAAATTCAAATTTATAATTTAAATTATAATTTAGGCTTAAATATACAAGCTCAGCCTGCTTTCATTTTAATCTACATTTTTTCATGACTTTATATCTCTTTGTATATGTAAATAGTAAAAAAATTATAACAATTTGAGTATTGAAAATAGCATATGACTCTTTAGTTTCTTTAGATCTTTATTCTTGTTTTAACAAACTTATTAAAGACCTTAACTTGTTTACATTAGAAAAATATCTATAGTGAAACTAAGGGAGAGTTACTCTTACATTTGGCTTTGACCAACAATGAAATGGTCACTAAAATTACAGAGGAAGTAGTGTTCCTGTCTTGAATTCAGAGTGATTTGAGCAGGGTTTGTGCCTGGAAAAATGATTATGTGCTGAGCTATCAGAGTAGGAATTTCCATTAGAGCAGCAAGAGCAAATTTTGTCTCCTTTCGAGATGCATTAGAATTCTTTGACATAATTTCGGTGAAATTCACAAACTAAAAGGAAGATCAAAGAAGTTAAGGTTGAACAAAACATTTCAAGACATTTGAAGAGTTTTACAGGAAAAGAAGAAAAGAATGTAAACACAAACTCTTGAGTAGGGATGTTGCCATCAAATTCCTCCATTGTGTCCCATGGCCCATCACGAACCCCAACCAAAATAATGTAATGGAAGCTTGCTGAGATCACAAAAGAAGAAAAGTAAACTATGAAACCTTATACAATAGAAAGAAGAAAAAGAAGTGAAAGCAAACATTCGAAGAGAAAACTCCAATTACCACCTTGCTTCTACAATGGCTTGAACCTATGTTATGAAACCCGGACCGGATCGGCCGGTCAGACCGGTGACCGGTCCGGTTTAAGCTATAAAACTAGTCTCAAATTGAATCGGTCAAAAACGGTCAATTGACCGGTTAGACCGGTCCGACCACTGGTTCATCAATTTTTTTATTTTTTAAATATTATTAATATTATATATAATTAAATATAATTATTGCATAATTATGACGTCACATCGGTTCGACCGGTGGTTGAACCGGTTGAACCGGTCAAACCGGTGACCAGTAAGACCTCCGGTCCGATTTTGAGAACATTGGCTTGAATAGTCTTCTGCTCTTGTATACTAAGCCAACCACGGTCAGTGTCAACACTTCTAGTAACATGAGACAAGTATTAACATGATAAATTGACAAAAGTATAAAATTAGCTGCACAAAAATTAGTAACCCATACACTCAAATAAAATGGATAATTACAATGGTATCACAAAGTGGAACAGGTAATGTTAACAGCTTAAATTCTCTCAAAATCATGCTAACATTATAAAATTTATCAAAGAAGTTTATGTATACCGTTTAATGTACTTACCTTCCCATCTGCAATTATCGCTAATACATTGTATTGACCACCACTCTGCTCTACAATAGTCATTTCCATTACAATGATAGGTGTAAAAGATATTGGCCATGCTACAAAGTAACGATAATCATAAGTTTAAGGACCGGTTGATAATTTCAAGAAATGTTTTCAGGTGAGACAACGAGATTCTAAACAATACAACTCAAACCTGCAAGTTGCAAATGAGGCACAGTCTCTCTATATTGACTTAATACTTCCTCAAACCCATTACAGAACCTCAAGTCTGGATAGAAGCTGAAAACATCTTAATCATAAGTCAATGTTGAGGATATGATGGTATAGGACTTAGCAAAACTATTTGTGTCAGTCAAATCCTCACAATGAAGTAAATTAATGAATTCATACCATCCCCAAATCCAAAACAGGGAATCAAGTTGTCCTCATCAAAAGCAGCTAAAGTTTTCCCAATGATGGATAAGGCTTGTTCATATGGATTTAACCACCTTTAATGTGATGCATGCTCCTTACCGAGCACTATCCTGCGTTAAAAATGGAGAACATATAAGCTCTCAACATATATCTTTGATCTTAAAACCTTGATTTTACATAAGTCTGAAGATTATCTGAAAGAGGAGCACCCACCTAACAAATATGAAGATTATTTAAAAGAGGAACACCCACCTGCTACAATTGCAATCTTCTCCAATGATGATGATGATGAAGGTGGTGTTGCGGCAGATGCTGGGGAAGGTGAGGGGATCGAAGAAGTCAGTGGTGGAGAAGGAGAGGAAACCAGAGGAGAGAAAAAATATATTGGAACATTGAGAGAGGGCTATGCGAAAATGGTAGAAACTTCCAGAGTTTGGATATTTTAAGCATTTAATGGATTGGAGAGTGAAGCAAGAAGAGGAGGACGACAAGCATTGAGAATGTCAAAAAAAAATTAAATAATGACAGTCAAACTTAATAGTTGTATAAAATATTTAATAATACTGTTGTATGTCAAGGGTGTGACATGTTAAGTCAGACCCGTGAGAAGGTTTGAGGGGGCTCACGGGTGTGACTTAACATGTGACACCCGTGAGGCATTTTTTAGATTTTTTTTATAATATCCTCATCAATGAAGATGTGTGCAAATGAATTGTTATATAAGTAACATTTGCTAAAAGGAACATATGGAGTCTAATTTATAAGTTGGGTTGAAATTTGTTTAAGAAGTTGCTATTGAAATTTTAAAATGTCAAAATTATGACTATTTGTTCAAATTATATTGTATATTTATTCAACCAGCATGCGGAAAAACGTGGTCGTATATTCGCTCTTAGTAGATTGTATAAGATGCAATTATGAATAAAACATAAGAAAAGCAAAAAAAAATAATGGCATGGCATGCACGGGTGTGACATGTTAAGTCACAGACCTTCTCACATGTGTGACTTAACATGTGACAACCGTGGGGCATTATTTAGATTTTTTTATAATCTCCTCATCAAGTAAGATGTATGTAAATGAATTGTTATATAAGTAACATCTGCCAAAAGGAACATATGGAGTTTGACTTATAAGTTGGGTTGAAATTATTTTAGGAAGCTGCGATTGAAATTTTGAAATGTCAAAACTATGACTATTTGTTTAAATTATATTGTATATTTTGTTTAACCAGCATGCAGAAAAATGTGGTCGTATATTCTCTCTTAGTAGATGGTAAGATGCATTTAAGAACAAAACGTAAGAAAAGCAAAACAAAAAATGGCATGACATGAGTCACAACTATGACAATACTAAGGACAAATGAGATGGACGAACACGAAGGTTGTGACAAGAGTATAATGCAAGAGTATAATGCGGAGAAATTTGAGCCATTCATGAAATAGACGGTGGGATGGAATTTCGTGTTCGTCCATCCCATTCGTCCTTAGTATATATATACTTGTTGTATATTTTATTCAACCAGTATGCAGAAAAATATGGTCGTATATTCGCTATTAGTAGATGGTAAGATGCATTTAGGAACAAAATATAAGAAAAGAAAAAAAAATGACAGGGCATGAATCACGGCATGGACAATTTAAGTCACAGCTGTGACAAGAATATAATGCGGAGAAATCTTAGTCGTTCATAAAATAGATGGTGGAATGGAATTTCGTATTCATCCATCCTATTCGTCCTTAGTATATATATATATACTTAATAATTGATGGCATAAATTTCTAGCTTTGAAGCAATCATGACAATAGGAGATTATTTCAAGCGTTAAAATGGAGTGTTTTTCCCCCTCTTTTCTCGAAGAGATAACAAATAGTTTGACCTAAAACAGTAGTTTATTATGTCCTATAAAAATAAAAAAAATCTTTAAACTCGCTCATCCTTTTAAAATTTATATTAAAATTTTAGTGCAATATAATTAGGATATTCAATTCTTTTGAGACAACAAATAAAATATTTAAACTAATAAATCATATAATTTACTCAAATATGAATTATTAAAATTTAAATAAAAATAATTATTTTTTCACCATCATAACAACCTTATTATCCAATCAATATTATTTTACAAAAATAAGTAAATGAATCATACAATTGTTATAAGAGTTAGCAACTCAATTTTATTTAACTATACAAAATAAATGCTTGCAAGATTGGCATTACAATCTCCTAATTCAAACCCATTTATTGCTTTTTAAAAGCTGAAAAAATATTAACCTATGGCAACTGTAATAATTGACAAGGCTCAGCACAAAGTCGTTATAGCATGAGCAATTAATCAGTCTTAGATTAGTATCTATTACAATTATTCATAAATATTAGTGATGAAGAAAAAAAATTAAAAGTAAGATTATGTTGTATTTTAAATTACAATATAAAATGAAAATCAAATAAAAGATTACAAATACTTCAAATTAACGATTAAATTAGGAAATTTTATCAAATAATATCATGCTTAAATAGGAATAACACTTTGAAAAATTTCAATATTATTGATTATTTTATTGTCGATGTAACTCAATAACAATTCGATAAATAAAAAAAGTGTGCAAAAACTTTGCTTGAGAGATATCATCAAGTTAAATTTAAAAGAATTATTATATTTCATTTTCTCATGTACTAAAACTAAATGTAATGTAAGTCTATAGAATGTGGTAGACATGAAATCAGCAAAGAACCCTATACACATATATAATATCAACGCAGGAACAACTCCATGAAAATCAAGTATAAGAGGGCAGTTATACCTATAATTGTTGAATTAAAGTAGAGACGATAATAAGCAGCACTCGGAGAGTGAAGAGATAGAAATATACTTTATTAAAGACCAAGAAAAAAAAGTATAAATTAAAATAATAAGGAGGCGAATTTCTAATAAAATTACTTTAATATTTTTATTGTTTCTTTATTTTAATCTTAATTTTTCTGTTTTTTAAAAATTTTAATAATTTTTTCTTTAAAAGGTTTTACAAATTATCTATTTCTTTAATTCAAAAGTTAAAATTTAAGTGAATAAATTCAATTTTTTAATATTTATAATTAACATAGTTAAATTTATAATATTAATATAATTATGTAATAACACATAAAATACAGTTTTTACTATCTATTTTAATTTGAAAATTATAAAATATTAAAAACTATACTAAAATTATACAATTTACTTCCATTCTATTAAAAAGATAAGGAGGCAATCAAGTGCATGCTGCATGAGTTCTAACTTCATTGATATATATATATATATATATATTGGGAAAAGAAAGATATATTTATCTTATATATCACCCCATATTTTACACATGTACCATCTTTTTCCTTTTTTATTTCTACAAATATATCATCCTTTTTCAAAAATTAAAAGTACGAATGAATCATCAACCCTAAATATGATGCTGATAGATTTTGTACTGTAGATTACGTCATCCGATGATAGATTTTGTACTGTAGATTACGTCATCCTAACCAAACCATCTTCGTTTGGAGAAGGTTTAATTATAAACTTGACTTCAAAAGTTTGGTTAGAATTCACACTAAAAAAAAATGGTTGTCTTCCTTTATAGCTTCATCATTTTTCTTTGGTGAACTACCTAATCCACAAAGATTCCTTTAACCTCAATCATGCGGTTGGTTTCTTAAATTTGTCTTAAATTTGAGTCCCTTTGCTTCTTCTTCTTCTTCATTTTTTTTTTGTTGCTTTAGTGATCAGTAACCTTTTACTCATATATGCAAGTTATTCAAACTTTAGCCTTCCACGTAAGTGCAAAGGGAATCTTCTAAATATATGTGAGTGGAAGGTATAATGTTAGCTAAATTATGAGATCAATTGTTTTCGCACTCATTTCTTATGTATGCATATGCATTCTCTTTTTATTAAATCCACTAATTCATTATTAATCAAAACTTGTGTTCATCTCGACTAAACAAAACCAAGCCAATTGTTAACTCCCAAATTCAAATGTCACGCTATCTCTGACTAGTGTACTCTATTTCCAAATATTTAGTTTCCAAACCTTCCCTGCTAGCCTTCCAATGCCACGAATCTGTAAGGAGAAGATCTACATCTAGCTAACTGTACTTGGTATACAGACTTAATTCCGGAAAGCCAGCATATATAATTGTCTTTAATTTAATGAGAAATGACATAATTTCAAGTTCATTGAAGAAAATCCTGGTAGTTTAATAACTAATCAAGTAATTGGTAATAAATATACATGTATTCATATTTTACGAAGTTATTTAAATAATTATAATTTTATTAAAAAATAAGAAATATCTTATTGATTAATAAACTAGATGTGCTTTATAAATATTAAAATTGAAAACGATAATACCATAAGAAGACATGCAATCTAATCGACAGGAGAGAGACAGAAAACAGGTAGCTGAACAAGGACGACTTAAGTCAACTCTTTACTATATTCAACATAATGATAGCGAATATTAGTTGAGCTACCTTAATTGACTTCGCGACATCTAAGATTCCTATATATGATAATACATATAACCAGTGGCATCTGCATGTACGTATTTCTATTTCTCAAGCTTGGGGCTTTGTTGGGTTGGTGGAACTAGAAAGTGAAACAAGATAAAAGCATGTTAATGTTTTCAAATGGGGAAACCATTTTAATCTTAAAAATTTTAAGATTGTTGAACTACAGTCACTTGTGATTTACTAACCGTTTTAGGCAATACATTTTGTCTGTAGTCAACTACCTTTATTCATTTTCTTAATGACCTAGATGCCAACTTTGATTGGAAATCTCAACATTGAATATAGTGAACTATGATAGAAAAAAGTACCATATCCTAATATTGATTTGGTTCTAATTAAGCTAAGATTTTTCTCCTTCTTTTTGCCTAACCTTACCTCCACCAAATATATAGAGCCCTTATCCACATCTATATGTTAGCTGAAAGATTTTGTTTAATTTTTTTGTTAGTATATGTCTTTCGTTTCTCTTTTTAGCAACTCATACACATCTTTCCTCAAGATAAATTTTAATATATCTTGATCTTTTTCTGATTTAAGTGGCTGCTGGAGTTTGTTTGTGATGCTTTCTTCTAATAATTTTCGTGGATATTGTAATCTTTGTTTCTTTGTTCTGAAGATGGAAACTTTTATAGGACTTTTGTTGACATAGCTACTAATAATTTAAATTTAGACACTTTAAAATTATATATTAGAAAGATTATAAGAAAAATGTTTTATCATTTCGACTTTATTTGAACTTTTCAAAGAATTCTTAAACCTACCTACTAATAAAATAGAAAGGTTTATTATTATCGATGTAGTTCATACTTCAATCACGTAAGGTTGTCTTTTCAAAAAATTGATGGCATTCAATTAGCGGGGGCTTAGTGTCATGGTCAAGGAACTAGGATTATATATCTTCATGAAACTAATGGCTGGTTATTAGCCAAATGCTACTAATTAACCAAGAATACTCATCGATTAGATCCTTTGTTAAAATTCTAAAAACTATATCAATTGACTTAACTTTTTTAAAATTTGACCAGATGGTAAACCTTACAAATGATGCACTACTTGTTAAGAAAAATGTTTTTTTTACGTTCAAGTTGTACTCTTGATAACAAATTATTATCTACTATCACATAATCTTTCAATACATATTCGACTTCCATTTCAAATAACCTTTTTATATCATGTTAAAAAGTAAATAAGAAAAACTAGATGTAAATGTCAGCAATGGGTTAGGACAGCCACATTTGGTGGGTTGAACTTATTATTGGCTTGACTCAGTCTGATCTGACCCTCTTAATACGTGGCCTAAACTTGACTTGAAACTTGATCGGTCATAATTCACATTACTCTAGCTTGAACTCAATCTAGTTTAGATGGCTCAAAGTTCGCTTGAACTCAAACTATTAAGCCCTAATTTGACTTGACTCGACTTGACCTGACCAAAGTTTTGACATATATCATCTTTTTTTTCTCCAATTATCAGTTGCTTACCAAGTAACAAATCCAAACATCTTAAGGAAACAAAAATAATACAAACATCTAGAGAAGCATTAGAGAAGAGCCCAGACAAGAGAAAATAAGTATGAAGCATATAGTTCATCCAAGAAAAATATTAGAGAAAGCTAAAAGAGAAAAGGCAAACATTAGAGAAGATAAGTCGACACCATTAGAGGAGTAGCAAAACCTATTAATTGACAAGCATTAGACATAGAGAAGCAAGGCAAAAAAGCAAATACTAAAAAAGAAACAAAAATCATCGACAAGAGGATTGGTGGCCTGCAATAGATGACCTAAAGGAAGAGGTGGAAGAGAAAAATAAGAGTAGAAGAAGAGAAAAGAAATCCTAT
>JANZLC010000008.1:20134218-20144423 GCA_026413385.1 Erythroxylum gracilipes | reverse complement strand
TGTGAAATGTTTCGGTTTGTTTGTTCTGTCTTGGGTGGCATCCATGTATCCTCCCAGGGGGTATTTGGGTGTTACAATAATCCTGGCAAGTTTCATTGGGATGTTGTCAAATGGATCTTTCAATATTTGAAGGGTTATTCTGATCTTGGCTTGGTGTTTGATAAGAGCAAGGCAACATCTAATAATGTTGTTGGTTTTGTGGACTCTGATTATAGTGGTGACCTCGATAGATGAAGGTCTCTCTCTGGTTATAATTTCACTTTGTGTTTCGATGCTATTAGTTGAAAAGCGTTACTACAATCTATAAAGACTTTGTCTACTACGGAGGCAGAATACATTGCAGCTACAGAAGATGTGAAGAAGGCTACTTGGTTGCTTGGTCTTATTATCGAGCTTGGTGTCACACATGATATTACTATTATGTTTTCAGATAGCCAGAGTGTTATTCGTCTTACCAAGAACGATGTCTATTACTCCAAAACTAAGCATATTAGTGTAAAATATCACTACATCAGAGACACTACTGCTGCTGGAGAAATTGTTGTGAAGAAAGTTCACACGTCTAACAATCCTGTGGATATGTTGACCAAACCACTACTTATCGCTAAGTCCAAGCATTGCTTGGACTTAGTGTTCACAGCATTTAATTACCCTTTGGGGTTTTATATGGTGATGAGTAACTCCTCGAATTTGAGCCAGGGTGGAGATTGTTGAGTATATGACCCAAATTCTTCTACATCAACAATAAAATTGTGATTACAAATGTTGGCTTATTTGTAAACAAAACTAAGGTCAAACTTCTCAAGCCAAGCATTTAATGCTTAAATCAATGCAATGTTTTTTGGTGGACAACACAATCATTTATGCCGACTTCGAAAACAAATTATTTTATGGTGCAAGGTAAAGGCAATTTTGAGCATTATAAATACATCTTAAACTCTTCTATTTTTATATATGAAAAAGCTGAGACAGTTAGCAAAATTTGAGAGTTTATTTTCACCAATATTAGCATAAATTTGTATTCACCTTTATTTTAGGAGAGAGTTTTATTTTGTGAGATTATACACAAAAAATTATATCCTCGTTATGCTTAAAGGATTTAATTTGTACTCCTCTCTATTATAGCAAATTTTATCAGTCATCTTCATACGTGGAAGTAGTCCAACTTGAGCGAACTATGTAAATCCTTGTGTCTAACTTTTACTACTATTCTTGCCCAAATTTTATTTTACTTTTGGCTCATTTTGATCTGGATCTTGCTTACGCTATCGCCTTCTCGTCCATACCTTTTTATTTCTTATTCTCAAACATCACTTGTATATCTTGAATTACATTGACAATTACATCCCCGCAAACAACGTGAGATGCTATAATAGGATCAACGCAATCATATTCAAGAAGGGTAATAAAGCAAAAGGATTAGGAGGAGACCCAAACACCTTATGCTTTGAGATTGACTTACCACCCTCTATTGTGTAGTCGCAATCTACTCCTTCCTTAGGAAACTTGATGATATATCCTATATCACATTTTATTTCTTATGCGAAGTTTTCACTCACATAATGCTTGCTTTGTATCCATCATAGTGCATGATGAGCCAAAAGAATTTTTGTTTAGGCTGTGAAGCATAAGAATTAACAAGAAGCAACTCTAAAAGAAAATGGACCAATAGAAAAGAAAGCTATAGATTTAAAAAGTGTATACAAAATTAAATCCAATTCAAACGATGGATTGAACAACACAAGGCATGATTTATGATAAAGGGATTCATGCAAGTGGAAGGAGTGATTTTTGATGAGAATTTCGTAACAATAAAGAAACTCATCATGGTAAGGAGTCTTTTGGCAAAAGTAACAATTAAAGGTAAATTCACCAACCAAATATGAAAAATGTCTTCCTTTACGGTGACTTAAAAGAAGAGGGAGAGACAAGAGTATGCAAATTAAATAAATTATTAAATAGCTTGCACCAAGTTTCTTTAAATTGGTATGTCATGGAGAGCAAAGAAGCAATTCCCCAGATGAAGCAAATATAAAGCACTGCCAATCATAATTAATGAAATACTTATGATTCCGAAGGAGCACCTTTATCGGTTATTCCGAAGGTTTTTATGTTCTGATAATGGAGGGAACGACGTTATGTTGCAGGTGCAGCAAATGAAGCCAAATTGCTGGAGAGACGACATGTTTTGGCTTTTGGTAAAAATTGAATCCAGTCATCTTCCACCGAATCAATCAAGAGACATTGCATCGTTTTGGAGTCCTATCTAACCGTGTATATTTTAAACCAAGCACAACGAACACCCTATGAGCTCTTAACAACGTTAAAGCACGACCCACTCCCAAGTTGTTGGCCAAGATTATCAGCGCAGGACTTTCCCTTCACAAAATATATATAAAGTTGCAACATTTACAAACATCGAAAAAGTTACAAGTAACACCATCACAGACCAACTATGAGTTCGTAATATTACAGCTAGCCTAGTAATACAAGAAAACAAAAAATTAAAATATATACGTTTCCTTTTAAAAAGGATCTACTATACATCTAAAACGAAGGAATTTGTCCTCTTTCACTTTGTTCTTGGGTAAAGTAAGAAACAAGTGTTGGATTTGGTTGCAATGCGATCAGCTGACTGGGTAGAACATAAAATGCTTTCTACTATTACACGGTATGTCAGTCAAAGTCAGGTGTTTTTCTCTAGAACAGACAGTGCTGGTGTCAAATAGTTGTTGGCTTTGTCAGGTAGATGAGCCACCTACACACATTTTCACAAAATGCACAAGCCTAGTTTGAGTCCAAGAAGCAATGATAGTAATTTCATTTTCAGTGTAGCAAGCTCATTGTTCTTACCAGCTCGTACAGCTCCCGCCCTTGCTCAGCAACATATTCATAACAGACCTTCGAATGAAAAGCAAAAGATTAAAAACAAGAAAAGTACATATAGCCAAGCAGAGTTCAGTTTACTCACATCAAAACTCTTGTTTCTTGCAGTTGAATCATGCAAAGCCTTCACGCAGATATCAGCCACATCAGCACAGCTAATTCCCTGAAAAATTAGTACTTTTTAATAGGCTTCTATGGGTTAAAACCTGATCGGCATATCATATGAGAATGGACAGACCAGGATCGTAACAGTCCCTTTGACTCTTGCAAAAGATTCATTAATGCTTTATGTGAACTCTGTAAGGGTCACTACAAGCACAATAAGAAATATAGTGCTTACCTGAGAAATTCTATTCCCTTGATCAAATATAAGTGCCCGCTGGCCACCAGGCTCCTCCTAGGAGAAGTAATCTTAATTAATACATGAAAACCTTTAAAATATAAATTCCAGTTCTGGAAACAAATTATTCATGGATTCACAGCTCCAAATCTGAGCTTTAAACATCAAGGGTCAACAAATGGAATAGAACATCTACATTCTGTTTTCCAAAACCAAAATTCAAGTAACCTTTGGAGGAATGTACAATATTACTAGCATTTAACCAATTATGGGAGCCTAATATTCTTCTCTTTATTTCACAAACCTCAACAAGCCTTCAACAAGAAACTTAAACAACCTTTAGGGGACCAGGGCGAATGATTGTGTATCCAAGTCCCGATCTCCTTAACGACTCTTCCCCAGCCTATTAAAAAATTCAAAATCTTTATTCATATGAGGAAAAATTCAACTAAAGTAATGACTTGGAATAAGAGCAGGAAAACCACTAACACCAACCCTTTTGGCTTTTAGAACTTGCTCCCTTCTGGTAGGTTCCACTCCTAATCCTGTACATGAGACCAACACAAAATCTGTTTCCTGCCCAGTCTGCACAACATTGGTTAGGAAGCTGTTTCAATACTTGCTAGTAACACAGCATCTACTTATGACAGAAGATCTTGAAGATTTTGCATAAATAGAACTCCGACATTGGTGGAACTAAATTAGTTTGTTTATCATAACAAGCAAAGCCAATGTATAAGCTTGCCAATTGCTAGATATAAAAATAATCACATTAGCATAATGAGGATTGGACAGGATTGTGCCTTGGACACATCTGTTCAGAACAACCCAATAACACTACTTTTTCAACTACAATTAATTATTGATATCACCTAACTCCTTTCCCACATTTGTCTTGTTTCTTTTGTCGAATAATTTGTTGTATTCTCTACAGAGAATCTAGTGTAAATGAGGATATATTAAAACCCATATCTAAATGTTTAGACGATTAAGTATGAAGACTCACTGGTAGGGCTTTTATGTACTCTAATATAAGTTTAAAGCTTCTCAAGTCTTGCTTGGCTCCTGCTAGTCCTTCAACAGGCCTCTGCAGGACGAATATTGGAAATATTAAGTATAAACTCCATCAGATGCAAAACATGAGATGGCATTAATGTAACAATTAAGTATCCAACACTTTCGAAAAAGTATCCAACAGATTAAATTAAAAGGAAGAATTCACCTGCTACATGGCCATCACAATAATGCTCCCTAGTATTATTATATTATCTGTGCTCATTGTCAGATGTACAAATCAGAGTACAAGATAAATCTGATTTGGAGAGATGGAATTCATGATTTCACTTCAAGGTGCTTAGATGTCTCATTCTGTCAAATAGAAAATTTCATTCACCTGCTGTCGCCTCCATATTCGTGGAATGCAGCCAATGTTATAATGCTAAGCAACTTAAATCCTCAAATTGAGTAATAACAACCAAAGGGTCATTGATTCAAGGTCTCAAAGCAGTAAAGAATGCAAGAACAGACCAAATTATGCACATACAGCCTGAATTAAAACATTAAAGCAAATATATATTTTAGATAAATAACACAACATATAGTCTGAAAGGATATACCTGTCTTCGGGGCTCAAATCGTATTGTTAATGTGTGTACAAGGAATGGATCTAAAGGTGGATCCTCAGGTTTCACAGGACGAAAGGATGAAAATGGCACTCTGACCTGTCATTCACATAAATTTAAATTATGTTATCAAACTGAAAACAAATGAGCTTGCAAATGAAAGAAGATATCAGAAACTGGTTAAATACCAAAGGTTCATAGCTATTTGAGCTACATCCACAAAATCCTTACCCTGCAAAACCCCACTTTTGTACTAATTCTTGTAAAGTACAATTTGCTCTGAGTTGTGTCCGCGGAGGGACCAGCCTCAAGGATTAAAACATAAGATCTTCCATTTCCACCAACGGAGAGCACGAGACCTTCATACCTAACACATGGAGAGTGTTTTTTGTTGGAAGAGGGACAAGTCCTCATATCTATGGGGGGGAAAAAAAGCAAAACCTTTTTCGTAGGAGAACATTCCTGAGCAGCGATATTTCTGCTTTTTGATATACAAAAAAAGAAAACACAATCGAGCCAACAAGAGCTTTAAAGAACCCATTTCCAGAAATACATAGTTCATTCAAGTATCTAATACCTGTCAAGGGTGTAACCTAGAGGAAGTAAGAGCTTCCGTGACAATTCGACATATCCTCCTCTAGTGAAGACATACCCTGACAACAAACATCAGAACAGAGTCATGCAAAGGATACTTGAATTCCTCCCTTATTTCATATTGTAACACATAGTGATAACAAGACAACGGCCACATTGCTAAGCTTCAGATAACCTTCCTAAGGTCCACATTTTTCACCTGAGAAAAGAGCGTCTCCAGCCTCAGTGAATTCAAATTTAGCATCCATCCCTGCCTCAAACTTCGAAGCAATTACATCCTGGAAATAAGTTCCCTGGCGGACTTCCCAACCATTTAATGAATCTGCAGATTTGAACTTTGCTAGCAGAAGTTTGCTTTTGCTGCTTTTTCCTGCTCTTAGTTGTGCTAGCTTGTTGTTGTAGTCCTGAAATTTTTTTGCAGGAGCTGACATAAGCCAGTGAAGTTTGGTCCAGTGAGAATGCAAGGAATTATATCAAGAGACAGCACGTGCGAAGTTGTTAAATCAGTTAGATTGAACAAATGCAAAGGTGTTTAGGGTGGGTAAGACTGAAACAAACAAAGAAAGTTGGTAAGGAATTGTGATTAACTCACATGGGAGCTGAAACTCATCATCAATTACTGTTCAAATTCACACACCTGATACCTCCAAAGAAAACATAAAACAACTACTTCCTCAGCTCAGAATCAGAGAGGACCTATAATTGCGAGTGCACAAAGTTTAGAAGTACTGTATCTTAAAGGCTTGGTTTCCAAACAGGCATCTTCCTTTTCTATTGAAGGGTTTTCTTTTACCTGAAAAAAAGGTGAGACAAGAATAAGGGTACACGTACCTGAAAAGCCTTAGTGAGGTTGGAAACTCCAACATGATCAACTCTGAAAAGATCGGCGGTAATAGTAGAACGAGCTGTAGCACAATAGATTATCTTGTTGCAACCTTGAACAGCAGCATTGAGAGTAGAGTAATCACCAACATCCCCTGGTACGATCTCCACTGACCTTGGAAGCAGGTCCACCACTTCCTCGTCAGCCTTTCTAACCAAAGCCTGGATATTTTATTTAGAGCAACAAATTAATGTAATCAGCAAAGTCTAAATTTGGAAATTTTCATCATAAACTATTATAATACAGAAATGATGAAATCAAGAAGAACGAAAGGAGAGACCTTGACAGTGTAACCCCTTAGCATAAGCTTTCTAACAACAATGCGGCCAATGCGACTAGTGGGACCAACAACAAGAACAGTGGTATTCTGAGCACCGGGTATGGCGAACTCGCACATGGGACCCTCTCTGATGAGCAAAGCATCCAAAGCCTCCTTGTCGTCGGCGCGCGTAGTTCTGGAAATCTGACCCAACCCTGAAAACTTCCTCCAGACCTCGTCGAAAATCTGCCTCGATTTTCTTCCGAGTCCCACAGGGTTCACATCATCCAAACTCAAAGTTTGCCTTCGCAACAGAACCTCTTGCTCACCTGTTGTTTCACTAGTATTAGGATTCTTGTCTTTCTTCTGATTATTATTGTTATTACTACTAGTATTATTCTTGTCTACGGTGGCTCTTACTCTCAACAACACTTTGCTTCTAGTGGCGGTTAGCCATGGTCGTTGATGAGGAGAATTAGGAGAGGTGAACATGACGAAAAGATTATTAGTACCCCTCAAACTCCCATTGCCACACGGGCTTATACCAGAGCCTCCTCCATTCATGATCATCTCCGAATATCCCTGGCAAATCAATAACCTTTCTTTCTTTCTTCTCCAAAAACAGTACGAATCTCCAAGAACATGAACGATTTCATTTCACGGTTCATTTGAGGTTTTCAATTCCTAGTGCATTTGAGCCACCCAACTTGCCACGTTCGTTTCCTCTAACCCTCTAATTATTCGTACACGTGTCCCATCCCTTTCATCTGCGTTTCAATCGTTATCTAATTGTCCTTTTTCTTTTTTTAATCTCGTCAATTAAAAATGTTAAAAACAGTGTTACTTATTTCATAGTAGCAAGATGAATTCGCAACATTGCAAAATAATAATGGTAGAATATCATTTTAATGTTATAATAATCTACCATCAAGTCCTTATCGTTAAAAAAATAAATGTCATATACATTTAGAACATAAATTATAATTACAATTTCTTTTGATATTAAACAATTTTAATACTTTTTTATTTAAAATATTTTGCTCATTATACTCACTTCCTATTGTTTGAGAGAATTAAAATAAACCTTAATGTTTAAAAGTTTTGGCATTAATATATTCCCTTGTCGTCACTAAATATTTATAATTTAGTCATCAAGATATTATACCTTAATAATGCGGTCCTCAATATATTAAAATTTAGTAACGCATTCTTAAAAAAAATTACAATATAAATAAGTTCTTAAAAGTCATTAATTTTAATGTGTTTACTAAAGTATGCATAAATAAGGGTTTTCTTTGGAAATAAATGTTTCGCATACCAATGTTAAGAGATTAGGAATTTATTTAAGTTTTTATAAAAATATTATATACTTTTAACATTTTTTGAAAGTTGAAAATTAATAAATTATGAGCCAAAAATGGTTATATAGAATAGCATTTACTACAAAGACATGGCCTAACATATAATAGGCTAGATGAAGATAAGTTAAAGAAAACAAGTGAATACAAGAATGAAAATATTTTTTTTCCACACTTGAACGTATATTTGAAGGTCTGATAGGTGTTTAATTGATTAGAAATTATTCTATAACACTTAGCGATTATTGACATGAAATTATTTAAAATACTCATTTTGACTTATATGTGATTTTAGCTACAATTCGAAAGCAAAGAAATTAAAGTGAGTCAAAAGCTTTTAATTTTCACTTGTCTTTATGGAACAAGAAGAAGAAAATTAAAAGACAAAAAGAAAATAAGAAAAATAGAAACACAAATAAATCAAAGTTGCTCAAGGTTGTTGTGCATGGACCATGCAAGGTGTATGTGAATTTAATATTTTGCATGACCATGCACACAATTACTTTAATTAATGAAGACAAGGCAGTTGGGAGAAGAAGCGCACCAAAACAACACAGCAAGGAAGAAAATACAATGCAGCAGACGTTGAAAACATGAATCAATGTATATAGCAAAACGCAGCGCAAGCGGACAGATATGAGCAGCATGAAACGACAACGTAGCTGATGGAAAGCACAGATGAATTTAACACAGACGTTGGGAGTGTTTTAATTGCAAACATCATCTGCAAAATGCAGACGTTTCCAAGATGCATGCGTAGGTCTTTTTAAGTGGGGCGTGAACAGTGTAGATGGACCAAGCAATTAATTCACAAAGTAGTGAGTAGCGTAGAGAGAACAATAGCATACAGAGGGAGGCGCAGGAGCAAGAGCTACAAGAGGGTTTTAGTTGGGGACATTCAATAGGGGCTGATGCTTTTTTTTGAGGTAGACCCATGAAGAGTTAGATGTCCCGATGTTGATTCGGAAGTGACATCGACGCTGACGACTCGGGTTAAGTGTATTTCACTATTTTTGTTGTTTCTTTTTCTTATTAGGAATTAATTATGTTATCTTATGTTGATTGAATTGGGTATTATGAAAAGATAATTTTAATGTGTTCATTGAATCATTTATTTGTAAACCTATTGCTAGAATTTCGATATAATCTATAATTGTTATGTTGAAATTCGTACGTAGTGACTAATGATTTGTAATCATCAGGGATAACATAATATAGGTTAAATGACGCATCATATATGATTATTGCCTTGATTAATTGGTTTTCCTAATTCGTAATACTATTGCCTAATTAAATCTAGAGATCGTATCCTAGGTTATTCGGTGATTAAGTTTAATGAACGATCGTATCTTGATTAATCACTATATAAGGGAAAACTCGAGTTAATTATTAACCCACGATTAATAGTTGCTATGAGAGGTTTGAGAACAACAAATCAATTAAATATATCTAATTAGGTGTAGGCTAAGATTAAACAAAAAAATCGAGTCCCTACCAAATTTTCCATTTTTATCATTTTCGCATGTTTCTTTATTTTTTTATTAGTCTAGTTCATTTTATTTTCTTATTTCCAAATCCAAACACTCATTAACCTAAACATTGATTAATTTCATTTCAACAACTTTACACATACTCTCTGTAGGATCAACCTAGACTCACCACTGTTATAGTAGTAGTCTAGTTATTTTATTTTGACTAACGTTACGACGCGCTGTTAAGGTCCAAAAATAAACTAGAATAGTTCAGGTTCTCATCTATTGAAAATTCAATTTGTGTAGCCAACTTTTAATTTCCATTTAGTAGTTTATCTGAAATTCAATCACCTTTTTAAGTATTATAGTATTATATCAAACTTCAAGGGCTTGAGCATTCTAGATTAGTAGTAGTAAAGCTTCTATTAATAAGCAAGCTCAAATTTGTATATCTTATGTTAAGTTCCAACTCTACTTCATTCCTTTACTTGCTTCATCTTCTATTTTACTATATAACATCATTTATCTTATTCAATTAAGGCTCATAAAGACAAATACATAAATTGTTGTTAGTTTTTTTTCTCAAGCTTCCTTGCATTCATGTCCCTCCAAACATAATAAATATTGTCGCTAAAGGTTATTGTAAATATCCTCAAATCTTCTTTTCTATTAAAGGAGATATTGCTTGCCCATTCTGTAACGCCCCAAATTAGAGGTTAGAATAGTAAAGGCAGTTAGTATGAATTACGTTTGTTATTGCTTATTGATTATGTACTTACTTGTGCTTAAGT
>JANZLC010000008.1:20065275-20124626 GCA_026413385.1 Erythroxylum gracilipes | reverse complement strand
ATTTAATTAAAATTTATTTTCATATCTTATATAATATTTATTGATAAATTATTATTTATAAATTCATATTTATTTTAACTATATTTTAATTATTAAATCAAAATTTTATTGAAATATATTTTTTAAAGATATTTTTAATTTAATTATATTTATTAATAATTATTAGTTTAATTAAATATAATAGTAATCTACTATTAAAAACATTCAATGAAAACGCTTGATGTAGAGAGTCTCTGTCCCCGTCCCCGTCCCCTTGTCCTCCCTTTTTGGGAAGGACAAGAAATCTTGTCCCCGTTTACCGGAGACGGTAAACAAAAATTTAAAGACATGAACCAAACGCTTTCAGGGACAGGATTTGTCTGTCCCCGTCCCTGTCCCCGTCTCCTAGGACAGCAACCAAACATAGGGTAAAGGTGTTGGTTTAGAGAGTGTTGTAGAGAATATATAGTTCCGGCTTCTCCCTTCGCTTGTTGGTAAGAGTTATACCGGATATATTCTCTACAACACTCTCTAAACCAAATAAGATTTGCTTTCTCCTCTATCTACCGACATGTGTTAGATTCCAGGAACAATCAAATACTGACCAACAAATCTGAAGCACCTTTCACTTCCAATTCTGCCTCAAACTTGTTCTGCCCCTTGAGGGAAAGACAGACGCCAGTCCAAGTAAAATTTGAAACCAAACCATTAGCCACAAATAATGCTCATGACCTGTGTAAAATTAGTAGAGCATAACAATATTCAATTAGCACCGTTTTGCCCTCCAGAATACTTCCCTTTTAATTCATTACTCTTTTCAATCTGAAGATGACATCCAGCATTGGATCAAATGAAGGAAAACAATAGGAATTTCAGACTAAACGTTTGCACATTCCTTGGTAAGAGTAACATTTCAGTGAAGATTACAACAATTTATGGTACAGTAGCCATCAAGAATGGCGTCAAAAGCAGAATACATTATCAGATAAAATCAAAGAATCACCAAATCAGGCCACCAACTGGCACACATCAGTACTTCTATACTCCAAAGGAAAGAGTTAGCTGCTGCTAATGAAGTGGGCAGCCAAGGTCAATGAATTGAGGTTGTTTTCCTTGCAGCATATGCACGCCGAGGGGCAAGAATGAAAGAATCCTTTTTTGTTCTTCAAAACGAGTGTGATAAATTGCCCGTCCTTTTCTTGACCAGCCTACAGCTGCCGCTTTAACTCACTGCCTCATTTCAAGCAGTAGATCATGGTGCAGCACAAAACTATTGTCTATGTAACCTCCAAATGTGATAGCCTTTCCTACAAAACAACCAAATTTGTATTTACAGAATTGTTAACCAGAATTACCAGCAACCTCTGCAGCTCTCTGTCTCATCATCTCCATCACAGCTGCTCTTCGCCGTGAATCAGATTGCTGCTGCAGTCTCCTCAAATGATCTTTTAGATCTCTGGATAAACAAGTAAAAATCCAGGTAAGAAATTTAAGCTAGAGTACTAAAACATTTAAAAAAGAGTAAAGAATAAGGGAGAGTTCGAGGGAAAATTATGATCAGGTTGAGATATATAAACCTGCAACGTGGCACATGGCATTCAGATTCCTTGCACGCCCGAGCATGAAGTTGCAGGAGATACCACATTTTCTTGCATAAAACACAACCTCCAGCTGCACGAGTCTTGCAATGTATACCATGCCGGAAAAGACCCTTTACTTTCCGACAATTAGGATATTGGCAATGGGGAGAACGACATTGTGATGCATGTACTAGAAGGTCAAGCATTTTACGGAGCTGCCATATAAAATAACAACCAAGTTGAGCCTCAAGTCATCATAAACTTGGAAAGTAGAAACAATGATACCCAGTCAAGTGACTATTCTTTCATTTCCAATTCAAGCACCAGGTCAAGAACTTGGGTATACTTCTTGAGATTTTACAGGTGTACATACTACATGAAAGTCAGCAGCCGACATACTACCACATAAGATATAGGGTAAAATTCGTTGGACTCCCCTATAGTTTGACATATTATCAATGTATTTCCTGACTTTTAAAAACTATCAATAACTCCCTATAGTTTTGATTCTATAAAACATCCCCCCTGCCGTCAACTTCCGTTACAAGCCCTAACTGTGAACTTCACAGTTAGAATTTTTAACAGAAGTTGATGGTATGAAAGACGGATGTTATAAAACTAAAACTATAAGAGGTTATTGATAATTTTTAAAAGTCTAGGATTACATTAATAATATATCCAACTATCAGTGGGTCCAGCAAATTTAACCCTGAGATATATAATCCAAATGAATGTCCATTTATACATATAGGATTTATCTATACTTGCTATAAATTCCGACATATATAATTGGAAAATGTTAAGACTAGATAGAAGAACAGTGCATCACTAATCATGCAGAGTTAGCTAACATGATTATAAAAAAAAAATCAAGTAGAGAGAAAAGAAAACCTATCGTTCCTTTAATGTTTTGGAAATTCTATGAAGATAAAGCTTCACTGAAAAATAACAGATTTCTCTAATATATATTTCTCCCTACGTCGCTGACACTAAAATAGCTGAAACAACTGATATGAGGTCTAAATTGCAACAAGAATACTAACTACTAGGAGGCAACAAAAGATCAAGAATGGGAATCATATGCTAACACTGTAGACAATCTAAAATATGAATATTCCTTTACTGTTTTGGAAATTCTATGAAGAGCTTTAGTGAAAAATATCAGATGTTTTTAATATAAATTTCTCCCAATATCACTGACACCAAAATAGCTGAAACAACTGATATGAGGTCTAAATTGCAACAAGAGTACTCACTACTAGGAGGCAACAAAAGATCAAGAATGGGAATCATTTTCTAACATTATAGACAATCTAAAATATGGAGAAATTAATACCTGTAGAACCCTTAGCTGCCTAGCTTCTTTATTTTGTGCATCACGATCACCCATGGATGGATGATTAGTCAACTTATGAGGATGATCAATGCCTCCTTCCTTTTGGTAACAGCTATTGCACACATCATAATCAGGGCAAACTTCACAACGCCATCCTTGACCTGTTTCAATGTCAAGATGGCATACATTGCATGTCGTCACAAACGCAGGAGCAGTTGGATTATGGAGATGGTAGAGGACCATCATGGAAGAGTGTTTAGCTCGGCGTAGAGTATCATATTGGTAATGATTTCCTTGACAAAGACTCAGAAATGCTTGTCTTGTGTCAAAGAATTCACTCTCAAGAATTTCATCTTTATCTTTTGTATCCACGGGCACATCTGTGATTTCAACCTGTAGAGTCCCAGTCGTGCCGTTTTAAAGTTATCCAAAGCAAGATAAAAGTTGATGTGGCAATGGAATTTCCCTTGCAGTTTACATTTGAGGGGAATTTGAATGCGCACAACAACCCAAAGATAGATAGTGGAATGTGAAACTTACCGGATGAAGGAGATGCTTCTCTCTTTGATTAACAGGATGTCGTTCCCTTTCTTCGCGATTTTGCTCTGCTTCATAGCACCTTTGAAACACAAAGATAAAAGTCAAATTTCCTTTATGTCACTAAACTAGTTTCCAGAAGAGTTGAGAGAAGTGGATTGCTTAGGATCAGGCAAAATAATAAAATAAACAAGCATTAACAATCAAATCCCCAAATATCAATAGAACTCAAACACCTTGATGTAGAATGAATAGAAGATATGTTGAATAGTTAATAAAACTCAAAGCAATTAGAAAAGCTGGGCTGCTAGGTTTTTACCAAGTTGCTGGAATTTGAGTTTCAGATCTGAAGTTTTAGTATGGGCTGCTGAAACTTCAGGCTTAGGTTGCTGAGATCTAGACTGGGATAGCGGGGTCTTTTGGTAAGGGAAACAAGACAAAGGGTAGTTCTAGGAATCACTGCTACGGTATAATTATTACCAATAGAAATAGGCAGCACACTTCCTAGTTAGAAAACTCAAAATGTTTTGAGAAAATCAGTCTTCCTTTTCTTAAAGGGCTGATACATATTGTAGAAAAGTTTTTGAAACCTTAATCCTAATAATATAAGAATTCCAACTGGGTAGTCCAAATTATAATTGAATCCTATTCTAATAAGAGATTTATTAAGTTTAGTCCCTACCTAATAAGGAAAACTTGACATAAAATTGATATAACAAAATCGCCCTTACTGTCACTACTATATGAAGAGTAAAGTGAATGAATCACACTAACTTTCACCCTTCATCCCACCAAGATAAAGGTTGTGATTCAGTGATCTGTCCTCTCCTGTATCATTCATAAACTCTAATCTGTTGTGCATCCTCCTATCCAAATCAAGTAGCTATTAACATTCAAATCCTCAAATATCAAGAAAGTACCTGAAACTCCTTTTCCAAATCAAGAAGCAAGCGGCCTAGCACCAATTGTTTCCCTTATGAACCCCACTTCCAAAATTCCCAAAATCTTTCCTAAGATCTTAACAGTAGTTGCATACAAAAATAACCCGATATTAAACTGTAGAAAATGACAAGATAATCTGCTTCCCAATTCCTGTTCAGAAAGACTTCCACTTTGTCCTTACACCTTAAAATAAACAATCATGATGTATTCGATAAACCTTTGCTTAAAGTGTTGTCTCGTCATGGAATACAAAGAAAATTACAAGTTCATCATTTCTAATTTGTAAACCATCATAAGAACATATATGTGCAGGTATTAAAGCATGACCTACATGGAAAATGGCAGCATCTTCCCCCTTAAGTTAGTCCCTTTTGATCCACAAAATCTAATAACTGTAAGAGGCTTAAGATGATCCTTTGCCTCGTTTGATCTCTCAAATTCTCTATCCTAGTCAAAGTTTATATGACATTTCAGTGTAATAATGAAATTCCAACTCTAATTTTGCATTATTTGTTTTTGAGACCAATACAACAGAATCCTGCACCGGACACAATAAACAATTAACGTTAACTGAAGCTGCTAAGTGCAGCAGTTAATGCACCAAGACAGTGAGACTATTACTTTATGCATATTGTTGTCTGAATCAATCAAAGAAGTTAAAAGTACGTAAAGTTTTATTTAACATATTTCAAAGGTTTTGGTGACCAATTCAACAGAATACTGCAGTGGACACCTTATAACAGGTTAGTGGTAACTAACATGCTACTTGCAACAGCTGATGCACCGAGATAGATCATTCCTTTATCCATAGTATGCATTGTCAAATGTATTGAATCAGTCAAAAACAACATAGAGTTCTTACTTATCACATAGCTCAAAAGTTTTGCAATGGCTGCAAACCCAACGGGTTCCTGATACCATTAATATGCAACAATGTGAGCAACAGTGCTGCAAATGAACCATGATAAAATCTTCCTTCATTGAACAAATTGTCTCGCCGAGCTGAGAGGTAAAAGGGAAAAAAATTACAACTTCATGAGGACAAGAATACACATGATTGTTATCATATCTAATAATCATTTATTACAAAGCCCATCTCATAATGGACAAGTTTTTAGGTCAAGCTCCAAAAGCTATACACATTCTACAAGTAAAATATATTTAAAAGGGTAAGGAGCAGAATAACAAGTATAGCGTGCAAACATGGGTTTTCATGAATCAAATGCCAATTCAAAGAAACCATATTAAGAGATGATTTATCATTTAACCAGTAGACGTACTAATTGATATTTGATTCAGGACTTTCCAAGCACACCATCCATAATTCAATACAACCTCATCTCCACTTTAGAGCACTTTAAATCAATTCCTTTACCCAACTTTTGGGACAAATCACAGATTACTTTCTTGCTTTTCTACTTTTAACTGTGCCTCCATATTCCAGCACATGACCAAACAAATTTAACTTTAATAAAATGGAAAAGTTACGAATAATTATGAAATCTGACAAAATTAATCATATCAGACGTTGGCCATCTGAGGCTTATAATTGAAAAGAAACATATCTATGGAGGAGTCTCTAATGCCCCCATCCCTTCCCCTTGGGACAGGAAGAAAGACCCTTGTCATTTTTACATTTACAATAAAATAAAGGATGGCATAGATCGCCAAGAAACTATTAAGCTGCAAGATATGGGATATAAAAATTACCTTATGCATTAGTAGGAGATCCTTTGATGCGTTACCAGAAAGATCCGACTGACCAGATGCTTTTAAAGCCCTTTTAGTTATAGTCTTTTTGGTAGTTCCCTTTTTATTCTGTTTTCTGCCATCTTCTTCTTGGTTAAGCTGATAAATTAAGTCCTCAGCAGCACCGGGCCAATAGTCACCATCAAAGTATGGCAGCCTAGCTGCTGTCACCTTTGCTTTACATTCACCAGTAGATACAAAGAAATGATCATATAAATTAGTAAGCTCGACCACTATACTTTCTTTAGTAGCTTTTCTTAACATAGATAAGTACCTGAAATAAAAAAGACAACAAAATAAGCCAACAGAATAAATTCGAGAAGACTATGAATTGATTTGCATCATGCAGAAATAGAATCCCTCATTTATGTAATGTCTCACCATTCCCGGAGTTTGTCAGATTTTGGTGTCTTCTGGATTTCTGGATGACAATACAATATATAATCTTCACCCTTCAACGGAGGGCAAGCCCAAATATAGCAGCTTGTGAAACCCCTCTTCTTGCAGTACTCAAGATATCCAATCTGCAATGAGATGTAAATATAAAGTAAAATTTCATCGGAACTTCCTAATAGGACCTATTGTCAACACCCCCATCTAATATCAAAAATATCTAGCCATCTGAAACTAACCAATATTTCATGGTAAACAAATGTTCTTAGAGCCTCTCCAGTCACTGCTTTAATCTCAGGTCTAAAATATTTCACAGAATCCAGATAGGACAGATAGACACGCCGTTGGTTTGGAAATTGGCATTCTGACCCAAATTCTTGAACGTACATACCGAATAGGCAAACCTCCACACCTTCAATCTTCTGAAACAACAAAATTACCTGGAAGATAATCGTATTCCGTTATTCCATGTCATTATGCACACGATAGCAACTCTTGAGAAGTGTTAAAATGCTAGCATATACAGTTAACAATTAACAAATTTGTTGCATCAGTATTTCACCAACTGGTTAAAAGCCCTGGTAAAAAACACATCTAAAATTTATAAACATATGCACAAGCGAATAGTAAGAAACAAATTTCTGCCTAAAAAGCCCTTCACAAAGGTACTTTATGGTAAAATATTAATAAAACTAAGTAGTACAACAGAACTCTTGAATTGATAAAAGTTTCATCTTCCACAATTCTTAGTTTGACTTATGTTCAACCTTTTCTACAGAGTTCCAAAACGAAACTAATTTTCACCACAGAAATAAAAATTTGAAATTAAAACAAAACAGCTTAGATATATATTCTTAAATAATGTGATGGCCAAACAAGTTATTATCCTACAATAGCAAAAAATGTAAATTATACTTTTCAAAGGTTAAGAATTTGAGAATATTATGACTTCACATGGTATGTTTTTCACAAAGGAGCTTATTATATTATGTTGTTAAGATTAATGTACTGAACTCCTATCTTAAATGACCACCACCCTGAGTCAAACATATATGCATATCTTTAGAGCTTATTTTTTATTAGATGCAGAACATATATGAATTTGAGGTATCAATTTGTTTTTAGTCTACACGATCATTAAATATTATTGTTTATCATAACCTTTCATTACACCTAAAATTCAGTATACTAGCATCCCGTGTGTTTCTATTTATTGTTCCTATGGGGCAATGCCGGTACAAATGTTATTTTTCTGCAGCATTGCTTCTGTGATTGTAGTCCCAATGGCTACAGCGTCTCAATTTATGCTTCTACTTTGAATCTTTGGTTTATTCTAATGTTTCACGTCTTTCTATTTATTGTTTAAATCTTTTCTGCAGCAACGATGCTATGGTCCTTAGACTAATGGCAGTCAGACTTAGTTTATCCCACTATTTTATGGCTATTTCTATCATGAGAAACCTTTGTGATCACTTTATTTAGTAAAACAGGAGAATTCACACATAAATGCTTACTTTCACAAATTATAGCATAGATTACACGTTACTGAAATAGATAAAACAGTTCAATTTTACTATTTTTGAAAATATTTAAATTTGGTTAACATTTTTAATTGCACAAATATTGTACTTTGTTTGTTACTTAAATAAGTATATGCAATCTAAAAAGAATTTAATCAAATTGAAAGGGTAAATTAAGCATGTGATTGTTCACATTACACCACCATTTTAGAAAATGGACTATGCAGAAAAAAAGACAGAAGAGTAAGTGCCAAAACAGATACATCCTCAAAACATGTAAGTTTTTATTTATCTTCCTCATAGACAAAAAAATACAACATGGCAAGCCACATATTGATGGTAATAAAGATGATGACCATTGAAATACATTAAAATTTCCATTCAGAATAACATTCTATAGTAGACATGATACATAATTACAGTGCTATCAAAGTGAATTAAAGTTCTATTAGAATCTTATTGTGCTAATATTTTTTATGAAATACAACTCAACATTTTTGATAAGATGTTCTTTAAAATAAATTTTTTAAATATGATTTTTTTATTCTTATTTTTTTGCAATTAGATAAGCATATGTTAAAATAAGCATAATCCAAAAATAGACGTTTACAATACAAAGTATCACCTACAGGATGATCAAGAGCAATGCACGCCTAGCAAAAACAGAAAGCAAACACAAGTCATTCCCTGCATACCTTGGACTTGTACGGGAATTCTGTTGGATAATTATCTTCTCTAAAAATTTCAAGAAACCGTGGCTTCACTTCCAACTTTTTGTCTACTGATGAAACAACACGAATTACAAGAGCTTCTGCTCCAGGAATCTGAAGATATAATTTATTGAAGAAATCAGATAACAGCAATTAGCTCTAATAATAATTTTGTAACCCTGCTGGAAGCTCACCAAAATAGCTCATAATAGCATTGTTCCAGACAAATCACCCAAAATCACTACATAGAGAACACAACATTTCATATGTAAACAGAAAAAGAGATCATAATTCCAGATGCAAGTCATCAAGTAAACAACTAATTTTACTTCAGACTTTTAATATCATAAACTAGATCAAGGATTTCTTTCTAGTCTCAAACCTATAAAATTACCAAGAAATTAAAAACCATGTTGCTCTTAGACTCTCTGCATTTATTGATCAAGAAAGACACAATATTTCAGTCTGCTTAAAATAATTTTGCGTGATTAACAGTGAATCAACCTATCAAATTATAAATGCTTCAATTTCATACATACTCTAATGCAAATCAACCCTGCAATTAAAACACATAAATTAGTATATAAATATAAATTAATGTAATTTGCTATGCTATTCATCAAAAGTATATAAAGCTTGTTGATCAAAGCATCAGAAAAAACTGAAGCCGTTCAAGCCTTAATCATACAAACATAGAGCAACAGGATTATATATGGCCCACCTCATCATAACTTTTTCCTTGATGCCTGGCCCTATCTTGCCTTTCCTGCTTCAGTCTCTTAAATAACCTTTGTTCTATGTGGTCACTAAGTATGGTTCTCGGTAAATCTTTTGCTCCAAGAACAGCACTCTGTGGCAAGGGCTTGCGCTCTCCTCTTTCAACCTCTGTAATGTAGCAATTAGGACAAGTATATTCAGCTTGTCCACCATCATTCCTCCGACCATTAAACAGAGCACAAATTTGATGTTGCCAAGCCTCACACTTGTCACATTGAACCCACTGTGCACATAAGAAAATAAAAATAAGAAGCTACTGGTTCAATACCACCATGTAATGAAGTTGTAAATAGCATTGTGTAAGGAAGTACAGTAATGAATAGAAGGCAAGCATCGACGTACCCATTCTTCAGTTTCCTCATCATTTTTCTTCTTCTCAAATCTTGTTTTCAAAATTGCAGTCCCATCAACAACAATAGTATCTCCACGAGCCTCGTTATAGCATGGTATACAGAAATAATGCCTTGTATCACCAGCTCCCATAGTATAATACATTGCATTCCGCTTGATGCGAGCACCACAGGGTGTGCAATATATAGGTGGTGGCTCAAAAGTAAGCTTCTCAACTGCACACAACTGACAAGAATTCTCACTCATCGAATGCTCCATCGCTTGATTTTTTTCAGCCTTAGCCTTACTCTGCAAGGCAAAGTGGAAGAGTGAACTGAATAATTCCAATCTGAATTAATTTCCATTGCGCAGAAAATATGAAAATTGTAACCAATAGGAAAGTGCTTCCCGAAGTTGAATCCATCTATAGTTTTTGAGGATTAAGCCAATAGTAATTACCAAGAACTAAGGTAAAAATACATTAAGCAAAAACATCTTTGAAATGTTAAATGCTTTAAGAACATTCTTTTTACATGTTTTTAGGCATAATCTGGATGTGGCAACTAGTTTTCAAAGTAAACTTCAGGCTAAGTCAAGAAACTGATGTCAATTGATCACCATTCATTAGGCACTTGAAAAGACAAGTCCAATAGCAGTAACATTTTTTTTCTCCAGAAGAAACTGATGATAGATAACCCATTTCTCTGTCCTTTGTATAGAATAAGCAACTCGAGATCTTTCAACCATCACATCATTCATTTAAAAGCTGTTTGTTGGGAGGAAAAAAGGAAAAGGAAGTGCTATAATGAACTGACTTTTCCTCTATCAATTTATATGATTTTCCTGTGCTGGGATTGGAAAGGAAAAGAAAATGAAAGCACATAATAACAGAAAGAAAATTTGGTGACATGGCACATAGGTAGAAGTTGCTCTAGGGAAAAAATGCATAATTGGATTGGATTAGTGTATTACCCACCAAGTAATACAGATTTCTACAACTTAGTGTTACTAGGAAAACCCACCAGCAAGTAGGATGACAATGGTCATCAATTTGCCGTCCAACGTTTGATCAAAAAGGGGAAAAGAATAACAAAGATGTCATATTGCATTCTTTGCAAAATTTTCAAGAAACAACCAATTAAATGTTAATGCATTCTGTAACATTTCTTGGAATTTTCCTAGAGAATGATTGATTGCAAGACAAATAAATCAAAAATAACTTGGAAATGCTGAATTCAACAAAAGCACAAGATGAGAAATCTCACCTGACCAACCCACTGTCTGAGGCCTATAATATGCTCCCTAACTTGCTCAGGAGTGAAAAGTTCAGTTAAAGATACCCCCTTTATTTTTGGCTTCCCAGTCTTGGTTCCTGCACCTTCTGAAGGTTGAGTAGCATTTTCTAGTTTGACTGCATCAGGTTCTTGTTCAACCTTAATGCTCTCCTGTGTACTCGAACGGTTAGGCTCACTATGTACGGTAGCCTCAACAGCAGCTCTTTGGCTGCTCTTATCATCCACGTTATCTTTCTTAATCTCACCACTACCAGAACTTCCTTGTGCAGAACTAACAGGAACTTCTGACTTCACCTGCCTCAGCATACAAGAATCCTCGTGCTTCATATCTTGGCACTGGACGTCCTGGGATGCATGGCTGTCATCAATTACCGAAGGTGGCACACCAGAGCCTTCACTCTCAGATTTGAAAGATTGAAAGGATTGTTCTACCTTCAAGCGTTTCATAGTTGGTTGTACATCCTCAGAAAATTCAACAGTTGAAGTTTTGGACATCAATGTTGCTGAATTATCTGCTGTCTCAGAGGATTTGCTATACATGTCAGAATCTGAGGCCGGTCGAGTGCGTGCCTTCACTTGTGCTTCTATAAATTTTTTGACTGGAACACAAACAGGGCAACTAGTATCTCTGCAGTGCTTGAAGTGTTGAATCAAAATTTTTGTATGTTGGCACCTAGGATGGGCGCATGGAGATAAATTGCATCTGCTCATATGTCTCAACAAGTTTTGGGCATTAATACAGTTAAATTCTGGACATTTCCCTTCAGGAGCTGTGCATCGACGAGCATGCCACAGGAATAACAACCACCTTTGTTGGTTTTTAAACTGTCTGTCACGGGTTGGATTTCCAGGTCTATAGGTGGCACTGTTTAAGTTTTGGGGCTCAGACGTATTTCTTTGAGGAACCATTTGACCCATAATAGATTCTTTAGAAGATAAATTATTTGGTTGAGCTTCATCTTGCCCAGAAATTCGTTGACGGAAATCTTGTTGAACGCGATGGTCATGTGACATGTTTTCAGGGTTGCAAGTGTTGTCTTGTGATTGAGGATGCCATTGACTCTGCAGTACCGCATCTGATTGTGGTCCAATAGGAAGGCAATTAAAATCACTTTGGGACTCCGAAACAAATTGATGTGGATGCAAGATTTGTTGCATTTGCTGGGAACTTTGAGTTGTTGAAGGGCAGATATCATGTTGTCCAGGTGGAAGAGACAAACTTTGCACACTCCTAGAACGATCTTCAACAGTATTTTGCAGGAATTGGTTCTGCAACTCATACATCGGTAACTGTTCAGAGGGCTGTGAAAGTAGAACTTCATTCTGGTGCTCCACTCCAGACTCACACTTCACTTGAGTGCTGTGATCAGACGACAATTGAGAGTGATCAGAAGCGGTATTGTTTATCAGATGCTGGTGCTGCGAACCCCGCTGCTTGTGTAGGCGTTGCTGTTGAACAAATGACTGCTGTTGAAACTGATTATGCTGTTGTTGGAATTGTTGCTGATGATGTGAATGAAGCACACTCTCTCTTGATGCTAGTGTGGAATGGAAATTCATCTTTTCAGATTGATCAAGTAACTGGGGCTTCAAATGTGCACTCTGTTGAGTTCCATGTAAATTGGACTGATTACTTGTGGAAGTCAAGTTTGCTTTTGGCATAGATTGCATGCTCGCAGGACCTAGATTCTGAGCATTCATAACTGATCCAACAGATGTTACAGCTCCATAGAAGTTTCCAGATCCATAATAATCACCAGTACTCACCTCATATCCATCACCTGAAAGATATTTCCAATTAGATTAACTTTATTGGTTCAAGCATACAATCATCAAAAGCACAAGCAAACATAGAAGGCAGAAAAATGGGAGAGATTACCCTGCATCAGCTGTCGCTGATGTTGATCAAAATGCTGTAATGGTTTTGGAGAGCTAGCATAGGGAGCAGTCATGTAGCTCTCGGAGGTACCAGGTTCATTCACAAGCTGAAAATTGTTTGCAATCATTCCCATCCCACCGTTCAAAGCTCCATTAGAGAAACCATAAGATTTTTGCGGCAAACCAGATCGGATGTTACTACCCATCTGGCTACCCAGGTTCTGCAGTATCCGACTGTTCTGACCACCAGCATACGCCTTTTGTTGCAACGGTTGTGATAGCATAATAGATTCAACAGAAGAAAACCCACCAGCGTTGTTAGAAGATTCCATACTTACATAAGCAGGGTTAGTATTGTTATTATTAAATCCAGGAGTTGGAATCATTTGGTTCGTCATCCTTTGAACACCCATGGATGACATACTCCCACCAGAACTAATGGAATAACTGGATTGTGATTGCTGATAGCCGTTGGACTGGTTGCCTGTAAACACAGTATTTCAATCACATGCCAACAAGATATATGAGTGAACACAAAGTTTGTTATTGAGGCTTTAATTTACCGTCAGAGGTACTGAAGGCACCACTCTGAATACCATTAGCTGGCAACAGGCCTCCAGTATTAACAGTTGTTGGTGCTATGCTATCACAAGCTGTGGAAGAATTCATCATCGTATTAACTGAAGAAGCCATCAGATTGGAATTGCCACTGTGTGACATACCCGGAGTTGGTATCATAGTACCAATCGAAGAGGATGGATTAACAAGTTGCAGATTTCGTTGGTTACTGTTATTCGCAGGTGCACGCTTGAGCAGAGCAGTCAGACGACTCTCTAAAGTATTCATATTTATATAATCCTCCTACAAGAAAAATTTGTATTGATTGAAACCAGAGAGAATCTGTCTAGAGGTACCTAATGATAATTCTTACAATCAACTGATCAAACAAAATATGAAATAATTAATTGAGAATCAAGAAACCATAGACTTGAAGGCAAGCTATAAGGGCACAAAAAGAACCTTTGACTGAGCAGATTTAGCCAGACACTCCTCCAGGCGATTAGCAAAGTCCTTATACCTCTGTTTCTGTGGTTCACCAACGGGGTGAGGCTGCCGCTGCAGTATAAGTCCAAAGCTATACAACATGTAAATCAATATGTCAATGGCAAGACCCACGATCAAATTATACAGCACATAAATACATGTTTATCAACATGCATTATGTGTGTATATTTGCAATTGACTATTTAGGACAAATTGGAACCCAATTTTTTGAAAGAAAATACAAAATTGCAAGGGAAATTTAAAAATTAACCAACAAGTGCAATGTCAAAAAAAGGTGACTTTTAGAAGGATCTTTAGCCAAGACAACCCAAATTAAATAACTGAAATCAAAAAAATTATTGTAAAAAAATTAGTTTCATTACAATCTTAACACAAATTTTGTGTGAAAGTTAATTTAATGAAAACCAGTGAAAACTTTCCCCCACTTTACCCTTTGTCTAGCTTCAACCCTAATGAAAATTTTGTGAGAAAGTTAATTTAATGAAAACCAGGGAAAATTTTCTCCCACTGAACCCTTTGTCAAGCTTTGCCCCTAATGATTCTAACGTGCCTCAAACAGAAGTCGCCACATCTAAGTTTTATCGCCTGGAATTTTCGAACTTGCAAGTACAAAAGGAATCACAGACTGAACAAGGTGAAAACAATTCTAATAACTAGCAGAACTGGCAGAGTAGATGCCAGCAAGAAACATATATCTTATTGAACTGCAACTAAAATGAAGAAATAGATTTTAAGTCTTTAGTTTCAATGACTAAAAAAGTAAACAACATTGATGAAATAAAAAAACTCTTACATCTGATCTCGCATAAAAATACGAGCTCGATGAAACTCAGGGTCCATGCCAAAGATAGAATTAGGAGCCGCACCTCCACCCCCAGAAGCTAAATTCTGCATCTGGGGAGTAGGAAGGTTATTTCCATTTTGCTGGGACAGCTGATTAGGGACTTGCCCTGAGATCTGCCCAGACATTTGCGCCGGCACATTCATGTCCTTTTACACTCAAAGCTATAAGCCAGCCATGCTGCTTTAGAAGTAACTGCAAGAGTTAATTTTTGACATTCAAAAAAATGAGACTTGAAGGGGAAGTTAAGGTTCCAAAAAATGTACATAGTTAGCAAAACTAAATTGAAGATAGAGAAGAAAGGCCAAAAGTTAACATGAAAACACAAGTGAAATTGATATGAACACCGGCATCGATGGATATTAAAGAGGACAGAGGAATTTACATAAGAATTAAACATAGGATTTGGCAGCTAGCAACAGAGAGAAATGGATATCGCATTAACAACTTATGTTCTCATGATGTAAGCTCACAGAGCATTGAAAGTGAAGCAAATTGAGAACAATTGGAGACAAGTGGATAAATGGGTCAAACGAATCAAAATTGGGGATTTTAGGGGAAGCACAGAAGAATGAAATACGAAAATCAGCTAAAGAAAGACATGAATTGAAGAACGGGATTATTTGGCGAAGCAAGAGCAAGATGCAAATAAATAATGGAAACCTAATTAAGCGATGAAACTAGGGAGATAAAACTAAGCAACCCTAGTACTTAGGTTAGTCGAATCAGGGAATTTTCGAAAGGGGAAAACCCTAGCAAACCTGAAGGGATGAGGTAGTGACGACCAAAAGCTTCGAATTGGGATCCCCTTGTAGAAGAGGTGAAGACGATGATCTTCGGCGACGCGCGGGCGAAAGATAGAAAACAGATAAAGAGAATTGGTCGGTGCCTGTCCAATCACACGTGCGATATCACACGCTCTTTCTCTTAGGACGAACAAGAAGAGGAGGAGGATAAACGATTTGGGGAAGTTCGCGCAATCGAAGACTGGTGTTATTAATTTCACCCTTAATTATTCTTAACAATAATCTATAATCAGAGCAACTCAATGGATTCGAGGTTGAATTTCTTTCCTTTTCGGGGTTGTTTTTCGAGGGTTTCGAGTTGGGGTTGGGGATTGGGATTAATTTCATCGCAGAACCGACACATGTGGTGCCTTTTAATTTTATTTTATCTTTTTTATTTTGTTTTCCTTCTTTTATTTTTAAATTAGGGAAAAAAAACACCGAAAGACAAAAAAATACAAATGAATCTCTATTTTTTAAGAATATTTTATAACATCAAAATATTATAAAAAGCTTTAATAAACTTATTATTAAAATTTGATCATCTACAAATTCCACAATTATTAAAATTAATATCACAAAAATTGTTTTTATAATGTTAAATTATATTTTATAAAAGAATTCATGGTGTAAATATGATCTTCAATGCATAATAAGTGTATTATATTTAAACTTGTTTTATTATAATCTTCTAATTTAACTTTAAATTTTGCTAATTATTCTAAATTTGTTAATATTTATAATTATTCAAAACTTTTAATATTTGTTAATTATTCAAAACTTTTAATTTGTTAATATTTATAATGAAAATCCTATATGATAAGTAACAATTATTACTTTGGATGATTTTTTTTAAGATTATAACGGTAATCTTAATTAGGAGTGATTAATAAAGTTTAATTATTGAATTGGAAAATTTAGTAATTAAGTGGCTAAATTGATGTGATTAATATTGTTGAATTAGCCTTTTAGTTAAGATTGCTACGAGAAAAATTAATGTGACTAAAAGCAACATTCATGTTCCAAGCAAAAGCCTGCATATGCAGTTAAATAAGAAATAAGATAAACAAATTAAATTAACATATGACCCAATATTTCTAAATTTTAAATTTTAAAATAATGTGCCATATTTAAAATTCCGAAGAGTCTTATTCTAGCAATATGAATGCTATATTATTTTAATTACAACCATTTATTGTTTTAATTAACGTGTTAAAGTTAGTTTAAAATTATGATTCACATTAATTTTGTATTTTTTATATATTTAATTTTTATCAAAATTTTATACCACTATATATCTAATAAAGATTAGATTTAGTAATATAAAAGAATTTATTTAAAATATTAAAAATAATTTTCTATGAATATAAACATTAACACTTTTATTTTAAATATTTTATTAATAATAAATAATACTTAGAAGTTGTGAATAAAATTCTTAATTATAAAGAGTATTCTTTCTATTAAAAAATCAAGCCATATTTTAAAATAAGAAACATGATTCTTTAAAAGCATAATTTTGAAGGATAATACCATTGGATAAACCATCTTATTACCAATTATATTACATGCTTATATAACTACATTAAATATTATTGTGTTACATTTTAAATCTCAAAAAGAAAATTGCTTAAGAATAATTGACAAATAACATGAAGTAATACAACTCCATCTACAAATTTTGTTTATAATGTCTTATTAACCTCTTAAATTTAACTTTAATTCAATATAATTTAACTTATAGTTTTTTATTAAATCACCCCAAAAATCAAATTGCACCTACCCAAATAATTATTTGAATCCATTAGAATAAAGATTAAGTGTTATTACAAAACACACCATCCTTAACAATATAAAAAAGCATCATATCTCACTTATAATCTGAAAGTCAAAGTTTTTAAAACGAACAAAAGCAAACGAAATATTAATTTATTGGGATAGTTCAAACAAATATAAGAGGAAAATATCATCCATTGACCTATAAAACAAAAATTATGACACCATTATCCTTTTTAAGTTATATTATTCTTTTAAAAGAAAAAATCATATTCCATTCTTTAATTTATATTAAAAGTTCACTTATCCATTTGAGTTTCTTGTTTATTATTATTGACTAACACTTAATTTTAAATAACCTTAAGAATATATAGGCATATGCGTATAAAACGTGAATAAAAATAGTTAGAAGAGCATTTTAGTATTTAAAACCCCAAACTTATATGATGAAAGCTCAATATTATGCCTCTAAATCCAAATGACAAGATCGTACACGTGTCGATAAGTCTTAACTAATGCTTACCACTCAAATTGAAATAAAGATAGTATGTTTATAAGAGAATAAGACAGAGACATACAAGTAAGGCAAAATGCACAATATCAATGAAAGTTCAAGAGTAGGCATATTTTGGCATTCAATAGTGCGTATTGGCACAATTTTATTATGATGACCAAGATTCAAATTTGAAATCAAAGATCATTACACAAGTTATGTTAAGTCTAAGAGTGCATGAAGGCACTTCACTTAAAGTAGGAGGTCAAAAAGTATGAAAACATTTGAGATTTATTGTCCAATGGCTTAGATTGTTGCTAAATTAGGCATGGAGCAATGTGATTACACCGTGCATAAAGATGGCTTTGGATGGCTAAATCAAAGGTTCATTAAGGCACATTTGTCCAAGAGGTAACAATATGGTAATACATGACAAGAACATGGAATTAACGGGCTAAGAAAGTGGAAGCACTACCTTATAAAGTGAGAAAACTTCTTCAAGTAGTAAAAAAGTGATTTGGATCATTTGACAATAGAGTGGGCATAATTGGAGACCATGTTCTTTATGATCTTAGTAGAATTAGTAGTGTAAAGCGAATAACTCCCCGTTAATTTGATGGAATTAGTGAAAGAAAGAGTGAGAACTTTCCATTAACTTAGTGGGTTAGTGGAGAAAATGTGATATGTATTTAATTGTTGATATATTTAATCATTTATACTTAGCGATTATTGACATGAAAATGCTTAAAATACTCACTTTAATTCATATATGATTTTAGGTACAATTTGGAAGTACAGAAATTAAAGTGAGTCAAAAGCACGTCATATGGGTCATTTTCTGAAGATTAATTTTTACTTGTCTTTCATGGAGCAAAAAGAAGAAAATTAAAAGATAAGAAAGAAAACACAAAAGAAGACAACCAAGAAGCTGCCAAATAAAATAACACAGCAGCTGGAATGAAACAAAAATGGTAGCAGTCCATCAAGAAAATGCCAGCATTTGGACAAGGCAGGAGCACCAAGGAACGACTACGATTCAGTGTCCTGGGCCAAAGAACTCAGCATGTTAAATTGTCAAGTACAGCTACAGGGCCACAGAAGATTTGCGTGCGTTTTGCGCAAAAAGCACACAACGCCTACACTGCGTTGTGCTCACAACGTGTCTGCGTTAAACACAGTGTGGAGCATAAGCGAAAACGAGAGGAGCGCATATGAGGTTTTAAAGAGCGAGCAACTTAATTGTCCTATTAGACGCTACAGGAACAAGGTAGCAGCTGGGTGAGTGGAGGTGTGAAAGCAGTAACAATGCAGGCGCAGGTGTGCCGAGGCTGGTGCGGCTGTGTGGGGGGCAACAGTGAAGACAAGGAGCAGCGCAGGCGTGGAGTGAAGCTTTGGGTAGTGAAGGAGAAACTAGGGGATTTTTGGCTAGGGATTAGAATAGGGGTTGAAGCAATTTTTCGGGAAAGACCCATGAAAGGCTAGGCATCCCGATGCCGATTCGGAGGCTACGTCAACGTCGATGACCCGGGTTAAGTATTTTTTAATTATTTTATTGTTTCTTTCTCTCATTAGGAATTGATTGTATTATCCTATATTAATTAATTTGTGTTTTGTGTATGGATAATCAGATTTTTATTATTGTTCAGTTATTTGTGTATGAACCCATCAGGTATTGTGAGTTAATGATTTTAATGCATTCATTGAATCGTTAATTGCAATCTCATTGCTAGAATTTTGATATAATCCGTAATTATTATGTTGAAATTCATGCGTAGCTACTAATGATTCATAATCATTAGGGATAACATGACCTAGGTTAAATGACTCATCGTATATGATTGTTGCCTTGATTAATCAGTTTTCCCAATTCGTAATGCTACTACCTAATTAAATCTAGAGATCGTATCCTAGGTTATTTGATGGTTAGGTTTAATTAACGATCGTATCTTGATTAAATAAAACATAAGGGAAAACTTAGGTTAATTATTAACTCACGATTAATAGTTGTTATGAGAGGTTTGAGAACAACAAATTAATAAAATATGCTTAATTAGGGTGTAGGCCGAGATTGAATCAAAGAACCGGGTCCCTACCAAATTCTTAACTTTTATCATTGTTTTCATGTTTTCTTTAATTTGTTTTTATTAGTTAGTTTCATTTTATTTTCTTCTTTCAAAAATAAACCCCCACCCCGTTAAACCTAAACACCGGTTAATTTCATTTCATAAACTTTACACACACTCTTTGAGGGATTGACCTAGACTCACCACTGCTATAGTAATATGTCTAGTTATTTTATTTTAACTAGCGTAACGATGCGCAGTCAAAATGAGTCAATTATCTTACTTAGTCCTTGCATTCTTGTCTTTGCATTCACGACTTTTAAAAAAGCTGCTAAATTTAGTTCTCCTTTAGGTGAAGGAAGCATGACTGCGTTACCAATAAACGATACCCAATCAGGAGACATTCTTAGCCTATATATAGGCATCCTAGTTCATTTTTGTGATATTGTACATTAAATCATTTGTAGAAAGAATTAAGAGCTTTGTTATAAAGTTATTATCGAGAGTTTTGAGTAGGAAGGGCTTAATTTGTAGTTTGTAGGAAGTATCTCAAGTCCTTTGTGTTATTCTTCGTGAATATATCAATAAAATATTGGCCTTTTCATATCTCTCGTATTTATTTTATTTGATTTATTTATGTTAAACATTTATGTTTTAGGAGTATGAGTGATACACTAAAACATGAGTAGCGTGAGGCATTTGAAAAATGAATAAACTTATTGATTAATGATCGTATAAGACTGAGTTAGGTTTTAGTGGACTTAGACTTGACTATTGCATAATTTGGCAATATTATTCAATTATATTGCATTTTAAAAAAATCCATATAGCAATTGTTATCAAAGGTTTATTGGTGAATAACGGTTAGTGGAAGCAATACTGTAAAAAGAGTTGCTAGTATAGAAGCAATTATTAGTCTTCTAGCCCCAATAAGTAAGGGTATGATTCCTTTATTAAAACATTTTAAAGCTTTGTTGATTAAGCTTCAAGAAAAAAAAGGCACTCAAGGAATAATTGAAAGCTTTTCGAATTATTAAGCATATGCGTGTGCATGTGCGTGTGCGTGCATAAACCAGAAGTTGGATCATATAGCACTTTGATAAAGTTATAGAGCCACAATTTTTTTGTGGCAATTTTTCTTATAAATATATGGAGCAATACTTTGTAATAATAAAGGTAATAAATGTAAAAACAGTTTCAATCGTGATAATATACATAGTGGAAAATGTAAAACTATGGTAGAGGATGAGGACCTTTAATGACATCAATACATGTAGACCTCTCATTGATAATTGAAAAAAGATAAAAGAAGGAGCTAATAGAACAATTCCTTCTCAACAACACTTCTTGGCTTACGAGGGAAGCTTTGAATTGATAGAGGTAAATTAAAATAATGAGAGAGTATATGAGGCAATTCACATATTTGATTTTAGATGTACAAAACATTTTAGAGGAGGATAAATTGTTCAACTTCATAAGTAACTTATAAGGTTAGGTGCAAGTTGAGCTTTTAAGGAAAAATTTGGACCTCCCTAGCATTATAATGGTTGTAGATACCTTGGTGGAACTCCAAAATGTCACCACCAATTTGATCCAACAAAGAGGGCAAGAAGAATGATGGAACACATATTGGTTCAGAGAAAAGCAAGGAGAAGGTTGTAAAACTTATCACTATAAGTAAAAAAAACATAATAAATATTTTTATTATATTTGTGAAGGATCATACTTTGCTTGAAAATGCATAAAATAGAAGGTGAATAATGAGAAACTAATTCCATGGTCATAAAGGATCAAAGAAAGGGAGGTGAAGACTCGATGAAAGAAGTATACCTTAATAACTATATTATATTATAAATTTAAAAAAACTATGTTATATTAGGCACAATGAGCCTTATTAAGAACTGCCCAAAGTAAAAACAAACCCAAAGGAGAGGGAGAATAAACATAAATGATGTGCTTATGAAAACAATGCCTTGCTTTTGCCTTTAAAGAAGAGTTCCTTCATATTATTTTAATGTGGGTGTCAAAATTCTTCTAATAGGGGTAGTTTGTTAGGCCCCTTAGGTTAAATGACATGATCATGTGAGTGTTGACAAGTCTTAGTCGATGCTTGATACTCAGGTTGACATGAAAATGGTATGTTAGCGATGAAATAAAGCAAAGAATTGTGAGCAAGTGAGTGTTAAAATGCATTGGTGCATGTTGGAAGCATTCGTTAGACTAGATTTGAATGCGAGAACAATGATGATTGTACAACTAATTCATGCAAAGTTTAAGGAAGCATGAAGGCACTTAAGTTTGATAAGGAGTTCATGGGGTATATAAATATGTAAAACTCATTATACAATGGCTCGACTTGTTGCTAACTTAGGTATAGAGCAATATAAGTACACTATAGATGTGCTTGAATAGACTATACATAAAGATGCTCAGGATAGCTACATTAAGAGACCATCAAGGCATTTGTATTTAAGATGAATAATATGGCAACACATGACAAGAACATGGAAATGGCAAGATAAAAAAATGCGAGCATTAACTTACAAGAGTGGGAGCAATTCTTTAAGTATTGGAAAAGTGTTTCGGATGATATGGAATGAAGAGGTCATGATCTAGGATTATGTTTCTATGATCATAGTAGAGTTAAATCCTATAAGGAATAACTCTCCACTAATTTGATGGGGTTAATAGAAGAAATGACAACTCTTCACTAGCTTGATGGGTTAGTAGAAAAAGTGGGTAGGTTAGCTTAGCTGGCCTATAAGTTCTTGTAGCCTAAATGAAAACATCCTTTTTAAATTCAATTATGTGATATCATACATTCAATCATTTATAAAGAGAGTTGAGAGTTTTGGAGAAAGTTCTTCTTGAGATCTTCTGGTTGGAAGGTCTTAAGTGATAGTCTAGAAAGAACTTCAAGTTGGAAGTATCTCGAGTCCTTTATATTGTTTATTTTTTAATAGATTAATAAAAGGTCATCTTTTTATGTATCTCTTATTCATTTTATTTGATTCAGTTATGTTCAACACTTATGTATTAGGAGTTTGAGTGAACCACTCAAACACGAGAGGTATGAGGCGTTTGAATATAAATAAACTTATTAGCCCGTGATCACGAAAGAAGGCTAAGTTACACTTTTACTGACTTAACCTTTAGTATGACATAAGGACTTCTATAATGCTATTCAATTCCACTGCACCTAAAAAGTCCCCTTGAAACTTAACTTGTTTAGTCTAACAATTGAAATATTGAAGCATTAAACTTCCTTTTGGAATGTTAAAGGAATTTTATTTGATTTTAGCTAATCATACTTATTTCTTGGCCTTCAAATTAATATCCTATTTATACCCTGACAAATTTTTTAGATAAGAAAAAGGAGTATCGCTTTGGATCTTATTTACTTTATTACATTCTTTTCATACTAGGTAATCAAAAGGTTTTAATCAGTTAAGAATGGCCTCTGCCTCCAAATCTCCTAAACTGATATAAAAGCCACAAGCATCAATGTTTTGAGGCTCCAACAATACCTTGAATGATAAATAGAAATTCCATAAGTTTGTTTGCATCACCAGGTTTTTCAAATGCCATAATCATGTTGTTTAAGAACTACATATCAAGTTCAAGCTTACCATACTTAGTTTCACTATAAAGCTTTTGTAATATTACAATATTGATTTTATTAGTTCACATAAGAGATTGAATTTATTTAGTTGTAATCAATAACAATTATCATATTGTAAAATCAAGATGTCATTTCATTATATGCATAATGGAAAAAATATCTATGATTTTTCAAAAATCATGATCACTTTAATTTTATGACATAATTCATTTATGATATAATAAAGCATGAATTATAAATCGCACCTTATTATGAACCTTAGTTTCCTTTTCATAGCTTCCTTTGGATTTAAAAACTATATGAAAACTACTATAATCTCACAAATTTTTGGTTTTTCACTATATGGTATTCATGTGAATGAATTGAGAAAACTCTACAAGTAGTCTAGAAAGGGGTATGCCAAAAGTGTAAGCTATTTATAATAGGTTTTTTTATGTTTTGTTAATTTAATTTAATTATAATTATATTTTAATTAAAATTTAATTACAATTATAATTAAGTATAATTAAATATCAATTAGGTCTCAATAAAATACAATATCTAATTATTAGACATCTTATAAGTGAGCCTACAATTTATCTCTACAATTTATCAAACTTTACAATCAAATCTAACTTGATTAAATTATTATTTATCTCTTTAACCATACTTTGTGTATGATTCGTTAAGTTTCTAAATATTCTGACAGATATATATATATATATATATTAATCTTAAATTAGATTTATAATTAGATAAAATAAAATTTTAAAATTTAAATCTTATTCTCTAATTAAATTATTTATATTTATGTTTCAAATTTAACTTTTATCAATGCATTATAACCGTTCAAATATTAGGAATAATAATGACAAACTTTTTGCACATAATTTGTTATATAATTTAATTATTTCACCATAAAATTTATATAAGGGTGGGAATAAGCTTTGGGCCAAAATGTTGAGATCAGGTCTAATTAACCCAGGCCTTCAAGCCCAAAGCTTAGATCGAAGCCTAATCAAGTTGGCTTTACTTATTGACTTTAGGTTGGGCGTGAGCTTTTTTACTATGTCTAATGTTTTAGTCAAATATACAGTTTTGAATTGATGCCTAATTTATCTGAATCAAATTATATTAGTTACCAAATTATTTTAATTAGTTCTCAAAATTAATTTTAGATTATCACTTTATGTTGACTAGGGATTTCTTATATTAATATTGATCAAGAACAATTAAACATTCCCTATAATTATTTTTGGGTAATGAATCTTATATTGATCACTCAATTACTTTCATGTAGTTCATGTTCTGTCCAATGACTTTCAGTCGAGCTACCTTTTACTATGGTATGTCCTAAGTAATATCTCATATAAATCTTTATATAAGATATTTAAAGATCTTAATTCAAATGATCTCTTACACAATCATCAAAATGAACATTTCCACAAACATAAATATCATATGAAATATTTATGTTAAATCAATATCATAAATTTGTTCTCTAACAAGTATTCATATATCTTTTTAAGTATCTTTATAGTTCAATCTATGAGATCAATCATTTCTTTTATAAATAAGAAACATAATATATGCTTATCTTTTCTATCTATTAATGTCTAATCCTAATATAGCAATAATTAGAAATAATTTATAGTTAGTACCTAATTGCAATATGAATCTTATAATTATTATTTCATCGTAATTTCATTTACAAAGTATAATTATCTCATTAACTTTATCTTATAAACTAGTTAATTAAAAAATGGATAAAATAAAGAATGCCTTTAATTAATTATGTTATAGGTATACAACCAATTTACTATTTGCCATAAACTAATAAGTACAACTTTTATCCACCTAGTAAAGATGGAATGTCATGTGCCATAATTACCTTTGAGATTCAAAATTTGAATATTGGGGACAAATTAAAAAAAATCAATGGGTTAAAATGGGTTATAACACCCGCCAATAAAGTCACATGAGTCCATAATAATAAGATATGTACTAATCTAGACCATCATAAATTAGTTACATTTTTTGTGAAAGAAAAGCTTTATTACTTGTACCTAAATGATTGCAAAATAAATGAATTTTGCAAAGTTTTAAAGTTACATATTAGACCACATTATTTACTAAGAATGAAAGTTCATAGACCCTTCATAAAATAATAAACTAATTGATTGTAAATGCTTTATGTCACTAAAAGACCAAAAAGCCTAGTTAATTAATTGTACATCCAAAGTTTATAAGTAAATAGAATTTTGATTCATATAGACATTATATTTTACCTTTGGTATTTAGTTACAAACATTTTAATTAATTGATATGTATCATGTACTATAGTAAAATTAGAAAAAAAACACACACATAAATATAGGTATGTAGAATGTGCCAGCAATAGAATTTTGTAGATGAAACCATATTTCTACCATAAAATGACTAAATCTAAATTTACAATCTAAGATAAGAACTCATTTCAATAGATAGAAAATATTGGTATATAATTTACCTTAGAAAGTACAAACATGTAATGAGGTAGAATATTAGAAATAAAAGGGAATGATCATTAAAACATTGATTAAAACAAAATATATCATCATAAATGGATAATAAGTGCTAATTAGGCAATGTTTTTAGCATGATTTTAAGAGTATTTTGCTTATATTTAGAAGATTTCTATATGAATAGGTATTCAATATGACTTTTATTTTATTTATAAGCCTTGTTTTAGGTCTCTAATAAAAAAGAAACGAATTCGAGCAAGTTGTAGCCAAGTTACATAAGTTTTAGCATGATTTAGAGGAATATAGGTCTAATATGAGGCAGTAATACAACACCTTATTAAATTCAAATTAGATATCATACAATATAGGTCGAACACATGTGTATGTTCTAAACCTAAGTTGGTATTGACCTTTTTACAGCTCGAGAATTTTATGTTAGAGGAGGAAGATGGGACCACCATAAGTACATGTTTAAATTGTGTTTTTCATAAAGAACATAAAAAAGAGAGACACAAAGGGGCATAGAGTATATAGCATCACATCATTAATGACACAAATTAGAGCATCTTTAAACAAGAAGAAAGCAACTTTGTAAAGAAAAGAAGGCATTTCCATCAAAATTTCAATATCCATGAGAATGAGATATTTACTTTGTGTTATTTCTTGATATCTTTGCACAAACTAAATTATAATAGATCTAGATGAACTATGCGTATGGATTGATTATTCGATTTAATGAAAGACAAGTTATTTTGTAAATTATTCGTGATTTCTTCCTATGTTTGAATTGAAATTTATAAGCGTTTTGATTCAATTTCAATTTTCAATATACTAATTGAGAAATCATATGCATAAATAGAATACAACTTGAATAATTAGAGTTGCATATAATTCCTAGAGATAGGTGCACTTGTCTAATGATATTTAGTATTATTCAAAAAATACACATCAAGTTTTTGACACCATTTTTGGGGATGAGGATATTAAGAATACTTTATTTTTATTAATTTAATTTTTCTTTTCTTATTTTAGAACTGGTTTCTTTGATCTTATGGTTGTTAGCTAAATTTCAGGATTTAGGTACTTTAACTTACGACCAAGAATAATTATGAAGTACTACTAAACCAAATCCAAAAGTTGAAAGGATTTTAAAATTTAGAGAAGAGAAACTTAGAAATTTTAAGGTTATAACTACCAAATATAACTGCAGGATAATGAGGAGAACATACTATAGGGGATTATGTTAGACCTCACTTATATGAACTTGATTTAGCATCATAAGGCCAATAATTTTGATATTTAAGTCCAAAATAATTTAAGATGGTTCAATAACTTGTGCAACTTGATAGCTTGCCAGATAAAGATCCAAATGCACACAATACTAACTTTTTTGAGATATGTCATATTTTCATGATTAATAGAGCTTCAAAGGATATCATTTGGATGAGGTTATTCCCATTCACATTGAGGAATAAAGCTAAATTATATTTAAAATCTTTACCTCCTAAATCTATTACCATCTGAATGGTTTTGTTGAAATTTTGTTAGCTGTATATTTTCCTCTTACATAAACAACAAATTTAACGAATGACATTTCCTTTCAATAATTAAAGAGTGAGAGATTGTATGACACATAGAAGGAGTAATTAAGAAAGTGTCCACAATATAGATTTGATGTAGGATTATAAATACTAACATTTCATAGTGGATTGAATTATCTATTTAAGTAATTAATTAGTGTGTCATTGGTTAGAACACCTACTTTAAAGTTATGATGAAATGCAAGAGTTGATTGAGAATATATTGATGAATAATTACTAGTGAGAGAATCCAAGGCTAAAGCTAAAAGTAGGTGGTATTCATAATTTTGGATGTGATGATAATATTATAGATGAAATTGGAAGCTTTGAGTAAGAAGCTTGAAAGTATGAGTTTGGCAGTTCAATTGGCATAAGTGATAGTTTGTGACATTTGTGGTGGTAAACACCCTAATCATAAATGTGAGGCAACTAACATCATGGGATAGCCAACCAAGCAGGTTGATTTTGTAAGGAAATGGTCTCAAAATATTCCTTATATTAATACCTATAATCTGGGATGGAGAAACTGTCCTAATTTTGTATATAATAGTTAAAGACAATAACGGCAAGGGTCTTCACGCATATTTTAGCAACAAGAGTAAGAAAGGAACCTAAGTCTTGTGGAGCTTGTGATAAAAGTTATTATTGCATCTATAGCTCACTTCCAAAGTATTAAATATTTTCTTTAATAAATAAAAAAATAACTTGAAAAATCATATTGGACAACTTTCTAAGCTTGTCAAAAAGTCAAAAAGGTATTTTGCCTAGCAATATCGAGCCAAACTTAAGGGAGTGAGTGAATGTAGTTACTATGAGGAGCAGAAAAGAAGGATTAGGAGAAGGAGAAAGAGAAAGTGGAGGAGCTAAAGAAGAAAGTGGTCAAAGAGTACCAATTTAGAATTTTATACCCAAGTAGACTTGAGAAAGATAGAAAGAAGATTAATTTGGTAAGTTTTAAAAACTTTTTAAAACAAGTATATATTGACATTCATTTTGTTGAAGCTCTTTTGTATATACCAAAATATATTAAGTTCTTAAATAATCTCCTTGTTAATAAGAAACTTAAAGATTTTTCAAATGGTTACTCTGAGTAACAAGTGCTTCACCATTTTATCGAACATGTTACCCTAAAAAATAAAAGATCTAGGGAGTTTTACTATTCCTTGTAATATTAAAAGTTTGTTAATTGAAAGGGCATTAGCAATCTTGAGAGTTGTTATTAATTTGATGTTATATGATATGTTTAAGAAGTTAGGATTAAATGAACCTAAACTAACAAAGATGAGTAGTCACTTTGTAGGGACATTACCAAAAATGTTGTGGTTAAGGTTGGCAAGTTGTCTTCAATGTTGGTTTTGTGATTATGAATATGGTGGATGATTTAGAGGTTCCCTTGATCTTAGGACAACCTTTTCTAACCATTACTAAGTTATGATAAATATTCATGATGAGAAATTGATCATATACGTAGAAGATAAAGACTTAAGTTTTAAGATATCTAAAATCATGAGACATTCCATTGAGAAAGATGATACTTGTTTTTATATAAATGTGATTGATGTTGAAATTTCTCCTATTATACAGGAAATAATCACAGATAATCTATTGGAGACTTATATTATCTAAGACGAAGAACAAGAGATGGATGACCCTATTCTACTAGTGCACGTGGCATAATTGGAAGCTAATGAGCCCTTAATTAGGAATTTAGTAAGGTTTCTAGTTAAAAGACTCACAAAGAAGTGCTTGTTGGGAGTTAAACCAACGATTTAGGTATTTTTGGAATACTTTAGTTGCTTTTAGGATCTTTGTCAATAGTTTTTAGTATGTTCTTATATTTTGATTGATTTTTGTTGTATGTTTTTTTTTTTGTTAAAAGTAGTTTAAAATCATGGATTTAAGTTTGTTTTGGCCTTTCAATGTTGGATTGTGATTATTTTACTTAGGATGAAATTGAACTGAGTTTTATAGGCTAAGCAAAATAGTATCTGACACCCCTACATGTCTTTAAAGACTGAGCCAATAGTAGAGGATCTTTTATTGTCAGGAAAGTGCCAATTATCCTTTTTTTTCCTCTTTTCCTTATTTTCTAGTTTCTTTATTGATGTTTTATATTGCGTACATTGAGGATATTATACAATTGGGGAAGCTTTAATTTGTTATGCTTTGAAATTTGTTATAATTAACTTAATAGAGAATAATTTTGGAAAAATTTGTAGCATTAAAAGAATATTGATTGAGACAATTCATTACAAGTTTGATTATTTTCGTGATTTAGTTTGTTTAAGTGAATAGTCATGAGCAATGATGATTAAGATAATTTTAATTTACTTCATTAATTTCTAAAATTGATACTTAATTTACACTATGATACTTTTGTATAATTTGCACACATTATTGAGTTAGAAATGAATTTTTCTAATGTTTTAGGGTCATATAAAAAAGGGAAAAAAGTAATAAAATGAAGAAATAAGTGTAGGAATAAGTGAGCATAAAATAAATTCACTTTTTTGGCTTCAAATTAAATAAAAAATTTAAAGTTAACGAGTGGTGGCAGTGGCTATTTGAAATATTAACCTAATTGAGTAATTAGGAGTATTTATGACAAGGTTTTTACTTTTGCATTAAAAAGTTAGGTGAGTTTTTCAAACAAGCCTCTATGTTCTCTTTTGTTAATTTAAAGTCAATTATTTTCTATCAATAAATAATTATGAAAATATTTGAATTTTGAAATTTTTTATGTATATTCACTTTATTATTAAGTTGAATTTATGGATTGACTTAAAGTTTGAAGGATTGTGGAGTTAAACTAAATTGATTTCTGACTTGATGCAAATAGATAAATGCTTAGGAAATTGATGAAAACTTTTCAATTAAATGAATCAAAGCGAGTCTTGATTGTTGTGATTGATTTATTAAATTCTTTATTAGTATTATCACCTATTTAAGTTAAGAATGATGAAATTGATTTCCTCTAAGGCAATTAAATGATTTTATAAAGGAGAACTTGATAAGTGTTAATTAGGTTACATTTTTAACATAATTTTGAGAGAATTTTGCTTATGGGCAAATGATTTCTATAGGATTTGGTACTCAATGTTGCTTATGTATTGTTTAGAGATCTTACTTTAGCTCTCCAATGAAGAAGGAACAAATTCGAGCAAGTTGGAGATGTTTTGACATAATTTTGGAGGAACATAGGTCCAATATGGAGCTCTAACACGACACCCTATTGAAGTCGTATTAATTTTCATAAAACATAGGTCCAACACGGTGTTAGTGGTGATTTTTCATAGCTCAAAAATTTTATATAGAAGGGGTCAATATCAACTTAGGTTCATGTTTAAATTATATTAATGGTGGAGCTTGGAATTTTTAGGGTTTTCAAATATAAAAGAGAGAGAGATATGAAGTGGATATAAAGTAGATGACTACAAATCATTATAGATATGAATTATAGCATCTTTAAACAAGAAGGAAGCACTTTTAGGGAGACAAGAAAGAATTTCCATCAAGGTTCAAGTGAAGACATCAAGGATTTAAGATCCATGAGAATGAGTTCTTTTGTTTTATGTTTTATTGATGTTTATCGATTTCTTTTATTTTAGTATCAACTAAATTAAATTGAGGTAGACTTAGATATATTGAACCTTATAACTATGTACTTGGTTTGATTCTTTGATTTAATTAAAGACTTAAGTTATTATTTTTTTAATTATTCATGATTCCTTCTTATAACCGAATTAAATCTTACTAGCATTTTAATTCAATTTTAGATTTCATATATAGAGATTGAAATATCATATGTATGAATAGATTGTGGCATGAGTAATAATAGTTGCATAGAATCCTAGAGATATCATTATACAAATTATCTAGGTTAGATTGAAATCTTATAATGAAATTCATAGAACAATTTAATATGTTCTTTGGAGTTTTGATTGGAAACAGATTTCATTCAATTAACTTAAGGATAGGAGCTGGTTGTTTTAATCTTGTTTATTGCTTTGGCTTACTATTTAAGATTAGTAATTTCAATTCAGTTAATTATTCTTTTTGAATCATTCATTTGTTTTCTTAGATTAGGTAATAGAAAGACATTTAGTACTATAAGGGGCTATTTGTTTCCATTTTTTTCATTTTTTGTTGTCATTTTTTAAAAAAGAGAAACAAGTAAAATATGTTTGTCTAACTCTGTTGTAATTTCTTGTTTTTGAAAATAAAAAAACTAATAGGTGATATTTGTACATACTTTTCTTAGGATAATTTGTTAGTTAATTGTGATAAATTGATTGTTGTTACCTTGTTTAGCTTATGTTTTGTCTTAGATTCATATAATTGCATGATTATGTATGAATGTATGTGAATATGCATAAATGTATGTGAATTAGGTCTTTAAGATTAGGTTTTGCATGAATTTTGCATGGCATTGTTGCACATCTTTTTCTTATATTATTGGTATGAATTGCATGTGTTTTGAGCATGATTAAGTGATTAATTTTGTTGTTAATCAATAGGTTTAAAGGTGGTTTTGATGGATGGAAGGATAAAAGAACCAAAGAGAAAGTAAGTTATGTGACCCAAAGAAAAGCTGGAATTTTCCTGGGCCGACCCCTTACCAATGTTAAGCTTTCACAAGATACAATTCTTATTGGATTTTTTTTGTTTTTGATCCAAAAGAAAGAGCAGAAATTCAGTTTCAAATTTGTGAAACAATGGCCCAGTTTGGATAATAAATAAATAAGATATCATAGATTGAAGTCGAGACAGAAAACAAAGTTTTATGGAAAATTCTAGCTCGCAACTCACTCCTTCATATGTCGTTTTAAGCATTAAATGGGTAATAAAAACTCAATTTTAAACCCTAGAAAAGAGGAGGTCGTGCAAGACATCCAAGGGAGAGAGAAGAACACATTTTTTAGAGAAAAACCGAGAGAATACGAGGTGGAATCAAAAGATTTCAAGGAGACACAAAGCTGCCACCATAGAATTCCAGCTTTACTCTTCAACATATAAACCTTACTTCTTCTCTTTTCTTGCTTCTTTGTTTTATTTTGTTGATTGAGAAGGATGTATGGATATGTTATGAACATGTTGAATGAGATTTTGATGGATTGCCAAGTAATTATTAGGGTTGTTATTGCCTAAACAATGTAGTACCTCACTTTATTCAATGTTATGGATGTGTTTGATGTTTATGGTATATGGCTGTCCATACTTAGCTCAGATAGAGATATGGAGTTAAGAAATATGTTAGTAAGTGCCATGAGAGTGGGCTTAAAATAAACACTCCATATGTAAAGTTACCTTGCCATTTGGAGAGAAATCTTGAATGGACAAGTGGCTATCCAAAAATTTGTTCATATCCTTTTAATGGTTAAGCGAAAAATGGGAAGTGAGAGCTTACATAATTCATTTACATCATTAAATAGGGCTTATTTGGTTCAAGTAATGAGAGTAAAAGAACCAAGACATTAGGAAATTTTGGACTAAATATAATGAACATTGCTAAAGTGAGAGAATATATAGTTAGGTAATGACAATCCTAAGTTGTTAAATTGATACTTTGATTCACCATTTTCTAAATTTGTGTTCTTACTTTATGACAACCCTAAAGTGTGTATGTATAACTCTTAATTTTTATATTTTGGATCTTTCAAATCTAATTATTTGGTTTCCTGAACAAAACAAAATTTGGATCATTTTGGTGACTAACTAATCCATGTGGGATGATACCTATCTATATTGCGATTTCCGATCTGTATACTTGCAGGACAAGAGGTTTTAATTTAAAATTTGGAAAATTACCTAACAAAAACCATAATAGTTTTATGGAAACAAGAAAATAACATTTCTTTGAATTTTGACAACACGTGCTCTTAGACAGAAAAACAACATATTTCTATTTTCTTATCTTTGTCCTTTAGCAAACCCATCTTGAATAATACTACTCATCTTTTTTACATCTATTTTTTTACAAGCATATACAACGTTAGTTCACTGCGAACTTTCTTTTAGAGTTTCTTTGATGAGAAGTTTGTTTGAGCCACGTTACTATTCTTAGAGCCTGGAGCATGATGCTTTGGACAAGTTTCAATCCTTTTGTGAGGGACTCAAGGCTTATACTACCACCATTGATTGTGTGGCGATGCTAACTGGTGGTGGTGTTCTCCTCCTGCTTCATTCGACTTCTGAGGTGAGACTTCATTTTAACTTTGATTGGTATACAAAATGCTTCTTGTTGTTTTTTGTGTTACTCCTTTTATGGAAACAACGACAAGAAAAGGATCTTTTGGGTTTTCAAGGTTGTTCGCTTAGGATTCTCTAGAGCATTAATCTGTGTGCTTTTGAGATCTAATATTCAGAATCAGCAACAAAGCAAAAACTTTATTGTCTCTTTATCCATTATTTGCTAATAATACCATGATCTAGTCATTTCTTGTTCTTCGTCTTCTAGGTGTTCAAGGTTTTTCACTTGGGATATCTTCTTGAGTACTAATCTGTGAGCTTTTGAGATCTAATATTCACAATAATAGAAAAGAAAGGATATGGAGAGTATATTTTGCAATCTTCTAAGTCAAGACAGGGATTCAGCCACGAGAGCAAGCATGACCTAGCTATGAGAGTAAGTTCTATGGGTGTAAATTTTGATTGCCTCCCTCTTTTTTCTTTTAGGGATTAGGTTTCTTAAATACCAAACATAATTAAACTAACAATTTTGTTTTGTATATGCAGTATGTTTATCTCCTTTTGCAAGAAGCTGAGAATCATGAAAGGATCTATAGTTAGAGGACTGGGTTGTTTGTAATAGAAGTCGTGATCTAAATCAAGAAGAAGAAATATAGATTCCTACCAAGTCACTTGGCTTCTAATTCGTCTTTTGGTAGACTGATCCCAAAAGTTAGTCCTCTTGGGGATTATAGTAGGAACTGAAACATTAACAATTGAGATTTTTTTTCCTTTTCTTTTCTTTCTCGAATACTTTCTGGCTGGCTTTTGTCTTTTGGTCTTGTGATGACCTGAAACAAATACTAAAAAATAGAATAAGAAAGTACCAAATTGTACAAAACAATAATATTTTATTCATCTTTTCTTAACACATGATTGTACAGATAAAATTAGAAGGAAATTACACAAAAATTTTAGAAGATTTTTATACGGTAAAGGAAAATATTCCTAAGAGTATGGTTGATCGTTCCACCTTAATGTTTGTTCATGAGTAAGGACTCTTTAATCTTTATGTTGTTATATATGTCGATAAAACTATCCTATAAGGATTTAAGGAGTGAAATATGTTGTTGTATATGTAGATAAGAATAATCCTATATGTAGATTATATTATAATGAGAATTAATTAATTTAAAAACATAATATATTATATTAAATATAATATAGTATTAATACAAGAGTATAATTACAAAAATAGAAGTAGGAGGATAAAACCAAACATGTTTTTATTTTTAGTTTTTATTACAAATCTTAATCAAACAGGGTTTTGTTTTAAGTTCTTATTAGAAATCTCAATCAAACAAGTTTTTTGTTTTTTAATTGAAAAAAACAGAAAACAAAAACTAAAAACCATAACAAACAAAGCATAAATAAAATCAAACGACCCCTAAGTTATAGCCCTTGTGGGATTGACATTTGTATTCACCTAAACTACACTATAAAAATGATAGGTGTACTTGCTTAGTAATCTTTAGTATTAATAAAAAAATACATATGAATAAGTTGAAATTTCATTGTCATGAAACTTTCTTAAAATAAACTACAATAAAGCTCGAGTGATAGTTCCTTGGAAGCAACCTAAATTAAAAGGAAGATGTCAAAACTGAAATATGATATGAATGTAACTTGACATATAGGATCAAAAGAAGAGATAACGAGACGATAATAGTTTAGAGGTGAACAAAGATCTAAGTTTTATAACTTACATGTTGTGGATTAACTTTTAGGTGGAAAAATAAATGAAAATTGATTTTTTATTTTTTATAATAAAAATCTTACATGATATTAATTTTATATTCCAAATGAAATAATGTGTGTGCTAAAAACAATGAATATTATAATTAATATCTTTTTCTTACTTTAGAAGGTAGCTAGGTTTATAGTTTTGCATAAGGGTAAGGAAAAAAGTAGAAACTTTAAAGATTTAACTATATGTAAAAGATAGGCATGTGTGCCATCTTTTTTTAGAATGATCTAAAATAAGGTATAACCAATAATACTAATTAAATTAAAGATAATGTTAGAGAGAAAAATATTATAGAGATAAATGATCTTTTGGTAAAAGATGCAATTTGCTCTCAACATTTCATAAAAGTTCTAAGATAGTCATTGCCATAAATTGGGGCACCAATTCACACCCTATTATTTACAAAATATCACAATTTACACGCGCAATTGTAACTCTAATTATTTTTTGTTAGATGGATGTCATGACATTATTAGTAAGAGACACGTGACATGATATTACGCCATGACACCCATATAGATGTTGATGCGTATTTAATGAATTTTCTTAATTTGTCAATATTAAATTATTATAATTTTAAAGGTAAAATATATTTCAGTATTAATGATGTTAATTAAATTGAATTTTCTTTTAAATCCCAATCTATTCCTCGATACCCAACTTATCTCTGCATCTTCTTTGATGAATTTTGATCTAAATCCCCTTTTAACATTCAAAACCTAAATCATTTTCGTCTTATAACAATAAATCTCATTTAATCAACAATCTAGCCAATAAAGTCCCCCTTTCATCTTCAAACTATAATTCGCATTCTATGTTTAAACCTTAACCACTGTTATCTATTATTTAATAAAGAAAGCAACTCTTTCACAATGACATGAGAAGGAAGGTTTAGGAATATTATATGAAATTATAGAGATAGTAAAGAAATTAGGTTGTGTGGAATCGCAAGGATGTGTTCCCTTATTGTCTAAATAAGTTGGGTAATCATCTAGTTTTGTATTTTATAGTTTTATCTTGACATAAAATTAATAAAGATGTATCTTTTATCTAACTGTTTTCAGGATTTCAATGTCAAAGAAAGTAGTCCCCCTCTGTTTTCAACATTTCAGAGTATCTATTAAGGTAAGTGGATCCTATTATTTTGTTTAAGGCGTATATTTAACAAATATAGGCATATGCATGTTATTGATGGGTACTTTTAGTGTCTTGTTACTATGCTTTCCTATATCTTTTTTTTTTGTTAAATATGCTTTCCTATATCTTATGGTGAATTTATTGCCCAAAATTTATCCATATAGCATCTATTGTTGATTTTGTTCTTTTCCACATAAATGTTTCATAAAATAATTCCAACATTATTTTATTTGAAAAATTCTTATTAAACAAAGCTTATCAAAATTTGAAGTGTGGTAAATAAATTATAAGGTTCAAGTCACATTTTCTCTTATATACAAGAGGGTGATCCCTATATTAAAACCCAAAAATCCGTACTTTTTATGAAAAAAAATCTAATGAATTGCAAGCTTAGCTAGAAAAAACGTATATAATGAAATGCATTATGAGGTGTTGACATTGGAATAAAAGCTCCTATATGATAAGCTTGTGTTGGAGGATTGTTTCCAAGCCCACCACCATTGATCTTTGTGTAGGGTTGTTCTATAGCAAATAATCTATCTACATTTTATTTCACATATTTTAATATAAATTTATGGCCAAATTTTATGGTGTTACATAATTCTTGCCTTTGCTTATTTACTATAATTTCTACTTGCATGTTAAAAGATAAATTTTAAGTTAAAGTGTCACACAATTCGACCAATTATACTATAACCCAAAATATGTGAAGTATTAGACGAAATAGACTTTTGGTTATTAATAAGCTTTAGAAACCCAATGATAATAATGATGATAATTTTAGAAACAATATCTATTGAAAGTTTTGCATAATGTCTTTATTGGTCAGGTTTAATTATTCCTTGTGCTTATTTATCAGTTCAATTTAGCATTTTTAACCCATTAGTTGATTATAGAATGATTTATTTTCATTTATTTTTACAAGAAGACAATAAATGGAAAGGTTAGTATAAGAGTACTTGGTGGTGAACATTTCACTTAGTGAGGAATTATGAAGTGTCAAAGAAATGAACTTAAATTTTCAATAATATGGACCTAAATTATATCAGTTTAAGACATGTATATAAAATAGATGCTAAATTAGAGTATAAAAATTTTGTCAGTGTATAATATTTGATTCATTTGACTGGTAGACCTAAGAAGAATATGATAAAAGATAAAGATGAACCAAAAAGATTGAAGACTCCTTATATGCTATCTTAAAAGGGAACATTCCAATTATGTGGAAAATTTGGCAAATCTGCTCATAATGAGAGAAGTTGTAAAGATAAGAAAGACACTTCACTTCCTTCCAATTAAGTTCGATTTGAGATTAGATTGACATTAATGTGTGTTTACCATATATGTGCTTATTATATGAATACCTTATTAATGTTATATGAACATTGGATAATTTACAGCACCTATGGGAGATCCAACAATAACAACTTATTCTCAACGTCACAGCTCAATTTCTAACAAACAACCTTGTGAAGTAAGTACAGGTGAGGTTAGATTGACATTAATATATGTTTACCAGAAGTGATTATTACACGAATACCTTAATGTTGTTTTTCAATTCATGGACTATAGCAATCCACATCAACTTTAACTGTGAGGACGGAAAGAACAATTAGGTAAGTTGATCAAAATACTTTTAACTTTTATTCCAACAAAAAAGGTTAACGTGGAAGGGTATCATAAGTATCACATGATGCAAATTATAAGAACAAACTTCACAAATACAGGATTGAAAAAAAATCTAGTGAACTAGCAAATACAGCTAAAATTGAAAGTTAATGAAATTGAAAGTTAACGAAATCTGAACGATAATTAGTTATTATTTTGGTTAAATGAACTTCAGTTAAAATCATCCTCTTCTGGGGACTTAATTCTGTACAAGGAAACTAATTTTGGCTGAATAAATTCTAGTTAGTTGAATTTTACTGTTAAGGTTAAATTGTTAAAAATGAAACTTATCTGGTTAGATCCATTTCGTATAAAATGAATGTAAGTTACATATTATGAAGCTTGTGTGAAATGTTAACTTCTCCTTTCCAAATGCGATAGGAAGAGGCCTAATGATTGAATGATGGTTATGGATTATGAACTATTAGGCCATAGTTCAAACTTTATATTCACTTGTTAAATTTTGCTTTGTTATTCTCTGAATCTATTAGGTGATTCTTATTTATGAACAATATCGATTGTCTCTTAGCATAATAGAGTGTGAACAAAGTTCTTGGTACAAATATACCTACATAGTAATGAGTAGTTCTTTCATTTCTTTGCTTCTTTAGCTATATGCATAATTATGATGTATTTTGCACTTAATTTAAAAACGAGTTATCCCAAGAATTGCTACTGTTTTCATCTTCTAGTCATTAATTCATTCAAACAAAGATATGACCAGACACTATTGTTAATAAGAAGTTTCTTATGTAAAAGAAATCTTGTAATTTAACTAATATTTGGTATTGCAAAGAGGATAAATAGGGTGTTAACTTGTTAGATATTACATTCCAGTTTTTTTACAGCTTACTAATATCATCTTCATCAAACCAGAAAGACTTACAATTTTATACCGTTAGTAGTTCAAGCTATATATGTTAGTAAATAAAATTGCAATAATGAATTCATACACAAATTTCAAATAAGCATATAGGATGATGAAGCATTAGATGAAAAGTTTCAAGAACATAAGCCTAGTCATTAATTTTTAAACCAAATAAGGCCATTTAATGAGCATCATGACTAGTATACATCAACTTTTGGAGAATATAATATTTAAGGAATTATATTAAGTGATAAAGTGTGGGGCATTCTACTACAATAATTTTGAACCAAATATACAGTACACAAAAATTTGTCCTTATTCATGGTGGAAAGCTAGGAATTAAGAATTCAATTATAAAATTTGGTGCCTTCCCATAGTTGGGACTCGTCCAGGACACCTCGTGGGAAACCAAAAATTATGAAACTTGATTTCTGCACCATTCCTTCACTATCATTTTACAAACAAGTAATTCTCACATTATTCCCACAATTTGAAGAGTTAAAAAAACATTGACTATACTAAATATTAATATCAAAACAAGAATGAGCTATGCCATAAATATTTTCTTCAGCTATTTGTTCTTATTAAGCTTAAGTCTAGATTCCACTTGCTTTATTTTCTTTTTAACCCAATTTCCCTTTTTGTTTCTTCCTTTTTCGGTGTTCTAATATCTCCCTCACCCACTTCTTTTTCTTCAATTATCCCTTTGTAACTCATAGCTAATTGTTGTTTCAAGTTAGCATTTTCACCCATATTTACAGTCTTATCTGTGAATAGGTCATTACGCCAATAAAAGAACTTGCAACTATATGCCTTGCAATGATTACCAAAATAGACATCCATTAAATACACGTAAACAATGAATATCAGTTGAAGGATTATTGTTAGTTGAAGACTTGTAATATAATGCCTCTTATCTCGATTGCTACAGGTACCATCTTAAGATCTTTTGCAACATGTTAGAAGTCGAACCGCACCATTCACCTTTCCATTGCTTTAAAAGATAAGTTTTTAGTTTATCATAAAGCTAAAGAAAAAGATTAGATATTTTAAAGATTCAACTACCATATAAAAGATAATGGTGTCTACCACATGTTTTTGGAATGATATAAAATTAGGTACAATTAGTAATAATAAATAAGTTAAAAAGGTAATATTAGTAAAAAAAAAAAAGATTAAGGAGACAAGTTATTTTGAATAAAGGTCAGAAGACAAATATTTTATTTCCCTTCTAGAAAGTATTTAATGAAGTTTGATTACTTTTCACTTCTAATGTGTAGTGTATGAGTTGAGCCCAATATTAGCACGTCAGATATAGTCTAGGTTTAAGAAGTGAATGACACATGAACTTATTCAGCAAAAGTCGAGAATAACTCTGCCTAGACCTCATCCTCGTGCCTTTAAATGTAATCACGAATGCCGAATCAGTCTCAATGTAAATGCAACAAAGATTGGTTTTGTTCGCCAAACAAATCCCTTCACCAAATGTAACAAAAAAGACACAGGAATCCGCCAGTCACGACTTACTATTTCAGAGCCCACTCGTCTTTTATCTTTTTCACAGCCATAAATCATCAATACTTGCCTTTAGAAAAGCTTAGGGTGGAGCCTGCCATCCCAAGTGAAGTCAGAAATCGGATGAACGATGTTCTCACCACCACAAAAGTATTACTTTTCTGCGAAATCATCCAAGCACATTAGCGAACGAGTGTTTCCATGTACACGGATGATACAACTAACCTGTAAACCAAGTCACTGCAGCTAATTCATTAAAATGCCGTTAAGTTGAAGTGCCGACATACTTTTACGACAATTCCCCCGTCATTGCAAAATAATGGGTAGTTCAAACATCAGAACAGTAACCACATCGATTAACACAAATCCTCGAGTTGCCGAGTTGATAAATCTTCAGATTTAAACCTAATAGAAAGGGGCCTCATGAAAAACATTTCTGGAATTAGAAAATTTATCACCAAAGGATTGTGCAAGCGAGAAAAAGGTTGTAATTACATATGGATATGTAGAAACGCAGGTAAGGATTAAGGAAAGCATGATTGAGGATAGCCAGGTACACAAGCAAATAATGATAACATGATACAGGAATTGGCTCAGAAGTCACGGCCACAAAACCTGACTATAAGGCCACGACTTGTAACAGCATACTAGCGTTGTAAGGAGAATAGCTTCCAATTTGCTTTCATCCCCCACCGTTCAATTACAATAACTATCAGCTATTAGTCTTTCCAGTGGGATAAAAAGCCACAGCAGATGTGGGAGAACACACGTACTTCTTCAGTTGTATGTTGCAGGTCGTCTGGATGGTATATACAAGGAATTACCAAGATCAATTGGTGCTTGCAAAAATGGGTTCCATCTATCAAATACAATTCGCCCGCCCCGGCCAATTCTTCCATGAAATTTGTAAGGAGTTGATGCACCATTCCTAGAAGAATCTACAGGTGGCACAATACCTGCTGCGGCCAACTTTTCTGGCACCAGGGGTTTTGTGAACAATAAAACCGGTTCATGGGGATCCTGCATATACACTGGGGGATCAGTCATGTAACACAGATTTAGTGATGGAACCAACAATCAGCTGAGGAGCCAAAACAGATTAAATTATGACAACCTACAGCTAGCTGGTTTTAGTGACGGAACCACAATATACTAGCTCAGGAAGTTGCAACGACCAAAGAATAAAATCAGAGGGTATGACTTTAGTAAATTACCATCTTGTTGAGCCATCCATATGGTGTATGACGACGTCTAAGCTCTTGTTTCAAGCCTGCTGCAGGGAAACTAAGCAGATGGGAGTCCAGAAAAGCTGGATTTTGAGCTGTGGCAGGTCGACTACGTCCACGGCTGCTTGCAAGATCATCTGAATCCATCAATTCATCTTCACTTGAGGCAAACTTGGAGGACATAGGTGGAAAACCAGGAAGAGCCAAGCTATCTTCAAGGAGGTCAGTTTCATGCTAATACCCATAAGAAACCACAATAAATTATTAATTGCCAAAAGTCAACAGTATCCACAACAAGAAGAGTGAAAAAAGTCTGCAACTTGAAGTCTGGAACAGGCTATCAGAAGCCTTCCCATAAAATTTTAGTTACCAACGTTTTTGATTCAGACAAAAACGTTGAACAAGGAAACAATGATAACAGAAGCAAATTTAGAAAAGAATATAAATATTCTATGGCTACCTTATATATTATCTGGATCCTTTGGAGACTGACTTCACTCTCCATAGCTTCTCTCTTTTTTTCCTCTCTCTGCAGAGTGCATATTTGCATAAACATCAATGCAAGAAACAACTATTGCAACTCGCTAATTCATTAAATTTTGGCCAGAAAAGTACCCTAATAAGAGCTTCAAGTATGGATTTGGCTTGGTCAAGGTTGCGCCTAACCTGAAACAGTTACCATTTAATGTGGATATGAAACCACCTTCCACATATTCAAATGAAATGCAAGGTATGGAGAAATATAAATTTGAAAATGGTGAACACCAAGGAATATTGTTAGACATCAGAATACAATCCATATATGCAGCGTCAACCAAGGTTGAATGATATCTATAGACTGCATTAAGACCTTTGTCAGCAGGCGGTTGAAAGTTTATGGCATGCTGCTCTTGACTATCCTCGTTTATCAAAATTAAGTTATTGACATGGCTCCAACACAAGCTATGTTGGGTCCATTTGGCCATCTCTAAAACATAGGTAAAGTAATTGGAAAGCCGTGCTTCAAAGCATCTATATCTTTTTCCCATGAAATTGTCTCAATCCCTAGCCTTACCCAAAAATGACACAACATCAAAAGAAATTTGACTGGGATATATTTACCACAGATAGTCAGAAGTTAAATGATAGGCTCTTGTCCAGTTTAAACCCAATTAGTTATCCTGTAAGGAATTTCGTTTGATCTGAAAAACGATAAGTGCTGAGTTTTATCTAAAACTTGAACTTTTGAATTGACAGATTTTGAAAAGTATTGCATGCATGACAAAAACAACAATGGAATCACTAGAAGAGGGCAAAAATTAGAAGGCACTGCCAATTTTGCTCAAATCCTCTTATAGTCTTCTTAATGGAGATATGATATGACATGAGACAGCACTAATAGCAGCCTAACATATACAAAGTATAATGATTATTCTTAATCTTTTTAGTCTCTATGGAGCAATAAAACCACAATGTTCCAACAGTCGAGCAAAGAATTTGGAGTACTCACCTGCCGAAGCTTCTCAAATGACTGCACGTTATTTTCCCTCCTTTGCATCTGCATAAGAGACAATCAGATCATTAGAAGAACATTTAATGTGTTAGGGTGTGCTTGGATGTCTAGAATGTGAAAGGGCATAAAGAATTTGATGGATACTCTTCGTGTATGGAGTCTGTGGGCTTTCTCTCTTGGCCTGAAGACATTGTATGGATTTGTATCGTTAACTGGAGGAGGCGGCTGTATCCACAAACAAACAAAATAAATGGTGAATTGGACAAATCAATATACACATGCATAAAATCATCAAACAGCTGTAAGTGCTCAAATTTTGAGATTCAGTTTCCAGAAGGAAGAAATTTTCTCATCAAATTGAACTATCCCTATGACAGACAAAACCTGACATACGCAATTATTTTGAAATCATCGAGAGAGAATCTTAATTAAATTTTTCTGATATACAGGTTCTTGAAAGGTAATGACTTCTCTGCACCAGAAAATCCAGTAGCCAACTTCCTTCTTCTTTTTTTGTACATAATTCAAGTACAGTAATTTCTTCGTCTTTTCGTTTTTATTTTAAAGGCATGGTTACATGGAATTCATTATCTATGTGCTCTTCCAAGCCAATATTCACTCTACAAAGGAAGTTTTTCCTTCATAGCTTTGTACCTGTTTATAATTTTAAGTTGTGCTGCTGTTATTGTGTGATCCAAATGCCAGGCCAGTTACCACATTATGGAAACAATGTAATCCACAAATCAATCACTAAAGAGATCTTCTACTGAAATCCAACTTTGGTTCCAAAGCTCATTTCCACATCTCTTATCACTTAGATCTAAATAAGGACAGCTAAAAAAGTGGATAACTATTACACAATTTTATATCAATTTTGGTGCCTTTCAATTTCCCTTTCCCATAGAAAATTAAAAGAAGCATTAAATTACCTAACCCAGTCATGAAAAGCTTGTCCCAAATTTCACTGCAGATTTCCAGAAACTATAGTGTAGTAAAGCTTCAAAAATTTTGCTTGCCCATCACATCAGAACAGCTGTTCATATTTTTCAGTCCTCAGTCCTATTATTTAGATAGTGGGATGGTGCCTCAGTTTGTTGATTAATATTTTGATTGTTTTCTCTTCTCCTGAATGTGAATAAATAATCTCCTTTTAAAGAAGCACTATGGATATGAGAATGCACTTAAGGCAAACAAAAAATCGAGTCTTTACAGTCATGTCGTAAGCGAGTAAACTTATAGTCGTGTTAAGTCTCAGATGTGTTCATGAACAAATATGGTGCAAATTCATTCCCATGATAAAATAATTATCAATAATATGTTAACTGTAATACTCAACTGCAATTTCTTTATATAAACAGTGATTGCACTAACCTGCAAGCGACGAAGAATGGGCTTCTGCCACTTTTCACGCTGCCCAAAAATGAAGCAAGGAGCAAGATGTAAGTTTACACTCTTACATGAAACATAAGCCCTAAGCACAACTTAAAAAAGGATTGGTTACATGTAGAATCCTTGCAGTTGGCACAAATTGAAGAACAGCTTATATGCTTGTAGATTATTGCCAGACCTTCTAAGGTATAGAAATTTTCAATTAAGTCCTTTATGAACAAATCATTAAATTTCTAAACAGAAACCTCCCAAGCAGATCAAGAATTCCTTTTCCAATAACTGTACATATGGTGCACTTATGAGGGTTTATTCCTTAAAGTATATTGTACTTGATCAAGTTGATTGAAACTTTTTTAACACCATCGAGTGGGTAATCTGCACAAACCATAAGGAATTTTTCTGTAACCTTTTTGTTTTGCATTTGCTCAAATAAAATCTATGAAACATGATATACGGAAAAGGTTTAATATAAAGTAGGAACAGAATTGGGGTGATTGGGGCAGGAACAATTAGTGTGTATAACAAAAACCTCCTTAATAAAAATTTGAATACAAAGAATGTTGTATTTCTCCAGCAAGCTCCTTATTTATGGCAGTCTTACTAGAAACTCTACCCAAAATAGAATAAACAATTCCAAGAAGAATTCCTACTGATAACAGGAAAATCAAGTAATACCTAAATCTAACATAAATAGAAAAAATATTATAAAGACCAATTAAATTAGAAACATAACACTAATTCAGAACAAATAAAATAAAGTTGATGGAGTTCGGACAGGATGCTCCTGCATCAGCCTCCTCAAACTTGAAAAAAGAGTTGGTTTCAACAAGCAAACCTGGACATGTGCGATGTGCCTTATATATCTCGAAATTAACTCATTTCGGTTCCTCTTTGCAGAGTTGCGCCATTTCACCAAAAATCTTATATGACAAATTCAACGTCTTGAGAAAACTTCTTTGACATCTAGAACTTCTTAAATAACATCTGCTTTAGCAGCAGAAACCTGCTTGACTAGAGTGTTAATGGATACCACAGTATTGAACACATCAACCTTCTTTAGTTTCAACCAGACAATCACTTGTGTACTGGTGATTTGTTGGAATTGTAGATGGGAATGACATTTAATGAATGACAACATTAACCATATGCATCCCATCATTTGTTTTTAGAGTAGTACCAACGCCACTAGATAAAGCCTTTACCTCATTACTTTTCTTCACAAGGTTTTCCTTAGCTTCAAATGATGAATGATGCCCTTTATACTTCCATTTTGCGTGATTCCTGCTCGAGTTTGAAGGCATCAAAAGAAAAATATTTGCCTTCTCCAAATAGATACTTTTTCTTTTCTTACTGAATCCTTTGTTAAGGGTCCTTTACTCTCAAACTGTGTCTAATTTTCCTTTTATCACACCCATCTGATGTCCTCCTTCAAAACAAAAGAGCAAATGCCTTTTCTTACCGTGTATTTGTTTGCATATCTCCATAAAGTTCTAGTGACATCAAAAATCATTCCTCAGTTTATGGATCCATAAGGAGGTCCTCAACTTGCTTATCAATAGATACAACTCTAATTGGGTCTAGCTAAACCTCTCCAGAAACAGCTCTTAAACTATTTATATATGGGCTTCTAGAAGGGTCACTTCTTCTATAAACACATCTAATTCAGAGTTGATTTGTTCACTCACAATGGAATCCTCAAAGGCTAAGGACTGATTGATTTGACATTAGCTTTTTAGCCCCTTTTGTAAGTGGGATGAATATCAAGCAATTCTCTCAAAGCAAAATTCAACATACAGGTATAGGTATGGTTTAGTGTAATAAGTTTACATTGTTCATGGTCATTAGGAAAAATCATACCTATATGATTCCTTAATTATTCCTAAGATCAACTTTCTTTATGTCATTGATTCTTACTATTATATAAAGGCTACGATGGTCTTAAGATGGTATCAAGCCTTCAATTGGCATTCTCTAATATTGTCTTTAACATGGTATCAAAGAAAGGTTAATCTCAGACCATTAAAACCTCCCTTCCACACCTAAAACCTAAAACCCTAAAACCTTCAGACCTGTCTAAAACCCTTACCTCCATCCACTATAACCAAACCCAAACACACAAAAGCAACCATGAGGTGATGGCGACCAACACAGTACCGATGGTGTCATCAAAAAATCATCCTTGTACAAGCGTATAGGTATCACACACCGTCATTAGACAATCACCAGCAATGACATTTTGATAGCTCGCCTTTCCATCAAGAACGGGGTTCTGGTCTTGTTTTATGTTAAATCTAACTAGAACCTAAGTATTTTGTCATTTTTATAGTCTATCATCTGTTCTGAAGCATCATCAGCAGTGTTACTAATGTTCGTTAGTCAACAAATATGTCAAATATACCAGGAGTATATCAGACTCCAGCAATAAGTCAATGACAAGTGTCCCAACAACTATCTCAACAATGGTGAATCACCAAACAATGTTTAAATAGTAATAACTATTCTTTCTGGTCTAAGAAGGTAGAATTGTTTTTCAAAGGATAGAGAAAGTTGTCACACCTCACATCTGATCCCCCAAATGATCGTAAAATATTGGAAAATTGACTAGTTGATTATGCTCAATTGCTAGATTTTTTTATATTTTGATTCTATGGAACCTAAAATCTCAATCTTTTCTCTCATGTTAGTACTTGTAAGCAAGCTTAGGACTATGCTAAGCTTCTTTATTCCAACAATATGCTTCGCATGTATGATATCTTTGTTGAGTTGTTTCAGTCTAGACAACAATAAAATTTGATTGAATACTTTGGAAAAATGAAATGTGCATTTAAAAAATTAAATTATCTACTACGCATTACATTTGATGTTAAGGAGATGCAAATCCAAAAGGAGCACTTAATGACCATAATCTATCTAGCAAGATTGAAACTTGAGTTTGAGCCCATATGAGGACAGATCCTTGAAAAAGTAGACCCCCCATCCGTAGCTAAAGTATATTCTAGACTTTCTCATTTACTACCTCATTTACTACAAGCATAGTAAGTTAGTTTATGAAGTCTCCACGAACTAGCCATTGGGATGCAATTTCTCGAGATTTTGAGATATTTGAAAGGCTCACTATAGCAAGGTCTTATATATCAAAACCATAGATACTTAGATTCAAGGATATAAATACTTTACTCCTATTGAAAGCCTAATTGTCAACTATAATAGTACATAATAGGAATTCAAGAATAAGCAAGCTAAATATAGAAGCTAAGTAAGATAAGCAAGCTAAAAAGGAAAAAGCTTAATAAACCAATTAAAATTATAGAATGCTCCTACAACATATACTCAAGGCCATTAAGTCAAGTTTCTCATACTAAATCAGTTTAGAAATATAAATCCTTTTTCTACTTCCCTTTCTTCATGATCAATTACATCCCTTTGAGTCAATTCCATCTAGCATAATTTAAACATTTCTTCACTTTGCTTTCTTGATTTCTCCAATAACATATGTTATGAACATGATTAAGCCATCTTAGATATCTCACCCTCGTTTTAACTCCAAAACATGTTAGTTCTTCCTTCTTATAATGCAACTAATCTTTTATCCCACATTTCCTTCACTCCCTTATACAAGAATTAGGAGAAAACTGGAATGAATAAACATGCAAGGGAAGACAGATTTTTTACTTCCCCAATGCTTTTGAACAGAGTTTTTTACTTCTCCAATGATTTTGAATAGCATTAATTCATTAGGGAAGAGTTCTTTTAACACACTCATACAGCTACAAACTTGTAATTTCCTTACTTCTAGAAGATTTAATTTTTTAAATTGGTTATACTCCTGTTGGAAACATCTAGTGAGAAGGAAGTGAACAAATTTAGTTTAATATTATTAACATCAAAACTGGAAACAAGAATATCGTAAATTTGGGTAAATCACAATACAGAAAGTATCCCAAAATCTAGTGTATTCTATACCTTCTCTCTCCAATAATTATAAACAGACTGGATATGGACGAACTGAGCTTGAGCTTGCAAGGCCTACCATTGAAAAAGAAAACAAAAGAAAAATTTGTAATAATCCAACTTGCTATCCTTTATGCAATAGATAGTCAAACAAACAATTGAAAAATAGGGTTCAAACATGAAATATATACACAATTAGTCAATTGTCAAAATCATCAAACCCATCAGATTGTCAAGTCCCACTTCACCTAAAGCTCATGACATATACATAAGATACAAAGGAAGGGACTTTTAAAATTGAACTACATAAAAAACAAGTAACTACATCTCCTTCCCAAAATTTATGACAGATAAACTAGTACTTGCTTCAATTCCCACTTCAACAAAAGTTCATGACAGATATATCAGATAAAAAAGAAAAGACTTTTAACATGAACTACAAAAAAACCAGAAATTGGTCCTCCTCCCCAAAAGTTATGACAGATAATCCAGCATTCGCTTCAATTCGAATTTACAACTGGAGTTGATTTTAGAGCAAAATTGAGTATTGAGATTGGCAATTACTAATCAGAAGGAAAGAAAGTTTCACCTCAATGGCAGTGTCAAGTTGCAGAAGTACAGGGATTGGTGAACCAAGTGTAGGTGCTATAACCCCAGCTCTTTCCCGAGCTTTATGATCCAGTACCTCTAACTTGAAGATAAGAGCTTCAAATCTGAATTAAAAACTATCCATATGGTTACAACACGCGCAAGGGAAAAATATAGTAACAGATCAACAATTTTTAAAGTGTGAAGGATAATGTGGAATGAAACCTTGACAACGTCAATGAAGTAAAATTTTGACAATATAAGCCATGAAATTTCCTATATATGTTCTATGCAAAAGTTAAGAGCCACGGGAACAGGTCTGAACCCATAGTATCTCAAAGCTGCAAATATATCATAAATGAGATAAATTGAGTAAAAAGATAACTGCGAATACGAAAAGCCATAACAAATAATTGATGATATGCTAGTAGGTCCAATAAACTGAAATCAAACAACAAAACATTAAGAGAAACAAGTACTTTTCAGGTGAAAGATTCTTTCTTTCATTGTTGAAGTCGACAAGCCAGTCCTCATCTTCATTGTCGAGATCATACTCAACAAAATCTCCAAGTTCTGCTCGAGCTGCAGACAAGTGAGAGAGTTTGAGCATGTGAAGAAGAAGAAGAAGCAGAAGCAGAGATTAATATGGACAGGGGAGACAGACCTCCCCGAGCACGAAGATATGTTGTAGTTTGAGTGAAAGTGCGCCCATAGTCGCGTTCATATGTATCCACAACCAAAAACTGAGGAGTGGGAATTTCAGGAGCTAGCTTCTTGGTGGGAATGAGGTGTACCTAAAAAGAAGAGACTCAAAAAATAGAACTAGAACAGCGATTCAAAATCCCACACATAAAATTGGCACAGGCATGCACCTCATTGTCGGTCTCAGCAGCAGCTAGGCGCAGGAGCTGAGAGTTGCGAGTAGAAGTGGAAGTGTCATCTTCTTCAAAATCCTTTACAGATTTAACAATTGGAAGCTTCTTGTGTATGTCAAGAGGCCGTGGCCTGAATGACAGTCTACTCATTCTATCTGCCTATAGTTATTACCACCACACACCACCTCCTTCTCCGGTCTCATTCCGATACAGCTAGCAACTCTACCGAGAATAGCAAATACAAAAGAAATTGAATCAGCAGGTTGAATTCCCTTGAAGAAACGAGCTAGAGTTTAACGAAATGGACGTAATAATGCTCTTCCTCTTCCTTGTCCCTTTAATTTCAAGCAGAGGGATAGTGTACAATAATCAATTAGGGTTGGGGAAAGTCAGGAGGGAGAGGAGGAGAGCGAAAGAGAGGGGTAGGAATAGGAACAGGAATGCCTTACGAGAGACGGAGACGAGTGGGTTTGCGGAGCCCAAGGTGCCTGCGTCAGGACTCAGGAGCGCCTCAGTAGGCCCACTTGCATATGTATCCGATGCAGGATTCTTCGGGACATACAAAGATTAGTACATTATTAAGGGTGCTTTTTTCACTTTAAAATTGAGCTTTTCAAAAAATTATATTTTATTTTTTAAAAAAATATTTTTATTTAAAAAGTACTTTTAAATTTTATAATCAAATACTCATTTTTTTTAAATAACCTTTACAGTTAAAAAAAATGCTATTTACCTTTCAAAAGCTCATCTAAATAGACACTAAGACTTTCTTCTCGCTTGTTCTACTTTTGTAAACAAGAATCTCAATGCTCGTAGTCCTCAATCAACTCGAAGCACTTGCTTGTAACTCTTGTAAAGATATACTTCACGAAGGAGTTGGTCTTGTTTCTTTATTTAGTTTTTCAACATTCATGGTTCTATTTTGAAACTAAATCCTATTGGATTAGGCATGTTGCATCTTCTTTTTTGTGTGGAAATAAATGAATAATAGCATAAGCTATTACAAAGTTCAGAATTTACAAGGATAATCTATTGTACTCTACCTGGGAATTACGGACAAGATTTGTAGTTCAATTACAAAGAATTTAGAAATAAAGCAATAGGGACCACATCAACTACTACCACCAACCCTTCGTATATACCATTGTGCATTCATACTATCAGTGAGAAGATGCCCAACATTTTTTGCTAGAATACAGTTCTATTCCAGTTCACAATATTATCAACTAGTTAATATTTATTTACCTCCATGTGTTTGTAGATTCGATTATTTCTCTACTTCCATATCATGTATATGGTAGTAATGAATGTCTCTTTTCGTAAGAATGCATGCACGTTGCCCAAAGTGGAATAGTTGATGAACCACCTTAAGGTAAGTTCCCATTTGTAAGTCAAATTAGTTTTCTCCAACATATTTATGTATTTTTTGTTACAAAGGAAAGAACACCAAAACAAACTAAACAAATATCCTAACTAACACAGAGATCTGCGGTACAAAACTCCGTGCTGATCACGGTTTAGGTGAGCCAGGACTAGTGTCAGAGGCTCTTGAAGAATATGAAGGTCGGGGCTGGATAACGCGGCGAGAGAGGCCAGACTATCCGCACATTGGTTCTCTTCGCGATACACATGTTGAATCTTCACATCCCATGCTCAGTGGAGTAGACCATGGGTACTTGCCACCAAGAAGTAATACTCAGTCGAAGGTAGTATAGAAGAGGAGAGAATATTGATCACCTCTAATGAATCCACTTCGACGATTACTCGTCGATATCCAAGCGTCCAGGCCAGGATAAGTCCTGATTGGACTCCCCAGAGTTCAGCAGCTATAGGCGAGGCCCTGCCAATGTGTTGGAGAAATCCCTCGCACTACTGGCCGTGGTAATCCCTAATCAATCCTCCAGCAGCAGAAATGTTTAGCCTATGTTTAACCGCCCCATTTGTATTTAGCTTGACTCATCCGTCCAACGGTTTGGTCCAACTAGTAAGATGACCCACTGGTAATCCCTGATTCCTATAAACACAGCTTTCCACAGCCCTAACCGTAACTATCCAATTGACGTAGTCCATAACTGCCCTAGTCCCGTCGTCTAGACACGTAAAGACATCTTCAAAAATGCTTATGTTACGTCATTGTCATAGCAACCAGCAGGCTACTCCATAGATTATAGCCTAGTGAATCTGCTGCATTTGTGAGTGTTTCATAAGATTAGATTTCACCTACCGCTCCACATCTTGTTGAAAAAATTCCGTGTCAACCAATTCTGGGGAAAATTTACACCAGAAAGCTTTCACTTGCAGACAATCCCGAAGAGCATACAAAGTGGTCTCTTCATACCCACAAAAATGATACTTGCTATCCGTTGTGAGGTGACGAGCCACTCGTTGTTGATTGGTCAGTAGCTTTTGTTTCCTCAATAGCCAAAGGAAAGCCCTAATTCGCTGGGGCCCTGCCCATTAAGTCCCAATGGTTGCTAGACGCAGGCGTGGTATTGCCTTCGATTAAATCATAGGCGGACGCTGTTGTGAATCTCCTATGGGTTGTTTGTCCCTAAATGATGGTATCTTCCACTGGGTTTGCTATATTGAGTTGGATCGCCGCAATATCCATATAGACTGTGGAAGAGAGGTAGTGCTAAAAAAGATGCCACTGCCAGCGACCTACTTCATTAGTGAAATCCGCAATTGTGGCGTAAAGAGCACTAGCGGGAAGTGGAGAGGTCACCACTGAAATTAGAGGTCCCCAGTCATTCACCCAATTATCCAACCAGAATAAAACATTCCTCCCAGTTCCCAGTCTCCACCTTATGCCTTAGCGAACAAACTGCCAAGTTGTGGAAATGCCTCTCCAAATAACCGAAGTCTCTGTCCTATTGAGAGTGAGGGGGATATGAGTGGGGTTTAGTCGATACTTAGCCCTCAAGATTCGGACCCATAAAGCTGAGAGTTGCGTAATCAACGCCCAGCCCAACTTAGTCAATAGAGCGTCATTTGAAGAGCGAATACGTTTTAACCGAGACCCCTGCATTTTTGGGTTGGCACACTGCATCCCATTTGATTATATGCATTTTCCTATGCTCTTCCATAGAGCCCCAAATAAAATCTCTCATGGTGCACTCCAAATCATCGCAAAGTTCTCGCGGAAGTTGCACTGTTTGCATTGTGAAGATGGAGAGGGCTGAAATAACTGATTGTGTTAATGTAATTCTCCCTGCTAGAGACAACACTTTTTCTTGCCATCCTGAAAGTTTCTTATGAGCGTTATCCAAGATATGCTGGTAGGTATGCTCGTGGTACATTCATGGAACTCCTAAGTACTTCACAAGATTGTTCATACTCGTGATGTTAAAGATTTCACTGTGGCTGCGCGCCAATGTTGGGGGGACGTTCTTGGAGAAAAAAATCTAAGTTTTCTCAAGGTTGACTTTCTGTCCTGATGCTTTGCAATACACCTCTAGAGTTCTTGCAATTATATGCGTTTGGGACTCCGTAGCTTTAGCAAAAAGGACAAGATTATCTGCGAAAAAGAGGTGAGATATGGCCGGTCCTGTAGGACTCAGCTTTATCAGTTTCTAGAGTCTTTGTCTCATAGCATTTGAAATTAGATGACCTAGCCTTTCCATACACAAAACAAAAAGGTAGGACGAAAGCGAATCTCCTTGCTGAATACCTCATGAGGGACTGAAGGGATTAGTACAAGTACGTTGCCAAGCGACTTGCATAGTAATCGTCGTGACATACGTCATAATGACTCTGATTAACTTATCCGGAATTCCAATGTCCATTAGTGTGTTGTGTATAAAATACCATCAAATTCTGTCATATGTTTTTTTCCAAGTTTACCATAATCGCAAAGTATCCGGTCTTCCCCTTTTTCTTGCGCAACGAGTTAATGACCTCCTGAGCTATGATAATATTATCTGTGATTTGCCGGCTATGAATAAAGCTGCATTGAATCTCCTCCACAAGGTGCTCCATCTGGTTCTTTAGACGATTCACAATAATTTAAGCAATTATCTTATAGAGCACAGTGCAGAGGCTAATCGGTCGGAAGTGGGACATATTAGAAGGAGCAGGGATTTTTAGGACCAGAACCAGGATGGTTTGATTTAAATCCTCTTCCCACCGTCCTAGGCTAAAAACTTCCTTAATGTAATCCACTACTTTGGGCACAACCTTCCTCCATTGTTTTTGAAAAATAAAGCATTGAATCTATCAACCCCCGGGGCTTTATTAGGATTTATATCAAAAACCGCTTGCTTCACTTCGATGTCATGGATCAGCAGATTTAGTTCACGAATTCCATCTTCTGAAATCGAAGGGAAAGTGCCAGAGATTGGAAAACATTGTCGAGTTCCTTCGTCAATAGTATAAAGGTGGACAAAAAATTCTTGGCGATCAGACCCAGTTGACCCGGATATGATATTTGTGATCCATTCGAATCAATGAGGTGCTCTATCTTCATCTTCTTTCTTCTAGCAAGAGTAAGGGTGTGAAAGAATTTAGTATTACGATCCCCTTTCGAGATCCATTCGCATCGGGCTTGCTGGTGCCAAAAAATTTCTTCCTCACACAGGACTTGGGTCAGTTCCTCACTTAGCTTGTCCTCTAAAGCGAATAAAGAATCCGAGTTGCCAACCGTCATGGCCCTTTGAATGCCCTCCAGTCTTGCTAGCAGTCTTTTTTCCCTATACAAAATATTACCAAAATCTAGCTGATTCCATCTCAAGAGATGTTTAGAGAAAGTATCTAACAATTTACACATCGTCTACTCAGTTGGTAACCAATGCTCTGTTACCATAGCATCAAAGCCAGGGTGGGTGAGCCAAGCATTCTAAAATCTAAAAACTGATGATCCTAGAGTTCTTGGAGGTTTTCTTTGTAAGTGAATCAGCATGGGTCGATGATCTGATCCCGTAAAAGGCAAATGATGATTCACCATTTGAGGAAATTCCTGAAGCCAAACTGTTGAGCCAAAAACTTGATCCAATCTAGCTTGAATCATTCCTCGTTGCCACGTAAATTTAGAGCCAATAAAGCCCAAGTCCTGAAGCCCACACCCGTGAACCCAATCTTGGAATTGTTTGTTCACCACTCTTGTTAACCTGGCCCCTCCGCATTTATCCAAAGGGTCTAGTTTTGCATTAAAATCCCCGCCGACAAGCTAGGGTCTATGGGTAAAGCAGCCGACCCAACTTAAAATTGGCCAGAGAATTTTTTTAGAATTGATTTGCGAGCTAGTATAAACTGCTGTAAAATCGAAGACATAAGAAGTGTGCTTGATGGTGGTATGAACAAATTGGCGATGGGCAACTACTACTGATATATCAAAATCAGATTTCCATAAGAGCCAAATCCCTCCCGAGAATCCTATGGCTTCAACTCTAAAAGAATATCAAAACCCAAAGAATGGACTATTGTGTTGGCCCTAGAACCACTAATTCAGGTTCCCAGCAAGACTAGGATTCCAGGCTTATAATTACGCAAGTAATTACGCAGGATGGCTAAGAATTTAGGTCCCTATACTCCTTGACAGTTCCAAATGATAATCGACATAACAATATAAAAAACAGGAAGCAGTCTACTCTATGACTGAAAATGAACTGTACCTCCTGTGTGATCTGCCTTGTTGTCGTTGGCCTGTGCTGTCGATGCAATCTCCTCGTCAGGCCGCAATTGGGTCAAGTCCTTCGGTTCACCCAGCCCGGTGCCTAGTTTTGGAGGTTCAGTGGGAAGGATTGGGGTGCCTTCGTTGGTAATACTAATCACCTCCTGATCCTCTATTCCTTCCATAAGCTGGAGGCGCTCCTCAACACCCAGATCCCTATCCTCAATAAGTTGAGTATCACAAACCATTTCTGTGTGGGAGGGGATTTCAATTGCTAAATGGTTTTCTTATATGGAGGGATGAAGTTGAATTTGAGGGACAATAGCATCCCTTGGTCCTGAGGATTCATGGGTTGGGAAGTTTCTCCCCAGTTTTGCTAAATTGGGGCTACCAGTGGTCCTCTTGAGCTCTTCCTTGAGTTACGTTTGGGCCCAGCTGCTTTGAACACAGGCCCTTGTTGCGGTTATTTGCCCTTTCCAATTACTGCTTCCACATTAAAACGCTGTCCAAATCCAAATAGGTTGCTGGTTGGCGGGACCGCCTGGTTTGCCTCAATCTCATTGTCCTTACCTTCCTGTTCTTCCAGTAAGGAGTATCTCGAGCCCCCCTTGCGCGTCACCTCTCAGTCACGTCCAGACAGAACCGAACGTTGCATGAAAGGGCATGGGTCAGCTGGAACTGAACGTTGCATGGAAGGGCGTGGGTTTCTCCTTTGTACCTGCGTCTAATGGCCATACCCGTTGGAGTTGCTGTCTGTTGCCTTCCCGCCCGCTACTGGTGCTAAGTGCGTCGTCCCTAATGGTGCTGCACCGACAACTGGGTTGAGGTTTTCTGGTGAAGAGTGAGGACATTGTGGACAGGCTGTTACATCATGACTAATCCCCCCGTATGTATAACATAACTAGGGCAGGCCTTCATAGGCTATCAGCAGGGTTTCATCGTCCAACTCCACACTATGTGTAACATCCCGTTACCCATGTTAAGGCTAGAATTGTGAATTATAAGAAATTAGGAAAAAGGACATCATGCAAAGTTAATTGTGACATGCACATTTTTGCACATTCATATGATTGTATATGCATTCATTGATATTTCCTGGTAAAATTAAATTAGTAAATGTGATTAAAATGTGTTTTGGCAATTTTGGTATTATTTAGGATATTTTGGAATTTTTAGTGAAATTAAGAAAAATATTGATTTATGGGCCAATTATATAGTGACACTTGGCAATGATATATATATGACATATGGTTTACTTATGTGGTGACAAGTGGTTGATTGTTTGGGTGATACGTGTGAGACATGCAAGAATACACGAATCTGATGTTTTGAGTTAGTAACATTCACTGTAGTGTTCTTCACTGAGAAGGAAAAACTTAGCAGCGAATATCAAAGTATTAGGCTTTCTGTGCATGTGATTCATTCTCATTGCTGGAAGTAAGAGCTAAATCAAGTAAGTGGTTTAATGATGTTTTACTGTGTAAAGAAATATATGCATGTGAGGTTAAGAAATGTACTTTCAGTGGTGATGAATGAATTAAATGAAAGAATATGGATATGTTGTTTTTTCTTGTTTGAGGAGCGATATGTTTTAAGATAGTGATGAAGTGAGTTTTGGAGCTAGGAGAACCACTGAAACTGTGTTTAAGAAGATAGAAGAAATTCAGGAAAAAGGTTGAACATATATTCTGTTTTTCACTGTATATGTATGGGTCTGTTGAGAATTAAAATTTTGATGTTTAAGTGTGTATCTGGGATTTTGAATTGTGTGTGTGTTGATGAGCTAAAAATGAGTTAGAAGAATTGCTTTGGGTGATTAATTGACTAAATTGATGTGAGAAACAACTTTTGAAAATTTACAGTAGAGAGAGAAAGGAAGAACATGGAGTTTTGGATTTTGGTTTTTGATTGATAAAAATTGATTCTGATTTATTTGGAGATTGAATTAGAGTTTGAAATGCTGAAGAAATAAGTTGGAAGGAAGTGGAAAGGCTAGAAATGAAAGATTTATGGGATAAAATGGAGAAAAGAATCGGTGAAGAAGAAGAGAAAAGCACCGTCGTGCTTGAAAAATATGTCAAAAATCGCGGTCGTGCTTAAATCAGGTGAAAAGCGTGATCGTGCATAATGTTTTTCTTTTGAAGGGATTTTGCCAAACATCCTTCAATCTTTTTGCTATAACTTCTTCACTCAATGTCCAAATGACTTGATTCTTAGACCAATAGATTCATAAGAAATTGATCTACATCTCTACCAAAAATTATAGCTTTCTGAATTAAATTGATTAGTGAATTTTAGATGGAAATGTGACTGTGCTGAAGTATGATAACTAAGAGGATTTTTACTGAACATACTTTGGAAATTGGATTATATCTTGATCTGTGGACCTCAGAATGAGATGATTATTAATTTTGATTAAACTTGAAGCATATGGTTACAAATTGTATGAAGAAATGGAATTTCAATTCAATATTTGAGACTTTCAATTTCTGGATAGAAGTTAGGTATAATGTACTATTTCAAATTGAGAATAGTCTGAGATTATTTTTAGTATAACTTTTGGTATACTAAACCAAATTGAATGATTTTGGTATTAATAAAACCTTAATACATTGGAGATCAACTTTCTAGAAGAGAGTATTACCTAATTTTGCCATTTATTTTATCAGATTTAGTATGCAAAGTTGACCCATATGTGTATTAGAAGAAAAATCTGAAGTGGTCGATGAAGTTATGAAATGGTTTTGACATTGGTTTATTATGGTCCAAATTATAAGTATACGTGGTATTAATGAGGGCTTTGATATCTAAATGATTTATTGATAAGGATCACAATAAAGTACCCTAGAATTGTCATTGAACATGCATTATACATATTTCATATAAGTATATGTGCATTAAGGCATACTTATACAATTGTGCAAAAATGTGATATTTGTAAATGTGTTTTGTATGATATAGAGGAACTTATTGGACGTCAGTCGGACATTGCCGGACCATCCAGGCAATAGCATATTGGAGTGTACTGTGAGTCAACCTAGATGATTTCCTAGGATTGATTTGATTTGATTTGTTAAACTTCCAATATTATTGAAATGTTTGTGAATTGTTTCTGAATTCCGGACTTGAAGTAAGAGGAGTTTAATAGTTGGGCATGTATTGGAAGTGTTTTGATTTGATATAAATTTCTGAATGACATTTGATTCTCAACAAAAGTTGAATGCTGAACTTAGGTCCGATGACTATGAAAAACTTTGTCTGAGCATTTGTATAAGATTGTGATATATGACATATTCAGTATTTGATGCATTTCATAAAATGCATG
>JANZLC010000008.1:20035394-20045526 GCA_026413385.1 Erythroxylum gracilipes | reverse complement strand
ACATGAAATTGATAATCGAATGACTGTTATAAGGTACATCTTAAATTCACGTCATGTCTTGCATTTAATTTTTATCTTATTATTAATTTCCAATCATTAAACTATTTGTTCCATTGTCAGATCAAAAGATGATGACAGTTTTCTTGATCGTAGTATTGTGATGAATTTGAAGGAAATGCTTGATAGTTATAATATATTGACTTAGGCTTTTAGAATGGCAAGAGATAGATTTTAAACATCCAATAGTAAGGATTTGAAGCTAAGACTAATCCACAAAAGAGAAAGTGATGGCAGAACTTATAACTTGCTTACAACATCACAGGTAGCAGCATTAGTGGTTGGTGATGTGAATACTTTAGATATTGGGAAGGATATTATTGTTCAAACACAATGTGTGCTATTACAAAGAGTACATGATTTGCATCCAGCCTATCTTCCTATGCAATACTTTTTGTTATTTCCTTATGGTGTAGAAGAATATAGAGAAGATATCTCTCATAGTGATGCATCACTGTCAAGTACTAAAAGAGGACTAAAGTCACATTCCGTCGGCAAACTTATGGACGGAATTGGTTATTTCGTCAGTAAAATAATATTGTCATTACCGAAGGTTATTAGTTATCCGTCGGTAAATCGATAGATATTATCGACAAACTTTGTTTTTTTGTCGGTAAATTTACTAAAAACTGTTTTTTTTTTTAAATTTCCTTGCATTAATTTTTACTTGATGATCATTTCACAATTTACTACCTCAACTTTAAAATTGTTGATATTAAACTTTTAACTTTTTAGGTCTTTTATAAGCTAGTGATGATGAAGCCTTTGATACCCTTATTTTCCCAATCAAGGAAAGCAATTGAAATGAAAAATATGGGAAAAGAAATGAACCAACAAAAAAGAATGAAGTGTTGTAGAATAAGCAATAGAGAAAATGATGAGAGAATAAAAACTAGAGAGAACTAGAGAAAAAAAAAGACATGAGACTTGTAACAAAACTAATAAAGAAGAAAAAAACGATGTGAGATGGTAGCAGCACAAAAATGGCCATAAAATAAAATATAGACATTTTTTAGAGTTTTTATTTACACAAAACATCGTTTTATTATATAAAAAACGAATTTGTGTGATATACAGTATGAAAGATTTGAACTTTAAATTGGACTGAATCGAACTACAAAATCTAAATTGGAAAACAATTTTAGACCCAAATTTTCAAAAAATTTAACTTCAAAACTGAATCAATTCAAGCTATATTTGTCATCCCTACTTTTGATGCATATTGCATTTATTTGTACATATGGTACAAAAAATGACATAATAAAGGGTTAGTTTTAGGATTTATTGGTTCGACTATACAAGGTAATTCTGCTGCGAAATCTATAGTATTCAATCTACAACAATGGAGTGTTGAGCTAATCGAAGATTAAAGAAGCTACAGAAATGTCATTTCCAATGGGGAGAATGGAGAAAAGACTAGAGTACATAGTATCATTTATTTCGTGTTTAATTGTTGGGAGTCGGTGCATTACCAAAAGAGGATAACCCACAGGCAAAAAACACAACAAACTGAAAATTACACGAACGACAGCCAAATTACATGGTCTCGATCTCCGATCTGGGATTTGAGTTGGTAGGAGCAGGTGGTAGCAAGTGTTGATGAATTCCGCAGTTGACATGCTAGGCTTTGTCTTTAGACTGTGTATCCTTTAGGGACTAGCTTTTTCTCTTAATTTCATGTCTTCTCAATTGTCACCATCCAACAACTGCGTCGGCGGCTTTTGCTCTCTGTCTACTTCAGTCGCAGTTCGTGAAGCTGGGTTGGTTCGTTGAGGACAGAAGCCTTGCCCACATCCTGTCAGTAATGACAACCTTGTTTTGCTTCTCGGTTATGCGCTGCAAACAAAAGCAAGCCATAGCTAACATTTCTAAGAAAAAAGTTCCAAGGAGACAGACAGGGAAAGCAGAAGTGGAACAAAAATAAATATCAACTCAAGTCGTGACACTAAACTATCATTTTCTGTCGAGAAACATACATCGAAAGGAATGTAAGTATGTCGTGTATTGACAAGTCCAACAGTGAAGCCGGTATATCCTGCCATTGCTCCATGAACTGCGCTTTGAGCAAGTAGCGTGCAGTAGACATTATCGGACGCATTGCCCGGAATGGCACGGATCATGTACGTGGGATCTGCAAGATATTTTTGGTTATAGCTTGCACATGCATCAAACAATAAGTGGGAAAAGAATAAAAATTAAGGGTATTGCTTATACCTATATACTTGAGAGTGATACTCATTTTATTTTCTTTTGCAAAATGATCCTGCAATATAACAAATCACAACTTATCTATGCAGCCAAACCAAATTCACAGATATATTAGTCAGCACCGTAATTTTCACCATAGAGACAACAAAAAGCAACTTGTATAAATCAACTCGATTTGATGGCTCTTTGTTGGATGAGAGAAACTTATTCCTCATATCCTGACTCATGATGGACTACTTCTCTATAGGAAAGCAAAATTCTAAACAATTGGAATTGATCTACGCTCTCTGTCACGTGTTAGTCTTTATAGATACAAAAGGAGAACTTATCACTAAACTTCAATCTTCAACAATGTAATCAATGTTCTTAAGAATGATACGGGTCTTTAGTAACCATGGAATCAGATCAAACAAATTTTGATTAAGAATGAGATGTCAATTTTCACTTATTCTATGCGGTAAGAAATACCTTGATCCTCTGAGATATCCACAGGCCTACATCCTTGAATAGCTTGTTTCCTGAAGCATCTCGCTGATCATTGGATTGCAGGCTCTCTGAAATAAGATCCTGTCCTGCTCCTTCCGCAATCACGATAACCATGTGTCCATTTTCTTTGAGATGTTTTTCAATGTACTCAAAAAGCCCACCTTTTCCTTCGAGATAGAAGGGTGATTCTGGAATCAAACAACAGTCAACATCTCGGCTAGCAAGGGTGGCATACATCGCAATGAAACCTGAATTTAATTCCCAGAAAATTGCAGAAAGGCTGAGTGACAGTGACACAGAAATCATACAAGTAAAAGCAAACATCAAAGGGTTTAACATATGACTATGGAGTTTAGTAATTATATCTGCTCATGATTTGACTCACCACTATCGCGCCCCATTAGCTTCACGAGACCAATACCATTCTCTGCACTTTCAGCTTCAACATGTGCAGCATTAATTGCTCGTTGAGCCTCTTCATATGCAGTATCAAAACCAAAGGACTTGTCAATAACCTGGAGCACAAGCAAGGAATAACGTGAATCAACTTCAAAGATCAAAAGATCCACTGCAATATCAAAAACAAGTAAACCTCTTGTTGCCTAATTTGCAGAAGAAAAAAAATCATAGCAGAGCTCATGTAAGCATCTCCGCATGAATATTTTAAATAACAGAGTAGAGAATAGCCAAATCAACCAGAAGGGTAGAATAAGTACCGGAATGTCATTGTCAATGGTTTTTGGAATTCCAGCAATGGCAACTTTGAGGCCACGCTTTTTGATTTCCTGCATGTTCACAGAGGGTTTAAACATAACAATCTACAAAGGAAATGGTGCAAGAAGTTCAATATAACCCCATTTGAAACATCAATAGATGGAGCATTCATCAACAGTCTACGAAGATTTTAACAGGTGATGTTCATCCAAACTACCACCTTCACTGAAAATGAAATCCATAAGTTTCCTATATCTGCAAATGGTAACTGTGCATAAACATAGAGAGAAAGTATCGAAAAGGGAGCCAAAAGAACTGTAACAGTTTGGATACTTGTCAAAAAATTTAATTTACATAGTCAAATATCAGGAAAATATGTAGCAGTTTCAAAAATACTTATTCAGATCAGATTAAGACAATGTAAAACAAGAAGAAAACAGAAAACAGCAAAAATTAATGCTAAATTTGGCATGCATTAATAATTGTTTATATCCTTGATATCCTGCTTACGTTTGCAGCCAATGACAACCACTTCCATCATCATCATTTTAATTCTCTCCAGGACCATTCATAAAGGTTACCTCATAGATAGCTGCTGCTCCCTTTTGAGTTCCATCGCCTCCAATTATATAAACCTGGACAATGGATGGGGAATTTCATCCTAATTGTTGCCGTTGAACGCCAATAGTAAAAATTAACAGAAGAGCAGCAAGAATCTTTCTTCTCCATTTAAATCAAGAAAAAACATTTTTCCCATACTGACCTGATTGATTCCTCGATCCTGAATGCTGTCAACTATTTTTGATGTATCATGGCCACCTCGAGATGTCCCCAGGACAGTGCCACCTCGTTTATGGATGTCATTTACAACCTTAGGAGTTAAAGTAATAGTATTTTTCGAATAGAAACCCCTGTAACCTCCCTACAAAAGGAAATAAACCACAATGTTGGTGAGATAACTAACCTGTAATTGCATTTTCAACAAAACAGGCATTAATATCACGATAAATTATTTATCAAAGACTCTGACACAGTTTCTTTTTTGGTTGTGGGAGTTCACAGGGTTTTGCTTTTCGTAACCTAAATAATCACTCGTGAGAAATCACAGTTTAAACTTACAATTTGACCATATTCAACTGCTTTAAGTAACACTTTCACTACATTCATAACAAAAGGTATCCACACGAAAACAACAATTTCCAGTCACAATCTAGTAGATCCTAGACTAAGCTACATTGGACTTGAAAGGTGTCAAGAATGCCCACTTACGTCAATTCCGAGGACTTTGCTTGCACCATACATATGATAAAGGCCACAAACAATTTCCCTTATAACTGTGTTGAGTCCAGGACACAGCCCACCACATGTAACAATGCAAGCATGCACTTCATCTGCCTCAAAGTAAACCTGAGCACCAATAAGTGAGCATTTCAGCATTGTTCTAAGCGCATGATTGTAATACTAGGACTATAACTTAAAATTAATATATTTCAATTCTTTCATTAAAGCAAAAAGCAAACATACCCTCTGACGAGGTCCAGCACGTCGAAAGTGAATTCCCCTGGGACCATCTTTGTGAACGACAACCTAGAAATTATAATAGACAATATACTAAGAAAATGATCCCGATTATGACTTGGAGAATATAAAACAAAATTTATTAGAGAACCAGTTTTCCTATTATGAAAGCAATAACACCACACTCATTTATCAAAAGCATCCAAGGAGTTTTGGTGAGATAACATGCAATACAATAAACTTTATATTCAATCTTTTAAACCAAGATCTCCCAATTATTATAACCTTAAGGTGGATTTTGAACAGTTATTTGCACACAATATTGCAGACAATTACTTCAGGGCACTTCAAACATTACTAGAGATATCTATGAATAACTTTAAAAACGGAGAAAGGACCCATTCGGAAAAGCAGGAGCACACGAAAATATGTTATTAGTGTAACCGTGAAGAAGTGTATTCCGTTTAGGTAGTAGACTGCAGAACTAACATTTTGGGGAACAGTATCGTCCGCATTAACAAAGTATTGCCTGAAGTCAGAGAAAACCACAGACTAAATCAGCATAGGAAAGACGAAATCTGCAATGATAGAACATAAATCTATTCACCACTTACTTGACGACAGAATAGGCAGGATTATCTTGCAATGGGTTTGGATACGTCTGCCACACACAATACAACAAACATTAACGTAAGTACAAAAGAGAAGGAAAATTTACATAAAACGTGAAATTCATAAAATTCAATACCAGGGTACAACAGTTCTTATTGATCTAATTAAGCAAGAACTCAAATAGTGATTTCTGTACCACAAGTGACTTGTTACTTTAGATCGATAACTAATGCTAACAAAACCGAAGTTAGAGTCAGTGCATATCGCTCATAAAACGACAATTTAAACCTTCAGATTTTCATAAAAAAAAAGAACTTTTAATTGCATGGTAGTAAATCAACCAATCGAATAATAAAGAAGACTACACATACACATATCTAGCTAGCACACCGCACGCAGAGATAATGCAAAATAAAGGAAAAAGAAAATGAATGACGCTTACTGGAAGATCAGGAATGTAATCGGAAAAGTGTGGCACATCTTCAAGTACATAACCAGCGTCCCCTTTCACTACCTTCTTTTCGGTGGCCATTACCCTTTTCATCCCACGTTAAAGCCAATGTATATTTACTGATTTAGTAGGTTTGATTGTGTGTGCCTGTACACTGCGCGGAAGAGCAGCCTGTACTGTGGAGCTTTACCTGAGCTGAGAAATCACGCATGAATTTGGGATTGAATAGTTAGAATAAAACACGTGGCGCTATTTTTATAATCCCCATTGATTCCGGAGTGAGGGTCTTTTGTCGGGATTTGGCGGCTCCACCTTCACCTACACTCGTTGGAGAAGGAAGGCGAGTCATACTCTTTAGGGATGGAAATGAGCCGAACTCGAGCTTGACAGGCCCTCTTCTGTTGTTTTCAGCAAAAAGAAAGGAGCCTTGGGTTGGGCGAACCTAAGCAGCGGTTGAACCCAAAGTTCGATCAACCTGGCCTAGCCCGGGCCTAGTCCATTTGCCATCCATAATCCTCTTTTTAAAAAGCAAAATTACTTTTTATCTATGTTAATTGAGAAGTACTATGATACCCCTACTTAGTTCTATTTAGGTTGTGTTTTGTCATTTGCATGTAATTGGGAGGGTAAATCATAATAAATATTGAATTTATTTAATTTGGTAATATTATTAAGAAATATGAATAATAATAATAAAATATTTTAATTTTTAATTTGTTGTAAAAAAATTATATTGTTAACTTCATATTTAATAGTAATGATGTGAAAAATCGCATCAACAAAATTATTTGACATGTGTCTGTTAAGAGACATATCAAATTATTAAATTAAAAAATCAGAAACAATCCTAAACTCTTCTATTCTCTTCTCCTCTGTAAATGTAAAATTGTCTCTCAAGCTACTCCCACTCGTCATTAACATCTTCCATCACAATATCGCTAATGACATTTTTGGTTGAGTGGAATAGTTATTCTATTATGAATGTATTTTTAAAGAATAGTTATTTTTTTATTTGATTAAAAAATAACGTACGGAATAACTAATCTCAGGTTTAATTATTCCTACACTTTTAGGAATAATTAAAGATATTTCTCCTTGTTTTTACGTATTCTATGAAACGTAGAATAGGAAAAGATAACTTTTCTCCCTATTATTATTATTAATGTTATTGTTATTATTGTTGTTATTATCGATAATTTTCTTGTTCTTGTTGTTGTTCTTGTTCTTCTTATTATTATTATTAAATATCACCTATGTTTCTTGAGTCCTTTGAAAACATAAATTCCTTTCATTTGTAAGTTTTAACCTTTTTGTGTAACTAATTGTAGATTATATTTCTTTTCCTCAAAAAATAAATTGTAGATTATATTTCTAAGAGAAAATGTTAATTTGGTAGACAATATTGATGTTCTCTTACATATTTTCTCTTCCTTACTTCTTAAAAAAGGTGACGAGCATGCATATTTTACAAAAATTCAGGTGTAACGGTGGTGATGTTAGCAATCTCCCCGAGGCACGAAACTAACAACTATTTTGCTTAGGATATTAAAATAGTTGCATCATATCAAATAACCATGTGTAGGAGTGAGTGAACTTAAGAATATATAAAGAACAAAGAAGCTATTTTTTCTATAGTAAAAGAAAGAAAGAAACTATCATATAGTATTAATCACATCCATCACTCAAGAGATTAAGTGCTATCTTTTTGCCATGAAAATCATATAAAACCAATAAGAGTTTGATCTTGGAAAATTGGAATTTAATACTATATACACCAATGATTAATTATATATTAAAATGAGATAGCTAAAATAGGCCTTTATAATATTAATCAAAATTTATCAAAAAAATATTAATAAAAAATAAAAGCCTATGTAATTGTAAATCAATATAAAGTTTAACTACATTTATCAATCATCTAAAAAGTTTAATAATAATAATTTTAGTCCTATTGGCTCTTTGTTTGACCTTTCAATGTTTATCTATCAATCCAACCTCAGGTCTATAAAATAAAAAGGTCCAGTTGCTTAGATAAAATTATTGGACTTTAAAACTTGAGTCAAATAGATAAAATTAGGAATTTATCTTTTTGAGAATTTCAAGTTCTAATTACTTGCTTTTATAAACTTTTGACTTTTGAATATAGTTCTTTTTTATATATAAACAATCATTTTTCATGCTTTTATTTTATTCTAGGCTAATGTCACTACTCAGATATCTAATATGTAATTGTATAGACTCTATATGCGTAAAATATGTATGGTTAATTAAATCCTAATAGCAAAAGAATAATAACTTAAAACATTTTCACTTATTACTTGTACATTACACATCAATCATTGCATTTAATGGAAGTTAAGGCATTTAGTTAGTTCAAATGCAACTACTGATCATGCCATTTGCTTTTATCTTAATGGTTCAATTTATCTTATTTTCTTTCTTAATTTAAAATTTTTAATTTGTGAGGGAATTAAAAGAAAAAGTTGGTAATGGTAAGGTCATGACGTGGTCGAGAGCTTTACAATCTCATGAAGGTTAATATGTTTGTTGGAAACTAGTATTACAATTATTTGTAATATAGATGGTCATAAATTTTGAATTTCATTATGATGGGTGTTAGCAAGAAATTGCAATGACAAATATATTAAGGTAAGATCAAAATGAGAAACTATATTGGTGTTGATGAACTTAGGATGCTAGTATTAAAAAAGGGTCAAAGGAAAAAGGATACCAAGTGGTATCTATGTTTTTTAAATTTTTTAAAGAGTTAATGAGATACTTAAAATAGTTTAACTTACATCAAAATAAGGACATGTTGTTAATGCTTAACTGAACGCAAGAATTAAACTCATTGTTGAAGTCTACTACAAGCATGGTTATGAGAATCCTGTAACAAATAGCAAAGAATTTGATTCTATTGTTGGTAAAGACTGTGAAAAAAGATTAAGAAGATTTTCTTTTTTTTTTAATGGAGATGAGTGAATCTAGAAATGATTCATTTAAAGACAAAATATATACAACTAATTATGGAGAATATCTTACCGCACGAGCAAATGAGAAGACATATGACAAGAAGGTTTATAGCGGGTTTGAATGCAATGACATTGTTAATAGGATTAGAAGTGGAGGGAAAGTGTGTGTTTGGTTCAGCATTTGGAAGGTCCAAAAGCACTTTTGCCTACAGCAAAAGCTGTTTTGAAGAAAAAATTAGTGTTTGGCTACACATCTCAAAAGCACTTTTATAGTAGAAACAGCTTTTTTAAAAGCTCAAATACAGCTTTTTCAAAAGCTAGAATTTGAAGCTTTTCAGAAAAGCCCCAATTACAGCTTTTCGGGAAGCTCATTCTCTACAAATTCCGTCACTTACGTAAAGAAAAAAACCCAAGCACCTGTTCTGTTTCTTCTGTTTATCATTGATCACGCTTCTGTTCATCATTCAGGTAGCCAGAACCACCATTGCAAGCAATACCCACTTCACCTTTCCCAATATCAAGAACACCCAGATGCTTTGGTCAAAAGAAAGCACCCTCCTTTTTCAGAGCAACAACGACTTTACTCTTGAAGGTAGTACAGGGATCAAAAACTTGATCTTTTCACCTTGGACAAGAATAAACCAATACGTAGACGATGAAAAGATGGATCTTTCTTTGAATAGAGGGAAGAAGATAGGACATAGAAAAAAGGGAAGGGGTCCTCGTGGTGTTATTTTACAAAGGAAAGAGATGATAGCAGAAAGGGAGGGGGGAGAGAGAGAGAGAGAGCGCGAAGCGCAACTGACGGTGTCACCGCCACCATCGAGGTTGTTCCACTCTGAAATCACTAGCGCAACTGCAAACCCAGTTGCTCTTCAGATGATTGACTACGCACTCTCCCTTGACCTGTCCCAGAAATCAGGTTCCATTTTTATTTGATTTGCCTGCTACCCATGTTGTTTTGTGGATCAAAGGCGTTGGATTTGTTCGAAAGTTCACTTTTTTTTAATGTAATTATTTGGATAAATGAATCACACAAGCTATGTTGGTTTTGGAGCAGTGTTCTTTGTCGTACTCTAGTGAGAGCCAAGATACTGTTACTCAAAATTGCAAG
>JANZLC010000008.1:20020416-20035294 GCA_026413385.1 Erythroxylum gracilipes | reverse complement strand
CTTCTCCAAGGGCAGAGGCAGTTGAATATGAATCTGTTACTCTTGTAGAGATAAGTTAGGAAGTATATGTATCCATCTTAATCCTTATTTTGGCATTCAAGTTTCATAAATCTGTCATTGAAGATCATTTCTTTGTATACCATCTATGAGATATTTCACAAATTTGCAATAAATGTCAATCATAATTATCTCTTCTCTATCTTTGTCTATCTTTCGTCACAAGTGAAATCAAATATAATCAAAATTTATGAAGAAAACCAAAACCATATTGTTTGTTCAAATACATACACCATATCTAAAATTTCCTACAAGATGGTACTTTGCATATTGTTTAGTATACTTTGAAAATTATTTAGCATAAATATTTTTATTATATATTAAAATATAGTTAAAATTAATAAAAGTTCTTTTTATTTTTATGTCACCAAACAGTCTACTGTATGAAGCTCTTTTAAAAAGCTGTTTTTTAATTGACAGCCAAACAGTCAACTGGCTTTTAAAAAAAGCTCTTCTAAAAAAAGCTCTACTGACAAAAGCTCTACTGATAAAAGCTCTATTGATAAAAGCTCAACCAAACGGGCCCAAAGATTGAAATGAAGAGGAAGTTTGTTAAAAAAATTCACAAAGAGAAGAAGAAAGTTCACATAATTGGTGTAATGAATATAGGATAGTGACGATGAAGTTTATCACCAATTTGTAACAATGACAAATGGTGTGACACATCTATCATAAAAAAGAAATACATTATGATTAATCCAAAAAGTGGGTATGAAGGATGCTCAATTTAAATTTGGCATGAACTTTAAGGACAAAAAGTAGTTTGGGAAAGCAATAAGAAATTATGCAATTACAAATAGATATGATGTTTCAATGAGTGGGATTTGTTTTGATAATGGAGGTTGTTTATGAGCCACAATGTCCTTTAATGGTATATGCTAGTTAGATTAGAAATAAGAAAATATTTTTATGAAAATATTATAAAATAAATATAGTTGCAAGAAACTAGAATGAAACAAGAAAGTTAGCATGAAATAGATAACAAATGAATTTTTATACAATTTTAGCAAGAACCTGAACCGGTTAATTAGTAAGATGATGGATGGATCTTTAGAGAAGGTATACCTTACATGTGACCAAATCCCAATAATATAGGGAATAATGGAAATCCACTGTGATACCATGAGGATTTATGAAAGGTCATTATATGAAGTTAAGATCTTATAGATATGAGTTATGATGAGCAAATAAAGAATGACAATTCATTATTCAAATAGAACTTGATAAAAAGTTCGAATAACTAATGTTTAAGAGGTTTTTATATGGAATTTAGAGCATTAAAGTATAACTTTCTTAGTGATTACAGGAAAATAATTAGGCTAGATGGATGTTTTTTTGAAGATTTTCCTTAGAGGTACTTTATTAACTATAGTTAGTCATGATAGAAACAATCAAATGTTCAGAGTATCTTAGGTTATGGTTAAGGAGAGAATTATCAATCTTAATATTAGTTTTTGAATCTTCATATTAAAGATCTAGGCATAAGTGGGAATGCATGGACTTTTGTAGCAAATCAACAAAGGGTGATCTTTAAGTGTGCGTATTGTTTATGTTCATTTTTATATTTGCTTTGAATTATTTTACATATATATATATATATATTGTTTTTTCATTTCATTTTTTTATTAGGGCTTAGTAGATGGATTGAAAAATCTCATCCCAAAATCTAAAATATAATTTTTTATTTGAAATCTCTATGTAAATTGGTCTAAACTATATAAAGGCCGCATATATAAGAGTTTACTTTGGTATATGGTGAGTTGCATAATAGAAGTAGAATTTGATTAGATAATGGAGCATTTGAAGATTTTACCAAAGAAGAAATATTATGAATTCAAAGTAAGGGAAATTGAAACATGTATGAGTGCAGAATCAAAGTGTGAAACTATTCTTAATAAAACATCAAAGATATTTTATGAATTCATTCGTAAAGCCTATACAAAAAGTTTTATCAATATCTTAGAGAATATTAGAGTATCTTAATGATTCATATTTATATAAAAAGGGATATAATGATCAAATCCAGTAAAGATATATGCCTTAGGATAAAGAAGAAGATAAAGGTTGATCAATAGGATGCAATTCACTATATCACCAAAACTAATGTGAATTTAAAGTTTAAAGTCATGCTTTTTGTAGACAAGTTAATCGTTAATTTACAATTGAAAACTTGCCAATGTAGACTATGAGATTTAACATGGATCCCATATAAGTATGTAATAACTTGTATATAATATCAGAAGGAGGATATCAATGCTTATATGAGAGATATTATAAGCATAAATGGTATTTGAAGAGTCTCAGTATGTTATGGAGTCCGGATCTAAAATTCTGACCGAATACTAAAAAAGTATAGCCCATATTATCTCTTTTGATAAAAAAGATGCCCTAAAGACTCAAAAAGGACAAAAGAAGGGATAAAGGTGAAGAACCACTAAATTGAAACAAATAAAGCAAGGTAAGAGTAGTTATGAGATGTCAAGATTATTATAAAGTTAGTCATATTAAAAGAGGATGCAAAAATAAAGATCAATCTTAGAGATAACATGAAATTGTTAAAATGACTGGATTCCTATTTTTATTTGCACTCATTTCAAATTTTTTTTAAAATGTCCAATTGTTCGACACAAAGTATATATGTATAATGTTGTGAAAACAAGTAAAGCCACTAAAAAAATTACCTACATCTAATATTGACAATTTTCTAATTAAAAGACTTAAACAATCAACATCTATAGGTTTAAACACTTCATCATCTATCTTAAGAAGGGAGAAGAAGGTGGTTAGTGAATATTCACCTTTATTTCCTAATTAGTGTAAAAAAAAAATAACATTATAATTATTTATCTTCCTATAAGTAGCTCAAGCATATGGAGTAACATTTAACAAACTTAATGGAAACACTTTATGGATCTCGCCAACCAAGGCTTGGTTAGTCTCATTGTGCTTAGAAACTATGAGCTCCTGGGTGACTATTTTATGGTATTTCATTTATATATTATTTGGTGATAGTGATGTGTAATTACCTGTGAAATGTGAACACTGTATTTTTGTGCTGATAATGTTATATAGATAAGTAGAAGTCAATTTTAGGTACTAAAATCTCTAACAATAATGTAATTACAATCAAGCTTCTCAAAATATATCTGCTAATACAAATGCATAAACAAACATTCTAAATAGGAGAAGGATCAAATTGAGGACGAAAAGATCAACTAACAAAAAATTCTAAAGTTATTGATGGTGATTCTACTTCACATTAAACCATGCGTTTGTGATAATTTGGTTAAGACTTTAAACATTGTGATTGTTGTAATTTATATGATACTTTGAACCTTGCATTTCATTATGATGCTGGATGATATTAAGTGTTTCTCTCCATTTTTTGTTTGGTTTGACGAGTTATAGAGGCAATTATATGCTTGTCTGGTCATTAGGTTTGAAAGAATATATCAAGTTTGAAAAAAGTGACGATGATAATAAGCATGACAATGTTTTCACTTCCTCATGGACTTATTTTTATTTTATATAGTTGAGAACTTGCATTTACGCTACTATTTTAACTAATCATACAAGGTTTTCAATTAGCTCTCGATGACCACATGGTTGGTAATGTGGTTTATGCCTGATCAATCCTTAATGAACATAACAACTTTATCCTTATAGAATTTTAGAAATTGAAGAATATGATAGGATCATGTTTTATTTTTAGGGTTTCTTATAGTGTTAATGATGGCCCAGTTGTATAAGATGCAGGTGGTGGTGGTAACAACTTAGGAGATAAATTTTGAGTTATCGAAGAAAAGAGAATCAGGGATTTTAGGTTTAAACAATTTTTGTTATAATCTAACATATGGCCATGTACCTATCGCGTATCAAATAGGTATAGTAATGTAATTTGTTATGTCAATATTGTTAATTATGGGATTAACAATGAGTTATTTGTATGACTAATTGAAAGTTGAAACATTATATTACTACTTTTGATAGTTTTGATTAATATTATAAAAAATTATTTTTTATAATTGATCTTATTTAAGACCTATATTGAGCTTCAAATGTCATATTTCTTTTAATTATATCGGTTGTGAGTTGGAAATGACACTATTTTTCTGTGACAACAAAATTTAAATGGTGATTTGGGTGGTTGAATATGGTAATTGCCATCTTTTAATTTATAATTCCAAATTCTAAAATTTTCTTAAAATTTAAATATTGCTTAAAATTTGAAGTTTCTTATATGCATTAAATACTCGGTAAAATGTCAATTTTTTTTCTTTGAGTGAAGTTAAAAATGTTAGTCAACCGAAGCCAGATTTTTATATTTTACATTTTATTTATAAGTTAAAATATTTAATTTAATAATTATATTAAATATTAACGAATTAAAATATCAAGTGAACTAATATTATAAAAGCCAATAGATAAAATTTTAATATTATAATATAAATTTATTCAATATTATAGAAATATGATCAAGATTCTAAACCACCCTTTCTTTTTCACAGTCATTATAAATACATTTAAAATATAAATATTCTTTCCTGAATTAGATACTTGTTTGGAAAAAGTTATTTCTTCTCCACCAAAGCTAAAGTTAGAAATTCTAGTTATTGAACAAATTTTTATATTTTAAATTGAATAATAAATTTTATAAAATTAATAAATAAAATATAATAAGTTGAGAATAAATATATTGAAATATTAAATACAATATAACAAGTTAAGAATAATAGTTTTCATTTCTAAATATTATAAATAAAATATCAAGGGAACTAATATCATAAAAAATTTATAGATAAAAAATTAAATTATAATGTAAATGATATTTGTTTATACGGTTAAAACAAAAAAAACTACTTTTATATTTAATTCATCCTTAACAAAAAGTACTTATATATAAAAAATGTCTTAAGTGATATTTTTGTTCCAATTAACATTTTTGCAAAATTTATCAATATAACTATTTATTGGTACAAATTTTATAAGAAAATTAGCTAAGATAGTTAATATTAATATTTATTGTTTCATTTCCTAACATCAAATATAAGTTAAAATATAGGATACCTCAATAATAAAATGCCATAAAATTGTAGTAAAATAGTTTTAAGTAGAATAATGAGATTTATAATTATCATTTATTGAATGGTATGGTATAAAAATGATAATATTCAAATCAATTAAACTAAACTATAATATTTTAAGGCATTTTTTCAATTTATCATCTCATGAATAACATTTTTTTGTTATAATTGGTGAAGCCTTTGGCTTTATTATAAATCAAAATAATGTTCTAATAAATTCAAAATTTTAATATTTACTTCATGGCTTTTACGAACTACATCAGATATCATTTATTATGTGCATAAAAAATGACAATTATACAGGTAAGAGTTGTTAAACATATATTGGTAAAGGGAATATGTAGAATGTTAAAGTAAAATATAATAATTTCAAATTAATAGGAATAAATTTTAATATTTTCTTATTTACAATCATCATTTCTTTTTTAATAAAAATAAGATAACATATACAACATAATAAATATGTGGATAAGATTTATCTCTAACCTTTATTATTTTGTACTAATTTATTCCAAATCATTACCTGTTCGGGTAATAGCTCTTATAGGCTCCTTCCCGCCACCACCTTCCTCTAGTTTTATTGAATAAGAAAAAGAGAAAATGACTTATGCCTACTCTCTTAGCTGCCTAAACTCTCTAACTAGGTCTTCACTCCTTTTCTCTCCCGTTAATCCTCCTTTTTTTTCACACCATTCCTCACCTGTCTAGACTTCATCTATACCCTTGTCTCTACCTCAGGCTTCAGCTCTCATCTCAAATTCCCTTTTACTTCCCTAACCTCTAGGCTTCTCAGTCCCAACTCTTTAATAAATCTTTGCCTCTTCTCCTTTTCCCTTCTAATCAATCAAGCTCCTACCTTTTCTCTCACCCTTTTTCTCCGCTTCCTGTATCTTCCCTTTTGCCTCAGGTTCCTAAGCTTTTGTTTGGATTGAAGGAACGCAAAAGAAAGGAAAGGAAGAGAAATGGAATTCTTTTGTTTTCCATTGTTTGGACAAAATTAAGGTAAGGGAAAGTAAGAGAATGTAGGAGAATAGAAGTGAAATTTGCTCCAAATACATTTCCCACCAAATTGGTGGGAAAGGAGGAGAAATGGAAAAAAAGATAACCTTATCTTTTGGAAATTATCATTATATCCTTTGTTGCTTCGATGATAACGGTGGTGGCTTATTATGAAATGAACAATTTACTTCATGTTCTAGTTGTTTCAATCAATTTGAACTATGTGTTAACACTACTTTAATGCTTTTCTAAGAGTAGATTATCACTATCGTCATACTATTTTGAAGTTATCAATCTCTTATAACTGATTTTCCCTCTCTTGGAGTAGATTTCACTATCGTCATACTACTTTAGTGAGTACACTTGTATTGTCACAATACGTCTCTTAACTGTTACTTCAGAGGTAGTTGGATATTTTGACCTGACTTGCTGAAGGAAATCCAAAACCTATATCTTTTGGATGGTTAAAATATGAATGTTTAAATTCTAAATCATGTAAATATATATGTAACTTGTTTTATTTTAATTACCACAAAGAAGTTGACATTAAATCAATTTCTCCTTAATATTTCCTTTCCTTTTCCTTATGCAATTAAGGATCCAAACAAAGGCTCATGAGAGACAAGTTCAACGCCGGAGAGGTTGACCTAAAGAAAATAAAAGGAGAAAAGAACCCGTCAGATTTTGGGACAAAAATAGTTCCAATAAAAAAGTTCATTTTCTGTAGAGAGTTTCTACAGATAAATGAAGCACCTTGAAAAAGAAAGGAGGACTTACCCGTCGATCGCACAACATCGTAGGAAAAATTAGGGTTTCGAATTTTCTAGGATTTCGGATTTCAGAAATTGATCACGAATTGAAGGATTGAGTGAGGGTTTATGAAAAAGCGGGGAAAAATGTGAAGAATCACAAAAGATTCTACATAAATCCATACACAGTCACTTCGGATCAAGGGTTATAAAGGAAGAGTCGAAGCAAAGAGGAAGAAGAATAGCTGAGGCTTGAGAAGGGAAATAAAAGGTGACTCTTGAAGGTTCCGAAGGGTTGTCTGAAGACTTGACTTAAACTTAAGACACACGTGACATAAGCCACACAAAATGGAGACAACGCATGGGCAAAAACGCAGCACTTCATTGGATATATTAAAGTCTGATGCAAGACAATAAAAGAATAAAGGCAAAGCTGAATCATTAATACAATCAAGTCTACTAAATAGCTAAAGCCTCAACCTCCAAAAATACAGAACAATATATCAATACAATCAAGTCTACTAAATTTGCATTTTTATGTTTTTAAGTGAGGAAATACTTGAGGATGTTAGACTACATTACAGTGGGTACTAGAGAGTTTTTAGAACTCTTACAGGCAATGTTCTGAAATTCGGACCGGTCATTGAACCGGTGGCCTTACTGGTTATCGGTTTGAACCGGTCGAACCGGTGTGACGTAATAATTATGCAATAATTATATATAATATTTAAAATATTTAAAAAATAAAAACTAAAAAAACTAAAAAAATAAAATTAATTGAACCAGTGGTTGGATCGGTCCGACTGGTCAAAAACTGGTCAATTGATCGGTTTTGACCGGTTCACACTGGTCCAATTTAAGACCGGTCACCGATCGGACCGGCCGGTCCTATCCGGTCCGGTTCTGAAAACACAGCTTATAGGTGTTAGTGAACACCCAACTTCTTATATTTCTTCATCTTTGATCTTAATAAAATTTGGTGTGTGTGATTGATCCATGAACGTAGATATGAAAATAACTATTAATTAATTTCTTAAATAATCATCTTAAATAATTATACACTCTTAAAAATGACCTCGAATAACGTGCCTATGGTTATAAAATAGTAGAAACCCAATTCTAGTGTCCGCTAATTTGTCTCTGTCAACCACAGCACAACCATCACCCTTTTTAATTCTCAAATCGCACAAACAACAATATTCAATCGTTCAGCACACTTGACATGCATACGAGGTACTAATTATAGAAATGCATCTACAATTTGAATCAAATAATTAGTGGAATGGATATTTGTCGTCATTAATTAAAGATCGAAGCTTTGTAGATGAGGAAATATGTGGATGACTTTATTTTGAGGGGTCAACAAGATCGAAGCTTTGATGGGTTGATAAATTCGAAGCTTTGAGTCTTGTTATTTGAGCGAGGTTGGTAGATATGGGGGAGTTTGTAGACAGAAATAGAGATGGAGAATTTCGTGACAACACGGTGTTATGATTGGGCTTTCTTTTGTAAAAGGGCAGGTGATAGCACCTTTTGGAATATTTCAAGGCATGTGTGGAGAGCTATGATGATTAAGCAATTGCCATTAGCCCACCATTCATTTTGGATTAACTTGGCTTTCACTATTCAAATTGGAGATAGAGAATCGGGGTAGATCTAATTAAGTTAATTTTGTTGAAGATATGATTTAGTCAAGCAAAACTTATCTCTTGGTTAAGATATTCTGTTATATTTTTAAATTCAATTTCCCTTGTAAATCTCTCCTTATCTTATACATGTAAATCTTGTATTTATACTTAACCGATCAATGGAAATTCACATCTTTTGCCTATCATTTTCTATTACTTTACAAATTTAAGGGCTTATTAGTTATTATATCCAAGTATAGTTGTGACGGTCGTGACTAAAAATATATGTTTTTGTCAATTTTCAAACTTTTATAAACTTAGCATGTAATTTAAAGGTAATACACTCTTCACAAATTAGTAGTTATTACTTATTGGAAATCACAATTGAGCTTCAATTTGATGCAAAAAGTTTTTTAATTAGTAATATTTACTTCGCATTTTTTAATTATATTTCATTTCTTTATAATTTATTTATTTTTTACTATCATTTGCTTCTATATGATATTATCTAGTTATTATAATTTCATGCTGCTCAAAACCCATCGAGCTGAAACTCAGAGGATATAAATTAGACCTGATCAAGATTGGAGCCCGGTTCAAGCCAGCTAGTAGGTACTTTCGGTTGCACCTAGACATCCTCACATTGGGCCTAGTATGCTTCATTACCAATTCTATATGCGACATCTAAACATCATTATCCCATAAAGGCCCTTCGATTGGAAGAAATGAACGAATTACACAAGGCAAAGTCGATTATGGTACAATGATAATTATTGAAATGCTGAGTCCCCTTTGGAGAGCACCCTTTATGACGTGGAACGTCTATTTCCCTAATTTTTCTATTTTTATAATTTTTTTAATTTCTGTAACCTTCCTACTTATTAAACAATTTTATATAATTATTTTATCATAATTAGTAATACATTGATATAAATAATTCAATTAAAATTTAATAAAAAGTTATTTTTAATATTTTAAATATCACAAGTATTTTCAAACAATCTAAAAAAAATTAATGAGTAATGTCATAATAAATTTATTATATTTTACCTTACTTTTTAAATGGAAAAAGGAGGGTGACCATGTGATCCTCCTCAAAGAGTAGAGCATTATTCAAGTGGCGGGTCCGTATGTTTTTGCAAGCACAGACCACGAAGTCGTCTCGCCGTGCTGCTCGGGAGTCCTCTGCAACCTCGTCTGAAATTTAACTTAACATGCTTCAAATTTCCTCAAAACAGGAAAATTCGAGTTAAAAGATAAAATATTAAATTAATCAAATTAAAATTGATTTTAATTAAATTTATTATTATTCAAATTTTAATTGAACTTCAATTGATTTCATATTTAATTTATTGTTAATTCTATAAAAAAAATTAGCTATTTATTAGTTGGAAAAGAATATAAAAGTGCTCCCATTTATTGGAAGGATTACAAATGAATAAATAAATATTATAGCTAATTTTTCTTGATAAATTAATAAATATGATAGCTTATTTTTTTTGTAGGGAAATTTTCATTTTTTATGACTCAACCCATATCCATATCCATAAATTAATTTACAATCTTTTCTTTTTTATCCTTTATCATAAATAAGTTCATTTAACTTCAATTCACCCACTTTTTTATTAAAACATTTTTTCGAATTTCGTCCCGTGTTACATAATGTCGATTCTCATTTTAAAATTTTAAGAAGTATATATTTAAAAGTAATTTTCAAAACCTTGTGTGTAATTGATATTGCAATTATATTTAAGAAAAATGTACGTTTAAAGTGAAATGTACCTGAGTTTGATAAAACTTATAAATTTGCAATTTTTATAAGCACAAATGTTTAGAGCAGTGAGAAATTATTTTTTAAAAAATTATAGCTCACTTTTTTAAAATCAAGAGATAAAACATAAATTTAAATTACATCTAATGTGGAGGGATGTTGTTCGTCAATGTAGAAAAATAGGGTCTAGTTTGGTTTCGGAACTATGTTATGGCTTGTTGATGAGGAGTTTCTGAGACCGTGACCCTGAATTCGTCTAGGAATATGCTGGGGCTGAGTTTGCCATCAGCAAAAAAGAATCATGCTTTGTGATTCCTGTTACTTCACTTAAAGTAGGAGATGAAGTTCTGATGTCACTGCAAGGAGGAGCTCGACATACAGGAATAGAGATTCAGGAATTCATCGTGGAATATTGACTATGCAACATCTCTCAGGATCACTATCCCATAAAGGTCCTTAGATTGAAAGAAAATGAACTAATCATTTTCTGCATCATGCTGTTATTTGTTGTGAGAAACTTCTCCGAAAGTGTTGGAATGAACATCTGGAATTTACCAAAGAATTGGAGTACCTCTGGAGTGTCAATTGGGAGTTATCTTATTGTCTTCGTAAAGGTCAATGATGATTTTCGAGTCAAGAATAGAGCTCTTTCCAACTACTTGAGCCACCTGGCAAATTGAAATAAGATACATTGATATTGATGCTTCCAGTTCCAGGAAGTTAAGCTTGCAGTGTGGTCCACACGCTTTGGAAAAACCTTGCACAAGTTGTTGGCGTGAGCTATCACTTGCAAGATTAAAGGAAGGAATCAACCAATTTGAGCCAGAATTATAGCAAGATTTGTATTGATTTGTATTTTTCAAATATAGATCATATGGATTGCTATATATGTGTAATATCATCTCTGTACAAAATACATATGAAATAAGCGATTTACTCTCTAAAAGTCGTCATGGTATCAGAGGGGGCATATCTCTAACCACTCAAAAAATAATAGAATTAGTGTTGAAATCCATACCTTTCACCATGACAAAAGGAGACGAAACTTCTAAAATTTTCTCCTCTTCACCCTCTATTCTAACAAAACTCATAGAAAAAATGACTAAAGTTCTATCCAAGACTTCAATTTCAAATCTAATGACTTACTTAACTACTGCTCTAATTGGAATCAAGTTGGATGGGACCAATTATGCACTTTGGTCCCAAGGTGGAGATGTACATATCTAGCAAAAACAAATTGGGTCATATCAATGATGACTTGTCCTAACCCGAATCAACAGAGTCAATGCCCTGAAAGTGGCATACAGATGACGCTATATAAAAGGCTAGCTAATTAACTCAATTAATCCTTCCATGGTTGGAAATTTTATCGGATTCCCAACTGTAAAAATGGTGTGGGATACCATTGTAATAACCTATTTGGACAGCAGTGATGTATCTCAGGTATATAATCTCCGACGCAAAGTATCACAATTAAAGCAAGCAAGTGGTTCACTAGAAAAATATTGTAACATGCTGCAGGGATTGTGGAGAAATTTTGATTTTTGAAGACCCAATCTAATGCAGTATCAGGTAGATATTCAACGTTACAACAGTATGGTGCAAAAGAACGAGTATACATTTTTTGGATGGTTTGTATGATCGGCTTGATGGGATTTGGAGGGAGATTCTGTAGATTCAACCATTCCCTTATCCATCGTGAGGCAACATGCCAAGCAGTGATGATAGGAACAACCCCAAATGAATCATAAGGGGCTGTGTTGGCATCTAAAGGCCTGAGAATGGAAACCCTTGTACCCAACTCCGGTCTAGGTGGAAAGTCAAATTTCACTTTTAAATCCAAGAATATATCTAATGTACATAAATGTTCTTATTGTGGAGGATTTAAATACAATAAAGAGACATGCTTTAAGATTCATGGCTATCCCAAATGGTGGTATGAGTTACAAGCAAAGAAGAAATGTATTGGAGGAGAGACTGCCCGTACAGGCAAGGATGGGTAGATTGTTGAAGGATTGGTTGTTGTCACTATTGGTCAAGCTTTAATTGCCAATGACCTAACCTTCACTTTGAGTCCAATTGAAGGTCACAATACCACCTCAGGTATAATTGTTCTAAACTCTAATCTGAAGAAAAGTGATTCTTTATGGATTCTTGATTCGGGAGTCTCTGATCACATGAACAACGATAAAAGAGGTTTTTCCTAAAGAACAACCATTGCAAATGACAATGGGGGAGACATTCCAATAACAGGGGCTAGCATAATGGTAATGTCATCCAATCTAACACTTTCTAATACACTTCTTGTTCCTTCTTTTGCATATAAATTACTATCTGTAAGCTAAATTACCAAAGAACTACAGTGTGTTGCAATTATTTACCTTGATGTTTTCTTCCTTTATGATATTCATACGAAGGAGATCATTAGGCATGGTATTGGTGGGGGAGAGGGGGGGGGTTGCTTTACCACTTGGGTCGAGCATGTCAGACCACTCATTCAAACATGTCCAAAGAGGAGCAGATTTATCATTAGCATTGTCGATTAGGCCACCCATCATTCGACTCTTTGAAACATGCTTCTCCTATTTTGTTTTCAAACTTGACAATTTCTGAGTTTAAATGTGATATATGCATTTTGGCTAAAAGCCACAGAGCTAATTATTGTTTGAGTTCCAATAAGAGTATGGTGCCATTTATGTTAATTCATGCTGATATGTGGGGGCCTTCCCCGAAAACCAATATGTCTGGCCATTGATGGTTTGTGATTTTTGTTGATGATTGCAATAAGATGACGTGGTTATATTTACTGAAAAACAAGGATGGAGTTTTTAAAACTTTCATTCTTTTTACAAGATGATATGCCTCCACACCAAGGGTTCTTCGCTCAGATAATAGAGGGGAGCTTATGAATGCTTGGTTTAGAGATCTTTCATTAATATGGAATGGTTCATGAGACTTCATCTCCATAGACTCCCCAATAAAACATAGTAGAATAATGGAAAAATAGTCAAATCTTTGAAACTGCTTGAGCGCTCTTCACTAGAGCTAATATGCAAATTAGTATTGGGCAGATGCAGTCATGACAACATTGTATGTTATTAATAGAATTCCATCAAAGGTACTTGAGATGCAAACACCTCTCGAACTACTATCCCAGTTTGTTACTTTACCTTCAGTTTTGATGATGCCACCAAAAGTATTTGGGTGTGTGTCCTTTGTTCATCTCCATAAGGATCAACTTACAAAATTTGATCCTCGTGTCGTTCGATGTCTTTTGGGCTACGGATTTCATAAAAAGAAGTATCGTTGCCATGATCCCACTCACAAACACACTTATGTAACAATAGATGTCCCATTTCTAAAAGGTGAGAATTTCTATACTTCCAAGACATCCACTTCTCCTCTTCAGGGGGAGAATCTTATGAAGAGGTGAATTGGTTGCATTTCGAATGGCCATAATTTAATGACCAAAGACATCATATTTCAATAAGGACAATAGAAGAGTAGAGATTGAAAGTTTTAGTGACTGTACGAAAGAAGTTGTTAGTGAAGGCACCTCCTTAAATGAGATAGAAGTAAATTCTCCCATAGATGTTCCCTTTCTCTCATCAGTGCCCATTGGCCCATCTCCTAAGAATATCACTGAGGTAAATACTCTAAGCTCTCCAATTACTCCTTATGTCTCTAACACCATGGAGTGTCCTTTTTTTTAGTTATGAATTACCTTTCAAGCATAATCGTGTTAAACCACCAAATCGATATTCTAATGAAAAAGAAGAGAGAAGGTCGAAATATCCCATTTCCAATAATGTATCTACTGAAAGACTCTCTAAACCAGCTTTCAACTCACCACATTCCTACAAGTGTAGAAGATGCGCTACAAGATGCAAGATAGGTCCAAACTATGAAGGGGGGATATAGATGCCTTATTGGAAAATAGGACATGGGTACTTGTCTCACTTCCAAAGGGAAAGAAATCTTTGGGATGCAAACAGGTTTTCTCGATCAAGTACAACGTAGATGGCTCTGTTGAACGATACAAGGCAAGATTGGTGGCCAAAGGGTATACCCAGACATATGGAGTCGATTATCAAGAAACATTCTCACCAGTAGCCAAATTGGACACTGTCAAAGTTCTATTGTCTGATACAACAAATTTATATTGGACCTTACATCAATTTGATGTGAAAAATGCGTTTCTCCATAGTGAGCTTAAAGAGGAGATTTTCATAGGTGTTCCACCTGGGTTCACTGCAAATTCTGGAGGTAAGGTAGTGTGTACATTGCAAAAAGGATTTATATGAACTAAATCACTCTCCTTAAGCATGGTTCGGAAGACTGAGCTTGGCAAAAAATACGGCTTTCACCAGAGTAACTCTGATCACACGCTATTTTTGAAACATCAACAAGGCAAAATCACAGCTCTAATTGTTTATGTTAATGATATAATTCTACTGTATTAAAATAAATTACAAATTAGTAATGTATGAAATTATTGTCAATCGTAAACTTATAATACACTATAATTTTAACTTAAATATGATCAAAATAAGATATGAACTGATCATCAGTAGATGTTCTTAAGTCATT
>JANZLC010000008.1:19998499-20009093 GCA_026413385.1 Erythroxylum gracilipes | reverse complement strand
AATATTATTATATTAAATATTATTATATTCTATTTAATATATTAATATTATGATTTGTTCAGAGTTGGTATTAAGAATAATTATTGAGGATATATTAGGTAGTATGTATTTATTAGTTTACATTTCATCATAAACCCTCTGAATCGAAGGTTTCTCATTTTCACTGTTTAGGATGGAATGGAATGTAAGATGAAACCCTCCGCTTCCATCCCATTTGATTCCATTCCATTATAAAACCCTCAAACATACGATGGAAGTGTGTTACGTTTCATTCCATCCCATTATTAACCTCTAAACCAAACAGAGCCTAAAAGAAGCCAGTATGCATGAATAGTGTTGTTTAGGTGCAATAGAGATGACAAGTTCATGACAGACTTGTTACAATTTCCAAAAAAAAAAAAAAAGTTCATGACAAACTTTCTCTCAAGTAGGGATGACAATGGGTTGGGCCGGGCCACGCTGGGCCTTGCCAAACATCTATGGGGCCCAGGCAGCCTGAAGCCCTACTCAAGCTGACCCAATTTTTTTCATCAAAATTGAAAAAGTCGTTTTTCTTATAGATATCGGCCCTCAGGCCAGGCTTGGGCTAAGGCCTCACCCATTGACTTCGGGTCTGACTAGTTGCCGACTCTACTATGCAGGATACAACCATATTACAGACTGACCCAACTCGGCAATACTTAGAAAAGAAAATCAGAATTCACTTTACAGCAATAAACTAATGCATGACTATGTATGTGATGTATAATGTTCAATGTGTAAATAACACTAATAGAACATGTATATATCTGCAATGTGCATCATAGCACAACCTTAGCCTCCAGTAACTCTACAGAGGTACAATTACAGGGAGCAACTATGCCTGTATTAGCATGTTTTTCAAGTGCAACTCAAGATGACCAATTTATGCTAGAGACTTTCTTAAGGTTACAACCATATTACACATTGAACCTACTTCACAATTTCTAAGGCAGAAAATCAGAACTCATTTAACAGCAAGAGATCCTACAAAAAACACTTGATACTAATTTTTTCTTGTTTATCCTCTTCATTACAGCTGTTGAATAATAGGGACAACTACCCAATCATAGATGCAAGTTCAGAGATATACGAGTGTATCATTCTTTTTTCATGCCTCAGAATGATCGCATTAGGCTAAGTACCTGTATCTCTGCAGCAGCCAATAGATGATCAACTGAAGGCATAACTTCTGCCTGTAAAGATACTAGTTGTAAACCACTCATGTTGGAACAGTTTCCAGGAGAGTATGAAGGAAATCAGAAATGTATGTCTAAACATGTACCTTTGGCTCCTGATATACAGCATGTAGTGAATCAACAAGAGGGTCACCAAATAGTGTTAAGCAGCGATCTTGTGCAAATGCAACAAGAGGAACCTTGTGCTCCAAAGAAAAGAGACATGCCTACAATGTCAAATCCAGAAAGTGTGACTGACTGGAACATTGATTACAAAGACATCAACAGCATCATTTCTAGGTGAAAATTTTTCTTTTTTACCATTTCCAGGTAAGAGGAAAATTAGAATAAATAAGCCATCTATTCTCACACGAGACTCATAAAGTGGGCTAAAGCTCTATGAATACCACATAATTCAAACGTTATCAGCAACACAATAACTCCAATTTTTTATGGAGGGCCAAGGGAAAAATCTAAAACGCAAGTGAAGATTTTGTTAAGATATAATAATCACATGCAAAGGTCATGAAGCATCAATAGACAGGGCAAGCTACTGCACAAACAAATTAGTCATTTCATACAAAGTGTCTTATAGAAAAGGGAGTTCAATGAAGCCAAGACTCAAAAGTCCTGAAGCCAATATCATATCACTGCGACATCACATACAAGAGGTCACTCGGTTGAAGACTGAAGTAGCAGACTGCACAGGCAATTAATTCAACAAGACTTAAGTAGGGATTAACTAAAAGGTCATACCCAAGTGCTCTAAAAGAAGGCCCAGTGAGGCAAAAATGAATCAATTTCTTGTGTTAGCTAACTTTTATAAAGATTGTTATTTTTCACCTACTAATTGGTTTTCAAGTGTTCTTTTAGCCCTGACCTCATTTGTTCAATAAATATAATTTACCCCACTTGGAGCAACTAGTAAGGTTACGCCTTTGCGACTAGAAGGTCACGGGTTTGAGTAACGGAACAGCCTCTTTGTAAAATACAAAGAGAAGGCTGCGTACAATTGATGACTCTCTTTCGACCCTCGCAAAACGAGGAACCTTGTGCACTGGAGTTTACCCTAGAGTGAAATTATGGTTGCATCATCAACACAAAGCCAAACAACATTCTTCTGGAGTAGCAAATAGGGAAGATATTAGCTGAAACAGGAAATCATAAACACGAACTGTAAATTACTCCCCTAAGTAGTTATTTCTATAGTCTCAAAACCTAACTATGGGTGAATCTTAACCCTTATAGTAAAAGTAATTTAAACTGTTCAATATATCTTCACAAAAGAAACTTCTAAAAGAAAAGTAATTTAAACTGTTCAATATATCTTCACAAAAGAAACTTCTAAAAGAAAAGATTAAAGTAACATGTACAGCTGTCCTTGCACTAGAATAATGTACGATATTCCCCCTATATAATCAACACACCATCCTGAGAAGCATAAAAAGGACACCCACATCTTCAGGGTGGCATGAGGATAGAATTAATGAAGACAGGCCCAGCTCTCGTGTTCTATCATTAGCATCAGATTAGCACAATCAACATGTAACGAGATAAAGTGTACCCTGTTAGTAGCAGGAGGTGAATTCTTTAATATGGCATGCTATAAAACTAAGATGACCAACTCCACTATTGAAAAGAACCAGCATGTTGTCTGTATGTGTTTGGGTATACACATGTAGACACCCAAGTTTTTGGTAACTTAATTGCAGTTATCCGATATAGCACTTAGAAATATGACCTCTCTGCTGACACTTGGATCTAAATTGCTTCGAAAAATTTCCTGACCTTGTCTACCATAAACAAGCAGTCCCTGAAATCAAGAAGAAAACATCGAATGGGAAACAATAATGGAGAGCAAGAAACAACTGGTTGCAGATCAACTGCAAAAAACATTGTATGCACAAACGGGTATGTTAACAAATATACTAAAAGTATGTTAAGTCTTCACCACAATTAGTATTTCCACAACAAGGTAGAAAAAGAATATGAATGGCACTTGGAAGTGAGGTGCAACAAAGTAAATCTTTAGAAGTAGAAAGCTAAATATGGCAAGTTAACTTACAAGAAAACCCTAGAATAAGCAGCTTCTTAAGATCAGATGTTTGTATTTTATGGAATCAGCACCACAAGAATATGCATGTCAATTATCTTTTAACATGTTTAAAAAGTTGAGAAATTTTACAAGGCAATACAAAATAACAATCACATATACATTTGATTATGTCAAGAATTGAGGCGCCACTAATCTCATGTGCCTCTTGCAGTTTGTCAAGCCAACTGAAGCCAGGTTAGACTTGGAATTTTCCATTACATACAGACATATGGTGCTCAAGGAAGATTAAAAATATTTTAAAGCCCTTCTTTCTTTTCACATGTCTATAGATAAAAATCACCTAGTAGATCTGTATGAGTAAGTGGAAACTGCAGCATGTGTATTACAAAGTCAAAACCAAAAGGTAGCAGGAGAGGACAAAATACAAAAAGGTAAAAGAAAACCTGTAAGAAAACACCAGGAGAGTTCACTGAGACAATGCCATCTTTACCAGCCAAATCAACTTTCTTCAAGATGTTTATTGCACCAGGACGAGCCTGTTTGAATGATTGATTAGCAATATGCAGCTAGAACCTATATGTAACCGAATATCAGGCAGAAGAGGAAATAACATAATAAAGATCAGAAAGTCAAATCAATTTCACACCAAATGATTTATGGTCAACCTATAAACAGGTAAAATAAGTTACCCAGTAATAGTTCTGGGGGAAAAAAAAGTCCAAGCCTAGGATCAATGGTAAAAAGGCTTCACAAAGGAGTTATGAAACAATAGCATGGTACTCAACTAAAGTGCAAAAGTAAAATATATGCTTACTTTTCCAGTTGCTATAACAACCTTTACACCTCTTGAAACAGCCTCTTTAATTGCTTTTGCATTTGACATTGAGATTTTACTTCTGCTGTTCAGCAAGGTCCCTCAAGATACAAAGAAAAGCATCCGGAGCAAAAGTGAAAATCCATTAAGAATTAAAGACAGGAAAATGTTGCCTTACCATCCATATCACAGAAGATGTAGCTGAACTTGGGTTTATAGAATCGTAAACTGCCTGCTTTCTTCCTGCCTTTTAACAAAGTATCAGTTACATTTCCCACTAGAGATGTTTACATGTGAATTTATATGCATAAAGAGAGAGAGAGAGAGAGAGAGAGATCATAGCTCCAAATTTGACAAAATATAGATACCACATAGAAAACTACAATAGCTAAGAGAAAAATCTTTGAACTTTTTTTTTGGAAAATAGAAAAATCTTTGAATTGATAGACAACAATTTAGCAAAATTACCATCTGGATTTTCTGTAGGATGATTTTCAGCAGTCTCAGCATCATAAGCACTCTGAATTAGTCCTTTCCCTTTCCACCCAAGAATCTTTAGAAGTTGTTCTTCTGCTTTCTCCATTTCAGTTTCAGCCTCTTCACTAATCTCATGATCAAATCCTAAAAGATGCAACAACCCATGCACCTATATTTCATGAACATCAATTTCAGCATCATAAACATCATAAGAAGGTTGATTTATGAACGGACAAAGGAATAAACAGAAAAAGTTAAGGGTATGTGTTAGAATCATCTGAAACTGCATTCATAAAGCTGATAAAAAAATTAGAAACTAAATTTATCCATTATTTTAAAGTCAGGTTCATTAAAAGTCATATTATTTATTGGGTCCACTGTCCTTGAAATTTTATTCTTCGGTCTCAAACAAGCATCAGAAATATCATGTCTAAGTCTTCTCAAATTGGCCTGAGGAGAAGGAAAGCCGTGAGTTGCTCTCTCTTTACTCAACTAGGTCATGTTGCCAAGTGCACGGTAGGGTAGGAATGCAGTAGAAAAGATTATTTAAAGAGTTTGTGAGCACATTCTTTAAGGTCTGATTTTGAAGTTCTCCAAATGGCTGCAGATAACCGGATGTTCCATACTCAATGCAAAAATATTGCCACAAAAAGATAGGAAGTCATGATGCACATAATTAAACCAACCAGCAGGATGCGTATTTCGTCCAGTAGGGTATGCCCTCTTTCCTCAGCTTGATGTGCAGCTGTCTCAACGGAAATTACTATGTCACCCATCATAAGCTGCAAGGAAAGAAATGGTCAAGTTCTTTGCAAAAACATAGGAACCTACAGCGAAAGATATGCATCTTACAACTGGAAGATCAAGTTCAGGAACGTGTTGTGACATTGAAAGAACATCCGTAGCATGATCCTCATCCCTCCATTCCTTGTTAAGTTTGCGAATGAATTCATCATTGCAAAGGAGCACAGACAACTCGATACTTTCAAATCCACCAATGTCAGTTAAGGACGTATCTCTAGTCTTGTATGTTGAATCTTTTAAACCATCAAATGCCAGCTTAATTGCCATTGGCACGTTAAGGCGGAGCAATTCAGCTATGCTCTGTAGAACCAAGCATAAAACACAGATAATTGCACAATGCTTAATGCCATGCGGCAGAAGTATAATTTCGTCAAATAAATGGAAAGTCGTCGGTATTACAAATAAAACGTAAAGACTTTTCCTGCGGTGCATAGACTAACACGTATTAATAGCCAACAATTAAGAAAAAGTATAGAACGAAACAATTACAAGTTTGCAAAATCAAATTAGGGTCAAGTAAAAAGTACCAAAATTTCAGGATCATCGGGAAGCTCTTCTTCGAGGCAAATGGTGGCACTGAGCTGCAACTCCTTCTCCTTACTCTTCGCCGACGCACGCCTCCTCAGTTTCCGGTAGTCTCTCCGGGCAGCCCATACGCTGCCTGCTCCTCCCCTTCCTCCTACTATTGGCCCCAAGACCCTCACATAACCATCTCCGAATAAAGAGTGAAACTTGTTGCCGAGAAACGACGAAGAAGAAGAAGCAAAAATGTTGGGTTTCGGGGTGGAGAATAGAGTTGAAGGGGAGAGAACGGTGGTCAAGGAAGGAGTGGAAAGTGAAAGAAGGGAGGCGCGTGTAATGGCACGTGCCGCCATGGAAGCAGCGGAGGGAAAGCGGAGGAGAGCGAGGAGCATATAGGCTTCAAAGTTCAGAATTTAGGTGTGGTGTAGTTTCTACTATATTGTAATATAGTTGCTTGATTTGGTTGGGCAATGACACTGACAGGGACTTTGAAGCATATGCTGATCTTAGCGACTTTTGGAATTTGGAGTTTGGTGCTTGTCCTGGCGGGCGAGCCAGGGAGGAACTATGTTTTTATCATCTTAACCGGAAGACATAAAAATTGGATGGGTTGGATGATGTTGAAATAGAACGTGAAAAAATAATAATTTTAAAAAAAATTAAAATTGGGATAAAATAGAAAAAAATTCAAAATTTTAAAATTTAAATTATTTTTTATTTTACAATTAATTATTATATTTAGATAATTATTATATATAGGAATAATTAAAATTTAATAAAGATATATATAAAATAAAATGAATAATTGTCATTATTATTTATTATTAAAATTTTTGAAAGCATGGTTGATGTAAACAGTAAACTAGTAAAGTATACAGTACAACTGTACAATATACCAATATAGACTATTTTGCAATTTTAAAAAATTTTAGAGACGATTTCATAAATTTAAAAAATTACCCGAAATGGTATCCGATACCAACCGGTACTGGTACAGTTCCGTTTCAGAACTCAATCCGGTACTGAACCCGGTACGATATTCATAACTTTGTGGTCAACCTAAAACACACAGGCCAGCTTCTCTTTTTATCTTCGTCATCCTTCACCTTGGCTTCGAAGGTTTTGTTTATGTGAATCAATAACAATATCTCAGTGAAGAGATTTCATAAAAGGCAGCGATAGATACAGACTTTTAAAAATGGAGAGCAAACCCATTTGCTCAAGTTTCTTCGCTCGTGTAAGACTTTCTTGCTGTCACTATATGGGGTAGTAGTCGCCCAAGCATGGTTAGGTCTTGGGGTGGTTTTGTCGATTACAGTCAAAAGGTTTTAGTTCCTGGTGGGGATTAGTTGCTTCTGTTGTGTAACCAGCTTAGCTGATTTTTCTTTTCTGTGGTGAACATTGTTTCTTCACTTTCAATTTGTAGGTAGGTTCTTGCTTCCATTACTCGAGAGTTTTTTGCCATAAATTTGGTTATTTTGTGCTTCTTTTACACATTGAGCAAAGTAATCAAACTGGGGAATTGTTTTTTTTTTCTAATTTGTAATTTACTGGTTCTTTGCTATTTAACAATTTCGTTTCTTTCGGGTGGGATATTGTGTCTATGGATTTGCAAGATTCTTCTTTAGACTTCTGTTCTTGACAAAAGGAATCGGCTTTATATGGAGGTCTTGGCTTGATTTCAGTTCAGGAAAAACTTCAGTTTTCCTAATTTTGGTTCTAGGGATTGTTCCAATTTCCGATGGCTCTCCTCAAGTGGATGTATTTTGCTTGCTTTCTATATTCTTTTTTGGCTCTTCAAACACAGTCAATGTTGTGATGGGAATGATTTCCTTGCGCTGAAGGAATTTGCCGGAAATCTTAAAAATGGATCCATTATAAAAGCTTGGTCCAACACGAACAATTGCTGTAATGGAAGTCAATTTGTTAAATAATTATAAAATAAATGTAAACTTATTTATGAAAGACCTAATAGTAGGTTGAATTCTTTTAAATAAAATGTAAACCTAATATATTGGGCTTTACATATTGTATAATATATTTTAAATAATATTTATATACGTAAATAATTTTATTACAAAATAAATTTTAGTTAAAATTAATAAAAGTGTTTTTTATTTTTATGTTGCTAAATAGTCTACTGTATGAAACTCTTTCAAAAAATATATTGTTTTAATTAACAATCAAACAGTTAATTGGCTTCTTTAAAAAACTCTTCTCAGAAAAGCTCTAATGACAAAAATTCTACTGATAAAAGTTATACTAATATAAGCTCATCCAAACATGTCACAACCAAAAAAAGAATAACTCCAATGCAAAATCAAAGTTTTAAAACATGGGAGCATTGTTTTTTCAGAAACCGTGGACATGTATTCTTATTATTAAAGTATTTGTTTTCCAAAACCAAGCAGAAAAGTAAGAGCAAAGTGTTTCGGTATAAAATTTTTTAGAAGACCATTTTCGAAAACCAATACCCAGAAATCCAACCGTGTACAAAACAAATACACAAACGGGTAGTTTTTCCCAGAATACAAACAACAACAAAACCAACACCCATTCGATTTTTCTATGTTCTGGGTTTAGATTATTCATAAAAAAAATCAATACCTAACCATAAACATACGGTTATTCCATATTGAGTTTTTGAGACTTCTAAGTTCTAATTTTCTAGGTTCAAAACTCAATGAAATTTTCACATTCACACAATAGCAGAATATCAAAATGATCTACGTTTTATTTCGTGCATAGAATTAATCGCAATTATTGTTTTCCAAAAAGCAAAACACCTTTAGAAAGCGCAATCAGAAAATTACCAAAGAATAAGGAGCAGTTCCTTCTAAGGATAAGATCAGATCTGATTCTTCAATTCCAAATATATTTCGATAACAATCAAACAATTGAATCAAAACATAGAATTAAAGGTAGCTCTGATACTACTATTGGGAAATCAGGTTGGAATCTGATCCTGACCACAGCGTAATATTTACAAAGCTTTTTCGTAACTTTTGATTTTAAAAAAACCAAGATCTCTTTAATTATATAAAATGATTAACACAAATCTTAATAAAACGAAAACTTAATTTGTACTTTATTTTAAAGCTTGATCTTTATATTGTCGTATCCCTTGAACTGTTTTTAAAACTAATCCGTTTCAACCATCGTAGCCGCACAAATGTCTAACCTCTAACGGTATAGTCAAAATAAGTTGAGAGAACTCTATAACTCTTACAGAGAGGATTAAGGAAGAAGTGTCAGCTCCTTAGATCTTAAGCCTATTTATAATCAACTTTGGACGTTTTAGTAATTTCATTGAAATTAAATTTTAATTTCAATTAAACTTTAATTAAAATTAAAAATAATTATAATTAAATACTAATTATGCCCAAATAAGTTTCAATATCTTATAAGGATCTTTATTTATTAAATATCTCATATTTAATCATAAAGTTTTTCAATCTTTACAATCAAGTCTAATTTGATTAAATTAACTTTGCTCTCTTCAACTCATTCTATATGTGAGATCTATTAGGTTCTCAAATATGTTAGAAATGATTATAAAGTATAATTCTAATCATAATTAGAATTAGATAAATTTAAACTCCTTTTAATTATCTTCTCCAATTAAACAATTTATAATCATAGATCAAGAGTGGCGTTTAGCAATGCGTCATGACTACCCAAATATTTAGAAATGTCAAAGTAGTTTTGACTGACCATTTCATGAATTATTTTTCTGTATAATTCAATCCTTTCATCATGCAATGTTCCGATTAGAGATAGAGTATAGAATTAATGTCTACTCTATTTTGAGTCCAATCATATTAGTGCTCTATCATTAGCTATAGATTCAATTAATGACATTTGTAAACTATTTACAAAACGTCATTTCACCTTGGCCAAGGATTTCTCGAATCAATACTAATCAAGAACAACAAAACATTCTTCCTAATTACTTTAGAGTGATAAATCATATCTTGATCACTCAACTACCTCATATAGTTCATTCTATATCCAATGACTACCGATTGAACGACCTATGATTAAATAGATCATAAGTAGTATCAAAAACATTGTAATTCCCATACAAGATAACTTTGATGATTTCAAGTCAAAGAATCACTTATACAATTATCATAATGAGAATTCTATAAACATATAAATAATGCTTCAAATAGATTTTTCATATCAAGTTTGTTAAGTAAACTTGTTCTCTAACAAGTAATAAGGACCTATGATAGTTTGTAGATTGGTCTGATTTTTGGTAAGTGCATAGGCTTCTTCCTGAGGTCTTCATGCAGTGAACACTTTTTGGAGGGCTTATAAATAAAAGAGAATTACGTTTCCTTGTTAGAGCTGCTGCTTGGTTGAGACTTTCCTCATTATTACCTTTTAGTTCCTTTCGCATATGGATAATTTACTCCATAGGAGTTCTTAAAGATGAAATAAGAGCTAGTAGAAATTAATTCACTTGATAGACCTATTTGAAGTTTCTTACGAGTCATACTCTATTGCATGTTTTCATTTTGAAGGATCTCCATTAATAGCTAACTTGGATTTGCTCTTCATTAAGTTAATCAATCTCATCCAGTATTTGATTTTAAGCTTTTCAGAGAGTTGAGAGTTGACACCAGCTTCAATACAGATCCAGTATCAACTTATCAAGTTTTTCGGTGCCTCCATTCAACATCCTCAATCCCTTTTCAGTGCTCACCAATTTCATTCTAG
>JANZLC010000008.1:19976048-19994013 GCA_026413385.1 Erythroxylum gracilipes | reverse complement strand
GAACCGAACCTGAAAATAGGTTAACCGATCCTATAGGTTTTTTAGGTTCAGGTTCAGGTTCAGGTTCGTGAAATTGCAGAACCTGATATTCAGGTTCAGGTTCAGGTTATTTATGAACGGGTCAGGTTACTCTACCATGAACACCCCTAGGTTTTAATACAACCTAAATATAGAGATATCTCAACATATAAACTCAAAGATGCATGTTCAATAGTGATATGAATAAAGCACCAAGTGTTGAGAATATGGGTGACTCAAATCCTCTTCTACCTTTGATTGTGGTTAGCATGTCACAATATTTAATATGGTCCACTAATGTTTGAGTAATGATCATATTTGTTGTCAAGAGTGTGTGACTAGGTATAGATTAAGACTATACACACACAGACATACACACATATGTAGACATTCTTATGTAGTTCACCTTTTTGGAGCTTTTAGGATTATTATTCCATATTATTTTGTGAGAGAGGGTGTATTGAGAATTTATAAAATTATCTCCATCTGCGTCGTGCCTACGAGCCTTTTAGAGATTCTTGTTTTCTCTTTTCACTGTAATGGATTTTTAATTGGCTCGTCATCATTCATGGTTTTTCCTCACTCTAAGGTTTTTCATGTAAAAATCATTACAAGTGGTATCAGATCATTCTATTTAATTAAGAATTCAATATGTCAACTTTCATAAAGTTTGATATCGAGAAGTTTGAAGGGAAAATCAGCTTTTCCATATGGATAGTTTAGATGAAGGCCAAAAAGAGCTTTGAGAGGAAAATTTAAGAAGCTAGGCAATATAACCGACAAATAATTGGGGGAGTTAGATGAAAAGGTACTCTCCAACATACATACTTGCTTATCTAAGGAGGCTCTATATGAATCGGTGAATGAAACAATTGTTGTAAGCTTATAACTAAAATTTGAGTATTTGTACATGACTAAAAACCTTGCAAACAAGCTTCATCTCAAGGAGCATCTATATGCAATATGTATAGATAAAGGTATTATATCCAATCTCATCTTGATGAGTTTAAGTCTATTATTTTGTACCTAGAAAATATTAATATGATAGTTGAAGACGAGGACAAAGTTATTTTGTTAGTAGTCTCGCTCTTTATAAATAGTTCAAAGAAATCATGTTGTATGGAACTGATGACACCTTAGATGTTAAATATAACTTATTATTCAAGGAAATTTTTGATCTTAAACTTCATCATGAAGATAAAGTTAAGGGTTCGTCTATAAAAGGGAGATCCAAAGAAAAAGGAAGTAGTAATAGTAGTTCAAAAAATATATAGGTCTGAATATATAGGAAATAAATCCAATAAAACCTATTGTTATTATAAGTATATGAAATTTGAATGTTACAAGTTAAGAAGTAAGCAAGATCATGAGGAGAAAAAGAAGCAACCTTAAAAATCTATTAACCCTAGTATTGCTAAGGCTAATTCTGAAGGTGTTGTTCCGTCATCTGTTACTTCCATTAATAAGAGGAGTAAAATCGAATGGGTTCTTAATTTTATATGTGCTTTTCATATGTACCCTCAAGGACTTGTTTATCACTTTCGAACCCGTTAATAATGGTGTTGTCTTGATAGCAATGATACACAGTGCAAGGTAATTGCATTGGTAGTATGCATATCAAGACTTGTGATGATGTTTTTAGGACTTTATTCAATGTTCGTTATGTTCCTAACTTTAAACAAAACTTGATTTCTTTGGGAAACTTTGATTGATCTCTAAGGTACAAGTACATAACTAAAGGTGAAGTTATTAAGGTTCTAAAAGGTTCTCTTATTGTTTTGAAAGCTAATCGTTCTGGTAATCTTTATGTCTTGCAAGGTTCAATTATGACAGGTTCTACAACTATTTCCTTTCATATGCATAATTCTAATGTGACTAAATTATGGGACATGCACTTAGGCCATATGGACAAGAAAGGTATGAAACTTTAAGTAAAAAGGTCTTCTTGGAGATCAAGGCATCAGCAAGTTAGAGTTTTGTGAACATTGTACTTTTGGGAAAAAAAAAAGAGTTAGTTTCTCTACTGCAACTCACTGTATCAAAGATATTCTTGAGTATTTAGATCGTAGTCTATAGGGATCTTCTAAAGTTCTTTCTTATAGAGGAAAAAAGATATTTTATGTCTATTATTAATGATTTTACTATAAAGATTGGGTCCATTTCTTAAGGCACAAAAGTAAAGCCCTCTTCATGTTTAAAAGGTGGAAAACTCCTGTAGAGAAATAAATAAGGAAAAAGATTAAGAAGCTTTAAACAAAAAACGGGTTAGAATTTTGTGATTTTTACTTAACTCAATTCTACTCAAATCATGGTATAGCTAGACATAAGATACTTATTGGGAAACCCCAACATAATGGTGCTGCAAAATGGATGAATAAGACACTTTTAGAGAGAGCTCATTGTATGCTTTCCAATGCTAGCTTGTGGCATTAACTTGATTTTTGGGCTGAGGCAATCTCTAGTTCTTGTTATTTGGTCAATCAATCTCTAAACTCTTCAGTTGACTTCAAAATCCCAGATAATTATGGTTAGGTAATCTAATTAACTATTCTATTTTAAGAATTTTTAGATGTCCTACACATGTACGTGTTAATGATGATAAGCTTGTACATAGAGTTAGAAAATGTATATTTCTTGGTTATACATATGAATCTAAAGGATATTGTTTATGGTATTCCGATGAGTCTCACAGAGTCATTCTTAGTAGGGATGTTACTTTTCATGAGGATTGTTTACTTTCTTTTGAAAAAATTCTAATGTTTCTTCTTTTATTGGTACACGTTAAAACCTTCTAGTTATTCTGAAAATGTTTCCTGTGTTGATTCTCTCAATTGTTTAATGGCAATGAATGAAGAAATTAAGAATCTTCATAAAAATAGTACATGGGATTTAGTGGAACTTCCAAAAGGAAAACAAGCTTTGACTTACAAATGGATCTACAGAAAAACAGGATGATATTACTAGAGTTAAAGAAGCAAGATGGAAGACACATGGAAGACACGCTTGGTAGTCAAAGGTTTTGATCAAAGATAAGGTATTGACTTCAATAAAATCTTTCTCCAATTGTATGTCATACCTTTATTCATGTGCTACTTGCATTTGTTGCTCTTTTTAATTTGGAACTTAAGCAACTTGATTGTGTAAAAGTGAAATGGTTTGATGTAATTTTTTTTAACTTTCATGCATCAAAACTATTTAAATACATAGACTTGTATAAAATTTTAAAAAAATGAAAGTCAATCAATTAATAAATAGTAAGAATATTGATTAGAATTAAGAATAAAAAGAAATAATAAAGGAAGTAATGCATAATAATTTGTAGAGTAAAAGACATAGACTTTCCATATAATTTAAGAAATTTTAAAAAAATCTATAATCTTTAAAATTATCAACAAAAACCTTTTTAAATTTTCAGTTTTTTTAAAAAGCTTTTTCTCTTAGACTTTAGTTAAAAAAACAATAAAACATATGCAGTAGGAAAACATATGCAGTAGGAATATCAGACGTGAACTAATATAGTAACTCAATTGAGCTTTTAGACTCGGCCCGAACAAATTAAATTTGATTTAACCTAAAAATTTAAAATTATTATAATAAATTATTATATTGAATCAAATTTAATTAGTTCATTTTGAATTTTAGATTTTGATTCAATCATTATGTAAATATCATTTGATTCATTTAGATTTGATGTTCATATTATGAGTATTTGTTGTTTTTTAACTAAAGTTTATGAAGAGAATTTTAAAAAATTAAAACTAAAAAGAATTTTTTTGGGGAGAAATTTAAGATTAGATCTATATATAAAAAATGGAGTACATTGTTAGTTGATGCTAATTCGGGTGATATATAATAATGATTTGGTAGAATTGTTAAATAAAAACTTTTGGTATGCCCAAACATTGGTAATAATTAAATTCCAGGTCAGTCAAATATTTCAAAGCCCACTTATTTAAGCCAGAGTTTTGTTTCCTTAATCCACCCATCTCAGCCCGCTCTAGCCTTTCTATCGCGCTCTCCATCTCTTTGCATGTACTGTCTACTCTGCGAGACTGCGACCATGGAATTGTCTCCAACACACATGGACTCTACCTTTTGGCTATTTTCACATGCAAATATATTGCACACCGATAACTTGATCCTTTCTAAAACTCTACCGTCCTTGGCTGTCTTCACCATTTTACTAATTTTAGCCATTAACTTGCCCAGTTGGGCTTTCTCTGGCGGTGGTCTGGCTTGGAAAAATGGTCGAACCCAAATGGGTCGAATTCCGATCCCCGGTTCTCGAGGCCTGCCCTTCTTTGGAAGCTTATTTACCTTAAGCCGTGGGTTGGCTCACCGCTCTCTTGCTTGCATGGCTTCAAATTTAGCTGCCACCCAGTTGATGGCTTTCAGTTTAGGCCCTACACCTGCTATTGTCACGTCCGATCCTCAAGTAGCTCGTGAGATCTTGAACTCGCCTCATTTCGCCGACCGTCCCATTAAGCTTTCTGCTAAGAGCCTCGGATTTAGTAGAGCAATTGGTTTCTCTCCCAACGGCACTTACTGGCGGCTGCTGAGAAAAGTAGCATCAACTCATTTATTTTCACCCAAGCGTATTGCGGGTCACGAGTCTTCACGTCAACTAGACTGTGCAATTATGTTGCGAAATATATCTAATGAACAGTCCTTACATGGAGCCGTTGAACTACGAAAGCATCTCCAAGATGCTTCTCTTTATAACATCATGGGAATTGTATTTGGGAAAAGATATGATGAGTCTAACATTGAGGAGGCGAAAGAATTGCAGGAGCTTGTTAATGAAGGGTTCGAGCTCTTGGGTGCTTTCAACTGGTCTGATTATCTCCCATGGTTAAATTATTTTTGCGATCCTTTTCATATCAAACAACGTTGCTCTGTGCTACTTCCTCGAGTTGAGAAGTTTGTAAAGCGTATTATTGTGGAACATCGAATTAAAAAGCTCAAAAGTGCCTCGGATGGCGGTGATTTTGTTGATGTTTTGCTTTCTTTGCAAGGTGACGAGAAACTAGAAGAGGACGATATGGTGGCAGTCTTATGGGTTCGTATTTAAGTTTAACACATGTACTTAATTGCCTCATTTTCACCCTAGAACAACTCCGAAACATACACGTGGGCCATTTCTAGAAGCCACTTGACACATGATCAATTCTCGAAAACCAGAATCTAGGGAAGAACTTGACTTGGTTTATTTATTAAAATATTAACTTAAGCTGTAATTTTATCAATGCTTGCAGGAAATGATCTTCCGTGGCACTGATTCAGCAGCGCTGTTAACAGAGTGGATCATGGCGGAGTTGGTTTTGAACCCAGACATCCAAGCCAAGCTCCGACAAGAAGTTGACAGTGCTCAAAATTGTATGACTGATTCAGACATAGCTAAGCTACCGTACTTACAGGCTGTAGTCAAAGAATCCCTACGTTTACACCCACCAGGACCTCTTCTGTCATGGGCAAGGCTATCCACATCAGACACTTGTTTAAGCAATGGCATGGTGGTCCCCAAGAAAACTACTACAATGGTCAACATGTGGGCCATAACTCATGACCCCAGGATTTGGGCGGATGCTTTGGTGTTCAAGCCTGAGAGGTTCATGGAAAGTCATGGTGGTGCTGACGTGGACGTAAGGGGCCGTGACCTCAGGCTTGCGCCATTTGGAGCTGGTCGGAGGGTTTGTCCCGGTAAGAATCTTGGATTTGCCACAGTGTCCCTCTGGGTGGCTAAATTGGTTCAACACTTTGAATGGGCAGAGGATGGCTCAAATCCAGTTGACCTAAGTGAGGTGTTGAAGCTGTCTTCTACTATGAAGAACCCTCTCTCTGCCATTGCTGTTCCCAGAAATTTTAAATTTTCCTCAACTTGAGTTACGGCCTTACGAGAAGAAGAACTCGGTCACTCACATTGGTCTAATTATTCATGTCTTGTTAAAGTAAGACTAGTTGAATTTAAGTGGATCCTATATATATATATATATATATATATATATAAAATAAAAGCGTGTATGAAAAATAAATCTGGATTCTGTCGTACGATACGTCATGTCCTTTTGTATCCGATTTTATAAATAAATGGAGTGATTTGGTCTTCTTTATAGGTGCATATATAGTTCTGTTGATAAGTGATAGCTACACATGTTGAGGAAGTGAGGAGTTTACCATTGCTATAATGTTACATTTTCAACAATTAATTCCAAAATGAAATTGGGCCGACATATGATGATGATAAACTCCAATCTACTAACTGAGCATGGCATAAAGCACTTGTTAATTTTAATAACTTTAAAGTTTTCATTACTATGAAAACTTTAAAGTTATTAAAATTTAAAGTACAGAAGTAATAAAAAATAATAAAGATTTACTTATAATTTTTACGAAATATGTGGTCAATATCAAAGAAATTGCACAAATCATTGTTTAAAATCAACAATAATATCGAGAGACATCAATTCCAAGACAACTTTTGAAGATTATATCTTGAAATCAGATAAATAACGCAATCGATTCTTGTGATTTGAACGAGATAAAAAGCAAACTGCATTTTTTTTGCAAATTGGTAAGCTGAAGCGGGACATCGAGAAAGGATTCTAACTAGTTCTTTATTAACTTCAAGAACGCAAATTGGTGAGATGCGACTTATGTATAAGACTAGGCATTGACAAATCTGACATACTAACCATACGCTAGCCATTAATGTTTTTAAGGAAATGATGACAGGCAATCTAGTATATATATTATTCAGGATATTGGACATTGTTCACGGTTTTTATAATGCTCTAAACCTTTGTTGAATGACATATAAACGTGGCTGCATTGTCTCCACGTACGGAATCACCAGTTATATATTGTTAAAAACTTACACTTAAATACGTCTTGTGGCTCCAGATGTTTCTTTCAAGGATGTTTAACGTAAAAATGTGCTTTAACTTTGACTAACTAATGCATTTTAGATGAATTGGTGGACAATGTTGTCAAAGTTCACATATGCTTTCTTTGTATTGGACCTGCGTACCTGAAAGGGCCGACACTAATAATATGGTGTGATAGACTGGATTATGTTTAGGTACAACGATGTTGTGTAATATCCATATGTATGTGTGTTACATGTACGTGTGTGCGTCTATGTATATATATATATATATATATATATATGTTATATGTTATATATATCTTTTCGTAAACAAATATCTAGTATATTTTAATGAATGTTGTTACTACTAGTTAGTTTATGTAAGTCTTGTTGGTTTATGTCTTACAGCCAATCGTTTTGGCTGTAGTTAAGTGCCAATATAATTTAAAAACATTGTTTATCATGTTTAGGTGTATATGATAGAAACCCAGTGGATTGGCATGGGTGGCGCATACCCTTGTCGCTTAACCAAGAGGTCCCGGATTCGATCCCTGCCTTTGGGAATGCAGCAAACTCTTGGGCCAGCGGCAGCCCCCTTGGGATATATCAGTACTGCGAAGGGGGATTAGTCACCGGCTTCGGCCCAGTGGACACCTCCTGGGAGACCAAAAAAAAATGTGTATATGATAGAGTCCATGAGATAATTGTATATTGCAAATAAAATTATAATAAAATTATAATTATGAGATTTATATTGCATTTATATATTATTCTTATATGTTTCTAGTCATTATTCTATTAAGACTGGGCATTAATATAATATTAAAAAAACTAGCGCACATTTTGTTTTTCCTTATGAAGAAAGTGGTCGATCTTATAGACTAAAAGTATAGAAATACTTAAACAAATGTATGGATGTTTGATAGAGAACAAGTTCACTGAACAGACTCGATAAGAAAATTTCATTTGGAACATTACTTGTATGTCTATGAAATTCTCATTCTGGTGATTGTATAAGTGATCATTTAACTTGAGGTCACCAAAGTTATCTTGTATAAGAATTGTTGTGTTTTGATACTACTTATGACCTATTTAATTATGAGTCGATAAATCGGTGGTCGTTGGATGTAGCATGAATTATATGGAGGCAGTTGTGTGATCAAGATATGATTCATCACCCAAAAGTAATTAGAGAAAATTTTCTGTTATTTTCGATTAATATTGATTTGAGAAATTCTTAGCCAAGGTAGAATAATATTTTGTAAATAGTTTACAAATGTCATTAATTGAATCGATAACTAATGGCAAAGAACTAATATTATTGGACTTAAAATAGAGTAGACATTAATTTTATGCTCTATGTCTAATCAGAACATTGTACATGATGAAATGATTGAATTATATGAAAAAATCATGCATGAAAAGGTTACTTAAAATCACTTTGACATTCCTAAATATTTGAGTAGTCATGATATGTTGCTAGATGTTAATCTTGATCTATGATTATAAATTGTTTAATTAGAGAATTAAAGATAAACTAAAAGGAGCTTTAATTATCTAATTCTAGTTCTAGTTCTAATTATGAATTATAATTATAATTTATAATAATTGCCAACATTTTTGGGAACCTAATGAGTCTCACATATAGAATGAGTTGAATAGAACAAAGTTATTTTAATTAAGTTAAACTTGATTGTAAATATTGAGAAACTTTATGATTAAATATGAGATATTTAATAAATAAGGATCAATATACGATGTTGAATCTAATTTAGGCATAAATGGTATTTAATTAGAATTATTTGTAATTCTAATTAAAGTTTAATTGAAATTAAATTACTAAAACACCCAAAACCTATTATAAATAGGTTTTAACTCTAATGGAGCTAGCACTTCTGGGTTAACCCTCTCTGTAAGAGTTACAGAGTTCTCTCAACTCATTTTGTGGATACCGTTAGAGGCTGGACATTTGTGCGCCGATGGTGGTTGAGACGGATCGATTTCGAAAATGATTTGAGAAATACGACAAGACAAAGATCAAGCTTCAGAATAAGGTACGAATTAAGTTTTCACTTTATTACGATTTATTTTAATCATTTTATAGAATTCAGAGATCTTGATTTTTGGGAAAACAAAGGTTATAAAAAAGTTTCGTAATTATTTCGCTATAGCCGGAATCAGATCCTGGCTTGGTTTCCTAACAAGTCTTTGACAAAAAGATCAGTAGTTAATTAGATTTAATGAAATTTAAAAACTATTGCTTTTCTTTTTAGTTAGAATTATTTAGTTAATTGAAAAGTTAAGTATATATATAAATTCTATCATTTATGAAATTAAAATATTTAGAGGATTTAGGTAAAAAGGATCAAATTAAATTATAAAATTTTTGTCAAAATTTAGTTTGAATATAAATGTTTTGAAACATTTAAATTAAACTTAACTTTTAATAAATATTTGAGATAATCCCTACTTGAAAAAAAAAGACTAATAGTAATGTTAAATTTGTATATAGTTTTTAGTGAACCCTTTATTATATGTACTTCAGAGCTAGCACATAAAGTTAGGGACAAACCCATATGCCTTTCTTTCCTTGTAGTTGTCATTCTTGTTTTTATAATCCAAAATGCCTATTAAAATAGGCTTATTCTCCAAAAAAACTCTTTAACCATAAGGTTTTTATCAAGGGAATTTAAAACCCAGACATTTTAAGTTATGTCTGAAATGAGTTTTGATCCAGTGAGAAGATCTTTTCTTCTAGTTAGATCTTCTTTTATTTTCAAGTTTGAATTCTTCATCTTCTTTAAGTATTGTGGCTGATCTCATATGATTTTCACTTAAAATCCAATAGTGTTATTATGAATTGTTACCTCACTTGAGTCTAATTGAAGGGCCGAATTTGTTTAAGCAGGGACCTCAGATTGCTGGCTTCAGTTGTGGTAATGATACTTTCCACTGTTGATGTGTTTGTAGGCTCATTGCTTATCGATTTTTGAATTCTCTAGGATCAATTTTAGGGCCATAGTAGCTACTGTGACTTCTAATTCAGAAGAATTAGCCACTCGAGGTGCAATTATGTTGTCATCTTCCAATAGTTCCTCCGAATAACCAACTTAAAAACCCTTCTTGTTTCTGAGTTTTCTTTCTTGTTGGTTCGGTCGGATTTTGTTGGATCGGATTGTCATTGTTTTGATCTATGATCTCGCGTGATTTCGGCTACCGAACACCTGCAAAACGAATAAAGGCATGTCGGGGGTTGTTTCTCGGGAGGCCCCTCCAACGCTCAAGTCAGTATTTTGGTAGGGTTTTGGCTGATGTAAACCGAGAAAAGCAAGGTTGTATTCTCGTACCTTTATCCGGTAGGAATAGTACCTTATATATGTCGTGGATGCTAGGTTTACATAGGTCTTCATGTTTGCATAGGAGTCTAACTCGTGATGGGCCGAGCGGGCCGTGGTTGTTGGGTTGTCGTCATCCGGGCTTGGAGCTGGGCCTGGTAAAGCCGGTCCAGCCGACCCGACCAAGCATAATTCAAAAGTTGATAAGGAGTTGTTATTGATAATGTTTGGATATTGTGTGTATAGATTATAGAAAGGAAGAAAATCTTATTAAGAGAAATCCAAAGAAAAAATTACGATGGAGCTTACCCGGTCGACTAGGCAGTAACTAGTATTTAATAAAATAATTAATGCATGTAGTGTTAGATTGGTGACAACTTGGAAAATCAAGGAATGCAAAATCTTAAGGTGCTAAGTAACTAAGGGAATTGTAATGTTGGAAGCTTCTGTCGTTGCAAAACTAGATATTAGGCTTGGTTATTAGGAAGACTTGAGCAAGAAAATTTTTTAAGTGTAGAATGGAAGCTTGACAAGATAGCCACTAATGTTATCTCAGTAAGAGATAAGGTAGCTCAAGATCATGGCAGTTATTTTCATAACCCAGTTAGATTTGAACAATGGTAGTAGCTAACACTTCTTTTATTCTAAGCTAAATGATGGATATATTAGCAGTGTTGTTCACTTGTTTTAGGTCTTCAAACCTTATAAGTCTAGCTAGTTAAATCCATGAAATCCATGGTAATGATTCAATATGTACTTCAACTTTTTACTAAGTTAATCCATTCTTTAATTCTAAAAATAATTAAATCTTAGTCAACTAATGAAGTAAATCTGGCATCTGTCTATACTTTGACCTTCTTCCTCATTATATAAGGATATATAGTTCTTAAACATTATTTATAGAGTAACAAAGACATATTCTACAAAGTCCTTATTTGAAGAGGAAGATTGCAAACATAAATCGTGGTATATTGAGGATTTTTTTGAAGCATCACAATTATCTACATGAGCGAAAGCTTGGAGTAGGAGGAAAACGGAGAGTTTATGGAAGCATTGGGAAGAGTTGATGGAGTTTGAGTAGGTTGCAATGGTGGTGGTGGCAACGATTAGAAGGGCAAATGAGAGTGACAGAGATAAAGGTGGTGGTGGCAGTGGTGGGTTGGGGAAATAGGAGAGACAATGATAATATTTTTAATTGGTTTGATAATTAAAATTATTATAAAATCAATATTTATAAATATTAAGTTTAAAATCCACATTATCTAATAGGTCTACGTTGTCCAATTAACATGTCATATCGAATGGGTTAATGACCCAGTAACAAAGACTTAACAAAAACCTAAAAAAGATCTTTTTATGATTTTTTTAATCTTTGTTTTGGTATGATGTATTCTTCGAAGAAGATTAAAAGAGATCATTCTCAACTCAAAGGGTGTAGTTGAGTGATAAGAATTTATTTATCTTTAACCAATTAAAGATCAGGGGTTCGATCCTTAGCTTTAAATATGGAGCAGTCTTAAATCTTTGAGCCAGCTGTCCCACTCTGTAAGGTGTCTACAAACTAGCGAAGGAATTAATCACTGAATCCGCCGGTTGATACCCTGGTCTGAGACTAAAAAATAAAATCCCAAATAATTTTGGTAAAGCCTAATTTAAGCTTTCGAACAAATCCGACATTGGAAGTTATAAGATTCATTCTAATCACTTTATTTTTAATACGAAGTTCTAAGATTTATTATGGGCATTCTATTTTATTTTCAAAGTCCTAAGATATGTTCCAAACATTTCTTTTTAGTTTTAAACCCTCAGATACCACTCCATGCATTTCCTCTTTTATTTTTGTTTTTATTCAAGCCTTACGGCATCATTATAGGCAATTTCATCCATTTCAAAGCTTTAAGATCAAGTTGTAGGCATTTCATTTTATTTTCAAGTCCTATATAAGACTAAAAACTCGTAAGAATTCAACTACATGTTTTAATTGTTATTTTAAATCTTACACATATTCCTATATTTTATTTTAAATTCTAGATAAGATCACATATTTTTAGATATTCAATTACATACTTTAATTTTTATTTTAAACTTCATATATAGCTCTAAGTACATTTTAAACCTAGTTAAAATCATAAACTCCTAATTATTCACCCATATGTTTTTATTTTAAGAAATCTTCATTTTTACATCACAATCATATTTATTTTATATTCCACGTTCAATATCATTCCTTTTAAACTATCCACATTTGCAAAATATTTTGGAGATCTATATATTCACTTAGATAAGTATAATAAAATGTAACGCCTTTTACTTATTTGTTGTGTTAGGACTAATTTATTTTCTAAAATTTTCTCCCATCTTTTTTAATAAGATAAAGTGTCAAATCGATTATTATTTATTATTTTTATATTCGTCCTTTTCTCGTTTAGAACATGTTTTTTCATGTCAAAAATGATAAATTATTACACTAAATGATATATTGGTTTGGTCTCGATCCACTGAAATAGTAATGCTACAGTATATTAAGTATCTTTATCTCCCCTGTGATAGCCCTTAAGACCTTACCCTTCGTCAAGTCCCCTACAACTCTTCCTCTGAGTATCTAACTTGTAAAGATCCCTTATTAAACAACCTCCCTTCTTTTCCTTCCAATCTCCACCTTTTTGTTCGTGATAATCCCCACAATGTTGGTTAAGGTTACTAATACTACCCAATTAAAATGAACTTCAAAGATGTTAGAGGATATGGAGCTTAATAATGATAAGGGAAACCACCTTCCTTTTAAGTTACTGGAAGGAAATAAAGCAGAAAACAAAAGGGTAAGGCTTCCAAAGCCCTTCAAAAACATGATCATTTCCTTAATATAAAGGGCTTAAATTGCTCAAAGAAATAACAAGCCATTAAATATTACATTTGGGATAAAAATCCCTTCCTAATTGACTTGTTGGAAACAAAAATTAAGAAGCCAACTTTCACCAAAGGTCCTTTGTTCTTGTGGAACATAAGGAAGGTTACTCTAATCATGCATCTCATCACTTCGAAAGAATTATTACAGCTTATAACCTGAATGCCCTCCAAGTTATCTTTAGTAAACAAACTGACCAAATGTTACACCTACTCTCCTATATTCCAAGAAACAATCCATATCACCCTTATTTATGCTTCTAATTTTTCCTCCTAGAGAACTGGTTTATGAAAGGAGCCCTGGATAGCTTTAGGAGGGACTTTAACTGCATATTATATTCCTTTAAAGTTAAGAGTTTGTGAAGACAATTTCGGAATACTGACAAAGAACTCAGAGCTTTCCCATTCAACATTAGATTGATAGATCTCTCCTTCAAAGGGAACCTATTCACATAGTTTAACAAATAGGAAGGCAAGAACAATATACGGGAAAAGCTAGAAAAGGGGTTAATCAACTTTCAATGGATGGAAAAATTCCCTAACAACTTGGGATTCTTCAATAATCTAGGGATATTAAAATACTTTCCACTTGAAATAAATTTAGGAGTGCAGATAAGGAAACTGAGAACTCCTTTTAGATTCTTCAAGTTCCTCACCAAATTGGAGGTTTATCAAAATATGGTATCTAAGGGGCTAAACACTTTAATATAAAGGTTTAAATCATACAAACTCATTTCCAGGATTTAGATAACAAAACAGGAGCTTAATAAGTTCCATGAAGCTCAATTCAAAGATAAATTGTCCAAGGAAATTGATAGAACCACAGAAGATCTATAAGCAGTAAAAATTGAACTTTATATTGATCCTTACAATGAAGAATTGAGGCAGAAGAACACAACTAGTTTATATATTGGCCTCCCTTAAAGCATACAACCCCTTTATCAAATAGAAAGTTAGAGTCTTATAGTTTACGAAAGGGGACTTAAACACTGCCTACTTCTATAGAGCGATCCAATTTAGGAGAAATTCCAATAAGTTATTAGATATTCTAGAGGAAGAGGCAATCCTTATTTTGATCAAGATAAACTGAAATCTTTAGCCTACAATTGCTTTAAGTCCTCCACTGGGTCAAATTTTATGTCCTAGAGCTTTTCTTCCACTCTCTTTATCTTCATCTCTCCCTTACTCAACCAAGCCTAAATCACTCACCTTATCAAACCAGTCTCCAACTTGAAATTAAGCAGGCCCTAAGTCTTGATGTTTTCAGTGCTTATTTTATCCAAAGGTTTTGGAACTTATTTGAACCTCACATTTCCAAGGCAATTAAGGAATTCTTTTCCTTTGGGTTTATGCTCAGGGAGATAAACAGGACCTTTCTTTTTCTAATACCAATCCACTTTCCTTTTAAGACTTTAGATCAATTTTCTGCTGCAAGGTCCTATACAAAATCATCTCTTGAATTTTGGCATGTAGATTTATACCACTTTTGAATGAAATTATTAATATCTCACAATCTTCTTTTAGCTTAGGTTGTAGCATTGGAGACAACCTTTTAATTGCATAAGAAATCTTCAAGGAGTAGCATACAAGAAATCTTTCACTCTATACAAGCTTTTTGTTTTCCCTACTGTTCATTAAGTGGTCCAACCAATGCATATCTACATCTTCTTATAATGTGCTCATAAGTGGGGAGGCTTCTCAAATATTCTAGGGTGCTAAAGGGATAAGACAAGAAGACCTCCTTTCCCCTTATCTGTTCATTTTGGAAATTGCAGTATTCACAAAGATGATTGGCTTTAACATTTCTGAAGGGAAACCTTTCAAATATCACTACAAATGCAAAAAACGAACTCTATAACCTATCTTTTGCAAATTATCTGTTACTTTTAAGTGGGATAGAATGAGATTCCATGCATCTACTACTAGAACGTTTGGAAAATTTCTCACATATTTCTGAACTCTTTATTAAAAAAAACAAAAGTTAGATTTTTATCTCCTCAATGCCTAACTCTCTTGAACATTCATTGTTAAAGATTTCTAGCCTCCAATAGAGTAAGGCTTCTTTTAATTATCTTAGCTTACCTATTTCCTTTACTAGACTAACCTATAATGATTGTAAGCTACTAGTTGATGTTGTTCTACAAAAGATTAGCCGTTGGAAGAGCAAGGCCCTTTCTTATATATAGAGAATCTAGCTCATATCTTCAGTCCTAAGTAGTATGCAGATCTTCTGGAGTCCTCATGTTGCCCTTCTAATCAAAATCATTAAAGATATCAAGAGAACTTTAAAAAATTTCTATAGAGTGGGGAAGGCTCAAGCAAAGGTTTTCCTAAAGTTAAGTGGAAGGAAGTTTTCCTACCTAAATCCTAAGAAGGTATAGGGATCAAGGTAATCAAAAGTACCAACAAAGCTTTATTGGCAAACAATGGCTTTGGAAATGAAGCAAATTGTGGGTGATGGTAAACAAACTAGCCTATGGTTTGACAATTAGACAGATTTTGTCCCTCTCCATTTACACTCATCCTTTCCTCCAATTCAATTGTGTTTCCCACAATATTCCATAGTAAAATTGTTGATCAACCAAAATCAATGGGTGAGACCCCCCGAATGATTAAGCAATATATCACATTTGCTTAGATATCTCACAAATGTAACCAAAAATGACAAATCCATCTATCTCAAAAATCCCTCCAACACCTTCACCATTTCATCCTACTTGTCCCTATTCAGTCTACCCATTCAAGAGGTTAATTGACATAAGCTTATTTGGTTCACGAATTGTGTCCTAAGTTCTTCATAATTATATGGATGGCCATTAAGAACAGACTTTTAACCCTATAAAAGATTCCATGGAGCAGCTCATTAACCTACACTCCTCGTAACTTTAATCCTGAAAGTATTGACCACCTCTTATTTTCCTATCCTTTCTTTAAAACTATATAGAAGAGGATATAGGATAAACTCAAGCTCGATCACCAGCCTAAATCATTAAACATCACTATACTCTGACCCTCAAAGGAAAGATTCCTAAACACTAATGACTTTAAATTATTCAAACTAAGCTTGAGATGTGGAATCTGTCATTTGGACAAAGAGGAATAGTAGAAGATTCTAAAATTCAGAACTGGAAGCCAACACATTATTTAGGCTAATCTTTCACAACCTTTGATTATTGAAAATCTATACATAGATTGTAGCCTGAGTTATAAAGGAAATTGGAACTTCCCATGATTGACTATTTATGGTGTGGTTCAAACTGGGAGCACTCAAATCTCTGGGTATATGATTCCCATCACAGAGATAAAGTTATTTCTCATTAGGACTCTATACTCATACCAAAGGTAAATTACATGGAAAGTGAGATTTATGTACTTGTTTGGGTAAATTCCACCCCTCATTTAATCTCAAATTCATATAAGGAGAATAGACCAACTGGTCAAAGGATATCGAAGAAACTTCTCAAAAAGCCTATTGTAGAATAACAATTCACTACAAGATAGGGTGGTACTTATCTGGTACAGTGGAATGAGGATCACGTGATTGAACTACATTGAGCTAGAACAATTGCTTGAACTATATTGGATGGAGTTCGCAGGAGAAGACAACCCCCTTCTTGTCTGCATCTCAACATGCAATGAGAAGGGACCAGTACAAGGAGAACCCAAGCTTGTAGCCTATGAATGATATATGAAGAATCTGATGTCCCATAAGGATTAGACTAAATGTTAGTCCATTGGATTTACGAAGTAAGTTGTAGGGCCAAACTCAAACTTTTTTTTGTTGTTGTTATGATTGGTTGTGGTATTTGTTAAATTCTAAAAATTTACATCCAAGAAAGGTGACAGAATTAGTGTTCAATAATTAAAATTACCATTTGTAATTCCTTAAAATTTTCTTTTGATGTTATTTGATCCAAAATCCTGGAATTTTGAAATCTCTAGTTGTAAAACTTTGAGATTACACATAGCATCTCTTGGTCCCAATTGATTTCTATTAATTATTGTAATATTACTTAGATGATAGTTGATAGCTTTATCTATATTCCCAAAGTAAGATAGCAGAGGAGGAGATACTAGAAACTGACAATGAGTGTACATTGATGAATTCATGAGGAGAGGGTAATTTGCCTTGCGCCGTATTGAGTTGCAATCTTAGTGAAATAGAGGCCTAGTTTTTGAACTTCCTAGTATTGTTATGGAAGGAATATATACAGGACAATGAATGTGGCAGTTGACTGGTCCACGTCTTATCTCGTCTCATCCATTATAACTAAATATAAATGTAACTGCGACATAATCCATAACTCATTTGGCTTTCTGTTTAAAGTCTAGAGGTTGATGGTTAGGATCATATTTAATAAGAAAATATTGTGACTGTAATCAAATATATCTCTTAGAGAATCACCTAGGATGTGATTGGTTGGATGTTAATTAATAGAACGATTAGAACGAGATGGAATGAAATGTAACACACTTCCATCGTTTAGAAGGAAGTTTTATAATGAAATGAAATGGAATGAGATAGAAGTGAAAGTTTCATGTTACGTTTGATTCCCTCCTAAATAGCGAGATAAAAAACCTCTGATTGGGAAGGTTTAGGATGGAACGTAAACTAATAAATATATATTTTCTAATATATCCTCAATAATTTTTCGTAATACCAATTATTTCTCCTTACCTTACTAACAACCAATACATTTCTATATATTTTTTTTTCGTAATACCAATTATTTTTCGTAATACCAATTATTTCTCCTTACCATAATACCAATTATTTCTATATAAATAAAATATAAATAAATTATTTTAAGTATAAATCACATAGAATATAATATAATAAAAT
>JANZLC010000008.1:19951129-19961172 GCA_026413385.1 Erythroxylum gracilipes | reverse complement strand
TAATAATTTATTTAATATTTAATTATATTAAATAATGTCCAGTACTTCATGATTATTATTAATTTTGTTAAGAATAAAAATAAGGAAAGCCAAATCCAAAACAAAAAAATATGTTAAAAATCTAAAATTATGTTAAGGGTAATTTTATCTTTGTGTATTAAAATTGATGTGGTGGGAGTGCTATTAGCAATAAGAGGAGTGCTAAAAGCGGCACCCCTCCCAAAAGTGTGGTTTTGAAAAGTTTTCTTGGAGGGATATTTATATATATTTCGTTATGGCCCATAAGCCACCTTCTAAAGAAAGGGGCTAACAAAACGTTGTACTGAAAGAGGAAAAAAACTTTTTAAACCGTTAGATTTTAAATTCATTTTCCACCGTAAACTATAAAACGTCCATCAAAATCAAATCTTTGATTTAAACCATTAGATTTTAAGAACACAGTACTAATTTATGAGCATATATTTGTCGAACATACAGTGACCGTGTTGGCCAAATTAGGCGTCAACAATTAAAGAAGAAAATAAAAAGATTTAAGTGCAAAAATAGCAAGGCAGATGCAAGAATCTTGTGGGTACTATGATTGGAAAGCTTCAACTGTCCATTCCACCTCGTTGAAGAAAATTGTGGAAAGTACTGCAAATGGAAAGCTCAACTGTCCAATACACTTGGGTTAAGGAAATGTTCTTCAACTGTCCATTGCATCGTACTTGAGTTAACAAAAAATAGAGAGAAACAAGTTCACTTGGGGTTCAGCAATTGTCAAATTATCAGGAATCTAATGGCAGAAACAGAACATAAGTCCGATAGGGGCAACAGATTGGGGCTCATCAATGTAAGGAATTTGACATACTAAAATTGTACCCAGTAAATGTTAAAAAAAACTCTAGTGAACAACATCGTCCAATATAAATCTTGCTGATACGCAGAATATAGAATGATTTAATAGTATATAGTCTGATAGGGACAACAGATTAGGACTCATCAATGTTAGGAATTTGACATACTAAAATTGTACCCAATAAATATTAAAAGACTATAGTGAACAACATTGTTCGGCATAAATCTTGCTGATATGCGAGATATAGAAAGGTTTAATAGTACCTAGCGTTCACTCAAAGTAGCTGAGAAGAGAGGCTATTTCTAAATTAAAAAGAAACACAAAAGAAAAGGCAACAAAGACAATTGCTTCCGAGCGTAGTGCTCGCCAAATTCACAAGTCCTTTGCATGTCTTAACGGTAGCTCCGGTAGATTGGGCTGTACATGCAGCTCTCTGCATACTTAACAATGTTCTTAGGACGGGGGAGACGCGATGCAACACCTAAACGTGATTTAAAAAAAATAAAATAAACAACATCAATAAATAATGCAGGATATTGCTTTTATAAGCTGCTACACAAATCTGAAAAAGAACTCACCAAGTTCATATGCCTTGGCAGCTACTTCAGCCGCGATGTGAGCTGATATCTTCCGAATGTTGGAAAATGGTGGGTAAATGAGTCCCTTGTCCAAGTTTTCCTGTTTGACTTGTGCAGCCAACGCTTCCGCTAGAAAAAAGATGGTGTTATGAGCAGTTAGTTTAGGCTCGTAAGAAGCAAACACTAGTATCATTGTGAGGGAAAGTGAATATATTAAACTGGAGGAACATTTATCAGCTCACTCCCCCATATAAGCTAAAATTTCCCGCAAAAAGAGTTCATTCTATAGGCCAAGTACTTACAGGCTGCCAAAAGCATGTCATCATGCACACGTATGGCACCTGATATTATCAGACCCAAACCAAATCCAGGGAATATGTAAGCATTGTTTGCCTGAATAAGACAATAAGCGGCCAATTAGGGTCAGTTTCCAGTAATAGAATGATCTATAAGATCAATACATGGTAAACAATAATACCTGACCAGGCACCAAGACTTTTCCGTTAAATTCAACAGGATCAAATGGACTTCCACTGGCAAAAATAGCACGACCCTGTAGATGAACAATGATGGGAGTGAATATGGTGTAAACTAGTTCGATTAGTTTGGCAAGCCCCACGACTGTTATATGTATGAATAATTGAAGTAATATCTGAAAAGGGAAAATTGCAGTTACCTCACTCCATGTATAAGCTTCTTCAGCTGTGCATTCAGATTGCGAAGTAGGATTGGAAAGAGCAAGAATTAGCGGTTTCTGTGCCACAAGCAACATGTTTGGGTCAGGTAAAATTTTTTATTGTGGATCTAATGAGACACTTCCCTGCATTTATCTGTGTTTCAGAGAGCAAGACAATGAACCTCATTGAAGGATGCCATGGCCTGAACCACCTCCTTTGTGAATGTTTTTCCAGCTCCAGATGATCCTATCAACACTGTTGGCCTGATTGCCTGATTCATTGAACTTGTAAGATTCAAGGACGAAGCATGAATTTTTCTCTGCTAATGTAAGTGGATATACGAAGATCAATTTAACACCTTAATGGCATCTAAAAGCCCTTTGACGGGTTCGTGCTCATGAGCCCAAGGCCTCTTGAAGTGTTGAAGGGACTCCTTACGGGAGCTAACGATCAGTCCCTGAAAAACAAAAGGCAAAAATTTAAACATGCAGATACGTGTTCAATCATTTCAGTTGCATAAAACTTCATTAAAAATGATATCAAAAAAAGAATCTTTTATAGGATATAGCAAAGACTATACCTTTGAGTCGACAAGCCATATCTTCTTGCGTGTCTCCTCAAGGGGAGCTTTTGTCTATAAAACAAAGGCATAGTATCAGCAAGAAGCTAGGTCAAAAAAACAAAAAAAGTGGAATGATATTACTCATAAACTTAGCAAGAAGGTTATAAGTGAATCCTTGGAGGCTTGGGTGGGACGAGGGGAAAACAACCACTACACTCAGTTCTGCTGCTCAATTTGGGCCAATGGTTCCCCAGTAAACAAAAGAAAAATGGTAAGTTCTTGAATATTACACAGGGCGAGAGCAATGCAATACCTGCTTTGATATTTCAAGAGCTATAAGTTCAGCTATACCAGTTCCTGCCTGCATCATCAGAGAAGCCAGAATTTAGAAACAAGAACACATAAGGATTGCAACTTTGTATGATCATTGTGCCTGAAAGTGTGTGCATGCCTGTCTTCCAACTTTGTAACACATTTACTAGAGCATAACTTGTTTTCTTAACTGTTTGGATTCACCTAATCATTTCTCTCATGACCTATCCACCAGTGGCAAACAGAAGTGGTTGCTTCCTTAATTAAAGCATAGGAAGCAAGTTATTCTAAAAAGGATGCAGTCCGATTAGATGGGCAAATAAATCGATGAAATGCCTTAAAAGTGAGTGGATAGTAATATATCATTAAAAAAATAACAAAGAACAAATGTTCTTTTCAAGACATTTTGCCATTTCATTCTCACCTCTCCAGCCCCCAAGAATAAGAAAGTATGATCAGTCAAGGTTCCACCAACTAATTTCAAGGCTGCTATGAGCCCGGCTAGCACAACTGATGCTGTTCCCTGCAAATGAAATACTTGGCAATTTAGATTTCCTGTTAAGGACAAATTAGAGCACCAAATTTAAATTAAATATATGTAATTTTTACACCATATTACCTGTATATCATCGTTGAACACAAGATGAGTTGATCTATACTTTGCAAGCAACTCAAAAGCATTGTGATTTGCAAAATCTTCAAACTAAAAGGTTCACAAAATTCATAGCAAAATCAGGCCCCAAAACTTTAAGGTTAAACAGACTAGACATGATGTCATAACTGATTTTGCATACCTGTACAAGGACTTTCTCCCCGTAACACTGTTTAACTGCAGTCATGAATTCATCCAGAAGTTCGGCATATTCCTAGGCCAGAAGAAAATTCCACTTTTCTTTAGCAATTTTTTTTCAAATTGCAAGAACAAAACTGAAAGATTGATTTAAGTGATTGTACCTGGCCTGTTGCTCTCTTATGCCGAAGTCCAATATAAAATTCATCATTCAACAACTGCTCGTTGTTTGTGCCAACATCAATTGTTACTGGAAGGCACTGCAAGTTTTAAAGTTAGGAGCATGCCAATGTATTTTGTATCAAAAAATTTATATTCTTCACATCGCCCTAGAATTTAACCAATCGTCATGTCCAATGGGGAAATTAACTGAATTACTTGACATTTAGAAATAAGCAAAACAAACGTAAAATTTTAGTAAATGACTTGAACCTATTCTTGGATCAAAATCTATAACTTTTGACCAGGATAAAACAAGCACTTTTTGCTTTTTGCAAATTCAAATATGGCAAGCATGGGGTACACTGAATAACAATGTTGAGAGTGGTAATACATACAGCTGATGGACGTACTCCTCCTAGTGCAGAGTACAAAGAGAGTTTTCCGACAGGAATACCCATTCCCTAACAATAATAAATAAATTCCATGAGGTCCATCTGTGATGGATTCAACAATTGGCACAAACAGAAAATTTTACATATCCAGGCTCCAGCTAGAAGAAAATCACAATGATCATCTTGTAAATGAATGGCTTTGAAATCAATACCTGGCATCCAAGATCTCCAAGCCCCAAAATACGCTCGCCGTCAGTAACAACAATAACTTGTATATTTCTCTCAGGCCAATTCTTCAACACTTCAAGAATCTTGCCTCTGAAAAATTCCACTATGATAAACTCTCTAATGGTATCTTACTAAAATAAGTACCAAGAAAAAGAAAAGAAAATTTATGGCCGTACTTCTCCTTCAAACTGATGTAAAGACCCTGTGGACGCCTGAAAATGCTCCCATATTTCTGACATGCCTCACCAACTGTAGGAGTGTACACAACCGGCAGTAGTTCCTCCACATTATCGATTAGAAGTTTGTAAAAAAGCCTTTCATTCCTCTCCTGTAAATTAAGGGGCCAAAGTTACATGCTTTCCCCTCTATCAGGGATGACATGAGTAATCGCACTGAAAAGGCAAACTGCTATTCAGTTATTCAAGTCCATCTTCGTGATATGAAATGACTCAAATCTCAAATCAATATTTTTCCGGCTTGACTAGGTCTAGATTCATAAGAGATGAACATGCACCTGAAGATCCATCATGGCCATGTATCGCTGTAGAGGAACTTCATAGTTACGAAGGTTGTGGATCAATCTTTTTTCCTATAACCAATGATCGACCAGTAAGCAACAAAATCACACCAGGAACTTAGGATGCTAAATGTGAAAGAATGGACAATTAACAATGTCACTTCTGTTAACGAACCTGGAGCTCCTGAGTCATGGTTGCTGGGGGCAGAAGACCGCGCAAGTAATGAGCATCCCTCTCTTTCTCAGTGAATGCAAGGCCTTTGTTGTGGCGTGGGTCACGCAACAATGTATACCCACTATGACATGAGAAAAATTAATAGTGATCAATGAAAAGTTTGAAATTATGCAAATATAGATGTATGAAGTGATAACAAGCAACGAGAACAAGAGTTATGCATGCATACAAAGTTAGAGACTAAACAAAATTTTACTATCATATGAAATAATTGAAGGGAAAAAAAGAAGCAAGAAGAGTTGGCAGAGCTATCAGTTAAAGATCACTATCAAAATGAAATATCAAATTCTTTACTAACGAATAGCATATGTATTAAGTGACCGTTTCATCACAATTGTTTAAGTTGTTGTGTGAGGCGAACTTAATTGATTTTATATATTCACTAACACAACCCCTCAAGTGAAAGCCCTTTTAGCTTGAAACTTGCCCAGGCTCACTTTACCTTATGCTGAATAATAGGTAGGTGGTAAGATTTGAACTCAGGACCACTTAGTTACAAAGGCTTTGATACCATATTAAGTAACTATTTCACCACAATAGTTTAAGCTATTGTGTGAGACCAACTTAATTGATTTTATATATTCACTAACAATATGGACAGTGAAAAAAAGACAAAAATTCTGCATCTTATCCGCATAAATCATATAATAGGGTAGCAGCACGAAACCAGCAAGCATTCTTAATCCTGCTACTATAGCCCGGATAATGGGAAATTTTCCAATATAATACATTTTGTGTTGTTGAAGTGTTTCTTATGCTGCAAGCGTCGTGTCAAGCTTGCTTGGAAAATCTAGAGCCACTAATCCCCAGATCTATCGTTGTCATAGACATAAACTGCAACTTTCTAACCAACAAAATATGGTATGAAGCAGAACAAACATTTTCTTCATGAAATTCATGTACTTTTCTTAATTAGCCTAAGTTTCATTTCAGAGATGTATAGTATAAGATAAGGTCATAAGCTTGGATTAAATCTTTACAAACTCCGATCAAACGTAGAAACCAAATAGCGTAAAATAATAAACTGCGCACATGAAGCCCGAAGATCAAAACTTTAGATGCCATTAAATCCATGCCAACACGATATATGCTCATAATATATCAATCAGCACAGACAACGCATACTGGACCGAGAAAATTAGAGTAGTGAACAAAATAAAACTGAAACTCTTACCTAGCAACAGAGGTAGTCCACGGGGTAGCAAGCTGATCCTCCGTGGCAAAATCCTCACCATGCACGTCCTCGACACCCCCACCCACAAGAGCATCGTTTATCTCGTCCACTGAATGACCACCATTCATCATTGTACTCTCCATCACAGCCCAAACCTTTCTCTCTCCTCCTCCACAACCCAGAACAAGCCTCTGCAAGTAACAGAACGCTGAAAAGACGACAACCCAAGAACGAAAAGAGCACAAGACAAGAGTTTTGACTCGGTGTTCGGCAAACAGAAGACAAAGCCCGTCCTTTTATAGGCAAATGAACAGAAACCCACGAATTTCCAAGTCAAATTCTTGCAGAAGTTGTTCAAACATCGGAAAGATTGATTTTGACAGGGTGGGTTTCAATGTCAAAAGAGAAGAACGTGGACTTTGCACGTGTACAATTTACGAGAGGGAGGGAGAAAGAAAGAAAATGGGAGAAATGATATGATGATATTCTGTTTAAAAGAGAGAAAAATTACAAGAATTAAGAGTGTCAAATAGTTAATGATGAGTACCACAAACGTACGTCGGCTGAGGGAGCTCATATTCATGGAACGTGATGAGCATGTGTGTGTGGAGTTTGCGCGTTTTCTTTGAGAGAAAAACAACTCAAAGAAGAGTTTAACTGGGATAAGATAAATGAAACTACGTGGTTTCTTCTTCAAGTCCATTTTCCTTTATTTGCTTTCCTTTCTCCTTCTTGCTCTTCTTACAATATGGATGCCATGCACGTCTGTCGGAATCGGATAAATAAATTATTACAGTCAAACTTTGATGTGTATGTTAGTCCTTATTAGTAATTTGAGGAAAAAACTGGCTTTTACATTGCTCCTTGGAAAATACTAATTCCAAATTAAATTGATTTTCTCATCCGTAAGTGAATGTATCTGCTTTTTTATTCTAAGAACTTCCAATTCTTGTTTGTTGGTGGGAAAATCAGAAGAATCGGTTTGGTATGGTGGTGGTAGGCAGATGAGGACTACAGAGAAACGGTCAAATTTGGGGTGAGGCTGAACTTGGGCTTCCATGAGTGCTTTCCAGAAGAAGCCCGTTAGGACTTTGGCTATAAATACTAAATTAATTTCATACTGAATGGATTCGTCAATTTATTTTACTTTTTGAGATTTGTCTTCTTAAAACAAGCGTTTTGTCTTTCTTTCCAGTTGGACGTCAAAGTTTGGTTAAGAACTTAAACGAAAAGTTGGTCCCCCTCCCTCTTTTTACGCGGCAACTCGTACACAATTAATGGCCTTTTGTTGGGACATGTGTAATTGTCTCCTTTTAATAATACTAGCAGAGTAATTTGCGCAGTAAAAATGTCTAGTAAATTTAATTGAAATTGAAACGGGAAACAAAAAATTTTTAATTACATAAAATTTTAAAGATAACTTAATCTATAAGCTTTTTAATTTGTCTCTCATACAATTTTCTCATCTAGATGGCTACCCTTTTTAGATTGTTGGCGATCTCTATCATTCGACCAGTTTCGTACATCTCGATATAGCGATGAGCATGTGAACTATTATGTGCTTTTTTATTTCGTGCATGGTATCTAATAAGTAATTCATCTAGCTCATTTTGTCGATCGTATGTTTCTTTTATGACATTTTTCAAATATTTTTTACGCTCGAAATAGCTGGAATTCATATCTTCCATTAAAATAAACAAATCAATGTATAAATGTCAAAATTATTTCGTAACTTTATTGACCACAGTTCTATATTGTTTAATTTGGTTTAAGATATTCGAAAATATGTCATGTGAGTCAGGAACAATGGAGAAAAAATAAATATGATCATACCTCAACAGTGGAAGAATGCACCAGAGAACGAGCAGGGAACCTTAAAAAAGTGGAGTGTAGTTATAGTCAGAATAATAAGACGAGGAAAAAATTTTAAGGGGACAGTGAATAAAATCGGGAAAAATGTAATAAGCAGGAGATAAAGAAACGAATTTTTTAAAGTTATAAATATAAAAAATTGGAAAAAAATCATATGTCTCTTTTATGGCATTCCTCAAATATCTTTTGCGCTCAAAATAGCTTATTGCGCAACTTTATTGACTACTTAATGTTGGATCGGAATAAGAAAACATGCTTTATTTGGAGAAACGGTAGATTCTAAAACTTTTAAGAAATCATTTTTGTTGGAACCCGTTTCCGGATATCTAACCTCTTAATCCGTAAATCCGAACTAGAAACCCGAATCCGCGATGGAAACCTCGACTAATCCGAAAATCCCGATATTTTTTTTCATTCTTATTCATTCCTTCCTCAAATGTTGGAACCCGTCTCCAAAACCGGTATATATTTTTTCTTTTTCTTTAGTCCATTTTCATCCTAATCTGTTCTCATGCTCCTTATTCAAGCTCAGTCAAATTAACATCCATTAAGAAGGTCATAAGTTGTTACAAAGTTTTGCCTAAAGAAATACCAAATGAATAGTACCTTTTTGACCATATGAATAGTAATTTTGCCAACTTCCAACTCTCATAACTTTTTACTCCTAATTCCGAATGGGACATATCATACCTCATTTGAAAGATAACAAGACCCTACTAAAACCTCAAAATAATTTAAACATGCTTATTACGAATACAAATATGAGATTAGAAGCAAAGGAATTGTTAATGTTGAAAGAAGACATAAGATTAACTTCCTATCATAGTTTAGGACTCGAGTAAGTTATTCATGGAATAGTATGAACTTATGGAAACTTGGTGTGATTAACTTCTAATTATATTTTTTTACAAACGATACATTTATATAACTTTAAATTGCCAAAGGTGATGGCAACATTATATGCTTTGACATGTGGGCTTCATATGTGTGGGAAAAAATATAATGGTTACATTGTTAATGGAGTTAGATTTCACATAAAAGATAATGACAATTGACTTAGAAGCCAAATTATGGGGTTATTGTTGAGGGACAACATAATGAACATTTTATTGACTTTTATAGTATAATCTTAGAAATAATATAGTTGCATTACATTGAGGGAAAAGAAGATAATGATACGTGGCATGACGCATCCTGATGTGCTTCTTAGCACCTTTGAGAATTTATCTGGTGAATTTTCTATGCTGGATTGAATCAAACCTAGTTAATCGTCTTAGTTATATTGTAATTTCTTTTGTAATTTCAACATTTATAATTTGTAAATTAGTCTTTGTATTTATTATTTTGTCTATAAGAATTGTTAAGGTCGTAATTAAAATCTTATATACGAAGAATAATGTTGGGCCCCGAACCTTTCGTGGAAGCTAGAACTGTTAAATGGAAAATTATTGGAAAGTATTCACATGTAAAGAAAAGGAGAATTCATTAATTTGAATTTAAATGGAAAAGATGATTTAGATACAAGATGGGATATATGTGATATGTTGGAAGTTAAAAGCTAGAAGTTATAAGTTGAAACATGATCAATGAGTATGCTTTAGTATTTTAGTCATAACTTTTGCTCTAGTCATCCAAATGAGATGATTCTTGATTTGGATTAAACTAGAGAGATAAGGCTACAAATTGTTTGATGAAATTGAGTTCTA
>JANZLC010000008.1:19928721-19945171 GCA_026413385.1 Erythroxylum gracilipes | reverse complement strand
TTGTTTTGCAGGTAACGCAGCATCGAGAGCTTCGCAAGTGATCAGTACATGGAACAGAATAACAACGTTCCGTTCAGCCAAAATCTGGCAGAACCATACACATTTTCAAACTTGATTATGCTTCAAATGCCTTCATCTAGTGGACAATATAATGAGCATTGCACCCAATTCTTCTACTAGATCTTGATTTCATTATATTCAACCCTTTTGTTTTATGCAACTAACCTCAATGATAAATAAATGTTGTATTTTTAATCTCTCCATTCTCGTATTTTTATTCTCCCTTTACAGTAACTATAAAATTCATAATACATCATATAATTCATATAAATCAAATATCGTTTTAGAATTTTTAAAATTCAATTTTCATTTTAAGTGCCACCTCTTTCTTAATGTTCTTTATCCTACTACCTAAGGTTGTATGTAACATCTAAAAAACTCTTTTTGTTCTTCATTTCACTACTCATCTCCATTTTACCATTATATTATACCAAAAGTACCACACCATTGTCCAAAAACTATCATTTCACTATAGAAAAAATTCCATTGGATTATACAACATATACCATCGTATTTTAAATGAAATCATTACACACCTGAACATACTTCACACTAATTGAACAGGTGCCACATTGGGATATTAGCTTTTGAACACAGAAAATGGATATTCTTTATTGTTCTCCTTTTCAAACTCGTCTTGCCTTTTTATTACAGTAATTTTCACTTTAAACAAAGAACTGACAAGTTAGGAATCACGTTAATCACCAAATTCGATTTTACAAATTACAGATAAATTACCATAAAACTATGCATCTCATTTCTTACAATAACATTACCATTTATGACTCTCATAGATGAATATGCAACTCTCAAAACTTTAAATACTAAAATTATTACATCTAATGTAGACATCTTAATATTGGACTAACAATTATAATAGCTCATTATGATATAAAAAGTTGAAAACTCACCTTAGTCCTAATATAATACTTCATGCAAGAAAACAATAATAATAATGGTAGTTAGAAATGGTTGCTTGTTATGACACTTGCATATTGGCTTGATAGATAATATAAATATCTGACTATGACAAATGACACAAAAAGTGCTTTTTATTGTTGTATCTATGCATTAAAGGTAAAGGTTCATAATAGCAAGCTTAAGAAAAAGGGATAACGTATTTAAAAGTGTCTAAATTTTTAAGATTTTTTCAATTTAGTGCCTAAGATTTTAAAATTTTCAATTAAGTAACTAACCTTTTAAAACCTTAACAATTCAGTTCAAACGGTTATTTTTGATGATATAGCATGTTTACTAAATGCTACATAGATGTCATTCTATTAGTCACACTAGTAAAAATAACGTTTTGAATTGAATTACTAAGATTTAAAAAGGTTGATCACTTAATTGAAAATTTTAAAAACTTGGACACTAAATTGATAAAATTTCAAAATGCTGAGCACTTGAGGATTGGTTATTCCAAAAAAAAATGATGAATGTTTCACATATTTTTTAGCATATTTGTCCTTATCCATATCAATTAAAATGTTTAACTCTCATTTATTCTTAAATCACCATAAGTAGTAACTACATTTTCTAATATTATTTCATCTTACATAGTAGGTGATGGCTACCATTAAGAGTTTTTCAAATTAGATTCAGGATTAAAAAAGTATGCACTAAATAATTTGAAGCATTTTAAGGATTCATTTAGAGATTACTTTAGATTTTAATTATAAGAAAGTCGATTTATTCTGGTTGAAATTAGAGTTAAACGAGTTGGACTGTATATCATAACTTCGTAAGGCATGGCCCTTCATTTTTGGAATGCATTTTGATTATTTTTTCAGAAAACAAAAATTGATTCGATATTTAAATAGTATTATAATTCATGTTACTTATACCTATGTGGAGTGTCAAAGAGTAATACTCTTATAAAGAATACTAACATTGGAATTTTAAAATTGTTTAAGACAAAATTAATTACTAAAACAAATATTATCCCTATTTGCTTATGGTTAAAATCATTATTTCTTTTATTCCTTAAATAACTATCAATTATTCACTCAATATGGTTGAAAAAAAAAGACTCAAAAAGGATTTTGGAACTCCTTTCTTAGATTTAATTTTAAAAAATCATAGCCAAGTATATATACATATAATAATTTTAGTAAAACATTAAGTAATCCATAGAATTACATAGGATTTTTAAAAAAATTAACTGGCTAATCTATTGAAATTATTAATTTAGGCTATTAACTTATATACTAAACTTATCAATTTACCAAGAATGAATTTATAAAAGAAGATTTAAATATGTGAAACTAAACACAAACAGCACAAACGTTCCGGGCGCAGCACATGAGCATCAGTGTTGCTATGCTGCACCTCGAAAGCTTTCAAACGTATTGACGTATAGGGTTTCTGAATTCCGAATCCTGTGGAGTATTGAAATCCCTTACAAAATAATTAAGGGGGAAAAACTTTTACTTTTTCCATCCCCCTTTTGGGTTAATTCATGGAACGTCTCCGTCCTAGACCAAGATTGGTGTTTTCGGGGTTCTTAAAGGCTGAGGTATGCTCTTTTTTGACAAGGCTTCGTAATTTTGCTCTCCATCAACAATTTGTACATCTGGGTATCTTCTGTTTCTTCGTTTCTTTAGCGATCGGATGATATGCTTTTCAAATTTTTTAAAGCCTCGCATGTGTTTTTCAAATTTATTGGGCTGTGGTCATTTCACTTCCTTGTTTGTTTAACCATGGGCAAATTTATGTCATTGAATTGGTGTTCATTTTCTCTCGCGCTTGCCCGAGCTGATTTTCTTGTAAAGAATAGCTATGTCGAAGCTTTATTGATTTCTTATGAAGAATATACGGTGTTTTAATTGTTAATTTGAGGTAGCCATCTTGTTTTAGATATTCTAATTACTAAATCGTTCAAACTTTTGAGCTTTTTGTATCAGTAATGTGTACCTTCTGATTATGGGGAAACAGGAGTTCATTCTTTATTATGAACCGAAACATCTGTGAAGCATCTATCATATTGCTTATGCTTTGTTATTTGCTGTATGTTGCCTCTAGATTTTTTGTTTTGTTTTGAGTTTTGGTGCCTCTACTTGTTCTTTTAGATTATATTGGTCAAATCTTTCAACTATTAATGTTGCTTCCTATTTCTTGTTTGGGCATGCTGTGTGATTTTACTAGTCTCGCATGCAATGGTACAATAAAATGTTTCCGGATTCAATTATTTATGCAGGTTGAAAAGATGGAGAAAATGCTAAAGGAATCAGAGAAACCATTGAACAAGGAGTTTTATCAGAAAATTGCCAGAAGTTTTAAGTGAGTTAGCTTCTATTTTATTGTAGTTTTTTAATCACGATAATGTTAGGTCACTCTTAATAGGATGCTTGACAACCAACCTTCCCACACCCTATCACCAAAAAAGAAATAAAGAGATGATGTACATGAGTCTCCTGTCCCCCGCAGCTGAAAGGAAGTTTATTGAAGATTTATGGTTTTGTGGCAGTTTGACCTCATTTTGTATGCTGTCCTGTTATTGTTTTTATTACCGGACAGATTCCTTTCTTTCCTGTTTTCACTTTTGTATTCTGATATGTAATTACATCTAATAGTCACCATTCTAAAGTTACTGGGTGTCTTCAAGGTGATGTTACATTCAATTTTGTCCATAATGCCAACAGAACCTTTTTATTTCTCCAATTAGGGTAATCTTGTAGCAGAACCTTTTCATTTCTCCAACTAGGGTAATCTTGTAGTGTTTCTTGGTTAGTGATGCATGTTGTACCTAATTCTTCTCACTTTTGCTTATGTTCTTGCAGTTCTTCTTCTGGTCGTGCTGGAAAACCAATTGTTAGATGGACTGAGGTTCTGCATTGTTACACCTTTCTATCTTTCTGCTATTTGTTCATGCTACACTTGTTACCAACTTTCTCATGCAGTGATGATGATGAACTGTTGTTTGTGTGTATCTCACTTTACAATGATTTTTAGGTACAAAGCTGGTTCCAGAAAAGTTCACATTGTTTCCCAGCCAAGGTTGTTACTTCAACTGATACCTCAAAAGATGAATTTTCACTTCCTGAGGCTAGCCCTTCAAATAACGAAGGTGATTTTAAAGATTCCCTTGCTCCCTGAGGGAATATCCAGAAACAAATGAAATTTAATTAGTTACCATAGTTTCTTGCTTCTGGTACTTCACATTATTTGTACGCACCAGAGCTATCTTTTCTATCACTAGAGTTCATCTTCCTTTAATTGTTTGTTCTGGTTATGAAAAAGTCTGCATTAACATCTTTAAGAGAGGAATTGATTCTCGACTTTGAATATTTGATGGAAGGTGATCAAAAGAAAAGCAAATCTCCATGGATATATTTAAGTGTACTGTAATCAATAACTGTTTACTTCACTGGAAACCACTTGACATGCAGTTGGGATCAAACTCGGGGGAAGGCAACTCACTTGATGGGTTAGATACCCCTAAATTTATTGTCATTCACTTGGATGTCCTTGTAGTTTTTACTGAATGCAGATGCATTTTAGACACTGATTTAATAATCAATAACAAAATTGAGGAATTTCCGTGTTAATATGGTTGAGAATATTGAGGTAGATGAGCAACAAAAAAGAATTTTGTAGTCTTTTCTCCTTGGAGTTCCTTTGCCTATACGTCTTCACAGTTTTTTATACATGAATTTAGTCTCAGGAAAGCAGCCAATTCTTTCCACTCTTTGTTGAACTTCTGTGCCTGGTGTTAGCAGCCAATCCTTTACATTATTTGTTGAACTTCTGTGCCTGGTGTTGATTCTCTATAAAAACCTTCAATATGATAATTATTTTATTTCCAATAACAATGGTGTTTGTTCTAAAGCAGAAGAAAAGGTACCAGATCTGTCTGACTTGGAATTTGAGGCCAGATCATCAAAAGATGGGGCATGGTTAGTACAAATTATGTCTATTGATAGCTATTTTGATTTGTGTATCTCTACACATAAAATATGCCTAGATGGTTAAAGCCTCAAGGGCCTTTTTTGAGGCGATAAAAAGTTATCAAGGATCAAAAGGACCTTCTTGGACCTTGAGTGTAATGTCCATATCTTCAAAAACTATGATCCCTAGTGCTTATTGGAGAAGGTCAATTTTACTTTGGTATATACTTAAGAAGTTAATCTTCATTTTGATCTTTTATGGGAAGTTTGTCTCGGTGAATTGATTTCAGTGTTTACTGATTTCATTTTGGCAGGTATGACGTAGATATGTTTATCTCTCATAGGTTTCTTGCATCAGGAGAAGCTGTAAGTGCATATTTAGATCGTAATATGGTGCTTTTTATATTCAGGAGAGATATTTTGCATGTGAACATTAATGCAAGCATGCTACTTCAAAGTAGAACAAAAATTGAATTCTTTGTCTGCCAAAACAAATACGGCAAGATTTATAGGTCTTCATGGACCATGAACTTAATTCATTGGATACGAGAGTATCAGACAATTCTTTCAACAAATTATGTGATGAAAAATATCATTTGTTAAAGGAAGTTCGTGTTAGATTTGTGGGATTTGGAGCTGAAGAAGATGAGTGGGTGAATGTGAAAAATGCAGTACGAGAACGCTCTATACCTCTTGAGCATTCAGAATGTCATAAAGTACAGGTTGGAGATCTTGTATGCTGCTTCCAGGTGATTTCAGTCGATTATACACTAGTTTTCAGCAATCGTCTGTTTACTTTGTCCGCTGAGAATTAATGGTTATACCGCCTTGAAATAGGAAAGGAGGGATCAAGCAATCTATTATGATGCACATGTCAAAGAAATCCAAAGGAGAATGCATGACATAAGGGGTTGCAGGTGTCTTTTCTTGATTGAATATGATCATGATAATACCGAGGCAGGTGCCAGTAATTCTGCATGTCATCTTGATAGTTGCGTTACATGGAAATTAATGTTGTAGATTTCTTATGTTTGCCAGGAGCAAGTTCGATTGAGAAGATTGTGTTCCAGACCGACTTATTAACTTTACCAAGTCCAGATCTTTCTCAGCAGTTTAGACTTAAAAAGAGTATGTGTACTGAAGTTGAACGCCTGTACTCATATAAACAGATATCTACATGCCCTAGTATAATTAAATGTCTGTGCTCATATTGTATCATTCAACTATTATTCTTTGATGCCAAGTCCCCAGTTATTTGCCCACATGAATTCTTTTTCCCTTTTATCTTATTTTGCAGCATTTTCAATTGAGGGCTTCTTTAAATCAGCAAAGCCTCCAAATGCTAAGACACTTACACAATGATAGTAAATTCCTCTAGCTTCTGTTTAGCATCTTAGGAACGGATTGGAAATGGTTTTCTTGTAGCCTCTACATTTTCAAGTATTGAAATTATTTTCTGCCTAATAAAAATCCTCAAATCAAATTTGGGGCTGCTTGCTCTTTCAATAGTTAGTCAACGTATTAAAACTTAACGTCGAAACTGACGGTACTGTAGTAAATTATTTGCACAAAGTGTAAACCGAAGTCCGTTAAATCCAGATCCCAGTTCGCAATCAGCAGGGCTCTAAATGGATGATATTGGATCACATTCGATTGACAACTCTCAACAGTTGAATACGGTACAAACCAAGCCTTCTTCCGGATCAACGATCTCCAAGTTTACAGTTGTATCAACCTTTTTGACACATTATAAATATGCAGGTTATAAACAGTTTAATCAGGAGGTAATAGCAAAACTATCCTCATTGCCTTAGGACTTCTGCACATGCTAATCATTAGCAGAGCGAAAATACAATTTAACAGTCAAGTATTCTTAACAATGAAAAACAATGATACTTATCTTCCGCACTTCAAGTATACAGCCGATCCATACAAATTCAAACCATAACGTAACACAGGTTGCCAAGTTCCTTAGTTAAATCCATAACACAGTTTCTGATGCACAATTTCTGTAATAGAAAAGGTTAATGATAGGTTACTTGTTAACACAAGATTTCACAAAATTTCTCCATGCTGAAAGCTCTGTATGCGTGTAAGGGAAGAGGGCGAGTGATGGTGATGAAGATCTGCGTACCATAAGTATGAAGATTAAGCCTTTGGAAGATGAAAGAAACTGAAGACGCTGATCCCCATAAGCAAGGACAAACTGCCACAACAGAAGATGCAATTAGTAAGATGCTTCCAAAAATGGTTTGTAAAACCAAATAGCAGATAATCAATTCAATTACCAATAGGAGATTAAGCAAAGAGGATGCTATTTATAGGAAAACTTGATCCAACTCTGGTTTCTACTTGGTTGCACAGACTAAGAGGGACTGAAGTTCAAAGTCCCAACACTTGTGCAGAAAATCAACAAGTTCTGAAACTGTACAAGATGTATGGCCCACAATTTTTCTGCTTTGAAAATCTTCTTGTGTGAAAACAACAATAATATCACCACACTACATAACAAACAAAATAAATGAAGTATTCAAAGGAAACCCAAGCAACTGTAACATTAATTGTTATAAAAAATTATTGACTGGACAGAAAATATACAAGTCGATGGCCAAAATAAGAAAAATTGACTAGCAAATAACATAGGAAATGCACAATTGAAATGGTGCATGCAAATGGTGATGCGCAAAAAACAACAGTAGGAAGCAAATACTTGATGTATTAGGTCTGTGCCCATGTAGAGCAGAAAGCATAAGATGAATAACATAACATTGGTAAACCTATTCTGTTGAAGATTTGATGGAGAAAAAGAGGGTAGGGTATTTGCATACCCAAGAACAGGAACAACCAAACCGATCATTTTTACATAGAAAATGCACCTGTTTGTTTATCCACAGGAACAGTTCTTATAAGTATCATTCATAGCATAAAAGTGCATATTTGTGGAAGAAAAATTACAAAGTACTCACTAAAGTGTACAAATTAAGCACATTCGGACATCAAACAAGTACAGAAAGAAAGATCACAAGGATCATTTTCAATAAGTCAAGAAGAAGCAGCAAAGCAAAGTTAAGTACAGACTGTGGCCCCTGAAGTCCACTGCAAAATCATGATAAGACAGTCTCCAAAATTATCACCAGTGATGAAACTTAACCTGTGCACACACCTTCAACTAGGTGATCACTTCATAACTATACAAGCTTCTTTAGGAACAAATAATTAATCCCATCCTAGATGATACGTAATTTCTATCATTGACTGGGAAAAATATTGACACAATTGAAAGAATGTGCACAGGTTTTTGTAAGAGATATTGTGTGATCGCGGCAGTAAAGTAGAATTTTGCATACATAGACTCCATAATGCAGAGATAAGTCGTTCTTATTTCTGCAGATCTTTGCTTCTTGGGCTTTTCTTATATGTTATAAAAAGGCACGATCATGAAATCCCAAAATCCTTTGTGGCTCATGAGACAGTTCTACCATAGCAAACTGATGCAATATAGAGATTCTTTGCCCATTTCTCCTGAAAGATGAAAAGTAGATTGACAGTTAAAAAGTCTTTAATCATGTAAGTCAATAAAACTAACAAATTATTGATATGAATATGAATACAGCAAAACAATAATAAGAATGAACTCAAAAACTAACCTTGACATGTGTACTAGGAAAAGCAGATGTTCGGAGTGTCTCCTGAGTTTCATCAGCAGGTTTTCTTCTTGGCACACTAAGAACAAAAGCAGCTTGGTCCCATGTCGCAGCTGTTGAAGTAATACGGTAGCCATTATCCCATCTACGATGAATCCCTTCACTAGGATACAGAAAATCCAACTCCACAACCTATCATTGTGGGGCATAACAGAAAAATATTAGAAGAAAATTTCTCAACTAAAAGCAGAGATCTAGAGAATTTAGTCAGACCTGATCTGAGAACCCTGCACCACGGGACATAACAATTGCCCATCTACTGCCAGCAGTGGCCATAGCAGTGACATAGAAACCCTCTCTCCACTTCTTGTTGATCCACTTGAAAGGAAATGAATCACTAACCTTATATGATTGCTGTAAATACTGGGTACCTATAGTCATCGAAGGTAAAGTTAAAAGAAATTTTGAATTTTTTTTTACCTAGTAAGATTATAAAGATACACGGACTAACCCTTGGACATAACAACCAATGAGCTCCCATTATTAGCTCCAGCAATTGCACTTATGTAGTAATTCTTCTCCCACTGTTCCATTATCCATTCCTTTAAAAATAAAGAGTCAAGAGATTAGAAAAAGGCATTTAAGTTGAAATTCTAAGTGGCACAAAATGTCATGCAAAGCATATTAACCAACTCAGACTATTATGTAGTACTGCTCAGGGATGTCCCTTAACCAACCTTGTGGAGGAAGTATGGAGAAAGCTCATAAACTTGGGCAGTAAACCCAGTGCCCGCATCCATGATTAAGGCCCATAGGTTTGAGCAAGAAGCCACACTACTAATAAACAATCCATCTTCATTTCCTTTCTCTATGTGCTGGGGCAGTCTAACATCTGCAACATTATAATGGTACCTACAACAGGAGATGAGGACATCAGAATTGTTTTCATCTTCACAAAAATTGAATTAACTTGATGGTAATTATCAGAGACACACCTCTGCTTCATTGGTCGACGTGCGTTGTACACACTGATCCATTGTGTGGCAGGCATTCCCATCCGTACCTTTTTCTTTGGTTGTTCATCTTCTTCTTCTTCCATTGTCAACCGTCCCCTCTTATGACCAACCTGATAGATGAGCTTCAGAATACAAAGATAACAGGTTAAAATGACATCCCCAATACAATAGACAAATTTATGGATAATTAATCAACAATAATATGTCCATTCAAAAGACAAGAGGTACCTTCTGAGCACCATCCGTGTTTATAGGTCTGATATCTGGATTCGGACCAACAATCCCATCAAAAAGAGAGATGTATTTTGCATAGTTAGGCTCTTCATCAAACTTCAAATTCACAACATACTCAACAAACTGTCTAAAAGGCTGAGGACAAAAGCAACATAAAGTTTCAGGGGAGGTGGCCATCTTCTTTTTGCAAACAAGGAAACCTTTGTTTTCCCCCTACAGAAACAGCTGCATTAGAAAAATATAAGGCCTATATGTGCATAAACCTTTAAGAGTAGATAATCAGCAAACCTGATATCCTTGCCACGGAAGCCGGCCACGAAGAAGAAAAATAAGGGTGTATGCAAGAGATTCCAAGTCATCTCTTCTACTACCAGTTCTACCAAGATGAGCATGAACACTGGCATATCGCACTGTTCCCCTGAAGTATGGTCATGAATAAGCAACAATAAAGTTCAATGTCCCAACACAGTAGGGCCTATTGACAACAGAAAACTATTTACCCAACCTGAAAACATCTGGACGTTGATCATATTCGACATGCAGTCCAGTTGCATTATCACGCCACCTAGTTGCTGTGAGATTACATGTTAATAAAAAGAGTAAATATCACTATCTTTCACTCCTTAGTTCCAAAAAAAAAAAAAAGAAGGCAGATTAAACTACTTACCCAAACCAAGGTCTACAAGAAACAACTTTTTCTCATCCAGGGTTCCTGGAGGGCCAAGCAAGAAGTTCTCAGGTTTCACATCTCCATGCACATATCTGCCAGAGAAGAATAAAGCAACCTAATTATATTGATTTTCCTTTTCAGGGCATACCACATCAAAAGAAACAAGGTATCTCACTCAATCACAAATAACTTGTGCAGATTTTCCATAGAACAGCTAGATAGATATGCCAATGATTGGAATAAGAACACCAAAAATCTGTAAATTTAGGCTCTTAGATTTTAGCATTGAAGATGTAAAAGTATAGGTTTAGGAATCTTGCCTTCATATCTGTAAACAACTAGGATCTTACTAGGGTTGGAATAAACAAACTAATAGTATCACAACAATGGATTCCTAGAAATCATTTCTTTAGATTCAGAATCACGAGGGAAAAAAAAGCATCAAACTTCTCACATAAGAGTTGCAGAATTCTATAGAACTCGCTCTTCTTAATCCTTGCCTAATCAAGAATCCTTTAAAATCCCCATACTAATTCAACTTCTATTAACGCATAAACCTCAGTAAAATGTACTATAAAGGAAAATAACTCCTAAACTATTATGAAAAATAGCAAAGAGGCATTAACTAAAAAATCTTAACGCTTCAGCTAAACTCATTCTCTGTCAAGGTTGTTGAATAAAATTGTTACAGGAAGACTACAATGATGTTGCCGACAGTCACATGTTAAGAGCCTCATACATGACAGCTTTAGGATCAAAAGTAGATGTGTAATAAATGCATCAGGAATGTCCAATGTGTTCTCTATCCACAGAGCAAGGAAGCAAGTAATAAATTGTACTAAAATAAGAATGATAAATGTTCGCTTGAACAATGTCTCCCGCTGTACGCAAATAACATGGAACAGTAAAGTGGGAATAATTGTATAATACCCTTTAGAGTGCATCTTCTCCAATATAGAGATAGCTTCAATAGCAATGCATGCAACCATTTCAATAGACATCCTGAAAGTTTAACAGGAGGTCAAGGTTAAAGAATGAATAGAAATGATTCAATGTATTTCGCTCAAACAGGTTCATTCATAGTAGTAAACAAATGATAATTGAATTAAAGCTTCCAAAGGAACTTACGTATGTGAATTGTTGTTCCAAACATCCCATAAACTTGGCCCAAGCATGTCCATCACCTGAACGCAACAAGGATTCGTTGTGGTAATAGAGACGTAGGACGAACAGAGACCACTTTAAAGTTTGATGAAATACATATAAATTGTTAAATTGTAAAATTGATGGTTTCTGGAAATTTAATTGAGCTCAAATTTAGGATTTTAGGGCTAGAATTCAACAAATTAACAATAGGTGCAGATCATAATCACTCCTACAGTTTGTATCAAGAACTACGAATCACACCTAGGTTTTGAAAGAAATAAAAATATAGGAACAACACCAATAGGATTTTAGAAATCACTTATAGAGTTTAAGAATCACTCCTAATTGCCTGAGAAACACTCTTAAAGAAAAAAAGGTTTCACGCTTAAACCCTAAACTAATAAGAGAAATCAAAATAGAAACACTTTCCTTTCCTAGTAAGGAAAACTAGATTAATATGTTTATTCTGCATCAAAATAGCCTACTAAATGAGTAGCCGATAAAGCTAACAACTGCAAAATAAGAAAGCTAATGTGAAGCTCAAACAGCATACCATAACATAGTAGTCACCCTGCCGACCTTTGTAATGAACTCGTGGCACACCATGGCTGCCTCCAAGGGCACTATACACGCAACAGGTATAAAAAAAAATGTCATAAGACGGGTTTACATTTGCTTCATATTATGACAATTAAACATTAGAAGGCGAAGGATCAAACTCACGTGTAAACTTGCCATTCATAAGGAGGTCCATAATTGCATCCTTTGCTGCTTCTATGCTCAAATTTCAAGGCTACCTAAGGGTTGTATAAACACATGAAACAATATAATTGGCATTACATATAACAAACAACATAAACCAAGCAGCTATTAAGAAAGAATGCGGGTATACCTCCAGAGCTCCAGAGACTGCTCTTTCACTTGTACTAGTTGGACCCATACGGCGACCAACATATACCTGTCCAAACCCTCCTTTACCTAACTTCCTCTCTATTCTGTAGATTGGTGAGCCCCCAACTGATACCTGTTATCAACAATTACAGTTTTTTTTTTTAAAAAAAAAGAGAAATGATTTTGATAATCCAAACGAATAAGAGCAAGCAGTACACAAAGAAAAGACCTTTTCGGGGAGAGGAGCCGTGCTGCCCTCGTCCTCGGCTCCAGGGCACTTGTCGGCGCTGCGGCCGCCACTATCGTATTCATCCATCGTCGTTTCTTTCAAGATCCTAGCCTCGTCTTCTTCCTTAAACGGCGTCGTAGCAGGATCCAAATAGCGATCACGTTTCTTTCCGTCTTCTCACAAGTGAGGTTATGTGCAGCCTGATTTCTGTGTTGGGCTACGCAGCTAAGGCGTCTTAGGATGCATGGAGGCTGAAGAGATTTCATGGAGGTTCTAGAATCATCTTGTCAGATTTTGGAATTAATTTTAACAAAGGTAAAAAGAAAAGCAAAACTAGCGGAATTAAAAAAGAAATGTTAAAGAGAAGGGGAGAGGAAATAGGGTTTGGGTAAAGCGAGAGAATATGGGAGGGAGATCCGTTCTGTGGAGGTAAACGAAAAGAAAGAAAGGGGATTCTTCTAATACACATCCAATTGATTCATCTTTCGTTTTTCTTTTTGTCTTTTTTGTTGTGGATATCATAACATATTATTATGGATTTTATTTTTAAATATCATTTTATTAATAATCCATTACAAGCTATACCCGTATTCCTAACTAGTATTTTTACCCACTAAACATAACTAAATCAAAACATTAACAAGTTAATGTTAACAAAGGGAAAGAATGAAGAAAAGAATTAGAGAAATTGTTAAGATCCCCTCTAATCTTGCTCCCAATCCTCTTTCGATGCTAAGAAAAAATAAGACCATGAAAACTCCAGCAAGGTGGTTATCAAATACCCTCCAAAAATATCCTAAATTAATGAAGTATTTGTGGTTATACAAAGTCTTAAGTTGCTTGTACTGGTGATTTAATACATCCAAAGGAAATTATTTTCCTTGTAACACCAATGTTGGTTAGCTTTCGAAACTTCTTGTATAAGTATTATGACGAGTATAATGCTTGACATCAAGTCTAACTCCGACATGGGTTAGATTTTGTTTCTCAACATTTTCCATCCAATATTAGATCCATGCCTTACACCATGTTTTAACTTACAATAGTTACTACTGATACTTTAGTTCTTAAACCTCATGAGAGACAAGCACATGTCTTCTTTGCAGTCTAACTCTCGTTAGGCTTTTTCTTCCAACTTCTCCAATTGTCGACATCTTAAAAAATCAACCTCTGATGCCTTTTAAAAGTTGTTGTTCATCTTGTTAGCTTATAAATGACTCCTAAATCACCTCTTGATTAGACAACTATGAAAAAAGTTGTGCATAATTTCAAGATTTCTCCTTAAAATCATCGCTTATAAGACAATAAACTACATATATGAAAATAATATAAAAACATACTATAAAAATGTCAAATTACAACCAATTTAACCCCTAATAACGTGCAAAATATCGATTTATCAAATTATCTCATACTTCACTTCATGCCTGTTATTAAGCAATCAACAAGAACAAACCTTAGCTACTAACCTAAACTCAACTAAAACAAAAAATTCTTCCACTTTTATAGGTATACAGTGACATTTAGCATACTCCATAAGAATTTAATCTCTTAGATGTCTCTAGAGAAAAAATTATAGTCTCTCAAGGGTTTTTTTAAATGCTACCAATAAACATAGATCAAAACTCATTATTAACTTTAAAATTAACAATACAAGATATGCAAATTTAAGTCTCCATCAAATTACAAAATTAAAACATATAATATTTCTTAAGTAGATCACTATATAGACAAAACAAAGGAAACACTATTCTGCCTCTTTTGTTAAGTTTAAACACTATAATTTGACATTTTCTCACAAGATATCACTCATTTGTATAAGTGTTTGAAATTTTGATAGGGTACTCTCATCATCTTCTTATGAAATTAAACTTATCATAAGCTTGAAAATCATTTAATCTCCACTATTTAAATAGATATGTAAAAACAAAAATTAAAAGGACTTTGAATAGGATTGTAATAAGTCCAAAAGGGATAAGTGAGTTAAATATTAAAAGTGAATGAGAGAAGCAAAAAAGTTTTGTAATTAGTATAGCAAGAGCAAATAAATTAAAAGAGTATATATACACACAATCATTACGTCACCAACGCCTTCTATCTTTACAATAACCCCTTTTTCCTTCATTATTTTCAAGCATAGGAAGCATGCCAATCAAAAAACATTTATAAAGTTTTCTTTTTATTCATTTTTATTTATTATTTTTCTTTTGAATTTCTTTCTTTTATTTATATTATTTCAAGTAACACAAATCTCCTTTTTTTAACATTACCTTATTCATATGTATAACTATCTCCCTTGTACTAATTTTTTTGTATACAATACTTGTAACATCCTGTTTCCATACTAAGGGTTAGAACCCTAAATTTTAGTAATTGAGAAATAGCAATGAGAAATTAGAAAAATGCATTTCATGCTTATGCATAATGTTAGCATACACACATGTGAATATTGATTTTTACACACTAAAATGATTATACATGCATTCATTAACATTTTTTTTGGGTATAATTGATCTATAAATATGATTATATCTGGAATTGTGAATTGTATGTATTAAGAATTGAATTGGAGAGTATAATTATTGACTCAGAATTTTTGGTAAAAATTTGAGAAAATTCTGTAATTTTAAGGGTATATTGGACTAGGAAAAATGTCAAGTGGCAGAACAATTGATGAATAGTAGTAGAAATAAATGTCAAATGCTGGTAGAAATTTTTTTATGAATGACATTAAGATTTAATGGCAAGTATCATTGAAAATTGGGAGAAAATTGGGTTGAAAATTAGAAGCAATTGGACTAGCTTATTAAAAGATCAAGAAGAGACCTTAAGAGAATGACATGTGGCAAGTGACAAGTGTAACTTGCCACACCACTTGTTAAGTCACGTTTTTTATTAAGTGAAAGACCATATTTTGTTCTTTCACTTGCCAAAAACGACACATGCTTCATTTTTCCCAACTTCATTTCTTCATCTTCTCCATTCCTCTCCTTCACCCATGACATTCACTCTCACCTCACCATGTTGATTTTTATCCAACTCCTTCACTTTGTTTCGTGGATGTTGAAGGAGCTAGGTTCTTGGAGATTCTTGAAGAAGCCTTGGGTAAATCAAGTCAGTAACCTATTATTCTTCATGGCTTTGATGAATGATGCATGTTTGATGATAGTTAGAAGTAAAATGAAAGTTAAAATGAAGTTGAATATGTGTAGTAAGTTGATGATGAATGTGTATATATGTGTATGTTCTATTATTAGTGTTTATGATCAATCATAAACTATAATTTGTTTATGGATGATATTGAGTTGAAATGGAGTTAAAATGATAGAAAAATAAGGAGAAATTGAATTAGAAATGATAGACAAGATTAAGGTAGTGAATATAGTAAGAAAGAGTTAGAATCTAGAAAATTGGAAGATAAGTCATGATTGTGCTTCTATGAAAGTTCACCGCGGCCAACTCCTTGGTTCGTCGCGGCCAACTTGCAGGATTTCCTCTCTAGAAAAGTTCGCCCAGTATAAGAACAATCTGAAAATATTTGGAGTATAACTTTCAGATTACTGAACCTAATTGAATGATCTTGGTGTCATTAGAAATTTAAGAGATAGGAGAACAATTTTCTAGAAGAAAGTATTGCCAAATTACTTCATTTGCATTGTCTAAATGATCAAGAA
>JANZLC010000008.1:19912367-19924316 GCA_026413385.1 Erythroxylum gracilipes | reverse complement strand
ATTCTCAACCTTCTGGACCAAAAGGTGGTGTGGTAAAGCAGCAAAAGGCCAAGGGTCATGGAGAGAATAAAGTAGCACGACTGAAGTGTTACAACTGTAGAAACAAAGGTCACTATGCTCGGGATTGTCCTGAGCCAAAGAAGGTATCTACTTTCACTGATTCAATCGAACTATACGTTTGTTCCCATGCATTAGTTGCTAACTCCTTTCCAAATTGGATTGTAGATTCGGGAGCAACCAAGCACGTAGTTCGAGATCGAGCTGGTTATGTCGACTTTCATCGATATCCGGTGGGTTCACAAACTGTCGCCTTAAGGAATGGCAGCGAGGAAGATGTCCTCGGAATTGGGACCTATCAGCTCAAATTGCATGGAGGGAATACGTTACTTCTTCATGATACTCTCTATGCACCTGGGGTGCGAAGCTGTTTAGTTTCAGCAGTTTCTTTATTAAAACTTGGATTCAATTTTAATTTTCAGTCTAGTTGCTTAGAGATTTTGTATAATGGTCATGTTTTTGACCATGGATCTTTAAGAGATGGTTTCTTTGTTCTTGATTTGGATGATATTTATAATAATTCATCGCTTGCCTTAGTTGTTAATTGTGATCTTGACTCTGAATCTGTTAAATGGCATACTAGACTTGGTCATATTGTCCAGGATAGAATGAACCAATTAGCTAAAGAAGGTCTTTTAGACCGGCTCACTAAGGTCAAGTTACCTAAGTGTGAGCCATGCTTAGCTGGCAAAGCGAGTATGAAGCCTTTTGGTAAGGCTTTAAGAGCATTAAGTCCCTTAGAAATAATTCATTCCGACATATGTGGGCCTTTAAGTGTCAAAGCTCGTCATGGTGCTTTATATTTCCTCACCTTAATTGACGATTATTTACGATATGGGTATGTGTACCTACTATCTCATTGTCATGAAGCACTCAATGTGTTTAAACGCTTTGTGGCGGAAGTTGAAACCCAAACGGAGCGAAGAGTTAAGACTCTCCGAACCGATCGTGGACGTGAATATCTCTCTGATTTGTTCAAAGAGTTTTGTGAGGAAAAGGGTATACGTAGACAACTCACGATTCCTCATACTCCACAACAAAATGGTGTTGCAGAACGGAGGAATCGAACTTTACTTGATATGGTTAGGTCAATGATGGCTCAGGCTAGTCTTCCAATTAGTTTTTGGACAGATGCGCTGCTTACGGCGGCCTATATCCTTAACCGTGTACTAAGTAAGAGTATATCCACCACTTCATATGAGTTATGGAATGGAAGAAAGCCATCTTTGGACCATTTGCGCCTATGGGTTCGGCCTAGCTATGTGCATAACCTAACCCATAAATATGGAAAAATTGGTCCAAGAGCTACTAAAATGGTGTTCATTAGGTACCCCGAACACTCCAAAGGGTATATGATGTTTGGCAAACATCCAAATAGTGGCATGACTGAAATTGACTCCTGTAATGTTGAATTTCTTGAGGATGAGTTCCCAAGTATCGGTGAAATAAAAAAGAACCTTGTTTTGTATGAGTTGCAACAAGATGTGCAATTATCAGTTGGTGAGGTGGGGGATTTAAGAATTCACAATATCACTAAAGATAATACCACAGCTCCTCCAAATGAAGTAGATGGTTTGAGTAGTCCTACCACCTTAGAAGGTGGAAACCTGCTTGTTGATGAAAATCAAACTGAGGATGAGGTTAGTCCTCAACCATTAGTCCCTGAACGTGAGGTTGTCCAAATGTCCAGAATCCTACGCCTCAGAGGGAAAGTGAGATTCTCCATCTGAACAAGCAAACGACGAGGGTCCTTGTATTAAAAGGAGTGAGTGTGGAAGAATTCTTCAACATCTTTTCCAAATCGAAGAGGAAATTTTCATATGCACCCATTTGGAAATAGAGGAACCTACCTCTTTTCAAGAGGCTGTTGATTCACCAAATTATCAAGAATGGATGGATGCCATGAGGGATGAGATGGACTCGATGACAAGAAATAAGGTTTGGGAACTTGTTGATCTTCCACCCAAACATAAATCAATTGGAAACAAGTGGGTTTTCAAGATTAAACATAAGGTGGATGGGTCAATTGAAAAATTCAAGGCCTGATTGGTAGAGAAAGATTTTACCCAAATAGTGGGGAAAAAAACTATGAGGAAACTTTTTCCCTTGTGATAAGATTTTCCTTAATTTGCTTGCTTCTAGCCCTGGTTGCCCATTTGGACTTAGAGTTATTTCAAATAGACGTAAAGACTGCTTTCTTCAATGGTAGTCTTGAGGAAGAGATATATATGAATCAATATATTGGGTTTGTCTCAAAAGGTCAAGAGGACAAAGTTTATCATCTTAAGAGATTAATATATGGTCTTAAACAATCTTCCAGAGCATGGTACTTCATATTCCATGAAGCCATTACTTTGTTTGGCTTGTCCATGGTAGATGAAGACCATTGTGTGTATATCAAGAAAACTAGAGAAGGAATTATGTTTCCTTCTTGTATGTTGATGACATATTATTGGCTGTAAATAACTTGGAGATGATTAATGCCACTAAACAGTGGCTATCCTCTGTCTTTTGAGATGAAGGATATGGGTGAAGCCAGGTATGTCCTAGGCGTGGAAACAGTGAGAAACCATCCCAAGAAGGTTCTTGGTTTGTGTCAAGAAGCATACATCACCAAAGTCTTGGAACATTTTAGGATGTACTATTCTAAACCTGTTGACACTCCGGTTGAGAAGGGTCTAACGTGAAGCCTTGATCAATGCCTAAAAAAAGATAAAGATAAGAAGAAAATGAGCATGGTTCCTCATGCAAATGCCATAGGAAGCTTGATTTATTCTATGTTATATACAAGGCCAAACATATGCTTTGTGGTTAGCCTGGTAAATCGCTACCAGAGTAACCCTAGACCTACTCATTGGCAAGCTGTCAAGAGAATCTTACGCTACCTTCATGGTACAAGTAACCTAGTCCACTGCTACCAGGGTAGAGACTTAAGGTTAAGAGGATGTTCGAATGCTGATCGAGGTGGTGACCAGGATGAATCCAAGTCAACCTCAAGATATGCCTTTGTCCTTAGTGGAGGGGCAATATCATGGTGCAGTAAGAAGCAGGACTACATTGCTTTGTCGACTATGGAAGCAGAGTACGTTGCTAGCTGTCTCACTATACAAGAGGCAATTTGGTTGAGAAGCTTTCTTCAGGCTCTCGACCTCACTCCGAGAGTTGATAAGCCTGTTGAAATGCTCTGTGACAACACTGCTTCTATCCAGTATGCAAAGGATCTGAAATTTCATGGGAAGACCAGGTATATCAAAAGGCATTATCATTTTGTTTGAGATGCTATTAAAAGGAAAGAGATTGCCACTAAGTATATATCTACTAACAAGATGATTGCTAATCCTATAACTAAACATATACCTAGAGATTAAGCTCATGTGATGAGTCTAGGTTTGCGTAGGGTTTAGTTGTTCAGATCAATCTTGTTCCTGTGATGGACATAATTTTTTCCCCTTTTGTGTTGAACATTTATGGAATATATTTTGATGTTTTTTTCCTCCTTTAAATGTTCATTGGTATACGATTGCGTGGTTAGGAACATTAAACCGTCACCAGGCTTATGATTGACCCTGTCACACAGGTAATCACCATGATGCTTGAGTAGCATATGGGATGAGACTTAACCATATTAACACTGACTGTATATAATATTGGGTTATCTCCATATTTGTGTTATATGGATGGTTAGTGATTGAACTGTATAGTCGCTTTAGTAAGTCTAAGATGAAACTCTGATGAGTCAAATGTGAAGTACACTATTTCACATTAACGCCTTTAGTTGATTCACAAGTGTCAGGTCAAGCACTAAGTGTGTTGATTAAGTGGCTCGGGTTAGATTTTTGGTAAGATCTAGACTTATGATTCGCATGGTATATAATAGTAACGTATCCCAAACAATGGAAGCTATACCATGACACACATGTCATATTGTGTGTTCTATATAACGACCTTTTGCTGAGTGACAATTAGTTTCCTTTTTTGTCACTGTGTGACCGCTATAAACATTTTTATTTGTACGATGCCCTTTGACTTAGAATTGTGTTATGAAGTCAACGCTTTGGTGTCGCTACTTTAATATATTTTTCAAGGGCTAAGATGTATATGGTCCAACGAAATATATTAGGAAAGAAATCAAGCTAAGATGGAATACCACATGTATCTAAGGAAGAATCCTTCCATCTTCATCATATAAGCCCGGGCGATTATATAGAATATATAATCAAATAATATCGTTATAACATAAAGGGGAGTATGTTATTGATGATGGTCTCGGATGATTTGGGGCATTGCTATTATGAAAGTGTTATGTTAGTTATATGGTGACTTAATATAACACTACTAGTTAATTTTTGGTCGCACACCTCATTTATTGTATGAAACGTGAGAAATAGATTGGTATGAATCTGCTTTGTGACAGACATCGCTTATGTGGCCAAGTAAGAAATGTTGCATTTTTTGTAACAGTCACAACAGCCACTTGAGGAGTGGTTGATTGAGTGCCTAGATACTCTCCTATTTTTTTGGGAGCAGTTCAGAAAATAACTGTAGGCGAAAACCCTATTTAAATGGATTAAATGAGACTTCAAAAAAAGAAGGTTTTCAAAAAAGAAAAGTCCTAAAGTCTTTCAATATGCCAGTCCTCTCACATATTGACCATCGGAGTGATCAATATTTGAGGCATGATCCTTATGGTGACTCTAGTAGTCACTAAGGAGACTGTGTTCGTGATGGTGACTAGAATCACGTGGGCAGAAAATGGCATAAAGATTAATTCGCTTCCGTATCAAGGTTAGTGATCTAACCCATTTTAGAATTAATCTTGTAGAAACATTGCTTTAGTTTTATTCATTTTCCTGTGATGAGAAGATGTTGCTTTAACAACTTACCTGCAGAAACAATTCGTCAGTGACCAAAAACCTTGCTCGACTCATTGAATGAAGAACTGCTGCTACTTTTGTACCAAGCAACTGCTTGTTCTAGCTCTTGCGGTAAGGATCTTCTTTCCAGTAAAGACATGCAGATTCTAGCTTGCTTAAATCTCCCAAGCTAATTACCCTTATGTCTTCGTTTAACGACAGAGTAGAAAGTTGTGCAGCATTAATGAATAAAAAGTTGTCATTGTTATCGTAACTATTAAGACTAACAATAAACTTTTTTAGTTTCTTAGCCGCAGGAATATAAATTTGACGAAGAGAACCATCTTCAAAATTATCAAGGAAAAGCTCTTCTAGAGACGCACTAATAAACATAAGGTTTTTTATTCCTCTAATATTCACAAGTTTCAATCGACGTAACCTCATCCAGTCTCCGATCAAACATCTAAAGTTTAAACTAGATTCTTCTAATGCTACTGAGTTCAATGATAAAACTTTAATACAACCAAACCGGGTAGAGATGCGCCGATATAAAGAATCAATTGGGATGCTTTCATGAACTTGTTGCGTTAATACATGAGGCTCCTTCCTCGGCTGAAAATTAATTCTGATATACTTGACACAACATGATATAGCTTCTTGTAGGGACGGATCCATAAATTATTTTGAGTGGGGGCACAATATTTAAAGTACTCTTATTATTGAAAAAGACACAAATATTTGTATATTTGATAAACAAAAAATTACATCATTGTCTTGAGCTTCTTACATATAACCTATTACAATCATTTCCTACGAGTTCTCATATTTTGATATCGCTGTAAAATTTTCTCATTGTCAATATTATTGAAGATATCTTTCTCAATATATATGATCAAATAGTCATTCATCCAAGAATCTCCCATTCGATTGCGCAAGCGATTTTTTACTATCTTCATTGCAGAAAATGCTCTTTCCATCGATGCAATAACAATAGGTAGGGGTGAGCATTCAGGTAATTCGGGCCAAAATTTCACTGTTCAGGCCCGGCCTGAATTACCCGAATTTTTTTTCATCTTACCTAGCCCGAACCTGAACTTTTTCTTACCCGAGCTTACCCGACCTGAATTACCCGAAATTTTGTTCGGCTTTACCCGAATTACCCGAAGTTGTTTTTTTGATAATTTAAAAAAAACCCGAAATTTTGAATTTTTATAACCTAATTCGGGTAATTGGGCCGGCCCGAAATTTTTTGGAGTTACCCGACCCCGGCTCGAAAATAATTCGGGTAATACCCGAATTACTCAAAATTTGAAATTTTTTTACCCGAATTAATTCGAGCCGGTCCAGGTAATCGGACCGACCCGAATAATGCTCACCCCTAGCATCATGTGTATTTAAATAATTCTGTTTTGTAATAACTTCCCAAAAGGGAAAGGTTTGTAAATGAGATTGATCTTGAGAATAACAGTAATGAATGTGACTTTGATGTTACGAAAGAAAAGAGTGGGCCCAAGTTAATTATTGTTTTCCGCATATGCGTATGATAAATTGGAAAAATTTGTACTGAGTTTCAAGTGTTTGACTGTTCTAGCATGCCACCCTTACGAGTTATTCACTCGGACATCACTCAGGATGTCGGGTACGTGTCTTGCTAGAGTGGGGTACTACAATACTTAATAACGATGACAAATCACAAATAAAAGCTCGATTAATAAAAAATTATAGAGTAATTACTTATTTTTCTTTTAGGCTTAAGATTCTTTAGAAAAGGTTATAAAAAGGCTAAATTTTCATATAAGGATCAAGAGGGTTCATTAATGAATTAATATACAAAATGGATTGGCAGTTTGAATCAAACTCAATCGTAAGTTTCTTTGTCACTTTAATGTTAGTATACATCTTACATGTAATCTCAAAAAGATGAAATTCACGTTATAGAATTTCAAATTCAATGAATATTTGAAATAAAAGAAATATCACATAAAGGCCCCAATTTCTCACTCAAGTCAAATTCAAGCATCGTCACTTAACAAAGTTAGTTTCCTACCATTTATAAAGTCAAGATTTATATTGAAACTACTAAATTTTAATAATCATATTCAACTAACTATTGTGCAGAAAGTTGTTTTATCCACCTAAAGTAACTTATGATAACCAAAACACAAAACAAACACAAAAAGTTTGAAAATTTTACTACAACTGCATCAATATCAATTCACTCCCCACACATAGAACAATATTGTCCTCAATATTGAGCAACAAGAGCAAAGTAATAAATGGATCCAAAATAATCATTGAAAATGTAGAAATTGAAATGGAAATTTCTCCTCATGAAATACTCTTTCATACTCAAAATCTATAAAAACAATAAAATTTTTTTAAGGTACATAAATAATAAAATCCAAAATGCATATAAGATTTCAATACTTTCAATTTTAAAAAAACAAATAAAAGTTAGTTAAGCATTACAAAATTCAAAAAATCATATAACAACCCAAATCTAACTTTATGGATATATATATATATATATATATATGTATCCATCTCATCCAAAGTGACTCTTTGTCCTCTTAACACTCTCTATAACCTTTAAGCATTAAAACATTCTTAGTTATACTTATGGGAGTAATCCCTAATGTACCCTCATCTAAAGGTTTGTATAACTCCACCCTTTAAACCTTTGCATTGAATTGTCTTGCATTGGTTTTACCTTATAAAAACTTTCTCATTAGCTCATCGTTTTGATTAGGCTTTTAGATCAGAACATATGAGCACTCTAATAAATATGCACAGAGTTGACTATAGATTTGATGAGTTAAAGTTTACCTTTAAAAAGAGGGTAGGTTATTAGAGATGATGACAAGGAAATGGAGGAGAAGAGATAAATAAGGGAGAGTGTAAACAACACACAGAGCAAAAGACATAATAAGAGCATTAAGGAGAGGACTACAAGCTAGATGATTTTCAATGGCTTAAAGGAAGGGAGCAATAAGGAGATAAATAAGAGAGTGAGAGACAAAATGGTGACCCAAGTTGAAGGAGCTTCCCATATACATATCTTTGCTTCAACTATACTTGACCATTACAAAAATAGTTATTACTAACATACGTTAATCAATAAAATTAAACAAACAAATACAATATAAGAAATATGGCCTAATGTTATGGCCCATATTTTCTGTAGGCCCATATTTAAGATTTTTTTTAATTCAATCATATATTAAATCTTGATCGTTAGTTTAGTACTTGATGGATGTAGAAGATTTAATGTTGATAGGTATATAAACTAGCCCTCTCTCCACCCTAATTAAGTACACAGACAAAATAAAATACAAAACGAACATATTTGGTTATCCATTAAGCTATCTGCTATAGAAAGAGGGTTAAGGGGGAGAAACTAGTTCGTGATTATTGAAAGCTCTCTCTACATCATGTCGAATTTCACTCAAGGTAAGTGATTTATTCATTTCATCTATCTAGTTATTATTGTATTCAACATCTTAATGAGCATGAATGATTTATGTGTTGATATTTGAATATTAAGTATAAAAACTTACATGTGGTATCAGAACCTCATATTTTGAATAGATAATAATCCTTCAATTATTGATTTGATGATTGTTTCAATTATGAGCTTCCCCAATCATCTCATCCACGTATCTCTCTTTCTGTCATGTGTTTTTCAAAACCAAGAATCATTAGAAATTAAAGAAAGAAGATATTATTATGCGAAAGAGAGCGCAAAGTGACGATGCTTTAAAAGAATAAGCTAGAGCCATGTCGAGATCATTGTTGATTCATCGGTTATAATTATGATATTTATAAAAATTATGATTTTAAGTTTTTATAAAGAATAACTTTTCCCTTAAAAAAAAGATTGTGGCCGCCGTATACCAAATGACAAAAGAATGGATATTGGGCATCTTTTCAATTCTGTATGGAAAATTATTGTGAATATTAAGCATGTCAAGTTGTCGTCGTTTACTTTTCCTTTCATCACTTATAGAATTGTGTTTTAGAATGGAAAATTACAATTTTAATTCGTGAAGTTTTGATGATGGATAAATTGATTTTAAATTTTTAATCTCTTATGTTTTGGTCATATTAATGATATTTTTGAACTATAATCAAATTTTAATTTTAATTTCATTTATGGATTTTTTTTAATTATTATTATTATATGACATTATTATTAAAATTTATTTTTTAGTAACCAAAGTGGCCAAATTTGTAGCGTCCCCTTACCGTAGGGTACACACCGGGATGCCCATAGGTCGCACCGATACATATCCTATGATAAGGGTGAGCTACGAACAATCACTACTGTACTTCACATGACATCATAAAAATAAACATCAATATAAACTCACGAACTTTTTGAAACTAAAATGTTCCTCATTTCATTTCATCAAAACCAGAAGTTTACATATCGGTCAGTTTTTCACTGTCGGTACATCACTACAAAAACTTAGTACAAACTGCTATATAATAAGGAGCAATACATCAGTCCCAACTAGGTTATCCCAAAAGTCCCAACTGACTGACCTGTGAGCCATGACTTCTCTTGCCAACACGATCTACACGGCAGGAAAAGTCCCTCTGGAGCTAGGAGTCTACTCTCGAATCTGAAAAATAAGTTGCAATTTTGGGTGAGTTTGCGAACTCAGCGAAGAACCATCATCAATGGTTTTCCTAATTCATGTAACACTCAAGCATATCACGCTTATTTCATAATTTCACATTCAGAAGTACCCAATCAAAAAGATTCAATCAAATGCATATGAAATGCGTATGTGACACTTTTCCAATTTATTATGGTGTTGTGACCGAGCGCCTAAACTGTCCCAATATAGGCGCATTAATCATTGAGCCTGAGGTTCTGAATCACTGTGGGCTCGAGGCCCAAATACATTAAGCTTTTAGCTCTCGGTGGCTGCTCCGGTCATAACTGTCATTATCTGATTATGCATTCGTGTATGAAATGCATATGTCACAGTTAAGCAGTAAATGTATCACAATTAATACATATGTCACAATTTATCACATCATAAGAAAGTAGTTCTCAGAGTCACAAACAGGTAACACTTCTATGTCATAGCTCCCAATACATCGTACCTTCTGTCTGGAATCCACAGTCATATCCAATCACAAAACCACCATTATTCACCACAGTAAACATATAATAATCGAGAGAACCATCTAGGTCACTCACCAATAGCTTCCGAGCTAATTCCTGGAAGTCTCGGCAACGTCTGTAGGTCGACGTTTCAAATGCGCCTCTATAACAATTCAAGTACACATAAACATTACCAAAAGTACAATCAGGAATATTTAATAATGCACATGTAGCAATTAAAATGTGTACAATGCATGTTCATGACATTCCCGGCATTATTTCAAAAATTCTTATAATAAAATTTGCCTCTAAATATTAGAAATCCAAAGACACCAAAATCACTCAATTCAGACTTCTATAGGTCCAAATATTGATAAAACATGGACCAGAAAAATAATTACCCGGTCCCTCACTTTGACCTAACCAGTCCACGTCAATGTCATCTCTAAAAATTCTCAATTTCACATAGAAATGAAATTAAATATTTCACGAATCCGATACCTCGAGAATAAAGTCAATCGGAGGTCGGATGAAAAAGTTATTCACAAAGGAAGGCATAAACTATATATATATATATATATATAAATGTTGCCCTCGCGAGGGGGAGCTTCCGCCCAAATTATTATTATTATTATTATTATTATTATTATTTAACACTAAAAATCCCTTTTCTCTTAATATTTATAACTTTTCACACAAGTGTTCAACAATCCCAAATGAGGTCTCATTGGAAAGATTACAGAAAACTCTAAAAGTTCCATCAAGGACTTTCAAACCAATTTTACCCCTAAGGGTGTCAAAAATTTAATCAAAGTTTCTGCCTAATCCCAAATTTCCTAAAACAATACAACATTTTTCTCAAAATCATATCTTCCCATTCCCTTTGCCAAAAATTCCAATTTTAGTATGAAAAGAAAGATCAAAACATGTTCTACAACTTTCATGAACAACGTTAAAGCAAAATCAACCTCTAAATGGGTCAAAAACTCAAGCAAAGTTTTTGCCTAACAAATGTCAACCTGAATAGAAACATCACTTCTACAACTCATAACTTCCTATCCCATTGTCCAAAAATTCTATACTTTATATCAATAAAAAGATCCGAAAACATACTACAAATCTCATGAAGGACCTAGAAACAAATTCCACCTCTAACTAGAACAAAAGCTCCCATGATTGTGGCTGCCCTGTTAAGGGTTGTTAAATCAACATATTACCTAAACCATATCCAAACTTTACAAATTCATAACTTACAATCCTTAAATCCAAACATAACATATTATACATCATTTCAAAGCTAAGACATTCCTCTACAACTTTCCATAAGACAATTTGAGCTAATTAAAATCACAATAGTCCAGAATTTGGCTTCAATGTACAATCACCACAAAACCTACACTTAGCACATTTTCCAGCACAAAGCACATTAACATCTAAAAGTCAACAGATCACTACTCTCAACCTAGATATCAAAAAATATCATACTTAGTGGCGATAGAAAGATAACAAGAAAATATTCAAGTTTCATGAAGACCAATTGAAAAAATTCAACCTAAATCAACCTAGAAAAATTCATCAAAGTTTCAGGTCACCAATTTCGTATTACTGTTCATGCTGCACATATAACTCACTTTCAAGGCCAAATTCAAACCCCTTCAAGCCACAATTAAGCATCACCTCCTTCACAAGAAATGTAACCAAACATCTCAGGTTTAATTCAAGCCAATAATCACCTCAATTTCTCAACCATATCACAGGTTATGGTAAAAACATTGAAACATATACAAAGTCAATTTTCCAGCTTTTACACCTAAACCAAATCCTATCACTTCCATACCATTTCTAAACCATTTCTCACTCAATTTACTTCATATATCTACCATAACTCACTCACATCCTATCCTTGGACATAAGTCCACAAAT
>JANZLC010000008.1:19875940-19887768 GCA_026413385.1 Erythroxylum gracilipes | reverse complement strand
GCTTTTCATTTTTATCTTTCTCTTTGTTTATCATCAAAACTTAATCAATACGTAAAGTCAGTTTTGACTTAACAATAATCAAATATAATGTATATGTATTTCATTAACAGAAAAAGATAAGAATTTTACAACGCTTTAGTGGGATTTTCAAGCCACCTTACACCATAATCGAAAATACAAGCTTTAAAAGAACAATAATTGCTCGAAATGCGACTAAAGCCTTGTTTTACAATATCTAGCTTCAAAAATAAAATATACAAATTGGAGTGATGCCTTGACTCTCGACTCGATCACTCGATATCTTGCTCATCGCCTGAAGATGGGAAGGAACGGGGGGTGAGCTTAAAGCTCATGGGTAACAGTTTTACAATCAGTAACAAGCATAAACCATTAAAAACTTTCATGATCATAGCAAATTCTCATTGAATCATACAACACAAAATTTTCAAATTCTCAACTTGTCAAACCAATTCACATCTCACATAAGTCATGTATCCATCAAACTTGCCAAAACTTTATAATCACATAAACACATTAGAATGGTTTAGGTAGTCTATAACAGAATGTACTAACACACTCCCCATAAGGGTATTGTGTAGTCGTAAACAGAACGTACTATCACAATCCTATAAAATCGTTTTGTATAGCTGTGAACTTAGGGGAGTTCATGAAGGAGCTCCATGCCACTAACGAGCAGGTGGGAGAAGACTTTATTCAAAGTGCACTTGACAGACAGAACAGACCACCACAAACCTACATAGCATGTAATTCATGACTTGAAAACCGATTGCCCAAATGGCACATTTTGAAAACTTGCTTTTCATGAACATGAAATATTTCATATGCATTTCCATCATCATTTTATAATTCATCAACCAAATTCCTATACCAAACATAATAGCCATTTCTCAAATCATTCAAAAGCATCAAATACAACAATTATGGAGCAATTAGAAATCATTCCCATATCAGCTCAAAATTCATTCACAAAATTCACATACAAAAACATGTGGCATATTCTCAAGCATTTAAAGAACAATAAATGCACAGTTATAAGGTAGTTGGAAAATCATTTAATTCCATTTATTTGAAGAACATTTATGACTCATTTACTCAATTATAAAAGTGTAACCCACCTTATTTTCCTTGCTTGAAAACTTGGTCAAGGATGTCTCTCCTCTTGCTCCTCTTGCCTCCTTGTCTCCCTTCAACATTAGCAAAAATCCCCATTCAATATGAATTCCAATTGGAAAACCTAAAGAACATGAAATTAAGCTCTTTGAACCAAAACCTTTCCAAAAATTCAAAAGATTAAACATAAACTTACCTTGAATCTTCACCAAACAATGAGTTTCTTGGCTCTAATGGAAGCTCTAATCTTCCTCTTCCTTTTTTCCTTCTTGAACAACTTCAAAATCACTCTTTAAAACCAAGAAAGAAGAAACCTAGTTGACCTCCCTTCTTTTCTCTTCTTTCTTTCTTTTTCGTGGTTCTCTCTTCTCTCTTTTCTTCAATCATGTTTTTGCTTCTTCTTCAATCTAAGACAACCTATCCTCTTCTCATTTCTGCCCTTAATGAATCTAAAATGTCCAATTTACCTTCTTTCAATGCCTTAAGACTTTACAACTTAAATGATCTTCCAACAATGCCCCTTATGCAATTTTACTACCTTAACACTTTAATTCAATTAACCTATGTCATATAATCTCACTCACATTAACATACTAATTAACTCCAAGATAAATTAATCCATCAAGACCTCAAAATTAATTTAAATCATGCTTATTCATCAAGAAAAAAATTTGTGGGCTAACATTTCCTCGAAATTCTTACCTAAATCGTTGAAGAGGTGTGGATACTTTGTCTTCATGGATTCCAAAGGCTCCCACGTGGCCTCTTCCACAGAATGATTTCTCCACAGGACTTTGACTAGCTGAACTGTCTTGTTCCTGAGGACCTTTTCCTTGGTGTCCAAAATCTCCACTAGAATCTCCTCATAACTTAGATCATCTCTTAACTAAACCTCAGCGGTATGAATAATATGGGAAGGATGTGATCTATCCCTCCTCAACATGGACACATGAAAGATGTCATGTATCTATGACAATTCTGATGGCAGCGCTAATCTGTATGCTAACAGTCTGATCCTCTCAACAATCTCATAGGGACCTACACATATCGGACTCAACTTGCCCTTCTTGCCAAACCTCATGACTCTTGTCCAAGGAGACGTCTTAAGAAAGACTTTCTTATCGACTTCATACTCTATTTCCTTTTGGTGTGCATCAGTATAACTTTTTATTCTATCCTATGTTGCCTTAAGCTGTTGCTTAACCAAATTAACGTTATTGACTGTCATCTGAAGTAACTCTAGGCCTATCAGTTTCCTCTCTCCTTCTTCATCCCAGTATATCAGAGTTCTACATCTCCTTCCATATAGTGCTTCATAAGGAGCCATCTGAATACTCGAGTGGTACGAATTATTATAAGCAAATTTGATCAATGGCAAGTGTTCATCCCAAGTACCCCTGAAATCCACCACATATGCCCTGAGCATTCCTTCAAGGGTTCGAGTAGTCCTCTCAGATTGACCAACTGTTTAGGGATGAAAAGCAGTGCTGAAATTTAACTTGCTCCCTAAAGCTTCTTGCATACTTTCCCAAAATCTTGAAGTAAATCGAGGATCTCTGTCAGAAACTATAGAGTCCGGAATCTCATGCAGTCTCACTATCTCATCAATATACTTCTTTGATATCACATGTAGAGAATCAGTCTGTTTAATTTCCAAAAAATGGGCTGACTTCGTCAACCGATCAATAATAACCCATAAAGCATCATGCTTCCTACTAGTCTTGGGCAAACCCATCAGAAAATCCATAGTTATCCTTTGCGACTTCCATTCAAGAATGAAAAATGGCCTCAAGTTGCCAGAAGGTGCCTGGTGTTCAGCCTTGACTTGCTGATGCACTAAACACTTGCTCATATATTCGGCTACATCTCTCTTCATGCCTTTCTACCAAAAATGCTCTTTTAGATCTCTGTACATCCTAGTGCTACTCGGATGCATGACATAAGGTGCATTGTGTTCCTCATCCAATATTTCCTCCTTTACTTCCTTGACATTCGGAATACAAAGTCTGTTTCCGACAACCATAAGTCCATCATCCCTCACTACCACTTCAGATTTCTTGCCATTTTGAATTTCTTCTCGGAGCTTACTCAATTTTGCATCTTGTGCTTGTAACTCCTTAACTTTCTCCCTGTGTATCGGTCTCACTCTGAAATTACCAAGAATACAATTTGGTTCCTCCTATTTCAAGCTTATTCTAAGCTTCTCCATTTCTTCCAATAACGACAGATAAACTGTTTGAACATGGGCTATAGAGGATTTCCTACTCAAGGCATCTGCTACCACATTTTCCTTTCCTAGATGGTACCCCATCTTTCGATATCACATGTCCAATAAAAATCACCTCGTAAAGCCAGAATTCACATTTGCTGAATTTGACATAAAGTTCTTTCTCCCTCAGTATTTGCAATACTATTCTGAGATGTTCCTCATGTTCCTCTTCACTCTTGGAATAGACCAAAATGTCATCTATAAATACTATGACAAACTGATCCAAATACTCCTTGAAGACCCTATTCATAAGATCTATAAATGCAGTCAAAGCATTGGTTAGTCCGAATGGCATGACTAGGAACTTATAATGCCTATAATAAGTCCTACAGGCTATCTTACTTACATCAGAATCCTTAATTCTGAGACTGATGATAGCCTGACCTGAGATCAATCTTTGAAAAGACCCTTGCTCCCTAAACTGGTCAAACAGATCATCAATTCGGGGCAGAGGGTACTTGTTCTTAACAGTCACCTTGTTGAGTCTCCGATAACCAATATACATGCGCCATGTCCCATCCTTCTTCTTAACAAACAGAAACGACGCTCCCCATGGTGACGAACTTGGCCTTATGTACCCCTTCTCTAACAGTTCTTCAACTATTCCTTCAGCTCCTTCAGTTCAGCTAGAGCCATTCTATATGGTGGTATAGAAATGGGTGCGGTTCCGTGAATCAAGTCAATGGCAAACTCGATTTCCCTCACCGGTGGCAAATTCAGGTAAGTCCTCTGGAAACACATCTAGAAACTCCCTCATAATCAGAAAATCTTCTAACTTCCCTTCATTTACATCAATGTTCACGATGTGTGCCAAAAATGCTTCACACCCTTTTTTCATCATCCGGTTGGCGAGCAAAGCTAAAACAATTTTGGGTGATGGTGTTCTCCTATATCCTCTGAAAATCACCTTCTCACCATTTCCAAAGTCAAACTCTACCTCCTTGAGGCTACAATCTAACTTTGCACAATATTTCTCCATAGCTTCCATACCCAATATAACATCTAGACCCTTCAGCTCTAGGGGCAATAAGTCTACTACTAGTTTAGTACCCAAAATAACCATTTCACAATCTCTATATACTTGACTTATTATCACCTTCCTCCCTAAAGGAGTGCTAACAATCAAAGGACTATTCAATGACACCAAATTCACATCGTGTAAAACCATGCTTACAGAAACAAATGAATGCATAGAACCAGAATCAATCAAGACATATACTTCAGAATTAAATAACTGAGTCATACCCGTGACAACTTCAGGTGCAGCTGCAGCTTGCTCTCTGATCATGGAGAACACCTTTGCCTGAGCCTGAGCCTGACCCCTTGGCTTTCTTGGAGGAACAACCTTCCTTGCAGCTCCAGAACTACCTACTTCAGTGGCTGGCCTGGTCCCCACTGTTTCTGCTCTCTTTAGGGCTTGCAACTGCGACCTGTCTTACCTTGTTGCCTGGGGATAGCCCCTGATCATGTGTCCCTTCTCTCCGCATCGGAAGCATTCTCTAAGTAACTTGAAGCACTTTCCTCTGTGAAATTTCCCACAATGCTCAGATTGAGGGTTAGTATTTATGTGACTACTCCTCTTCATCCTTCTATTGCCCATTACTGTTGAGGCTTGCACTGAAACTGCCTTCACTTGCTTATTCTTGGCAGAGCCACTACTCCCAACTTCGCTCTGGGAGTGGAAGCTCCTCAGACTCCTCTCTGGCATCAAAGCACTCATCCCTTTCTTAGCAGATTGCTCCCGACTCTTTCTCTTCTTATTAACTTCATATTTGATGTTCCCCAGTTTTTCCACCTGGAGGGCCGCATCTACCAATAATTGGTAGTCAAAGAAATTATGGATCAACACCTTCTCCTTGATCCCCAAATGAAGTCCCCCCTCAAAATTACGGCACTTGTCCTCCTCATTCTCCACAATGTTGGTTGTATACCGTGACAACTAGGTGAACTTCAGCTCGTGCTCACTCACACTCATGTCCCTCTGTGCGAGATTCAGAAACTCCATAGCCTTTTCTTGAAAATAAACTCTCAAAAGCTATTTCTTCCTGAAAACTTCCACAAAATCTCTCCATGATAGTACCAGAGGCATAATCTGACAATGAGGCACTGATTCCCACCAGTGGAGTACATCTCTTTGCAGCAAGCTGACTGCATAGTCCAGTTTTTCTTCATCAGAGCACTTCATCTGAATCAAGACTCTTTCGGTCCTCTTCAACCATGCTTTAGCCTATTCAGGATTAGTAGTCCTATTGAAATCCACAGCTCCATACTTGTGGAGCTTATCATACTGTCCATTCCTCTCCACTGGAGTTGGCACGGAAGCTTGTGACCCTTAGCCCATGGCATATGAGAAAGTCTAGGAAAAGGCTTGAAAAAACCGTGGATCTAGGTGGTTTACTTGAGGCATAGGAGTAGGTAGTGGCACTTCATGTTACACATTAGGTGCCTCTGATCAGGAGCAGAATATGTCCCCGCATCTTGTGGGACATAGGATTCATCTGTGCTTCTTTGGAGAGAGCGAGATCGAGTCGTAGCTCCTCGAGTTCTCTTTCGAGGCGGCATAATCACTCCTTTAATTTTAAAACATTTAAAAATCTTTAGTTCAAGCAAAACAATTTCAAATCATGTAAAACTATTCAAAACAATGCAAGTTGTTCATTTAAAACAATGCATGTTCATCTCATGTCTTGGACTACCCATTTTATGCCTAAGATACTCCTAAACCTACTCTCTCTGATACACAACTGTTGGACCCCATTTCCAGAGCCCAACATCCGGAGCCATAACATGTGAGCAAATTAACGTACAGGGTTATTTCAATGTACCCTTATTAGCCATCATCCCATAAGGGTGGCATGCCCCAATAGTCAAACACCAAAATCACACATTGACTTCTTCAAAAAAATTGTATCTCTATGTCTCTAGTTTATTTTGAAACAAGCATCATCTCATTTGGAGCTCTACAGATTAATATATCATCAAAATACCGAAGTATGTTCATAACCAAGTCATGCTCTTCCAACCGACCCCTCATTTTCTTTCCATAAATCATTTCGAAACAATACCAAAGGGTACAATTTTTTGTGGAAAGATAGATAAATGTGTTAGGAATCTATTGGTTCAATAATCACTTCATTTGGAGGTCGGATGATGAAGTTATAGTCAAAAGAATCAAACATAGTTTTGTCCTCAATCACACTAAACCTGTTTCGGGACAATTGACATAACTTTCACTATAGATATTGGATTAAGGTCATTCTTGGACGGTTTGAAAGAGGAATTCTAGATCTACAATGTTCATGAAGAATTCAAATTGATATGTTGTTATTTGCATGGCCAAAACATGGACCGTGTGAATATACACGGTCAGACTGTGTAACCCACGGGTCTGGCAATTTTTCTGCATCAGGAATACACGACCAGTGTCTTTATACACGGCCTGACCGTGTAACCTTCAGGTTTTTCTAGGAAAAACTCCCTCCAAGACCCTCCAATAGATTCTACATCCATCCTAACATCCCTTTTACTCATAACACTTCATTTACTCTAGTTGTTTGGTATATACATCCTATGCAGCATAACCGAATTATAACGATCATATCTCTCGACACCGATAACCAAAAATTGCATACTTTATATCGTTGGAAAGCTAGTAAGACAGGATACAACTCCAATGAAGACTTCTTTGTCTAATTCATCCTAGATCAATGCAGTTTTTCCCTTAAAGTCAGAACACAATTCCTACCCCTATGAAAAACTTGAAATTTGCAATGTAAAGACTTGACAAGTCATAAGCAAGCATAATGTATATAAATTTCATTGACATCAAAGGATAAAAGTTTTACAATGCTTTAGTAGGCATTTCGAGCCACCTTACATCATAATCCAAAAATACAAGAACAATAATTGCTCAAAATGCGACTAAAGCCTTTTTCTACATAATCTAGCTTCAAAAACAAAATATGCAAATTGGAGTGATGCCTTGACTCTCAACTCGATCACTCGATATCTTGCTCATCGCCTGAAGATGGGAAGGAATGGGGGGGAGGGGGAAGGGCTTAAAGCTCGTGGGTAATAGTTTTATAACTAGTAACAGGCAAAACAATTGAAAACATTCATGATCAAAGCAAATTCATATGAAATCTATGAACACATATTCCTTAAATTCTCATCATATCAACCAATTCGCAAACCATATAATTCATATATTCATCAAACTTGTCCATAAAGCATAAACGAATAAACACATCAGAATGGTTTGGGTAGGTCCGTAACAGAATGTACTAACACAATTCCATAAAATAGTCTTGTGTAGCCGTGAACAGAACGTACTATCGCAATCCCACATAATGGTTTTACGTAGCTGTGAACTTAGGGGAGTCCGTGAAGAAGCTCCATGCCACTGGCGGGCAGGCGGGAAAAGCCTTTAGTCAAAGTGCACTTGACAGATAGAACAGACCACCACAAACCCACTTAACATGTAATTCATGACTTGAAAACTGATTGCCCAAATGGCGCATTTCAAAAACTTGTTTTTCATGATCATGAAATATTTCATATGCATTTCCATCATTATTTCACAATTCATCAACCAAATTCCTATATCAAGCATAATAGCCGTTTCTCAACTCATTCAAAAGCAGCAAGTACAACAATTATTAAGCAATTAGAAATCATTCCCATATCCGCTTAAAATTCATTCACAAAATTCACATACAAAAACATGTGGCACATTCTCAAGCATTTAAAGAACAATAAATGCACATTTATAAGGTAGTTGTAAAATCATTTAATTCCATTTATTTGAAGAACATTAATGGCTTATTAACTTAATTATAAAAATGTAACCCACCTTAATTTCCTTGCTTAAAAACTTGCTCAAGGATGTCTCTTCTCTTGCTCCTCTTGCCTCTCTTGCCTCCCTTCAACATTAGCAAAAATCCCCATTCAATATGAATTCCAATTCAAAAACCCAAAGAAACCTATGCATGAAACTGATCCTAGAATACTTAAACCCATGCATTTCGTAAGCTCTTTTGAACCAAAACCCTTTCAAAAATCCAAAAGATTAAACATAAACTTTCGTTGAATCTTCACTAAATAATGAGTTTCTTGGCTCTAATGGAAGCTCTAATCTTCCTCTTCCTTTTTTCCGTCTTGAATAACTTCAAAATCACTCTTTAAAACCAAGAAAGATGAAACCTAGTTGACCTCTCTTTTTTTCTTTTCTTTCTCTCTTTTTCGTGCCTCTCTCTTTTCTTGAATCACGTTTTTACTTCTTCTTCAATCTAAGACAACCTTTTCTCTTGCCATTTATACCCTTAATGAATCTAAAATGTCCAATTTACCCTGCCTTCAATGCCTTAATACTTTACAACTTAAGTGATCTTCCAACAATGCCTCTCATGTAATCTTACCACCCTAACACTTTAATTCAATTAACCTATGTCATATAATCTCACTCACATTAACATGTTAATTAACTCGAAGATAAAATAATCCATCAAGATCTCAAAATTAATTTAAATCATGCTTATTCATCAAGAAAAAAATTCGGGGGCCAATATTAAATTTTGCATTTTAATAGGATAATTAATATATGGTAATTCTCTTAAACTAGTTCTTAGATTGGTTCCCACTTTTGCTACATCATTAAATAATTAGTCAATATAAATTTTATCTGTATTTTTAAATTCAATGTTATTATGAGAATTAGTAAGAGCACAACTAATTTGATAGGTAATTGAAAAAGATATTGTCCAAGTATCATTAAATTTTAAAAGGATATTGTCTGAGTATCATTAAATTTTCTCTATAAAATTTATAAGCTATAGTAATTGTTTCATCTAGGTTGTGTGATTGTAAAGGAATTCCTAATTTTAAACGAGTATTAAACTTTATTTTTCCATAGGCTAAATTTTCATTCATTATTCCAATTACTTGATCTTTTAAATCAGTCATTTTTTCGTCAATTATAGCCATTCTTATAGGAGAGTCTATTCCTTCTAGAAAAGTAGATTTTAATAAAATTTGAATTGTTGAAAGATGTATGTATCCAATTTTTTGTCTTTTGTCTTCACAAATTTTTTGTAATTGCTTATAAATTTGTTCTTGATCTATTAAGCTTATTCGGATATGGCCATTACATTGATCTATTCTAATAGGTGTTTCATGTATGAATTTTCCATAATAAATAATACTTTTTGATTAATTAAAATTTTAATTGGATGATATGTAATATCTTGACCAACTTTAAGATTTAATTATGTTTTTTCTATTTGTTTTTGTTTTTTGTTTGATAATAAAAGTATTAATATGGAAAATGCCAGTAGATTCGGTTCATTATAAGGTGTCTACGTCTAAAATATTATTACTATGTAGATATGTAGCTATTTCAATCATATTAATGGAAAAGTCTTTGATGTTCTGTTATTTCGTTGTGTTTATATATTAAATCTTGATTATATAAATTATAAAGAGTAGTGGCAATATCTAATCTTTGTTTAATAGGTATTAACCCATTATTATTAATACAGAATTATAAATAATTATATCTTTTTTCATAATAATCTTTTTCTGTTCTGTACTTAAAGACTAAATTTTCCAAATGCATAAATTCTGTATGTAGTTGATTACAAATAATACAACAATTATTCATAGATTTAGAATGTTCTTGAAATCATTGATAAAGTTATTTTATTTCTTCTTTTTCTTGATTATATTGTTATGTATGTTTATTAAGAAATGTTTGGAATTTGTTAATGGTGTGTGGATAGGCATTAACTGATTCTAGAAATTTATGAGTATTAGTAAAAATTTTAGTACATTTTTGACTAATTTTAAGTTTTCATTCTGTATTTATTATTAATAAATGAAAATGTCTACAAGTATCACAAACAGGCATTAAGAAATATGATACTAGAAAATATATTTGATAGAATTAACTAAATGATAAATTGAATTGAATATTCAATAATTATGATTGAAAGATAAAAACACAATTAAACATACCTGTTTTGCTCTTGTTCTCTTGAATGCCAATCTTTAGGCTAAAGCGAGATTGTAAAAGTCTAGACAAGGATATTATGACTGAGTGTTTATTTTTTTCATATCGAGCTATGTTTGGAGTTTACATTATATAGAAAAGGGCGTTGGGTAGCGTCTAAAACTTGGATAGCAAAAGTAAAAACTACAGGAAAAGTAGATTATGGAGAATCTACTTTAGGTGGTCGACAGATGGCCTACATAATTTTTACATAATTGAAGATAATGGCTGGAAAGTGGCCTACATTATTGAAAACTTTTGAAGAATTTGTTCCTCGATGATGATAGCTCGTCATTATGAGTATTACTAAAAAATTATCTGAATTACTAGATAAACAAACCAATATTGAAATTCAATTAAAAGAATTAATTACTATAACACAATCATTAATAGATAAAGGCCAAAATTCCCAGTCACAAAAGTTTAATGAAATTCATGAAAATTAGAATCTTTAATTAAATGCTATGAAAAATTATTTAAAATAGTATATCCAATAGACGAAAAACTAAAAAAAAAGAAAAGTTAATAACAAAAATATTAAACCCAAAAATTACAACTTTTTGGGCATTTGTTTGCATAATGACCTTCTTTACATAACCAACATTTACATGTTTTCTTATTTTGATGGCAATATTTTTTCTTTGGTTTGTATTGTCTATAAGCCTTTCTTCAAAAAAATGTTTTATAAGGTTTAAATGGGAATTTCTTATACTTGTTTGTGGGATATTTTTGCCATTTATATTTGCTATATATATGTTTCGTTGCTTTTGACAGGTAAAAGTGTCACATCCATATTGTTGAGGCATTTCTGAATATTTAGAACAACATAGTTGAATACCTTTATGTCTTAGTGTTTTATGCAATTTTGCTTCTAAGCATTTTTGTGATAATACTTCTTTTACTATTGAAATAGTGCCACCTAGATTATAAGCTACTAGATTATCATGTTGTTTAATTAAGAATAATTCTTTTACTGTTTTGTTTATCGGATAAGGTAATTTTTGGATAAATATTTTTATATACATTTCTTGTTCTATACGAGTTAATTTATAATAATATTTTTTAAATTCACAAATGTATTTTCCAAATAACAGATGTCACATATTCGTATATTATTTAGATGCTATAGGGAATTTTTTCTTTCTTCATTTTCAATTTCCTATTTATATGAGGTTATATGTTTTCCAATAAATTTTTTATAAATTTCGTTAGTGACTACATGAAAAGCCTTTATTGGTTCAATAGCATTAAGAAACTTATTGGTATTTTTTATTCGTATTTCATTATCTAATAAAAAGATTAATACTATACCAGTAGTTTTATAGGTAATAAAATTCCATAAAGTACTTATATTTGTTAATCCTTCAAAAGGTTTTTCTAATT
>JANZLC010000008.1:19838563-19851054 GCA_026413385.1 Erythroxylum gracilipes | reverse complement strand
TCAAACCTTTCATATATTAGTCCCATAAACCAAGGATCATTCTAGGTTCACTTTAAGACCCATTTGAGGCTTAATTAGTATCATTTATCCAGTGAATGTCTCTTTACGGGTCACTTACACCACTTTGAAAATTTGACCCTTGAAACGTCAAAATATGAAAATTTTGCCTGCAATAGAAGTTGTAGATCTCAAAATTCCCTTTAAAACCATAGCTAGATCATCTCATTCCGAGTTCTACACAAAGAGTTATTCCCCTTGCACTAAAGTATGTTCAATTGAGTTTTATGATTTTCCAGATTTCTAACTCCTCACTTACAACATTCACTTCCCCATGCTTAATCAATTATTTCTAGTTCAATACTCATCAATTATCCGTTGTTCCACTCCCTTTCAACTTAATATCGTCCATAACCAAAGTATAGTCCCTTATTGATCTTAAACACTAATACAAAACATACCCATATATACACATTCATCATCAATTTCCTTCACACAATCACTTCAATTCTACTTTCATTTTATGTCTAACTCTTACCTAGATCCTTCACATTTCATAACACCAAATTAATCCCCTTTCATTAGTTTTATACTCATCTCATATCATCACAAGACATCAAACACAAAAATCATAGTAATTCATCAAGAACATAGCAAAAACCCAACATCATTCACATAAACATCATTCACTCACATTATTCAACATTATGTCCCTTCCTAATCTATTCTTAACATTTAACTCATCCAATATCCTCTTATATCAAGATCATCCTTTCCGTTGCAATTCTTCATCAATCCCTACCCAATTCAAGTCAATAACTCGCTCATGAACAAATCAAGAGCTACTATTTATCATGATCCCAAAACAAGGCATAGACATATATATACTCATCCAATCCCTCCTTTTTCATGTCATTCAATTTTCTAGACCTCTCTATATACCCTTACATGTATTAGACTCAACTTACACAATCAAAACACAACATAAACCCTTATTAGCATCAATTTAAGACACATACACAAGCCTTTCCCAAGCAACACTCAATCATCAATTTCTCATCATGATATCTTCAAATTTACCACATCTATAACATATAACACAAAACTTGATTAAGCTTCAATCTCCTCAAGCTTTCACAAAACCCTAATTCCCATGCCCCCCATGTTCTTCATCTTCAAAGAGGCTAAACTAGGTGTTTCTTAGGGCAACTTAAAGGGACAACAAGGTAGAAGTAAAAGGTAAAAGATGGAGCACGGTTTCAAGCCTTAACTCACCAAAGCATGAGGGAGATAAGGACAGGGAGAGAAGACACAAAAATAAGTAAGAAACCAAGAGCAAAACACCAAATGAGGGAGAGTGTCGTGAGAGAGGGTAGAGGAGAGCTTAAATGAAGGTAAATGAAGGATATTTAACTTAATACATGGCTAAGAATTTGCCATGTGTCAAGCTCAATATCAACCCTTCTTAATTAATCAATTCCAAGCCCAAGTTCCAATAAATAACAGTTGTCCAAAATTCTTATAGTCATATTTCAAAAAATTCCAACTCCACTTGACAATAAATTCTACTGCCATTTCAATAAATCTGCCACTCGACACTTTTCCTAGTTCAAAACTTATTTCCAAAAATTTCAGGAAAATTGCCTAAAATTTTCCAAAATTACCAAATGAATAATTTCACATTCCAAAACAAGTTTCCATAACACTAACCCACGATTCTCAGAACAATCACAATTATTCCCAATTATACCTGGAAAATGTTAATTGAATGCATGATCAATGTTTTTAATGTGTGCAATAATCCAATTCATAAATATGTATCCAAATATGATGGATTTTTATCTTAATCTCACTTAAGACCACATGTACCAAATTTAAAACGGTCAAAAATGAAATTCACTAAAGTTACCCCGAGGATGTCCGTTAAACGGACACACATGTCCGTTAAACGGACATAGACTGGCTAAGCAATCCAAATTTATCCGAGAAGGTCCGTTAAATAGACCTGTATGTCCATTAAATGGACATGAATCTTCCAACTTGTTCCAATTCACCCGAAGCTGTTCATTAAACGGACTTCCATGTCCGTTAAACGGACATACAACCCTTACACCCTCTTTCACGCCTCTTCCAAGGTCTCACACGCATTTTATCATCATATTAAGCTCTTTGAGCCCACTCATACCACATTTTAGGGTTCCAAACCTTCACTAGGGAACGGGATATTACATGCACGACCGCAATATTCGGGCACACTATCGCGACATCCTGGTGATGCTGCGGAGTCGCAGTCGTGCATGGGTGGACCTGTACCTCTTTCTTCTTCACCAACATCTCAAATTCAAACTTCCATAACTTTTGATCCAGAACTCCAAAATTTACAAACTTTATATCAATGGAAAGCTAAAAGAAAGATCTACAATTTTATAAAGAACTTAAAAACAATTTCTACCTCTATAAGGGTCAAAATTTCAATCAAATTGGCTATCTCAAAAGTTCCATCCTAAACAGCATCCCAAACTTCTAATAATCATATCTCTTAACTCCAATGTACACAAATTTCATACCATATACCATTTGAAAGATAGAAGAAAGATCTACAACTTTGAAGAAGACACCTTTGTCCAATTCAGCCTAAATCAATACAGTTTTCCGCTGAAGTAAGAAATCCAATTTGACCCTTAAGAGAAACTTGAAATTTGCAATGTACAACTTGGAAAGTCAAGAGCATAACCATTCAACTACCAACTTTACTTCATTAACCTTTTTAATCTCTGCTCATTTGGTTCATCACCTACATCAAATTCTCATCATCCACCAAATCCTATTTTCCATTTTCATAACCTCTCACTTATAAGCAACGACAATTTATATTCAAAGTTCATCAACTCAAGTGGATAACGTCTTCAAGTATATCTACTTTCAACTCACATCAACCATACACAAATTCACATTTCAACTTAACTTTCATCCATACACAAATCGATGTTACATTAACATCATAAAATTAGAGTTTTACAAGGCTTTAATGGAATTCCTAAGCTACATTGTATCATCAATATCAAAATCCCGAAATACAAATGAACCAAAACCCAAAAATTCTTGAAATGTGTCCAAAGTCTTATTTTTACATCCATCTAACTCAAAATACAAAATATGCATAATCGAACGAATGTCTTGACACTCTTTCATCTGATCTCTTTCTCATCACCTGGAGATGGGAATGAAAGCGGGTGAGCTTAAAGGCTCGCGGGTAACAAGTTTATTACGAATAACAAACAAAACCGTTCAAAAAGTTCTTTATCATGGAAAATTCTTATAGAATTATAAAACACATGTTTCTCCAAATATTCGTCATGTAATCAAAATCGCAAACAACACAGTTGATGCAATTTTCAAATTGTTCACAAATCATAAACACACAAGCACATCATAAATGGTTTGGGTAAGTCCATATTCATGACGCACTATACATTTCTATATAATGGTCCTGTGTAGCCGTAAACTTGAGGGAGTCCTTGAAGGAGCTTTGTGCCACTAGCGGGCATGTGGGAGAAGCCTATTCTTGGGTCAACGTGCACGTGACAGTTCTTGAGGGACTACTACAAACCCATATAACATGAAATTCATAACTTGAACTCAGATTACCCAAATGGCAAAATTTCTAAAACTTGTTTTTGATGAACATGCAATTTTTCAAAAACCCTTTCATGTAGCAATTCACAAATCATCATCAAAATTTCATACAACAAAACATATAGCAATTCTGCAAACCATTCAAAAGCAATAAATGCCATAATTTTAAAACAATTGAGAAATCATTTTATTCTCTTGGCTAAAAAGAAAACATAATGGCTCATTATCCAATTATAAACATGAAGCCCACCTTAATTCCTTGCTTATAAACTTGTTCAAAAATGCATCCCCTCTTGCTCCTCTTGCCTCTCTAAATCTCCTTCATCCATGGAAAAATTCCCAAATCAATAGACATTTAAATTGGACAACCCACAATACATAATCACCAAAATTGATCTTAGAAAGCTTAAACCCATACATTTCTTAAGCTATATGAACCAAGAAACTTTCAAAAATCCAAAATCTTAAGATCTAACTTACCTTGATTCTTCACCAATTGAAGAGTTTCTTGGCTTGAATGGAAGCTCTCATCCTCCTCTTCCTTTTTCATTGTTGAGTAAACTTGAAAATCACTCTTGAAAGCTTAGAAAAATCAACACTTAGCTTTTCCTTTCTTCTTTCTCTCCTCAAAACTGACACTCCCCTTCTCTTTTCTCTCTAATTTCGTTTCTTTCTCTTCTTTCATCTCCAAACAACTTTTCTTATTACAATTATGCCATTAATGAGTGAAAAATGTCTAATTAAACCCTTACATATATTCCCTGTAACTTAAATGGCTTAAGTGATCTTCCCAAAAAGCCTTCATACATACATGCTCTTGCTACTTAATTCAACTAAACCATATTTTAAAATCCTACCAACATCAACATAATAATTAAGGACATGTTTTAGTTTCCATTAAATAGCACTCTATATGTATTCTAGGGTTGTGAGTAGGAGACACAAGAGAACTTATTTTCAAAGATGGCAATGGGCCAATTAGCCTGTGGCTAGATCACCAGCCGGGCGGGGCTAACTTTAATATTTTTTAAAAATAGAAAAACGATATCGTTTTATACCTTCCCGATCTGGCTTGACCCTTAGCCTGATATAGCCAAGCTATCTCGGCCCGTGGCCCAGTCAACCTGGTCCGAAGTTAGCTAGGTCAAGTTAGGCCAGACCACATATGCCATCCCTACTTATTTTTCAAATGTTCTTTCTTATTCTCCTTTTGGAACTATCTCCTTGTGCCCAACCTCACTTGCCCTAGTGCATATTATAGCATATAATTGTCGTTGGAATGCGTGTGTATCTTGTATGGAAGGAAAGAAATATGAAAAAAATTTGGGAACTCTAGAGGCCATATACTATTTCAACCTAACCAAATTCATCCTTAAGCTTAGACTTGCAACCCAAGCTCTTGATTTTGTAACTGACCTATCTCGAGAAATAAGATCCAAACTTTCTTTGTAAAGCTGCTTATGGAATGTAACTCTTCCAGCCTTGCTAGTACGAGTTTTTTTGTAGGAGGCTAGGCTTTTATTACAATAACCATGTATTTGGTGTTTTTGAACAAGCTAAGTCAATCTATCACAAAAAAAAAAGTCCAATGATGAGAAAATCATATTTAGGAATTGCATTCATTTTCTATCAAGTTTATTCTTTTTTATTTTCTATATCTATACATTTGACATATTTCTTAGGTTAAAACTATTTTAATTAGAGCTAGTTGTATGGTTATTTCACAATTTTAAGGCCATATAATCATTCCATTCAGATCTCTTATTTATTGTTGACGTACTTGTATGTTTGTTTACATTTATTTTAATGTCATCTCTTTCATTAGTATATTTGAAATTAGAAATATTTTATTTTGGAATATGATATATTTTTTATTGATAAAATAAGTCCAGAACTTTTTTCATATTTTAGATTGCACGTTCGAATAAGCACTTCTTTTCTTTCTTCCATCATCACTCTGGTAGAAAGTAACTCCGCCACAGGTTAGCTCAAGGGCATCAGGTCATCTTTTGGTTAATGCTTTTGAGACGCTTAAATTTTATATGGATTAGACGCCCGTGGAGGCACACATATCAAATACTTCCTTAGTATACTTTGCTATTGGTGTTCGATTAGAATGTACGGGTGAAAGTGGACAATCAACATGATGTCTATTTCAGTAATGAACCAGTATGAAAGCTTCTTTAACCTAAATGGCAAGCGGGAGGATCGTGGGCTCTTGCTGGTGTTGTTCTTGAAATTTCTTTCCGCCTTAAGCAGCTTCCACGTAAAATGACAATCCTTTTCTAGTAATGCCGAAACGAAAGCGTAAGAAAGGGCATCCTTTTTTCTTCTTTCCTTCAAGAAACTTGTGAAATTGGAAACTTTTGAAGCACGCTTTTTATATATCCTTTGGGTACCACTACAAGCTCCTCGTTTTTTTTTCACTTTAATTCACATGTACCTCCTAACTTTCTCGTGATTCTTTATTCTTTTAGGATTCATGTACGTTTCTGTTTCAGGAACCGAAAGATGCACACCTGTTCAAGTTTTTTCTAAACCAAAACGAGAAATCCTAGATTACTCAGTAACTCGTTTCTAACAAGTATGGATGATATGTCCTTAAGCATATGCCAGACTGCTCTTTAAACCATCTTGTCATTTAGATGCTAATGCCTTGGGAAAATGTTGTGATTAATAGTAACTGGAAAGCCTATGTTTTTTTTTTGAATAATTCTCCAGTGCCATTAAAAGAAATAGCATTTATTGAGGTTTCTTTACATGACCTGTATTTTTTTTTCTTATTTGTATGTTATAGTATGCAAAATCTAAGATCCTCTTTCCTATTTTCCTTACTCAAAAATTGGCATTTATATCATAATTATATTATAAACAATTAAAAAAGGCCTTTTCCAACTTGACCTAAATAAAGTTATGCTTAAAATCTACGATTACTATTTAAAATCATCACCAAAAATAATAAACTAAACATAAGATTTTTTTTTTGGAGAAACCACTAAACATAAGATAATATCATATATTTCACAACTAACTCAGCCCCTATAAATATGCAAAATATGGATCAATCAAATTTTTCCATACTTAACTCATCAGTTGTCCTCAAGCAAATAACAGGTAACTTTAACCAATTAAATGCTCAAAACTAAAACAAAAGTTAATTCTACTTTGGTAGGTGTATAGAGGCATTTAGCATATGTCACAAGCCTTTAAACCTCTAGGTGTCCTTAGTGGAAGAGTTACAATTTCCTAAAGATTTACTATAATGATACACAAAAACTTCAATCTAAACTCATAACTTAGCCTCATGTTAACAACACAAGATATACAAACCTAAGTCTCAATTGAATTACATAACCTAAACAAATAATGTTTCTCAAATAAATAACTATACAAACAAAACAATACAAATACTAGTCTACGTCCTTCATTAAGTTCAAATATTTTAATTTGAAAATTTTCTCATAAGGTATCACTCATTCATGCAAGTGTTTGAAATTTGGGTGAGGTACACTCATCTTCTTCTTTTTTTGAAATTGAACTTACTATAGGTTTGAAAATCATCTAATCTCTACTATTAAAATATATTTGCATAATCAATACTTAAAAAGACTTTGAATAAAGTTGTAATGGGATCAAAAGAATAAGTGAATAAAAAAAAGGAAGGGAAAAAATAAAGATAAAAAAGAAAAAGAAATATACAATTAGTAGAGCAAGTAAATCATCTAAATAATCTAAAATCTCCACCAGCTCCTCTTATCGTGCAAAAATCCTCCTCTTCCTTAATTCTTTTTCAAGTACAAGAATCTATACCAATTGGTTTTTGGCATTTTTTTTACTTGTTTTTTCTTAACACTACTTTGCACATTAGTTACATTTTATTAAATAATTATTTTTTTATTCTTTCTTTTTTCAATTTTCTTGAATTTCATTTTTCGTTGCCACTTTATACATATCACCATCTCCTCATGCTTAATTCCATCTATACAATAACTGACGAGATACTCAAGTCAAATGCAAGCATCTTTTCTTAACAAATTTGGTTTGCTAACATTCACAAAGTCAAGTTTGCATTGCAATCTTTTATTCATATTTTGCACTTAACCTTTAACAACTGATAAGTAAGAATTGCATCGTGTCTTAGGGCATAGTTTGATATATGTTTAGTTGTTAATTTAATCATTTAGTAGATGTTTAGGTTAGAATTGTGTTAGTTTGTTAATTATTTGTGTTTTATGGGTTAGTACAAGCTTTTGAGCTTAAATATTATATTTTTAAGGTACCTTAATGTGTTTGTTAGTGTTTCAGGATCAATATCAAAGAACGGAGAAGTTTTGAAGATATTCGGGCTGAAACAACGACCCATAATCATGGCTCAACAGGTTATGATCGTGACAGAAGCACTAGAGTTGGCCCACAATCGTGGCCCAGATGCCACGATCGTGACAAAAGCTCCAGATATGGCCCGCAATCGTGGCCTACTTTCTATGATCATGACATAAGGCTCATATGTGGCCCACGATCGTGGCATGCAAGGCCACAATCGTGGCCTGTGTCGGGCAGACGCATAGACACTCATAAATGTCAAGTTTTAAGAAATTTTTTGGACCTTTTCGACCTCGAAAAAATCCTAGGGCTACAAAAGATATTTAAAGAATAAGAAAAAGGAGAGGAGGGAGCTTTTGTATCAGCCACTTTTGAGAGAAACCCTAGAGTGAATTATTCAGAGATAAAGGAAGAGAAGAAGGAAGAGGGAAGTGGAGAAGAAGTCGACTCGATGTACTTCCTAGATCAGGAGTTCCCCGACATCGTTGCCTCCCATTGTTCATTCAATTTCGTATTTCCAATTATTTTCAATTTTATTAATGTATAGAATTGGAATAATAGTTGGCAATAAGATTTTTTGGATGTTGATGTTGCTTCTAAACTCACCTTTGGAGTTTTATCTTTGATTTAATGAAATTTAATTTATTGTGATTTAAATTTTACAATTGTATAATTCGGTGATAAACTGAGAGGGTGAATTGAGTGAAAAATAATTAAATTGGGCTAACGAGGGTTAGGCGATTTAATAGAACAAGAATTAAATCAAATTGGTAAATTATGCAAAGTGAGACCTTACAATAGTTTTCGATAGTTTATTAGACAACTTCATATTTAATTAGGGATAAGTTGTTAATTGAGAAAATGCAACTTCCATAATCTGATTAGGGTTTATAAATTAGGGTTAATGATTATAACTCGAGAGAGAGTAATAAACCCTAGGATCGTCTAGATTAGGTTAGCGTTAAGTATAAGTAAAATTCCCTTTCTCTCAATTAGTAGTTCCTTAGGTTGATTTTTAAGTGTGCGTTGCAATTGTTAATTTGTTAATATTTTTTGTGATTGATTTTTGAATTGATTTGCTTGCTTGAATTGTATTATTGTTTTAGTTTCGTTACATTTGAATTTCTGCAATTTGTTTTAGCATTATATTTTAAGATTAGATTGTCCCTCCTCATGGGATCAATACGTTAGGTATTATGAGAATGACACATGCACTTATGAATTATTGAGGTTAATTAATTAAAACTTACACACATTGAAAAACCACGATCAACAACCCATCTCAACATCGAATCATATATACACTTATATCATTAACCTAAAGTGACTAATGAGAACCTAAACATAACATTAGGAAAAATTACAAATGTTAACCTAAGACCCATAAAAAACATAAAGCTAAAAAAATTTAGTTAATGCACAAAATTTAAGAAAAATCCTAGATTTGTCGCATACTTAAAAAATTTTTTTTTTTCAACTTCAAAAAAATAATATCATAAAAACTCATAAAAGACAATGAAGGTAGATAATTCTCCTTTTTATCTATGTTAAGTTGTTGAAGTAGAATTAAAAATTCATAATAAAACTATGTATAAAATAAATTCAAATTCAAATTATTAGGAATCAAAAACTAAGAAAATAAAAGAAATTAGAGTTAGTATATTGAGTTGTCTCCCAATAAGCGCTTCTTTGCAAGTCTTACAACTGAACTTCCTAGTCACACCTTTTATTCTGAGCCTATAAATAGAGGCTCGTATCCAATCTTCTTCAAGATCCAACACTCTTTTGATTCCTTATGTTTTATTAGGATTCAGGTGTCCCAGTCCCTTTCTTCCACATCTAAGATATAAAAGTCCTCTTCACTTAATTTAGTAACTAATAACTCCTCGAATTTCTTCTTGTTGGAAAGAAGATCTTCTGAGCATTCTATATTCTTCAGCATCTATAAAAGAATAAATCCAACATCCTCTCCTCTATTTTAAACTTGTTTAGTTATGGAATTAGTTTCACCGTGGGTCAAGGTTTATATTACTCTAAACCATGAATCACAATTATTATAAAAAAGGCAAGTGCTAATTTTCTTATGTACAAATCTACTTTACATTCAAAACTATAATCAAACTAGTTATAGTTAGACTAGTGTTGGATTGCTTTAGTTCATTATTTCCTCTCCCACTTCCTCATACTTGTCTAACCTTTTCCCATCCTCCTCTTTAGCATCTTTAACATTAAATTTTTTCAACTCTTAAATGTTATGACTAATACTTGATCTCTTAGGTTCATCTTTGTATGACTATAATTTTCTTCTTGACCCCTTTCACCATCCATCCCAATTACTTGTTGGAATTGAATCTCTAAATTGTGAATGAATTCATAATTAGATTGCCCATCTTTTGTACTAGGTCTATGGTAGATTTAAAATTTTCCAATCTGTCCACTCTTTTTTAGGAAAGATATAAAACGCAGGATCATTCTCTTCCATCTTATTACCCTGTTATAGTTTCTATAGTTGAAATTGAGGCACCAAATTGGTCCTATATGCTATCTACTCCAGCTCCTTACTCATCCTAAAAGATATTTGAATGGTTACTTCATCCTACAGAAAACCATATAACTAGTATCTTTATAGTAACAAGAGGCCTTCTTTACATTTATGTATGGGAAGGATGTCTATAGATGCCACAATGAAAACATGCCTCCTCGTAACCCTTGTCACGGTTCATTAACAACTTAATCTGGTCCTAAATATTAAGAATTTATCATGTTAGATTCAAAATTGTATTATTATAATGGCAATTCTAAAGATGTAACATATAAGAGATCTAAATTATAAAAATATAAGAAAAATTAAATAAAATAGAAACAAAGATTAATACATTTTAAATTGAGTGGTTTCTCGAAAATGGAGTCAAAAAATATATCAACTGAATCTATAAGCATACAACTGTCCATTGTAGTAAGTCAATAAAAATAGAGTAATCTAGAATATTAATCCTAGAGGAAAGCAGATTACTATATATATTAATCTTAGCTTGACAAAAACTTGTTTAGTGCTTATTTTAGCTAAAACAAATAAACAAGATTTAGGGATATAATAAACTTTCTAAAGTAATGAAAACAAGACAATTGAACTAATGCAAGAAAATTAGGAAGATAAATGTTAGTGCTTTAGAGATTACATATGTAGAATTTTAATTATCAAACCTACTTGATTATATATGTTAAAATAACAATTAACCTAACAAATCTATACCCTCTATTGAGGAACATTAGTGTATTTAATACGATAACTACCACCTCTTGATGTGCAATTTAACCTAATTAATTGCACTAAGTATAGTTAATCTATTTGGTTATCACTAAAGTATAGGATAATATTATTCTCCAACATAAAACATTTATTCTCCTAATGCATTGATTATACTTCACCTATTGATCCTTTATATAATTCTTATAATTGAATATATGATGACTAGGCATAAATTTAAGATTAAAAATAATGAGATAAATTCAACCAAAATGATAATCAGATTATGTATTGATAATTAAAAGATCTATCAAAAACTAAATCCTAACCCTACCCAGGGTTTTAACTATTAAACATGATGAAAATAGAATTATTGTAACATACCACCCCCCCATAGAGCATATGCCCGACATACCAAAAGATATTCAGGAACATACTCTACAAAAGGGCATGTTAAGACGGTTGCATTTCCAAATTTTAAAGGCATCATATATCAACTCATTACATATTTTAATCATTTCAAAACAAAAGCATTTCAAATCTTCATTTTGAATCATTTCATTCACAATCATATTGTCCCATTTCATTTAGAAACATATATAGTCTTGAATGTCATTTCATTTCTAAAATTCACATGTACATTATAAAGTAGTTGAGAGATATACTTACTGATACAAAATAACTAAGACATTTGTAGGTACAACTGATCCCGACACTGACCCATGTCCAAATGCAAAAGCTACATCAACTAAACTAGCTAGATCTCCTTTGAACCTGAAAATCAACATTTGCAATTTTGATGAGTTTTGTGAACTCAATGAGTGAACCATCATCGATGTACTCACTCAAAACAAAACACAAATATCATAAGTATTTAACCAAATTCACAAGTATTTCATATTATCTAACTTTGTAGACCACATCATTCAGAATCAAATCCCATATATTACATCATTCAGTATTGATTACCTGATCACATTATACATCATATTTCAAAATCCACTATGAATACAAACATTTCATATAATCATTTCAGAATAATCCAATCATTCATTTCTATTATTCATATCATCAACATATACACAAACATTGCATATCATTATATCAACTCAATTTAGTCATTCTTTGCAATCAGTCATATGATACATGTAATGTGATCGCAGCTCTGTCGTTCGATTAGGAAATCGACCTTGGAAATCGGTCAAAATAAATAAATTCCAAGATTGCAGCAAGCTGAACCTCGGGTCGTCTCTCTTGTTGGAACCGATGGAAATTGATTTGAAAACTA
>JANZLC010000008.1:19827432-19838463 GCA_026413385.1 Erythroxylum gracilipes | reverse complement strand
GCTTTGGTTCGATTATGCATATGTTGTGTATTTTGGAGATTTTTGTATCTTTGTATTTGGTTTATGAAATTGATGTTGTATTTGTGGCTTGAAAATGCCACTATTATTTAGTGATGCATTTAGTTAAGAATGATGAAAATGATTTATGAATTTGTATAAGGACTTGGATTATGGATTTTGCGTATGGAATTGGAATGTAAACTTGTGTATGATTATGGTATGTAGATGAGATGAATGTGAATGTGCCTTGGGTAGATGTGATTAATTGCGTTTGGATTCTGGACAGGAGGTCCGATGATGTTGATTGATTGAGAATTATTGAAGTGCTATGGATATGATTATGTGTTTGTTTGTGTTTGGATTCCGGACAGGAGGTCCGATGATTATGTGGTTTGGTTTGGTATATTGAAGTGCTTTTGTGTATAAATTGATGGTTATGATTAGAATTCGAAGAAATAATTGGATTAAGGAATTCGAATTTGATGGATATCAAATGGGCCTTAGAAGTGTGTTTGAAACCTTTTGCAGGTTTTTGGGATTCTTAAAATACAGCCGTTATGTTGCTCAAATTTCTTTTAACAAAAAAAATTACCTTAGAGTTTAAATCGGATTGGTTTAGACCAATTGCCTTAGAGTTTCTAACGCGACACGTTTGTTTGTGTAATAAAAAGTTTGCGTCCTCGGATGTCAGAATTTTCCCTCAAGTTTGATTGAATCGTTTTGGTTTCTTTGATTCTGAGATTTTTGTAAATCCATTCCTTCGATTCCTCGTCTGCTCTTTTTTGTTCGTTTTGCTTTTGGCCCTTCGTTTTCACTTTGGGTTCTTTTGTTTCACTTTTCGTTTCCGTTTTTCATTTTTTTAGGTTGGGGTTCAGTTCGAAAATTGGGTCCCAACAGCACATGAGACTCCACTTTCATTTTTATTTTATTGTGACCAAGCACCTATTTAATTGTCTCATATCCTTTGTGGATACCGGGCTCATTTCAAATACTCTCCCGTACCCATTGTGGAAACCGGGCTCATTAATTGTTGAGCTTGTGGCTCTTTGTGCACATTTCCTGAGCTTTAAGCTCTTTTTTATGTTGGTCACAACTCCTTTATCTAATCATACATATTCATGTGATGAAATGCATCATTTCATATAATATGTTATCAATAACTTTCATTCAATGTGCATAGTCATTTATCATATTCATCAGATCTACGTCCGGCATTCAACATTTAGTTGAGAACATATTCCATATTGCTCATACCATTCAACATCTTGGACAATTGATGGTCCAGAATTATCACAATCATATCAGTAACAGCTCAATATCTAAAATTTAATTGAAAACAATTCAAATATAGTGAGCAAACATCTAGGTTACCTCATAGTATCACAATTCTCCCCTTCTTAAGATATTTCATCCTCAAAATTCTTAACTGACTGATTCAACAGATATGGGCTATGTTGTTTTATGTTCTCTTCAGTTTCCCATGTAGCTTCTCATGCCTAAGCATCATAATTATCCGACTCCAATATTTTACTTTTGGTTCGTTCAATATTTATCCATTCCTAGAAATGGAACATTTGGTCTACATGATACAATTAAGTGAAAGTTCTCATAAAAAGAAAATTTTCTTTCCTCAATAATTTGTACTTTTCATGAAATCCTTATCAGTCAATTATGCTCATCGCTGATTTTTGGTCATTCATAACATCTCAATAAGATCAATTACCATCATAATTCACATAATCAAAATGTTCTATACACTAAAGCTCGGTGAAACAATAGGCATGTACATTTACTCTTATGCCTTAGTATGTACCATTAAGATCATTGCATCTTAAGTCACCAATTAATATCTTAAACTAATGATGCCTTGACCTCAATTGATTCTAGATAACATTTAAGTATTCTATGACCATACAAAAGTTACTTATCCTTAGTAGTCACCATTGCAATATATTCATATAAATCCATGCTTCCACTGTGTTACTCTGATTCATCTCAGAATTTTACCTATGGGGTCTAGGACTTAAGAGCATTCAATATGTCATAGATTACTCCCTATACCATATCCAAGCAAGTACTACATATGTGCTCAGTAACATCATTCGCTAAAGTAACCACACTATCAAATGTTTACTCACAATAACTGATCAACTTAACTTCGACGACTTCTACATATATCGCTATCATTTATTTCATCTTACTTAAATATATTCTCAATCGATTCAGAAATATAAATTACATAACCATCATGAAATTCTGATATCAAATCCAATGATATAACTTTATACTAAATCTTAAACTCTTAATATGATAATTAAACAACCATTCAGAAATTTTGATTGCCTTTCAATTTTGTCTACACACTTTAAATCCCATCACTTCTACTTACATCTCTATTCTTTTCTCCGTCAAATCTATGAAAATATATTTACTTCCGCATCAATTCAAAGGTATACAGCCGTAACACAACACTAATATCATATTTAATGATATAACCATAAATACAAATACATTGAATCGATGTCCAACATACTGAACCATGTAGTATCTCCTATATCACAATATTTATAAATTTCCATTTTCTCATGTTGTGACAAATCATCATTCTTCTCATTGTTTCTAACAGTGTAGACTCTTAATAAATGTTCATGCGTGTGACTCATTTAAATGCAACTAAGACTGGGGATCAATTGCCACTACATGCCTAATTGAACAATACTAAAAAATGATAATGTATGTCATGTTTAAGATGCATGTAACTTAACATATACTATGACAAATGCCCATGTAAGATACTAAGCCTAGGCTCTGATACCAAAATGTAACATACCACTCCCATAAAGCATATGCCCGTCATATCGAAGGATATTCGGGAACATACTCTATAAAAGGGAATGTTAAGGCAGTCGCATTTCCAAATTTTTAAGGCATCATATATTAACTCATTACAAATCTTCATTTTGAATCATTTCATTCACAATCATATTCAATCATAATCATTTTGTTCCATTTTTATTTTCAAACATATTCAGTCATGAATTTCATTACATTTTTAAAATTCACATGTACATTATACAACAGTTGAGAGATACAATTCTTGATATAATATAACTAAGACATTTGTAGGTATAACTAATCCCGACATTGACCCATGCCCAAATGCAGAAGCTACTTCAGCTAGACTAGCTAAATCTCCTCTGAACCTGAAAATCAACATTTGCAATTTTGATGAGTTTTGAGAATTCTGTGAATAAACCATCATCGACGTGCTCACTCAAAACAGAACACAAAAATCACAAGTATTTCATATTATCCAACTTTGTATACCACATCATTCAAAATCGAATCTCATATATCACATCATTCAGTATTGATTACCTGATCACATTGTACATCATATTTCAACAAGTCCATTATGAATACAAACATTTCATATAATCATTTCAGAATAATCCAATCATTCATGTCATCAATATGTACACAAAGATTGCATATCATTATATCAACTCAATTTAGTCATTCTTTGCAATCATTCACATGATATATACAATGATATAAATATGCAAGTGTACATGAGACTCCACTTTCATTTTTATTTTTTTGTAAACAAGCACCTATTTAACTATCCCATATCCCTTATGGATACCAGGCTCATTTCAGTTAATGTCTTGTACCCATTGTGGATACCAGGTTCATTAATTGTTGAGCCTGTAGCTCTTTGTGCATATTTCCTAAGCTTTTTTTCACATTGGTCACTCAGGTCACAACTCCTTTATTTGATCATGCATATTTATGTGATGATGCATCATTTCACATAATATGCTATCAATAACTTTCATTCAGTGTGTAGGTCATTTATCATATACATTGGATCTAAGTCCAGCATTCAACATTTAGTTGAGAACACATTCCATATTGCTCATACCAGTAAAAAGTACTTACAGTACAATCCTAAATATCAAGCTCCTCGGACAATTGATGGTCCGGAATTATCACAATCATATCAATAGCAGTTCCATATCTAACAGTTAATTAAAAACAATCCAACTATATGATTAAACATCTAAGTTAACTCACAGTACACTCCAAATAAGCTATTACCTTGGTGATCCAGCAACGTCTGGATGCTGACGATCTAATTGTGCTTCTTTATTCATACAATATGCACATATAGTTCAAACATTACTAAGTTGATCATTCATATGATTATTCAATCATACACATGTTTATATGTGTTATGTTCAATGCATGCTCAATTGACTATCTTGGGTTTGTATCCTTATTCACAAATCTTTATCATTCATTCATTATAGCTTGTATATATCTAGTTTGCAATTAGATTTATGCATTAAGTAAGTTTGGTTACCCTAAATTTATCAATACTTTCCAAGCAACAAGTATTCACACAATTTCTCAATTCTCATTCAATCATACCTAATTCATTTCTTATATCATTTAAATCACATTTGCATTCACATGACCATCTTTATACCATTAACAACTCATACTTCTCAAATTCATATACATTGATAACAATCATTCCATTCCTTAATTTATAACCTCAATTAATAACTTAAACTTATCAAACACTTAATCACTTAATCAAGCAACTTTCTAGCTTCATTTCAAGCCCCAATCAAGTCCAATTACACCATTATAAAGTGTCTTAACTTTATATTTCCTAACAATTTCCCAAAACCAACCTTTTCTCCTTCCAAAGCACTTCCCACTACTATGGAAAGGAGCCTTATAAATCCCGTGATCGTGGGATGAGTGAACCAAAGGTTCACGCACCCATAACCTTCATTTTGCTCAATTTTTACTCCTTCATACTCTATCCAACACACCTTCACCAAAGTCCATCAATTTCACTTCAATTCTACCTTATTCATGCTTCAATCCCTTATCAAAATCATGTCCAAACCTAAGTCAAAAATCATTCATTAGACAACTCATAAATCATTATCTTTCACACATCAAAATTAAAATAGAAACTATCATTCACTGTTAATCACGTATCTTAGTTCCATTGCCATTTAAAGATCATTATATTAGCACCTTTCTTTAACATAAATTCACCTTCATTATACCTCAAATCCTAATCTAATTCATCCATAAAAAATTCATAACCTACTATTCATACATCAAGAACATAATAGAAAAGTATCCAAGTTCATGCAGAAATTTCGAGCACAATTCATCATCAATATCATATATAATTCATACCAATTTCATCATCATAAATTCTCTATTATAACATGCCATAAATATCAATCTTTTACTTACTTTTCTAGATCAAATTCAAGCTCATAGATCAAGCTAATTCAGCTTTCCATGCATGCAAGATCATCTAAGCATAAACTGGAAGTAGATTGGTTCTAGCAAAGGCAAGGAGATGATAACAGATTATAGTTATCTTTAAGCGTAATCTTCTATGAATCTTGAAGTGACTATTAATAGAAGTAAAGGCAAGGAGATGATAGCAGATTATAGTTATCTTTGAGCATAATCTTATATGAATCTTGAAGTGACTATGAATAGAAGTAAAGCAGAATTTCAAAGCTATAAGGTTCTGAGTTTATTTCAGAAATGTGAGGAAAGAGGAAGAATGAATTCCAGCAGAAACATCTAAGGAAAGCCTTTGCCATATACATGTGTCATTAGCTTAGTTAAGATAAGTGTCTCCTTATTTAAGGACACTTGCCCTACAAGGAAGCAAGCTACATATCTTCCACTTAAATGGTACACATGCCCTCTTCTTAGGCTGCCAATAGCCTCTTCTTAAGCTGTCATATGTCACTTAATCTCTATGCCTAATGTCACTCAATTATGTATGCCAAATGTCACTCATTTTATAGGCTTTGTCATCCTAATTTTTCATGTATCCACTTGTCTAGCCACTTGGCATTTTACCTAGACTAAATGTACATTTTAATTCATCAATTTCTCAATTGTAACAATAAATTCCAAGTTACCAATTATAGTCCATCAATTCTTATCATTGGTAATCCAAAGTACAAGACATTGGAATTGCACATTCATGTCACATTCGTTTTAGTTTCATACCCCAGAATATGTTAATTGAGTGTAATTTGTCTAAATCACAATTCATGTTTGTATGCTAATATTATGCATATGAATAGAATCATAAAATCATATCACAAATGTACCAAATTCATTCTATATGATTTCATTTATGTGACTCAATAATCTAACACTTTAGATCCCTCAACAATTTAAGAGAAGAGACATTGCAATTCTCCCCCCTTTAAGACATTTCATTCTCAAAATTCTTAATTGACTGATCCAACAGATGGGGGTAATGTTGTCTTATGTTCACTTCAGTTTCCCATGTAGCTTCTTGTGCCTAAGTATCACAATTATTTGACTCCAATATTTACTTATGATTCATTCAATATTTATCCATTCCTAAAAATGGAACATTTGGTCTACATGATACAATGTAGTGAATGTTCTCATAAAAAAGAAAAAAATTTCCTCAATGATCTGTATTGTTCACAAAATCCTTATTAGCAAACTATGTTTGTCATTACTTTTTAGCCATTCATAATATCTCAATAAGATTATTTACTATCATATCTCATATAATCAGAATATTATATATACTAAAGCTTGATGAAACGATAGGCATATACATTTACTCTTATGCCTTGGTATGTATCATTAAGATCATTGCATCTTATCTAGAGATTTATTTTCGAAAAGTCACCAATTAATATCTTAAGCTAATGATACCTTGACGTCAATTGATTCTAGATAACATTTAAGTATTCTATGACCATACAAAGTTACCTATCCTTAGTGGTCACCATTTCAATATATTCACATAATTCCATGCTTCCCCTACGCTACTTTGATTCATCTCAGAATTTTACCTATAAGGACTAGGACTTAAGAGCATTCAATATGTCATAGATCACTCCTTGTACTGTATCCAAGCATGTACTACATATGTGCTCAGTAACATCATTCGCAAAAGTAACCACACTATCAAATATGTACTCACAATAACTAATTAACTTAACCTTGAGGACTTCCACATATATCGCTATCATTTACTTCATCTAACTTAAATATGTTCTCAATCAATTCAGAAATATAAGATACATAACCATCATGAAATTCTGATATCAAATCCAATAACATAACTTTATACTAATTCATAAACTCTTAACATGATAATTATACAACCATTCCAGTTCCAAGTTCAACCTCTCAAGGTAATAGAAATTTTGATTTCCTTCTACACACTTTAAATCCCATCACTTCTACTTACATCTCTATTCTTTTCTCTGTCAAATCCACGAAAATATATTTACTTCTATGTCAATTCAAAGGTATACAACCATAACACAACACTAAGTCATATTCAATGATATAACCACAAATACAAATGCATTGAATCGATGTCTAACATACTGAACCATGCAGTATCTCCTATATCACAATATTTATAAATTTTCAATTTCTCACATTGTGATAGATCATCATTCTTTTCATTGTTTCTAACAGTTCAAGCTCTTAACAAATGTTTATGCGTCTGACTCATTTAAATGCGACTAAGACTGGGGATCAGTTGCTACTGCATGCCTAATTGAACATTACTCGAAAATGACAATGTATAACATGTTTGAGATGCATGTAACTTGACATATACTATAACAAATGCCCATGTAAGATACTAAGCCTGGGTCTGATAGCAAAATGTAACATACCACTCTCATAGAGCATATGCCCGACATACCAAAGGATATTCGGGATCATACTCTATAAAAGGGCATGTTAAGATGATCGCATTTCTAAATTTTAAAGGCATCATATATCAACTCATTATATATTTTAATCATTTCAAAACAAAAGCATTTCAAATCTTCATTTTGAATCATTTCATTCACAATCATATTACAGTATGGAATGTCATTTCATTCACAATCATATTACAGTATGGAATGGCATGTTACCTAGACTAAATGTACATTTTAATTCATCAATTTCTCAATTGTAACATTAAATTTCAAGTTGCCAATTATAGTTCATCAATTATTGTCATTGGTGATCCAAAGTACAAGACATTGGAATTGCACATTCATGTCACATTCGTTTTAGTTTCATACCCCAAAGTATGTCAATTGAGTGCAATTTGTCTAATTCACAATTCATGTGTGTATGCTAATATTATGCATATGAATACAATCATAAAATCATATCACTTATGTACCAAATTCATTCTAATATGATGTCACTCATGTGACTCAATAGTCTAACATTTTAAATCCTTCAACAATTTAAGAGACAGGACATTACAATTATAATAAAAAATTTAATATAAAAGAAAAAAGAGAAAGAGTGCTTTCACTAGATCCTTTTAATCTTGTTATAAATCTTCCTTGAAGCATAGAAACCCTAAAACAAAAAGCTTGGTGATAATGAGGTTGTCACAAGCCTACAAAGTCCCTTATAATGATCACTAATGAAAGTATTTATACGATAGGATTACATAAAAGAGTTTTATGGTGATTAAACTTATAATTTCATTTATCCTTAATGTGTTTATTACGAGAATCAATGCCTCTTACACTTCAAGCTTGGTGTCAATCTTGTTTTGAAAGTTTTCAAATACAAATTTTCGTGAATCTGGCTAGATATGCTTTATATCTGACACCAGTTTTGTTCTAAGTGTTCTATAGAGATGTAGATCTTTGAGTAAGCTTTTCGATGCATCTAGAATCAGCTCAATCGAAAATTTATTGAAAAAGCTATTTTCAAATCTATGGTTGATCCTCAAAATCATCACCTTCATAACAATGAATCAAACATAAGAGAATGTTATATATAGTTTCATATAAAATATGTAATAAAATTTATAAATGACAACTAACTTAGCCCTTACAAATATGAAACATATAGACCTATGAAATAGATTTTTGTTGTATTAGTTAATGAATATCATCTTATAATAAATATCAATAACAACAAACAAAATATATAAAGAATAAGCACTCAAAAACTAAAGATTTTTACAATTAACTATGAAACATGCATGATTCTTCGTAATTACATCATTGAATTTGATTTATTACAAGTGTATCAAATGATCATACGTAAGAACCAAGTCATAAAAATTATTATGCACATCAATAAATTACAAAAATACTAAAGATACCAAAAATTATAATAACATTTACGTTTATATCAAAATGTGATACATTTTAATTGATTATCATCCATCATACCCACCCATATTTGAAAAGGAATTATTTATTCATTTTTTATTGTTATTCCTCAACAAATTAACCTTTGAACAATTTTAATTTTTAGTTTTAATAAATTGTAGACCTAAAAATAACTATTTAAGAATTGATTAATTGTCTTGTTCATATACTTAAAAAATTTTCCTTATATCTAGTCTTCTTTTTAATATGAAACTGGACATACACATCACATATTAGACTAAAACCCTCACTACATCACAATAAACTTAATCTTAGCAAAACTAAACATTAAAAAAACATTATTCCATAAGTATGAAATAGTTCTTCCAAACTTTAAATTCTATTTAGACTTTCAAAATTAAAATTAAAATCAAAATTAATTCACTTCAACAACTTATGCACTAAGACAAATATTAAAATTTTTTGGGCCTCATATAATTATATCTATTTTTCGGAGCACTTTTTTCCCGTGATTATAACATCGAAGAAATCCTCTTCATGAATAGTGTAGCTCTAGGTAGTTCAGTTATCAAATACATCTTCATATGATCCTTTTCCTTTTTCACAAGTTTCAGCTTTCTCCCATTAGTACTCAACTTCTCTGTCACTTCATCTTCTTTATTGAATGTTAATTACTCTCCTGTCTTTCAATACGTTAATTGCACCATTTTGTTTGTTAATCTGCACTACAATTCCTATGGCTCAAAACAGAGAACCACTCGTTGCGTCGTACCCAAAGAACAGCGAAAAGGTTCACATACCTCACAGACTTTCAATGGAAAGTTTACAACGAACCATCTCCGACATCTCATCGGAGCTAAGCAAGGAAACGACGGACACAAACCTTGCTTCCATAGCAGAGGTGGAGAATGCAAAGTGCGAGGGCTGTGGCATGTCTGAAGAGTGCACTCGTGAGTACATAAAGCGAGTGCGTGACAAGTTCTCGGGGAAATTCGTTTGTGGGCTATGTGCAGAGGCTGTCAACCGAGAAATGGAGAAAAATGGAGGCAAGAGAGAGGAAGCCCTGAACGATCACATAAGTGCTTGTTTAAGGTTTAATAAAGTTGGTAGGGCATATCCGGTGCTGTGCCAGGCGGAGACCATGCGAGAGATCTTAAAGAAAAGCTCAGTTATTAGAGGAAAGTCCACGAGTCCAAGGGACAGAGATGCTCAAAGGAAGGGCAGTATAGCAAGGAGTTCCAGTTGTATTTCAGCAATCATAAAGGAGACAGGTGACCGGAGAGTGGTCAATTGAGATCCAATGTTCGTGGTAAGGTATTTTTGCATGGTTTTTGTACTTTAAGTGTTCTTTGTTCTCTAATATTTCGCTACTATGTAAGTGTTCGGTAACCGGTCTTAATTGCAGATTTCCAGACGGGAACGTTCTTCTCTAGCTTTTACCATAAGATATGAATCCATGACCACAAGGAGCTCCCAATGTATTTATGTTCTTGCTTTCTAATATTGTATCTATTAGAAAAACAAAAACATTTCCGTTCTGAGTTGATGCAACACGCATGTTTAATATGCCTCCTAAGAGTTCAATTTCAGTATCTTTTTGTTTCCAGTTGGCAATTCATTCTCCTGAATCTATAAATTCATAATTTTTTAATAATAAAAACGAAAATATGGTACATCAATCTCTCATTATATATATATGTATGTACAGGGACAGATCCAGAAATTTTTTTGAGTGGGGGCAAAATTTTACTGAAAGTAAAAAAAAAAATTAGTGGGGGCAAGATTTTAATAAGAGCAAAATTTTAATTTTTTTATGAGTTAAAATTTTAAAATAATA
>JANZLC010000008.1:19791049-19817570 GCA_026413385.1 Erythroxylum gracilipes | reverse complement strand
GAAACAAATCATCAGATGTTCCTTTTACATATATTGTGTAAAATAACATGATTTAGAATCAAATTTAAATATTTCAAAGAGAATTCAATAAACAAAAAATTCCAGGTACAAATATGGGACCAAAGAGACCACATCAGGTGATGAGGCCCAGGCCTAGAGGCATGTTTGGAGGGACTTATTGTGAGGGTGGCCCGTCACAGACTCCAACTGCAACTGAGTCACCACCACCACCTCCAGCACTTACAGTTGCAGGAACATCATCACCTGGGACTGGTGATGCGCAACAATCCAATAGTCATATATCATCCAATACAGTTATGGAAGATGAAGGAGACGAGATGCAACCTAGATCTGAGGGTCCTGATGGCAAAAAGTATATAAAAATATCCAATAAACAGTAAATGCAATCATATGAAACACTATATATGTTTGTTATTAATTTGATGTGTTAAAATTTTGCAAATTTATGAACTTATTTGTTCTTATATTAGGTTCATTCCATCTGGACCGTGTTCAAGACAAATGACATCTACATTTAAAGAGAGGATTGATTATGAGGGTTACGCATGGAAGAAGATCTTTGAGGCCACAAAGGCATTTTACTTTCAGGATTTTGAGGTATAATATGCAATAAATCTTTTTTTCCTTTTTGTTGTATACATTAATAATATACATATAAATAGATTATAAGCTTTAATGAATTTATTTCTTTTATTTTCATAAATATTTTTACTAGAGTTCTGAACTCGACAGGATACTAAATAGTGTATGGGAGTCACGAGCTCGTACACGTTATCGTGATTTTATTTATCAAATACACAATGCTAGTGTACAACCCTCTTTCATTTCTGAGTCCACATGGAGTCATTGGCTGGAGCACTAGAGATCACCTGAGGCAATATGCATATTGGGCAGTAACTCCACCAATAAACGTGGTAGGTCAGGGCCAGACAGTCTTCCCATTCACACGGGAGGATCAATTACTCACCTCAAGCATGCAGAGAGACTTGTAAGTATATAAATATTGCATTTATATTCTAAATTTTTACTTTGCTAAATTTCAAAGTTAAATTGAGGTGTGAATGTTGTGATGAACATATATGTGTAGTATGCCTAATGATCATGACTGTGTGGAGTAATTTACTGTTGTCATTCATGGTTGTGTTTAGTACTTTGTTTTCTTGAACAGGGGGTAATATCATAAAAACAGAAGAGATTCTGCTGAAATTTTTATAAATTCTGGTTTAAATTATTACTTTTCATTGTTATGTAGGAAAAGTCTATGAGCATTAGGCCTACACCCCATCAGTTGTTCTTTCATACTCACACCAAGAAACATGACGGTGTGACATTCGTCAACAGCTGATGTCGAGAACTAAATGTATGTGAATTTCATAGTTTAATATTCAATCTTACTAATTGTCACTTACTAATTATAATATAAGCATTGCCTCCTAATAGGACCAAATACAATCGCAATGAACAACCTGTTGATGAGACCCAGGTATATTTTGATGAGGTGGGTGGTAGGGACAGTCGAGGAAGAATCTTTGGCCTAGGCTCATATGCCAACACATTTTATTCGCACTCTTCTACTATGTCGACAACAGCAGAATCTAGTTCGGAGCCGACAACGCGACGTATTAATCAGCTTGAGGCCACAGTTCAAACGTTGATGGAGGTAATAAATAAGCTCAGAAATGACATGGACCAAATGAGAATGAGGGATACAGACTCACATCAGCCACACTCACCAGGACAATAGGATTGTTGTTGTCATTAATTTGGTTTTCATTTATATACTATTTAATGTTTTAATTATCAGTTAAGAAAGTTTTTTCCTTTTTTAAATCATTTAACTTTCTGTATAAACAAATTCTATGGGTTGAAAATTCCAAAACTTATGTAACGATAATTTATAATTGTTCAAATTGAAATCAAATTTAACGACCAGATTTTCGAAAAATTGTCATTCAACTAGACATTTACAGAGATTTAAAGGTGACTTCAACGATTTAACAGCTTCCACCTTTGGATTAAGCAATCAAGGAGATATTTGATTAAGGGCTGAAATTATCGACAGAATGACAATATGGTCGGTATAGATGTATGGAATTTACTGACAGAATTGTCGATATAGATGTTTGGAATTTTCTGACGGAACCGTCGGTATAGTGTTTGGTATTTTCCGACGGCTCCGTCAGATTATATTTCTAATATCTCCGATGGTTCCGTAGGCAAATTCCTACAAACTATACCGATGGTTTTCCTATTCCATCGGTAATATATTACCGACCGTATTGTCTTACTGTCGGTAACAAATACCGACCGTGTCCACACCGACGTCCGACTCTGCCGCACTATTTTGTCGGTAAATGGGCTTGTCAACGAAAACTTCGAAGTTTTCGCCAAAAATTTCCATCAGTAACTCTTGCTTTTCTTGTAGTGTAACCCTAAAATATTGATACATGACCTCAAATTAATCTTAAAAATGTAACCAGCTCCTTGTAATTAATCAAGAAAGTTATACATGGAAGAGGGTACATCATCTTTATTTTCACCTTACTGGGTGGCCCCGTAGTCATTACATAATTGTAAAGATCCATCTTTGATCTTTAAAAATTGAAATGGTTATCCAAAGGTGAAGAAATCAGTTTGAAAAACCACTTTTATATAACATCTTATAACTATAACTTTAGTTCCTTTAGCTCAGCAGGTGCCATCCTGAAAGGGAGAATTGAAATAGGCTTATTTCCTAAAAGTAAGTAAATATAGAATCTTTTCCCTCTTTTGAGGAAAACCTAAAAATTCCTCTAGAAAACATCTAAAGTTTCATTCACAACTTATTTCCTAATTCTTTTCACCTTTGATTAACATATAGGATGAATAGCCTTAACATTTCTTCATTAATATTTTTCTTGCATTGAAGAAACCAAAGTGATAGGCACATCAGACCTATCTCCCTAAGAATAAAGTCTTCTACCTTAAGTATGTTAAATAAATTTTGTTTCTCATTACAACCAAAAGAAGAAAAGTATGAAGCAAACCAGTTCATCCTTAAGATAATGTTAAAGTTGGTCATCTCAAGCACTACTAAATCTACACTAAGCTCATACTTTTATTTTCACTTCATAATTTTTGTAACTAGTTTTTCATTTATCTTACTCTCTAATTTTTCCCTATAATTAATATCATAAAAAAGTAAGTTTCTCTCCCCAAGTGGTTAGAAAAATAGGTGAAATAAAAGAAAAGGTATATCTTTGATCACATAATACCTTGACAAGAAAATAATGCATAGAAAGTGTATTATCACAAAAGAATTGGATGTAGTAGGACCTGCTAGGTAAGAGCAAATATTATAGCCTAATCTTGACCCACCTTGTTGGATTCATTAGTTACTCACTTATCTTCACTTCTTCTAAAATCTACTTATCTTCTATTATCCAAACTATTAGCCTATCCTATATAATTACTATAATTCTCAACAACACTTAAAATTTGAAAAGAAATTTTTCTTAGAAATTTTGAATCCCAAGATTTTGCACTCTCTAGCCCAATCTTCTTTCTACTTATATTTGTAGTATGCTCCAACTTTACTTATGAAATAGGCCTCGATATGCCACCTTATATAATCAATAAGTGGTGAGAGTACTATCAAAGTGTGAAGAGTTATAACTAGCACCACTAGCTTCTAAAGGGCTATAAAATTGGTTTTTTCCTCTTTAAATGTACACCTAATTTCATTTAAGTAGAAGTGAATCATTTGAATCTTAGAAGATATGTCATCATCTCTTTGTCTATTGTAAAAAATTCTTTATAACTTTTTGTTTTACTTCCTCTTATGATCTTCCATGTCTCTTATCTCTAATATCTTAGCCCTATCTACGATCTTAGTTAAATATTTAAGAAAAAGAATTACCAACATTCGATAGAAAGAACCATGAAGACCTCTAAAAATCCTCTTAATAAAGGCAAGAGAGTAACACAAGTTCAATATGAATCTTTATTAGACCTATGTTGGCAGTTATGTTTTGTACTTTTAAGATTTTTTACAATATAAAACATAGTGAGACTATTATGATAGGTAAATTATCAAATATAGGATAGAAAAACAAACTAGAGCAAATTTTAAGGGAAAGAAGGGATTTTCATCGAGATTTAAGTGAAGCAATTCAAGATTTTATGATCCAAGAGAATGAGTTCTTTTATTTTGTATTCTTTCTTAATTTTTGTTAACTTTATTTAATATAAACTAAATTAGGATAGATCTAGATGAACTAAATCTTATAACTATTTTTTTAAGATTGGTTCATTCATTTAGCGTAAGACCTAAGTTTTCTTGTAAATTATTCATGACAATTTCTTTTGTTTGAATCAAAATTTACTAGTGATTTAATTCAATTTCAAATTTCATATATAAAGGATTTAGAAATAATATGTATCTATAGATTGTGACATAAATAATAAGAGTTGCACAAAATCATAGAGATAAGACCATATAAATATACTAGGTTATATTCAAATGTAATAAAGAAATTCGTAGAATAAGTTGATGCCACCTAGGGGTTTTGCTTACAAGGAGATTTAATAAGAATGAAGAATATAATCAAGTTACACAAGATAATAAGCTATTGAGACATAAAAAGGGGCTTAGATAGTTTAGAAATAGTTTAAATCATCTACCAACAGTTATTGGAGAATTACGAAAAATGACACCTGCTTAGTTTTGTGCTGGACCTATGTTCCAAAAGACAATACCATATTAGTGTCATTTGGCTATATTTGTTTTTGGAAGAAGTTCTAAAAGCAAATAGGTGCCAAAGTTAAACTTATAATCGATTCCAGAGTTAACAACAATTTAATGTGTAGTGTTTTTCTTAGGTTAGTATAAATTCTCAAGTAGAGACTTTAAGTTGGAATTTTAGGGGGGAGGGTTTAAATAGTTTTGATTGGAAACTAGGTATTTGTCTAATGTTATTATGAGGGAGAGGGTTAAACTTGTTCCTATAGAGAGGTTAAGATGATTTCTCTAAGTTTATAGGTGCTAGCAAAGGGATCATTTTTTTGGTTGGGATTATTAACATACTTAACTTATTAAATATATTAATTACAAAAATGAATTCCTTAATTGAAAATTAGTAGCTAAATGTCTTGGAGATCCACAAATATCATATGGTAATGGTTTGATCTATTTTATCGATTAAATTATATGCTCCGTCCATGATCTTATTTATAGGAGCACCACCAGCAGTAACATCCACTAATATCTTGGTGTTATAGGTCATCCTATTGTAGAATGTCCAAATGATGAGCCATTTCTCTAGCCTATGATGGGGACATGAACTTAATAGATCCTTATATCTATCCTCAGCTTTATATACTGACTTTCCTTCCTTTTGAGGAAAATTTGTAATATGATTTCTAATTTGAGTAGCTTTGCCTAGGGGGAAGTATTTGTTAAGAAAATTTTGGGACAATTATTCGTAAGTAGTAATAGATCCTATTGGCAAGTTTTGTAGCCATGCTCTCTCCTTGTCCCTTAATAAAAAATGGAATAGCCTTAGACTGATGGCATCTTGTGAGACAATATTAAGCTTCAGTATATCACAATAATCCAAAACATAGAGAGGTGTAGGTTTAGATCTTCAATAGGGGGCCTCTAAATTGATCATATTACATCGTAGAGATAAGAGAGGGATTTAATTCAAAGATATTGGCTTTGATATGTGGCCTTGTAATTTTCAAACTAATCCCTTGAGGACTTTGATATGACAAAATCATTCAAAGATCTCATATTTTCTACAACCATTTTTGTTTCTTTACCCTTATCCATCTATGGTGTCTTCTTATTATGTATAGAATTAATTCATTCTTAGGTTCTAGTTTAATAAGATTCATAAGATTTGTAGACTTTTGCATGCAATAAGTGAACTAAAAATCCAAAATAAAAGGGTATGTTCTAATTAGTTTATAAATTAAATCATTGTTAACTATGCCTTGTCCCTGACAATGATGTTAAAAACTTGATTTGTCTATTTTATACCATAAGCACAAGGTGTAGTTATAGCTAGCACTAGCGAGTATGGGTTGACCTTATAAGAACTAGTTGTTCATTACCAATTATCTAGACTATCAAATACGTTTCAATGAAAAGGGAAACAACCAAAAATTATAAACACCAAATAAAAGCAATGGTCAAGTAGAAAGAAATCTAGGAATTTGTTAGATCTAGGAAAGATGTTCCCTAAAAATACCTTAAATTTTAGTTTCGCTCTAATTTAATGAAAAACTCTAATTCATTATATCAATAAGAACTCCTAAGTTACAATTATGCTCTCTTTTAAGTAACATAACCCTTATTCTTTGGTCAAGTCAATTAAAATTTCTTTCTAATCAAAATAACCTAACAATGAATTAATATAATTTATGAATTCTTATTATAGGTTACATTCTAAACGAGAAAGCTTATGAATTTCTCTCTTGAGTAACTTCCTTAATCCTCATCATTTATGTTATAATCTAACTATACACATCATATCTCAATCTTAATGTATAAATCTAATTATTAAACTATAAACTATTGTTCCTTCGATTCAATAAATATAAGAACATGGATAAATATTAAGAAAAATAGGCATCTTATTAAATTAAAAGATCATTTTAAAAAATTACATCCTAAAATCAAGCCCACCTAAATCTATATCCTAATTAGTTTATAAATAGATAAGAATGAACAACTTATACCAAAGAAAGAACAAAAGATAAGGATCATCATAATAAATCTTGAAATCTTGATCAATCTTGTTAAGATCCTTATTCCTCTTCTAAATTTTTTTTCTCAATCTCTCGCTATTGTATTTGGCTTCTAATTGATTCTTTTTTATTTCAAACTCCTCAATAGTTAAAAGCTCATTTTCCCACTAACTTTTCTTCTAATAAATAAGAACCTAATTTTTAATGCCTAACATGGCTCTAATACAGGGTCGTGTATATACCATACTGCTCTACACCATATTCTATAATTTTTTTATGCGGGAGTAAACACAAGAATATGTACACCCGTATTAGTGAACATAGGTTAAATATGGGGTATATTAGGTGTACAAGGAGAAACATAATGCCCCTTTCGAAATACGATCTAAACAAAGTGGCATATAGGTGTTATATTCCTTTGATGATAGATTTCTAGGGGAAACAAAATGAGGTATAATGGAACATGGCCTGTAATACAGTTTTGTCACAAATTAACCTCAATCTTCTCCCAATCCTCTCAATCAAGACATATTCTTCTGGCATAATCAACCTACTCACCATTTGTCAAATAAACTCATGAGAGACTACTTAAGGTTAAAGAAACTAGCAGTGGAGTGGTATAGAATTATGCAAACCATGAAATAATTATGCAATATTTGAGCCCCTAATCAATTGAAATGGTCAAGAAAATGTTACTAAAAAGATGACCATGATTTGTTACAAATGAAAAGGCTCCAATTTTTCTTATTTTAGTCCACTTGACTTAAATTGCCTAACAAAGGCTCCAATTTTTCTTATTTTAGTCCACTTGACTTAAATTGCCTTGAAGTTCTTTTGAGTTGTATATGCACTTCACTTTGTTCATTTTATTCATCCTTTTATTTATCAATTCAATCAATTAGCTCATTTTTTTCCCTTCCATTGAATTGGATTTCTTAACATATTGCATGATTTTATTATAATATCATTACTAACATCACAAAAATTAAATTCATTAGTAGTAATATATTTTACTATCATTAAAATTATAGGTTAGGTCTCACTTGGTCCTCCATTATATATCATTTTTGTATGAATTAAATTAATTAATATCCACACGTAAGATGTTATTAATAATTATTATTATTTGTTACTCATGAAATATTATTTAAAAGGCACAAATCGAGCAATGTCTCAATAATTGACCAATATATGTATAAAATGCACAAACCACTTTAAAATCTTAACATATATCAACTTAAATTAACCACAGGTCAACCAAACCTCCTAAAAAAAGTATTGCAACATTGTTCTAGTTTTTTAAAAGATCAAAACACATTCATTTGATAAAATTTTGATGTAAAAATATTTTAGAAATCCTCTCAATGTATTTTGATGCATCAAGAAGGATTTCATTAAACTCAAACCAAATTTCTTAATTATAAAAATTTTTGGGTTATGCTTACCATGAAATGATTATGCAATATTTAAGCCCTTAAATAATTGAACTGACTAAGAAAATGTTACTAAAAAAGATGATAATGATTTGTTACGCATAAAAAGGGTTCCAATTTTTTTTCTTAGTCCACTTAATTTGAACTAACTTGAAGTTCTTTCCAATTGCATATATACTTTATTTTACTCATTTTATTCATCCTTTGATTTATCTATTTATTCAATTCGCACATTTACTTATTTTGTCCCTCCATTGGATTGGATTGTTTACATATTGGATGATTTCATTATAAATATATATAAGTACTAATATCACCAAAAGAATAAATTTATTAAGTAATATATTTTATTATTATTAAGATTACGGAATAGGATCTCACTTGGTCCAATGTTTTTATTATGAATTAAATTAATTAATACTCACATGTACGATTTTACTGCAAATTATTATTTATAGCGACTCATGAAAAACTCTAAAGAAATTTAAAACTTCAAGGAAAATATTCTTGCCATTATTTATCCTTCGTTATTGGACTATTTGATAGCAAAATTTTAACTTATATTTGGTCGACATATTGAAATGATTACACGACAAATACGGGCATCATTTTTAAAGAACAAATTATGAGAATCCTAATCGTGAATCGTTTTCACGTGTAAACTTAATTACTTCCAAATACACAGAATCATACATTTATTATACATTCAATAGAATTTGTGTAAAGGAATAAGCTAACAATTTTTCATATAAACATTATAACATCTGTGTGGAAGAATTGTAATTGTATAGAGGTATTATATTTAAGTAATAAAATTTTAAGAAAGAAAAAGTGAAGAAGGAATATTTATTTAGTTATTGATTGTGAATGAAGATACACTTTTTAAGCCAATTTGTTTGTATAATATCTTATAATTCGAAAAAAAAAATCTCTAAGGTTTTTGTCAGGCTATAAGGAGTAATTAAGGGATTGCTCAGCTCGATGGTAAGATTGGTGCATGCTTTTATGCACCAGGCGTTTCACCAACCCTAATTGAGCTCTTCCAAACTATACTCTCTTCAAATTGGTTTTCCTTCATTACATTTCACTCTTAATTGCTATCCTTTTCGATAAAATTTGCTTCTTAAGATAATTTGAATTTCTAGATCCGTCTTTTTTTTCACAATTAAAGGTATTGAACTTATACAATAGCTACAATTATCATCGGCAATCCTAATTGGGGTTTATGTTGTTACATTTATTTGCTAAATTTACAATAAACTTACGGGTTCATACGAGGAAAAAAGTTAGATTACATACAAATTTAAATGAAGTTTTATCCTAAAATTAATTGACAATAAGTAGAGTAGCTTATTAAACTTATATGTTAGTTTTCTTTCTCTTCTTTTTTCGATGTAGAATGTGAATATTCTCAATACTTCCTCTCACATGTGAGTTCCTTTTTACTTGGACAATCTGAAGAGGTACGTAAACAATACTCACATGTAGGTATTCTCAATATTATTGTATTGACAATAGGTTTTGACATAAAACTAAACTGGGCTCAAGTTCATGTAATTATTGTGATAGAGCAAGGTTGGGCGATTTAGTCATTAAAGCAAAGTAGTTAAGATTCTTGTGTGAAAGCCATTCAAGCCAAAAATGGAGTTGAAGTTATTTGGTATTATTGGCTCTTCTCTGTCTTCCATTATATTTTAAGTTCATTTCCGGAACCAAGTGGTTTTCTTATTTACTTCCTTCGTGAGGTAACCGTTCTCATGGAACATGTGGCCACAAAAAATGGTGTTGCAGCTGTGAATTTGATTCACAACTCTAATATTAATTGTGGCTGCCATAACGAACCTAAGTCGAGACCTATTTTGGTACAACAAAAAGCTTGTCACAGGGAAGAGGATTTCTAGCACCTCATGAACCTTCATCTAGGAAGTAGCTGGAATGGTCTATTCCGAAGCATACAAAAATCAATGCGTATGGCTCATGACATGACCAGGATCGCAAGTCAGGTTGTAGTGTTATTATTCGAGATTGAGGACGAGTTTATCTTGGCTGTTTCAATCCCAAAATCCTTTTTACTTTATCACTTTTAATTGTGGAAGTTCAAGCTGCCTTGGAAGGATTTCTCTTGCCAAAGTGGGGCCGACCTCAGAAAACGCATCATTGAAGCGAATTCTGCCCATATTTCAAGTTTTCAACCCTTACAAGCAGAGGTCCTTCGGAAGAATCTGACATGTATAAGAGTATGCAGTCAGTTTTCTCTTCAATCCGTACGTATTACACGCCAACTTACTAATCAACGTATGAGAACAGTTGTTAATTGGTTTCTAGTGCGGGTAATAAAGTGAAATGAATTAATGTAATTTAGTTGCTTTTTTTTATAATTCAGGTTTCGGGTTTTGCCCGATTATTTTGAGAACTATGAGTTACCCACTTGGACTTATAAATATGTAAATCTAAGTCTAATCCTAAATAATATTAGAGGTATTTATTTTAAAAGAGGGGCTATTGTCAGAAAGATTACATCACCTTAAATAAAGGCTGCTTTTTCTAAGAGTCGAATCCACAACTTTATACAATCTTCTCCCCTTTTCAACCGCTAAGTTACCCTCTTGAGCGGCAATAGTTGCCCGTTGAAAAGATGTAATGACAATGTATGTTGGTATTAATCGTGAAACTAGCTAGTAAAACTATGCGACATACTCACTCTGGCTCAAGCTAAGGAGCTTAACATGTTATTATACCATGTTAATTAGAATCTTAGTGGACCATTACGCCCGACATTCCAAGATCATAATGTTCATAATAAACTATTTCTATATAAAAGAGAAAGAATTAAAAAATAGCACGCAGTGAAGTGCATGTCAATGTTCTTGCTCAAGTATTTAATAATTCTCATCTAAACAAAGTATCGATCGATAAAGTTTCTACTAAGTGATGAGGCTGGACCACTAACTAATTAAGAACATAGAAAACCTACCAATTGCGAGGGAGATAGCTTGAAACCCTTATTCAAGGGAAATGGGTCGGCTCGACGTCAGGCCTACCTCAATCAATTAAGGGGGAAAAAATAAAGTGACTTCTTGGAAGAACCAAAAAGAAAGTATGGACAGTGTTATATTGATAAGTACGAATATAGCACTAAAACTAATTTCGGACTGTAATGCCCTTTACAGCGTTACTCATTTGGTTCCCCTTAACTAAAACTAAAAGGTCACAGTACTTCATAACAAATTCTTACAATAAGATGAATTTTAGCCAGCTAGAGGTCTTGTATTTTGTATCTTGGGATGTCTTCATTAATAAAATTGCATCTTGTGATGTTAGAAATTTAAAGTAATTGCATTTACGAGTCAGCCATGTAGCGACTTTCATCGGAGTTTAACTTGGACTTGCTCTCTAAATGAGTATTGGAGGAAGTATTGAACGCGAGCTTCTTCTGAACTTAAAACTACACGAGTTTGAAATGCAACATCTACTTCCCCTTTTCAAAGGTTAGTAATAATAAGCCAACCAACTTAACCGTTCAAATGAAATACTAGTACTCCGATTAGAATTTAGAAAAAAAAAAAGATTGATCAACTTATACATGAAGTCTCTGCATGGAAATGTCCTCTAATGAAGTGTGCTTTGGTTGCTTACATGTAACCTAGAAGGCAAAATATGGCAAACTTAGTAAATAACCCATAGGCTCTACCCCATACGGTTATGAATATATGCATATGGTCCTTACCTCCCGCCATCTCAGTTTACAACAATCTTGATCATTCCTACAAAGAAATGGTGTGATTAATTCAACTTAATGAAGATTTAGCATTTGAGTTAATGAAATTAGGGCTAAACTTGATTTTGCTAACTAAGTTCATCACATTAAAATTGAATTAATCATTCTCTTTAGTTCTTTAAGTTAGATATGAGGCCATATTCTTAATTAATTAGTTCCAGGAACTGATCCGACAACTGCATGCGTGCTCAGCTAGTGGATATCCTTTCTGTTAGTTATCAGCAACTAAGTCCATACGTAGCGTGAAGCACAAATTAAAACAGAATGTGATCAGATACTGGACGGTAGTGGCAACTGACGTAAACATGTTATAAAGAAATGCAAAAGGTAAGAGTTTGAAGAGGAAGTAGTGGAGATGAGGCGTGAAGTGGTGAAAGGAGAGAAGAGACAGAGAAGAAGAAGTGTAAAACCCTAGAAAATGGTGACGAGTACAGCCTGCCGGGTATGACAAAGACCATACAGCATATTCCTTCCAGAAAGACATTTGTGGGGTCTTCAATTACGGTAAACGATAGCACACGAGCATTACTCTTAACGTAAAGACATCTAACTTTTTCTTCTTCTTTTCTCTTTTATCTTCTTTTCATTCTTTAGCACTGTCTTCTGATATTGTTGTTTGCCTCATATTGTAACTCAACTCCTATCTCTCTCTACCCGGAAAGAGAATCCAAGATAATCATAAAGAGTCCAAACGAAAGAGGTTCAAGACTGCCTGCCTGCTTTTAGACTTAATTAAATGCATTCCCCAACTTGCCCTCGTTCCCGCACCTTTGAAGAAACACGTCCGGACATATATGTATTTACATGAGCAAACGATCTGGTCAAATCCTGTCCATGCTCTTTGTTCCAGAGAATCTAGCAAACCCTTTGAATCAATGAAATACAGGTCTAATGCAATGAATGTCCTCACATGAGAACACAGAGCCTTTAAAGTTAATTTATAATACAATTTAGTATTTCAAACTTAATCTCTTTTGCTGTTCATTTATATTTAAAATTTTACTGTTTTACTTTTACCAGGCATGAGTGTCTCAAACATTTCATTAGGCTTTGTTTGTTGATTGAGTGTCCACCGAAGACATAATTAGAATGGCAAGGGACTGCAAGTTACCTTGAAGAACGTTGAAAATAAGTACAACAAAGGGCATATTCACATGCCCCCGTAAGAACTTTGAAGCTTTTCAACGGTCACAGAAACCCTTGTCAATACATATACGTGTATGAAAATGGGCGAGTCGGTCAAAAAAGAGCATTTGGCTATGTCCGACAAAATCAAAGCGCTTTTCCAACATCTGTCCCTGTTGTGTTTCCCTTTCAACACTTAGTGTTCAAACCTTCAACGAAAGTCAAGGTGCATTTTTGTAATTATCTCTCATTCCAGTGCTCTTTCTACTTTTCTCTTATCTCTATTTATACGCCGTGTATCCAATCATTCTCTCTACGGACAACACGCCATTCCTTCTCTTTCAATAAATCTTCCTTGAATTGCACAGTTCTCAAATAAACTATGGGTTTTAGCTCGGTGCGTTCCTGGACTTCTTTGCAGCACAAATTAAATTATGCAATTCTTGTTTTTATATAATTACATGATGTCAGTTTATAATTCTGCATATTATAACATTGGAATAGGATATGCAGGCTGCTTGGTTCAAGTGCAACCATTGTCAGTTCATTCTCCATTATTTTATTCTAGCACCTTTAGTTTAACATGATTGTTTATTATCCTAATTTCTGCTTTTCTCGCCCTTCTAACAGCTTCAGATCCGAGGGATTAAAATGATACCAGCACGTTCGTAGTGAGCAAAAGGGAAACCTTTTATCATATTAATTAGCTGAAAGAGCTCCTAAAGTTACTGCTATCATTTTCTTTGCTCGCCAAGTTATTGCTACGTAGATGTTATTTCAGTCTAGACAGAGATGGCCATGAAAGAAACTCAGCCATGTCCGTCGTTGTGCTGGTTAATGTTAATGTTCTTGAGCCCTTGCTTCCGCATGTTGCATGCAGACCAAGTTGAGCTTCTCTGGTCCTTCAAATCCTCAGTTAATGACCCCTTTCAACATCTCTCCAACTGGAATCCATCCCTCACTTTTTGCAAGTGGCAAGGTATCAGTTGCAGCAACAATTCTCGAGTTAATGTCCTAGATCTTTCCAGCAAAAACATCTCCGGGAAACTTTCTTCCTCAATCTTTCAACTGCCATTTATTGAAACCATCAACCTCTCTAGCAATCAACTCACTGGCGAGATTCCTCATGATATGTTTTCTGCCTCTAGCTCCTCCCTCCGATACCTCAATCTTAGCAATAACAATCTCACTGGTTCCATACCAGCTGGTCCAAATCCCAGCCTGGAAATATTCGATCTTTCCAACAACATGCTTTCGGGAAAAATTCCAGAGGAAATTGGATCACTTTCAAGCCTGAAGTTTCTTGATCTTGGTGGAAATGTTCTGGTGGGAAGAATTCCAACCTCCGTTACAAACATCACAGGCTTGCAGGTATTAACTTTGGCCTCAAATCAATTAGTTGGCGTAATCCCTCCAGAATTAGGCCGACTTAAGAGCTTGAAGTGGATTTATATGGGATACAACAATCTTTCTGGGGAGATACCAAACGAGATAGGCCAGTTAACATCTCTGAATCATCTTGATCTTGTCTACAACAATCTCACAGGAGAAATCCCATCCTCTTTGGGAAACCTCTCCAATCTTCAATACCTATTTCTTTATCAAAACAAGCTTAAGGGTTTGATTCCAAGATCTATATTTGACCTCAAAAACTTGGTTTCTCTTGATCTTAGTGATAATTCACTTTCAGGACAGATTCCAGAACTTATAATCCAGATGCAAAACTTGGAGATTCTTCATCTTTTCTCCAACTACTTCACTGGGAAAATCCCTACAGCTTTAAGTTCCTTACCTCGTCTTCAAGTCCTTCAGCTTTGGTCTAATAAATTGTCCGGTGAGATACCTAAAGATCTTGGGAAACTAAATAACCTCACCGTACTAGACCTTTCCACCAATTCTCTCACTGGAAAAATACCTGGAGGCCTATGCAATTCTGGCTATCTATTTAAACTCATTTTGTTCTCGAATTCACTTGAAGGTGAAATTCCTAAGAGTTTGGGTGCTTGCAGAAGTTTACAGAGAGTACGTCTGCAAGACAACGGGCTATCCGGCGAGCTACCATCGGAATTCACTAAACTGTCGCTTGTGTACTTCTTGGATATCTCAAGCAATCATCTTTCAGGGAGGATTGACGGGAGAAAATGGGAGATGTATTCTCTTAAAATGTTGAATTTGGCTGGGAACAGATTTTCTGGGCACTTACCGAATTCATTTGGCAGCAACAAGTTAGAGAACTTGGATTTGTCTCACAATGGATTTTCAGGTCCCATTCCACATAGTTTTGGGAACTTACTTGAGCTGATGCAACTGAAGCTAAATGAAAACAAGCTCTTTGGTAATATCCCAGAAAATTTATGTTCATGTAGTAAGCTTGTTAGTCTAGACCTTAGCCACAATCACCTCAGTGGTCAACTCCCTACCGGATTTTCTAACATACCGGTTCTGAGTCAGCTGGATGTGTCACAGAATCAATTATCAGGCGAAGTGCCAAGGAATTTGGGAACAGTGGAATCGCTTGTTGAAGTGAACATCTCTCACAATCATTTCCACGGTAGTCTACCGTCAACAGGAGCTTTTTTAGCTATAAATGCGAGTGCAGTTGCTGGCAACGACCTATGCGGTGGTGACGCTACTAGTGGTTTAGCTCCATGCAGAAGGGCAAGGAGCCTAACGCGGTGGTTAGTCGTTGTTTATTTTCTTGGAGGATTTATTTTACTAGCTATTGCAGCTTTTAGCGTTATTTTCCTTCGGAGAAGAAAGCATATGGAGCTAAAAAAAGTTGAGAATGAAGATGGAGTTTGGGAGTTGCAGTTTTTCCATAAAAAAGTATCACAATCCATGACAATAGATGATATTTTCTCGTCCACCAAACAAGAAAATGTCATTTCTAGCGGCAAGGAAGGGATTTTGTACAAGGGGCTTGCCATCATGAGTAACATGCAGTTTGTGGTAAAGGAAATAAGGGTTGTGCACTCAATTCCACCGAGCGTTTGGGCTGAAATCTCAGAGTTTGGTATGCTGCAGCATCCAAATATAGTCAAGCTGACTGGAGTATGTCGTTCCAATAAGGTAGCTTATCTGGTTTACGAGTACATAGACGGCAGCAAAAACTTGAATGAAGTTCTTAGAAATTTAAGTTGGGAAAGGCGGAGAAAGATAGCAGCGGGGATTGCAAGAGCTCTCCGATACTTACATTGCTACTGTTTTCCGAGTGTTACTGTGGGTAACATGTCACCGGAGAATGTAACGATCGACGGAAACGACGAACCTCGACTGAGGGTGAACCTTCCTCATGAACTGCTTCCGACCGTCCCCAAGTATTTGATCTCATCAGCCTATGTTGCGCCAGGTATTTTTACCCCCGGTAAATCAAATACGAAAGGTTCTTGTATATATATATATATTAAACAGTTATTTTCTTAAATTACTTAATTAAAACCCTGCATTTTTTAGATTGGAGCATGATCATTTGAGCGATTAACATGTGGTAAGTTAAGTGACATGCACGTGTGTCATTGATTGACAGCGTTCGTTTTGTGAAATGCAGAAACTAGAAAAACCAAAGAGGTAACGGAAAAGAGCGACATGTATGGATTTGGACTCATCCTGATTCAATTATTAACGGGCAAGAGCCCGGACGATCCTGAATTTGGTGGGCAGGAGAACATTGTTGAGTGGGCCAGATACTGCTACTCCGATTGTCATCTGGACTTGTGGGTGGATCCAGGAATCAGATCACACCCATCATCCTCTCTTCAGCAAAATCACATTGTGGAAGCCATGAATTTGGCACTCTATTGCACTGCAACTGACCCCACCGCACGTCCAGGAGCTAGCCACGTTTACACCACCCTACACACTGCTTTGAAGACCACTACTTGTGTTTCAGCCCTAAACTGCTCTTCGCCTTCTTAATTTTTGCTTCTTTTTTCCCCTTTTATTTGGGTTTCATTTTCTGTGGTGTTAGTTTTGGAGACGAGACGAGACGATTATTACTAGAAAGAAATGTTTTGCTTGATGGATATGTTTTGAAATACTACTACTACTCGAGTGTAAGTGTAAAATTTAAAAATCTGTAGATAGACTAGCTGGCATTATAAATCAATTATCAACTTTTTTGTATCATATAACGTGCGTCTTATATGGCCCAACTTATAAAGTGACTGATTCCATTGTCTTGGATCTTTTCATGTTTTCTCCTTCCTTGGTTCAACGTGAACATCATTGCTAGTACTTTGATTTAGACTCGTGGTCCAAGCAAGATTGTAACACTCCTAAGCTAAAATAAAAGCATCACACTGCCTTGTGCGATTCCCGAGACGAAGAATCTTTATGACTTTAGACTTTCAATTCTAATGATTACGGGAGAGTGATGGTGATAGTAATAGTAACAGTACTACTACTAGCAGCAGACAGACAACACGCATTGCCTAAACTAGAACTGCTTCAATGTTAACCAACCAATGATGTGTGTTTTTTTTACCAAATTGGCGATAAAAAGCTTTTCCGTCTTTTTAGCTGGATGGCATATTCGAGACGATTAATACGTATTTTTTAGCACAAATGCATCATTTATCCCTTTGATCAATTTGAATTTAATATTTGGTACGATTTAAATTTGAATTCAATAATTTGGCCTTAAACTATAAAAACCAAAATTTATCCTTAAACTATAAAAACCAAATTTTATTTTATTTTCAATATTCTTTTAAAAATGGAAAACAAATGTGAATAAAATATCTAAAAAGTTATAGTAAAATGATTTTTTATTTTTTAAAATAATAAAGTAAATAATGAAATTGATTAGTATTTAATCTAATGAACCAGGTACTATTTTCTTAAGAAACATTCATTTAGAATGAAATTTACAAGAATAGACAAATATGTATTAGTAAAGGATATTTGTCGATTGCAATAAATGCATCATATAATGTTATGAGAGATTTTTTCAATATATTATGTCTTCGAATATATGTAAACCAATCAAACAAAAAAAGAATAAAGAGTGAAATAGATGGTGTTCTTTGTTGCAGAAAGAGTCTGTTCAATTGCATTCTGCTCTCTTTTTATACAGTTACCATATCCTAATTATGAGTTATTACATTCAACCCACATTTTCTCCCAATAATTTAAGTCAAATTTTAAGTTATACCATAATGTTTTGCATTGTCCAAAAAAGGCCCTAAATGTTTCAAAAAATATTTAAAATAGCTCTTCAATTGACATGACTATTAGATCGTGTTCAGTAACTAGTAATGAAGGAATCGGAATTAAAAAAAGGAATGAAAATAGAAAGTGAGAATCAAAATATGAATGAAATTAATAATTATGCATGTTTAATATAGTATTAAACAATGTTAATAGTTATGTTAATATTTGGTATGATTTAAATGTCTATCGGCTTTATAATTCATCTGAAATTTCCACTGGCTTTGCAATTTTTCTATTAATAAATCCAATTTTGTTATTTACCCCTAATGCAATTTTTTTTCTTGCTCTAAAATTTGAAATTAATTCTAATTAAAAATCTAATCAGTATCATTCTTATATTAAATTTTAGTTGTTAAATATTTCATTTATGTCATTATTTTGTTGTTCATTATAAAAAAAAGTTGAAATGTTCTTTAGGTACATCATTATTGATTACATTAGTTACTTCATTTTTTTAAATTAATGCATATGTTAAATCGTATTTGTTTGTTTTAGGGACCACAATAATTGAGTATGGAAGTATAAGACTATTTTATAGTGGGGGGTTTAAATTTGATCATGAGTTAAGCTACAAAGGAGGGTCAATGATTATATTTGATAAGTTAGAACAAGTTTTTATGTGTTATAGACATATATTTGAGATGGGAGTGAAACTATGGTATGACCAAGTTGATAGAACATATTATAAAGCTTAAAATTTAATTTTAGTATCATTAAGACTTATTGAATCAAATGATAGTTGTATAAGGCTTATGAATTTGATGAAGATATATGGGGTGGTAGTCGAGTATGCGATACATAAGTTAGATGAACCTAACTTAGCTCCTAAGATATTGCTAATTACTCATGAAAAAAAAATGTGAGTGATAAGTTATGTGATGACACAAATATTGGTCACAGGCTAGAAGATGCAAGTGGAGATGATCTAGTTGTTGATGACCTAAATATAGGTTATAGGTATAGGAGTGATAAGGCATATAATAAAGGTGAGAATACTTAATGATGGTGTATTTATAGACAAAAGAGATAATCAAGATGGACAAGAAACTAGTAATGATGAAGCAATTGAAAATGAAGCTAGTGAACGAAAATCCCCAACATGAATATTATGGAATTTTCAATATGTTTATTCAACATAGACATCATCTAGCAAAAATAGATTCATCAAATTATAAGAGTTTTTTAGATAGTGATGACTATCGTAATGGTGAAGAACCTGATGAGTCGCTAAGTAGACCATTTAGGAGTATTATGCATGAAGCAGATATTAGAAAATGTTCCTGGACTTTAGGTATAGGGTTTGATAATGTAAAGGAATTCAAAGATTTTGTTAATGACTATATGGTAGCTACTAGATTCAACATACAATGCAAAAGAAATGAGTCAATAAGGATTAAGGTTAGGTGTATAAAGGGTCGCAAATGGATGTTGTTTGCATTATATAACAACAATGATATGTGCTTCGAGGTTGAAACATATAAGCCCCAACATAGTTTCTTCACTACAAACAAGTCAAAAATGGTCTCGAAAAAATTTCTTATAAGGCATTTTAGGGATATAATTTTAGAGATGCCAAATATTATAATTGCTAAAATGGTTAAGGAATGCATGTAGAATTTAAAATTTTTGTTATTTACGTAGAGTTTTGAAAAGGAAATTAAGAAAAGAGAGAGCTATAAAGGTTATGAATGAATGCTCAACGCGGAAAAATATAGGCATAAGTTAAAAAAATAAACACCCTAGTTCAACGTTAGAGCTTCATTTGTTAAGGAATGAAAAGTCATTGATACTCAAATTATAAAGTTGTATACATGTTTTAATGCATGAAAAGGGCATAGAGACATTTGAGACTAATACTAGGTATGTATGGATGCTTTTTAAAGACTAAGTTTCAGGGGAAACTCATTAATGCCATTAGGAGAGATAGAGCTAGTAAGATGTACCTAATGGAATGAGATATTTTGGAGTTAGAAAACGCACGAACTTATAGTTGACTTATGACTCTATTAGCAGTTATAATTGAGTGATGGTCGTGCGCTAGCATTTGTTTTAATAAGCAAAAGGTTAGTTTTAACTTCTAAATTGCACCTCATGGATTGTAAAATTGTTTTTTCTTGACTTTATGGCATGTTGTTGCTGGATTATTTTTTTGTTTAGCCTTTCAGGGTCTCATTAAGACTGTTGAAACTATAGTGCTAAATATCACTTATAGGATGTATGCTAGAAACATTTACCATAATTGGCATGGTGTATAAAGTAGTAAAGACTTGAAGTAATTGTGTGTATCTGCATGCTTAACTTATATTGAAGATGTCAATTCGCACTTGCAATAAATAGACAAAACCAAACTAGGATGTATTGCAACATTTCTTGAGTATCATCAAGAATGTTAGGCAATAAATTGTTAATCATTTGAATCTAAGTGCCCTGTTGTAAATAACAATATAAGTAAGACTTTTAATGCATAGATATTTCCAACAAAGGATATACTAGTCATCAATATACTCGAAACCTAAGGATTCTAGTCATGAGGAGATATGCAGATATAAAGAAATATATTCAAAGTTGGAAGATATAAATAACACCTATTGTGGTAAAGAATTTGGAAAAAAAAGATAAGAAAGAGGCATTATAATGGAGATTGGTGTAGAATGAAAATGGAGATTATGAGGTGTCAAGAGGAGATGGAAAGGACACAGTAAGACTTGGTAAGGACCAAACTTGTAGTTAAAGAGCATGTGAACTTTATTTTTACCCATATAAGCATGCTACAAGTGTCATTCATCATTTCAAGTCAAAGGATCAAGTATTTGTTAATTAGTTACTAAAAGAAGAAATAACAAGAATGAACTAAAGAAATTGAAGAACCTAAATAAGATGTCCTAAAAGGGTCCAACACAAAAGTGTAGAAAATGTGGGAACTCTAGGCTTAATAGCAGAAGATATATGCAAGTCGTAGTACCTGTTGATAGTAAAGATCCAACCAATATGAGTTTTTAAATTGATTGTTTATTTAACTATGGACTTTTAACAATTACATTGATTATTGTTACATGCACAATAATTAGGTGATGAAGGCACTTTAATAATAACATCATATAATAGAGACTCTTAGGTAATTATAATCAATATGTACTTTATCTCATGAAAATAAATATATTGACAATGCATTATTTTTGATTTAATTTCCACGTAATAAGTGAGCGTATTAGCGACACACACTCCAATGTTCCATCAACAGGAAATTTGGAGATGTTGATCCAAGGAATTTTATGTTGGCATTCTAGCTAAGAGGTCAAAGACAAAAAAAAATCCAAGCATAACATCCATACAATTACAAACTTAGGCGATTAAAAGAAGGGCATCCTAAAAGAAAAGTTACTCAATTATCACAAGAACAACTTTCAAAGATAAGTTTGGATCAACCAAGTAATCCATGACTATGTATTATAAACTGACTTATGGATTAACCAAGCAATTCCATATTTTGTGTGTTGTTGATAGTGTAAAGAACTTGAAACATACTTATAAATAACTAACTTATAATTACATTATAATCTTTATCCTCTATGGCTATGGAATTGGCTTTACGATTATAAAATTAATATTACAGTTATGGAATGAGTATTATGGTTGTTGAGTGAGATTTATGGATATGGATATGAGATAATTTTTATGGATATATAATGAAATTCATAGTTGTGGAATGAGTTTTATAGATATAGATATGTAATGAGTTTTATGGAGTTAGAATGTGTTTGAAATGAGTTTTATGGTTGTGGAATGAGTTTTATGAATATGGATATGGAATGAGTTTTATGAATTAATGGTTATAGAATGTTTGTGATGCTCTTCAACGAGGCACATCTTTAATTAGTTTTTTTTAGAATTTAAAATTTTTCATTAAAGAAAATAGTAGTGTACATCTTTGTAGAGGGCCTCTCTCACGTGAGATAAAACAATTAGGAACACTAAACACACAGATGAGACAAAAATGCCGATGTTAAAAAAACTAAAAGGAACACTAAACACGACTCTCTTCTTTCTCAAAGCTTTAAACAATTACTTGATTTAGGAAGGAGGAAGATGACGCTTTGAAGGTACGACTCTGCGTGGCGACACGGTGGTTTCTACTGCTCGTTTCTCCGTATAAGGGGAGATCTCAACTCAACTATGCATAGTCAACTCAAAATAACTTCAGCTTTAATGATTATGTGAATCTCCACAGAATAATCAGCTACATGTTAATATCAGGGAACTGGAGGGGACGGTAGTGAACCTTCACACAAGACTCGGCTGGAGAGGAAGCAGATTTGAGGAAGGTACTGCATATCCATTATGTTTCCTACAGGTGAGTCCGAATGCTCCTATTCTTCAATAGTCTCCTTCTTTCATGAGTAAGTGAAGAATCTGCTTGAATTCAGAAATAGCTAAGATTGAGAACTTGCTTTTTTTCTGTAACCTAGATTGCATGAAACACTTTATAGAATATCATGATTTAGGTATAGATTTCGAGGACTATATTCGCTATGAGAGAGTCATTCATGTGCTACAGTGCAGGTCTAACTGATTTGTAATCAGTTGTTCCCTAATGTTAGTGATAGAGAGTTCTATAAGAGAGAGTAGAGAGTTAGATCTCTCTTTAAACCTCCTATTATTTCCTCTCATTCTAAAATTCTTGAATACATGTAGCTACAGTGACCATAAAAATATCTTTATCATATTTAGAGATATGCAGATAAGGTTTCTCCAGTAAGATATCCATGAGTCTGTAATAATTAAAACCAGGGCCATATAGACTAGAGACTTTTTCCCAAACCCCCTTAGAGAAAAAACACTCGAAGAAGAGATGATCTCTAGTTTCATCCTCTAGGTTGCAAAGAATACAAATCTTAGAAGAAGATGGGAATTTCAACTTATCCAATGTGCTAAGCCTCTAAGAACCTTGCTCCAAATCAGGGAAATCCATCCTACTCTTGTAACTGCTGCATCCCTCAGCTTTTTAGCTTCCCTTATAGTAATTTCTAAAAAAAGAATCCCGTCCCATAAGTATATATCATTCTCCTTGAGGCTTTTAAATTATGGAATGGGAAAAAATCTAATTTCTTCTAAGGATAGCATCCAGTTGTTATTTCTAATTATTTCATGGAGCTTAGCTCTCTTAGGGAACCTCCCTAATAAAGATCTTGCCAACTGATTATGAATTAAAGCTCCTTGACTTGTCCAGTTATCATACCATAGAAAAATTCTCTCCCTTGCCCCTATTTGATAAGTTATGTATTGCTGAACTTCTTCCCTCAGTTTGAGAATTTGGTTGAAGAACCAAGAGTAACTGTCTTTGATTCTTAGAGCCCAAAGATTTTCACCTTTTAATGTATAGATGTGAATCCATTTGATCCAAAATGATTGTTTTTTACTTAGGATTCTCCAAATTCTCATAGTCATAAGTAAGTTGTTTTTCTTGCTGATTAACTCCAAACCTAACCCACTTGCATCCCTCGGTTGACAGATATGCTTCAAACTTACTTTTTCAATTCCTTTCTCACTATTTCCTTTTTCCCCATAGAAACTGCTTCATCAGATTTTCAACAATTTTAATAAGCCCTTTGGATAGGAATAACTAGGAACACCAATAAGTTTGCATTGACATAATTATCGACATCAGAAGCTGAAGTTTCCCTCCATAGGACCCTATTAGTCCATGACCCCAATCTTTTCTAAATTTTTTCTATTAAAGGGATACATTCACAAGATCTAAGACTCCTGGATGAGATAGGAATTCCCAAATATAGAAGAGAAGGATTTTTTATTTCCATACCAGTAGCTTGTGACAAGGAATTAGAAAGGTGAGTAGCACTTTTGGAGAGTATGAAATAACTTTTATGAAGATTGATACTCAGTCTAGACAACTCCTTAAAAGTGTTGAGAGTACTCATCAGTAGGGAGACTGAATGACTATTAGCCTTGCTTAGAAGAATAAGATCATCTGTAAAACATAAGCTAGTTAGAGAAAGATTCTTACATTTGGAATGGTATCTGAATCTGGAGTCATTAAAAGCATTGTGCTTTAGCATTAGGGTAAGAACCTCCATGCAAATTAGGAATAGGTAAAGAGAAAGAGGATCCCCTTGCCTAAGTCCTTTTCTGCCTTTAAACAACTCTGTGGGGTTTCCATTAATCAATTATTCCATAGGAGGCAGTAGTGATGCATTCTTGAATCCACTTTATAAACCTATAGGGAAATTTCATAACCTTCATAGTCTGTAGTAGAAATCTCTAGTTCACACTATCAAAAGTTTTTCGTAAATCCACTTTAATAGTACAGTTTTGAGGACTTTTGCTGCGATTATACACTTTTAAAAACTCCTGCACTAAAAGAATATTATCCCAAATATCCCTGGTACTCATAAAAGCACTTTGGTTCTCACTGATTAGTAAGTGTAGAACCTCCTTCAGCCTATTTTCCAAAATCTTGGCGATGATCTTCTAAAGAAAATTATTACATGATATAGGTTTGAAATCACTCAATGTGGATGGGTTGGAATTCTTAGGGACCAAGCAAAGAAAGGTCTTGTTAATCTCCTTAAGTAAGACACCGTTTGGAAAAACTCATGCATAATCTCTTCAACTAACCACCCCAAACTACTATAAGTTTTTTAATAGAAAACCCTATTCAATCCATCTGGTCCCACAACCTTAGAGCTATTCATATTAAAAACCACCTTCTCTATTTCTTGATCCGTAACTGGTTTAATTAATAAAGAAGCCTTAAGTTCAGGAATCTTAGCTGTAACAAAATTCCTAAGGTCTACTCCAATTCCTACTGAGAAACCTTCTGAAGCTAGGAGATTTTTATAAAAATTTGTGGCTTCCTTTACAATTCCATTTTGTCCAAATACAATCTCACTAGCTTCGGTTTTTATGGAAGTGATTTTGTTTACATTCCTTCGAGCTGACATTGAATTGAAGAAGAACTTAGTGGATCTATCCCCATCCTTAATTCAATTAATTCTGGCTCTCTGCTTCAATAATGAACATTGATTATCCACCATTTGCAAATAGGTCTTAAGGGCTTCCTTTTTAGCTATAGCTAGAGTACAATCCATGGGGTTAGCTGCCAAAGATTTTTGAATTATTGAAAGCTTATATCTTGCTGTTTCTATCTCCTTTGAGGACTTCTGAACTCTCTTTAAATTTAGCATCTTCAATTCTTGTTTAATAGCCTTGAGCTTTTGCAAGGAAATGTGTTGCTCAGAATCATAGATCTTATACTCCAAACCCTTAATAATTGCTTCTTGAAAGCCCTACATATTAACCAGAAAATTGTTGAATATGAAAGAATGATGGATTCTGGTAGTTGTAAACAAGTTATCAACCTTTATAGGTGTTGCACCCCGTTACCGGAGCCCAACATCAGATGCGTAACATGAAACTTGAATGAGGTAGATAGCCGTGAAAATTTAGAAAGTAAAAGAAAGCTTATACAAACGCAAGCAGTTTTCCAAAATCCACATTTCAATTCCATTAATAACAAGATAAGAGTTTGTAACAAAGCTTTAAAGGCATTTCAAGCCATAATCCATCATGAGAGTTCAAGGTCCCAAAATACATAAAATACCCTTGGACAACTAAACTCGAAATGTGGCTAAAGCCTTGAGTTCTAAAAAAAATTCGTACAAAAATATATATAAAGCATTGACCAAATCAGAGTGATGCCGGACTCTTGACCTACTTAATCTCTTGTTCATCACCTGTATAGGGGAGGAGAATGGGGGTGAGCTATAAAGCTCGTGGGTTACAGATTTATAATAAAGGAAACAAGCAAAATGTTATCAAAAGCTTATTGCCATAGTATATTTTTGAAACCATAGTCATTTCAAAAATTCTTGGTTGCAAGTAAATGATGAGCATTTATAAATCATGTATGCATCGAATGTAATTACAGATCATAAGCATGTAAGCACAGAAAATGGTTTGGGTGAGTCCAAAATTCATGATGTACTACACATTCCCATGCCATGGTCATCTGTAGCCGTAAATTCTTGAGGGAGTCCCGAAGGAAGCTTCGTGCCACTAGCGGGCAGGCAGGCGAAGCCTATACATGGGTCAACGTGCACGTGATGATTCTTGAGGGACTACCACATACCCACATAACACATAAAGTTTAAAATCTTGAAATCTTATTGCCCAACATGGCACGTTTTCTTGAAAGCTTGCTTTT
>JANZLC010000008.1:19733880-19750132 GCA_026413385.1 Erythroxylum gracilipes | reverse complement strand
TGGCCAATGCTACTGCGGAATTAATTTGGGTTCAATCTATACTTGGTGAATTGGGAGTTTATCAGAACAAACCACCTCGTTTGTGGTGCGATAATCTGGGGGCAACGTATCTCTCTGCAAATCCAGTATTTCATGCAAGAACAAAACATATAGAAGTTGACTTTCATTTTGTGAGAGTGGCAGCAAAAGCATTAGAGGTTCGATTCATATCGTCCCAGGATCAAATTGCTGATATTTTTACAAAGTCCCTTCTAATTCGACAATTTTCAAAATTACGTCACAATCTGAATCTGTGTTCAGACAGATTAGATTGAGGGAGGCTATTGGAAGTTTTGAGAATCTTTGTTAAATCTTTGACTTAGCCGTGTAATCCATAGCCTTTAGGTGTTAGGTAGATAGTGGCACAATAGGTGTCAGGTAGATAGTGGCACATATCTCTTAATAGTGGCACATATCTTTTGTTTCATTTTTTTGTTCCTTGATTTACGGCGTGTACAGCTAGTATATAGACAATGAGAACCAGCATGTGATTTCGTGTGGGTCATCTTCTTATCTGAATACACAACTTCTCTATCAAGTTTTATAAGATTTTTAATAAAATATAATGAAATAGATGTAATATTAAAAAATTGTTGTTTGGAGATGATGGAATGATTTATAATATAATATAATGAAATATTGTTTGGAAGAAAGGTTTAAAATGTAATATAGAGAAATGTTCTTTATCATTTTACATTCTATTTTAAACTCTCTGAATCGAAAGTTTATCATTTTTAATGTTTAGAATGGAATCATATGTAATATAAGACTCTCCTCTTCTATCACATTCTATTCTATTCCATTATAAACCATTTTTTCACGTAATGGAATAATATTACATTTGATTCCAATCCATTAATAAATATCCTAGCAGACATAAATTCTAAGGGATGGAGAATGGATTTTGGCCTTCTCTGAGCATCAGAATTCTATCTAGCATTAGATCTCGTATGCCAACTCCTCCCCCTGCTTACAGACTTAGGATGAAGTTACATAGAATGCTGGCAAATCCAAATTTCTTGTAACAAATCCGCATGAGAAGTGTTTGGGGAATAGCTCCGTTAATTGGACTGAGCAAAATGGTGTGGTCTAGATTCCATTCTCCCAGAGGTAGCTTCATATTCTGGTTAGCACTCTAAAAGTCAAAAACAACTTGATAAACTCAAAGCAATGTTCCTTCAGGTCCTTTCCAGTTGCACCTCATGACTGCAATCTTTTGTGGCCCCCCCACATACCCATCTCATGAATATTTTTCCGTTCATCTGAATCTTGCCCAGATGCTATCTTTCACATACGGCCTATGGCATTTAGATGGAAAGAAATTCCAGGGTGTTCAAGCTTGTAATAAGGACATAAAGCGTAAAACGAGAGAACTCTTCCTTTTCCAATCCTCAGATCTAGTTTGTAGCCCATTATTGAAACAAAGATGATGGTACACTATGAGCCTTACTAATGAGACCTCTTCGCGGCGCAATGCTAGTTATTACTTTTTGTACGTTGAGAAATATGTTGTATAATACTCCTTCCCCACGCTACGTTTGATACCGTACTCTCCAGGAATAACTGTGGCTAATCTACCAACTAAAAGGCAAGCGCTGCTGCCTCTTGGATCGGTCTCCCGCTCTCCAACATGCATCGTTAATTCCCAACTACTGTGAATATGCTATTTTGGCTCAAAACGGAACTTCTAAGCATCCCCTTTACTTGTTTGTGCTAAGACTTTATTCTATTCAAATTGTACGCTTTGCTTGTGTGAATCGTAATATACCTATCCAAATACTATTAAAAGAATGTGCATGTACGTCCTACTACTACACATGTTATATATTTTTGTAAGAGCATCAGCATGTCAAACCTCATCCGTGCATATAATGTATATATTAATACTGATTATATACATACTTAGTAACATCATAACTATTTTTACAAAATTTGCTACTTATATAATCATATTTAAAAAGGGAGTCTAATTCATATATATATATATATATATATATATATATATAAACGTAAAAAATTATCTACCAATTCAACCCACTATTTATATCATCTTATATGTTTATCACATGTTTTAATATTTTATTGACTTTGCATAATACTTTATTTTTATGTATTTGAAATCATTAAATGTATAAGTTTAACATCACATTGTCTATAGATACTTATTACATACAATTTTTAAAATGAATTAAAACAAATTTATAAAATAATATATTTATGTTTATGAATTGGTCTAGCTTTAAATTAGACAGTGTCAAGCTTTTAAAGCTTGAACTTTATTATATTTGAACTATGTTAAATTGAAATTGAACTTGAATTTCTTAATGAGTCCTAAAATTGCTACTAAAACTTTATTAAAATAGGAATTTGAAGGTTTATAAAAAGAGGGAACTCTCGAATTATTTAAGAATATAAGTTGCAAATAATGAAGTTTCTTGTCGATCGTTCCCAAGAAATTTAACTTATTCATGACTTTTTATTAATAGACTTGAGCATTTACTGAAACGCAAATGGGTTCCTACGTTAGATGTGTCAGAAAGGAGTAAATGATATTTAACCGGATGTGTGTGTTTTATTTGGATGTACGTGACAGGAGTAAATGGTCATGTATGGAGGGTTTAAGATCTAACGGAAAAGAAGAAAATACGAGTTAACTGAAACCAAAATATTTGGGTTGCGTAGTCACAGGGAAAGGACGTGAGATTTGTTTGCATGCGTCCCTTCAATCAGTAATTTATAAAATTATAAATGCCCCATTCATCATAGTCACCTTTCTTCTCTCATAATAATCATCTCCACTCCACTCCTCTCCTCTCATCACATTATTCCACCCCACCCATATACATCCATGAATCTACTTTTTCCAGTAATAACCTCATAAACTATAGGGATTCCAAGAATTCTCCTCCAAGATATTTCCCCACCCAGCATCATCACCATGTCCAACTAAATGATTTGGTTCTGTTTTCTTCTCTCATATTCCAATCATGTACAAGTTCGATCAGAATTAGTTGCTTAATTTGGTCATACACGTTAAGTTCTATAGTACCACTGGAGATGCATTAAGGTATCTGTAATGTATTTTCCAATGCTTTGTCGGCCATTTTCCTAATGCCGTATTAATTCCTGAGATACATATAGAAAATTAAAATATAAAAAACTTTGACTGGACTTTAGCGTCTTAGACCATCAATTTTGCTGATTCCTTGACAGAAAACCACTCATGGACAAGTCCAAGCTGAAATGACGTGACCGAAGTCGTCTATAAGCCGCCGTGAATTCCTTTCTTTTTTTGCCAACTTCATCTGATATTAGGTAAAGAAAATTTGAAGGACATATTCGATTAATCAAGACTCGAGATTGTGAATTACTGATTTATTTACTTAAATTATATAATAAAAAGTAATTAAAAAATTTTATTTAATGTATATTTCAAAATAGTCATTACAATTTTTTAATAAAAAACCAAAAAGGCGAAATAAATTACATCCCGCTGTGACAAACTTGACCAAAAGTCAATTATAACACATTTTAGGGTTTTAATAAAGAAATAGACCTTTAAGTGATCAATAATGTTATCTCTTTCCTGAGTCCATACAACAAAAAGGACGACGGAAATTGGAGGTCAAGGTCTTTTCAATAATTTCGTTTCAAAGCCACCCTCATCAAATTCGGACTAAACTTATCCCAAAAGGGCGATACGATAGGGATTAAAAATTAGCAACAGCAGACCAACTTGAGTGGGGCTTTTATCTTTTGTTTTCTTAAATGTCCCGCATCCAAAGGCTCAAAACAAAGAAGAAAAGCACTTCTTTTCCAAACACGCGTCTTTACAATTAATTAGACCCCTCAATCTTGTACACTACACCTATTTTGCCCACCTCCTTTAGCCACTAACTTGATAATGGGTGCAAGTTTTCACCCACTCATAATCTTGGCTTGGAACATATTCGCACTAAGCCCCTGGTACGTATCTTAGCTGCCTTCCTCATTAATAAATGTTTTTATTTCTCGTCGTCATCCTAAATTCCAGGTTTCTAAATATGGAGAAGGGTTTTAGAAATGAACATACTATTTACGTAATTGATATGTTTAAAAAGGTATGTTTATGTTTAATTCAGATCATTGTTTTTTTATTGGTTTTCATTGGATAAAGTTACAAGATATTTGTTTGAATAATTTAAATTAAATCATGCATACTTTTTAATGTAGGTACATATTATAAGACAAAAATTCGAACGAGAAAGACAGATGTACATGTACTCATCTTCTAACAAGAAGACCAAACTCTGGAAAATCTCAAGCAATTTCCGTATTTCTTCGAGTTCTAGTGGGTCCGGCGTATGGGATTGCAACATCAATAGCCTAAGTCAAGAAAGTTACTTTTCCATTGTGTAATGTCAACGGCGGTGAAAATGGCATAGGCTGGTAAAAGAAGTAACATACCCCGCCACTTTCGCTACTTCCACGGAAATTTGTGCCAGCTCTTTATAAAATATATATAAATAATGTTGCTTTTCTTTGATTTATTATTATAGCAGCAAATACAAGAATGACAGGTGTGAAAGTGATGGGTGTAGCGTATGCTTGACGCCAGCAGACCATGCCCGAGATGTGTGGTCCCACCAAGTTTTTTGTGGGTCCCGAAAGAATCCGTGGCCCCCGCACGCGTGAGTAGTTGTTTCTCCCTTCACTTTCGTTTTTTCCCCAGTCTCTCTCACTTCACTTTACAACGTGCTCCTCAACCAACCAGGTCCCCGGTGTTCACCATTTCTTTAACCCAATAACAAAATTCCCTTATCTTTGTTGTGCTTTGTGTTTCTTTCTTCAATCCGGAGACTGTTCTTGCTAACGCGCTGGGCTGGGCATAGATGAAGGGCAAAAGTGTATATAACTAAAATTTGATAGCGGAAAATCCACCTCTTCGCTTGCATTGGATTCGCTTATACCAGAATGGTGTCGGGTTTGACTTAGTAAAAGTCTCCAACTTTTCATCTTTTGCTTTTAAATGTTTCATTTATGTTTAATGTCAGTTTGATTCACGTTATCTTTTGTTTGTGAACAATGACATGGCAACTTTAAGTTGAATGTCTAAAGCTCCTATGCTTTTTTATTCAATCATTTTTTTCTTTAATTTTCGTGGAAAAGATTATTGATCCAAGATATGCTATTTGCTGTGCATGCATGTATCCTCTTCTTTAATAGGCGGAAACGAAATAACATGGATGAAACAGCAAAAATGCATTGGGTTTGAAGTGTAATTATATTAAAAATGAATAAAAATAAATTACTAATATAACAATCATACTTGCAGAAAATTGAATTATTATGTATAATCTAATAAAGTAATATATTCGAATCAAGTAAGTTGCAATTTAGGGATATGGTGGTTGAAGTGGGAAGCGAAGCAATTAACTGGATAGAAGGAACACGTTTAAGCAATTATACGTATTTATGCTTGTAACGTATGCGTATGTGATTATAACAGTACATACGCCAGAGGGGACCACTAGCAACAGAACGCATGTCTCAATCTTTCGGCGTGTCACTTATCCAGCGAGCAAGCGGGAGGCACAAGACATTCTGTTCGATTGATGGGCGAAAATGTTTCTTTCAAATCACGTTCTTTATTAAAATTCTTACCGTGATTGATCCTTAAATTTTAATTTTTGTTATTCGGTGCTTGGGTTGGGCGTTTCCGTCAACGCAACGGACACGAGTAAAGTTTCTCGTTTACCCACTATCTCTAGTCTAAACCCGAGTGACACGTCGTCGGTTTTGTCCCCCTTTGCTCCCCTCTCCAAGCACCAAAATCCTGATAGCTATCTGTATGCCATCCTTCCTCCACATTTGCCTCCTCTCCTCCTACTACAATAACATCATCATCATCATCTTCTTCTTCTTCTTCTTCCTTTTTTCTTTTTTTAATTTTTTTGTGAAATTTATCAAATTGGAGGAGACCTTTTAAAGTGTAGATTACAAAAAGAAAAAGAAGGGCACGCGAAGCACAAGTAAATGGGAGTGAGGAAAGTGGCAGTGGGGAGAGGAGCGAGGCGTGGGCCGACAACAATTGATCTGGACCCCACAAAGCGGCGGGGAAATAGAGGGTGATGGGTGGTGGTGGGGGAGGTGGTCCTCTCACTTTTTAGTATTATTTCATTTTTGGTATTTTTGATATTATCATATGAATAAGGCAAGCTGTCTGTTAACTGACAATATTCCTCCATTCAACCCAAAAATCTCGTGCATGGGGACCATCAATATGCAATCTAGTGCGCCTCATCCCATTAATCTGTTCATTTAGATCTTGAGTCTTTCTTTCTTTTTTTCTCCCCGAGCAGGACGTTCATTCAGTGCTCAAGCTACGGTGTATGTACATACACGCTTAAGCTCTCGTCGGCTTACTACTCCGGGCCTCAAATCAATTCACACCATACTTAGGCTCACTAATCTAAACTAGGGCCTTGCAACACCCCTGGATACTCCGTTTCTTTGGCCGCATAACTCCACCCCTTGCAACAATTTTCCTCTTGTATTTTCTTTACTTATGCCGACTTTCAAATCTACATTAGTCTTTGTAATGACATCTCATCCTTGCACAGGACATATGAATGATATATTTATTTCGACAATTTAAGTTAAAATACATATTTTTATTTCATTATCAAAATCTTACTACTTTGTAATATATTCGGCCATTGAAAAGTTTTCTTGGACTACATTATTTTTAGCTGTAATTAAGTGCAGGTTACATGAAATGAGTTCTATTGAGATACTAAACTTATCAAATGTTCTAAAAGTTTAAAAGTATCACTTAATTTCATTGATATAAGTGTAATTACGTAAATAAATTTTTTTTGATGAATAAAAAATAAAACTCAAGTAAACTACTGGACCCACAAAGTATGTTAATTTGAAAACAACTTATAATATTGAACATTATTTACATTAATTATAATTTTTATAAAATAATAATCCTCATATTTTGACTTTAATCCTCCGCCTTTAAAAAAAAAGTTCAATGCTTTTATATGTAAAACAAGTTATTTATACATTTGGTCAAATAAGAAGTTTGAAATTAAATATATATCTTTATCGATAAAAGTTCTAATTATTCCCTTTACCATTAACAAAATATAACTATAATTTTTGATCCATCTCTATTATTTCTTCATTTATCCCACCTCCTCCTTTATAATGAATTTGTTCTAAATTTGCCTTTTCTCACTTTAAACGCCTCCTATATAACAAATTTCAAATATAATTAAGTATTTGCATAAATTACTATTTAGTTTTTATAGGATTATATTGTTAATTATTCCTTATGGGGAGAGTGAAAAAAATGTGTTTTTGAAATTAAATATGATTGAAATGCAAATTAATTTGTTAAATTGTAGGTGGAATTTAGATTATGGGCCTTCACTTTTTGGAGAGAGTAAATTGTACTTTTTGAGTTAATGAGATTAAAATTATTAATATTTTCTCCCTTTTAAGAGATAGGTCAAAAATGTTAAATCATTACACTAGTTTTACTTCAAAATGCAACATAATTATATCAGTTGACATTGAATTTAAATAAATTATATTTAACTTATACAATTTAAGTTTAAAAATGACTAAATCATTACAAATTAAGGAGAAATGCAAAATTATTGGGTTTAGTTGTTATTACGTATCATTTATACTAAGAAAAATTTTAAGAGAAAAGAATACTAATAGCTCGATTCAATACTAGATTTCCGTCATTTTCCTTCTCCTTAAAATGATTTGTTCTCAAATTAGTACCTTTGTTTACAACCTTAAAAAGTATTTGACGATTAGTTAATAATTCATTTCTCGTCTTTAATTCCCTAAAAGAACTAAAATTTCTCCAAAGTGTTCACTCTTGTTTCTTTCTCCTTAACCTTTCCTTCTTCATAAAAATTAAGTTGCCTTCATTGACTTGCTTAGGAGATAATGGACCAATGGTACATAATTTGCCATTTATGAAAAAAGAATACTTGCTCTTATACCTGTCACATGTGAATTTCTTATCAAATTGTCACGGTCGGCTAAAAGAATGTTTCGTGCTTGCATGAGAACTACACCACATACAACTTATCTTTGTATCTCCTAATCAAAAAAGAAACTAACACTTGCTTAGTTATCCTAACCTTTAAACTCACATCTAACCATTACAGATTATAAGGTTTATAGTGTCCTATGATTGTTAGCCCCAACTTCTTCACCAATTACATACTAACTATATTAGTATAACTTCCTCCATTTACAACCATGTTTTACAAATGATCCTTGATGGCAAATTTAGTATAGAAAATATATTCTTTGGTTCAGTAGCTTCATCCTCTACTACATGCATGCTTAATGCCCTCCTAGTGACTAACAATCTTCCATCTTTGAGTTTCGCAATATACTCATTATCACCATCATTCTCTAATCTAGGCATATCATAATCTGCCTCCTCTTCACATGTGGACACATAATCTCCATTCTTCTTTATCAACGTTACTCACTTATTAGGATATTATGCAAATATATGCCCTTTTATTAGAAAATTGAAGCACAAGACATCTCAATTCTTAGTTGGTGAACAGGGATCAATCTTAGCTTTCACTCTTCTTGGTATGTTCATTTTTGGTTTAACTACTACTTATTTGACTTTGGATCTTAGTCATCCTCTTTACTCCCCTTGTTGCTCCACAAGGAAGAACCTACAGTGGGAATACTAAAATAGTAAGTACGTCTCTTTTTGAATTATGTTTCCACCTTTATGGTCAAATGCATCACATCTCCAACTTCACATAATGGTGTAAGCCCATGACTTTAGAAATTTTAAGGTTTAGCCCATAAATAAATTGAGCCATTATTTCTTTTCTATCTTCCTCCACATTTATCATAACCATGACAACCTCCATTTCTTTATAATACTCATTCACGTTCTTTAATGCTTGAGTTAGCATTTGCAACCTTTGATGGAGCTTGCTATAATGGAACTTGGTATGAATTATTTCCTCATCACCAACTTCATCTCTTACCAATTTCTAATAAGTGACCCTTAGTTCCTCCTTATATTGAGAATTTATTAATCTTATCAATCTACAATACAATCACTAAACTATGTAACAACTAGTTTAACCTTTTCCACGTCTAAAAATTATAGCAATCAAAAACTAGTTTCACACGTTGCTCCCACTCCAAGTATGCATTAGGTTCTATCTTTTCTACAAAAGGTAGTATTGCCATCTTAATACTACCCATATTATTATCTACCCTTCCTTTAAACTTCCATTTGTATCATACACCAAACATATCCCCTTTTTGTCTACTTATTCTTCCTCCTTTTCCTCCTCTTCCTCTTTACTACCATTTTCATTCTCCCAAGTAGTTGGTAGCACCTTCAACTCCACCATTCACTTCAAATTCATCCATCCCTTTAACTGGAGGTGGATTACATTATAATCCGGATATGATAAGTTAATATCTTTCCAACCTGTCCCTAACATCACCAAATTATATAATAATTTTCTTAAATAAATTTTAGATAATATTCATGAATGACTCCTGATCTACTCCTACTCTTTCCTTCTCACTTACTTACTTACCTTTGGACATGGTTCTGCTTTGAGTTTGAGTCATATTGTAACTGTATGAGAAGTTAGTAGCAAAAGCATTTCTTATGTTTTCTCTCAACATTTTTTACTTAAATCATAACTTACACTCTTAAGCAAATTTTTTACAAGTAAATTAGACAATTTAAATCAAGAAAGCTAATTTGAATATTTCCTTTTTTTCAAAAACTCCTAAAGAAGCAAATTTAGACAAAACGAAACAACAAAAGCACTACTAGAGACCAAGAAATAAGAAAAATTATAAACAAAAAATTGAATTCAATAGAACCCAATTTGACCTAATAAAAAGGAAAAAAGAAATCAAAAAATTAAATTATAAGAAAAAGAAAAATTGCTGGACCCTGTTTCCGGAGCCCAGCTATCGCTTTTTGATACCCGAAGAGTGTTAGGCCCGAGTCTCGACCCCCAAGACTAAACCTGGGGTGACCCATCAGGACAATCGTAAGAGATAAAAAGTGGAAAGGATTGCAATAAAAACAAATCCTAGTGTGACAGCAAAAAGGGGATACGTCGCGACGTAGGCCAATCCTCACCACAACGAGGTTGCAAAAGGGGGCGCACGTCGCGACGACATATCGGTACGTCGCGACAAACCAAAGGAAGTTCGCCACGACGACCACCAGCCTCGTCGCGACGAGCGTCCCAAAATCATCAATCTGACAACTACCATTCAACCATTCAAAACAAACACATACATTCAAACCTAACAACAAGCTAAACATACTCATACATAAAAGAAACTTCAATTCTTCATATCATTACAAATCCCATGAGTTTGAACAAACTTTGCTAACATAACATCATACATATCAAAACTTAAAACAAAATACATGAGGATGCTCAATGTTGATATGCTTAATAAACTATCCAAAATAGTTACTAACTTAGTACAAAAGATCTCTAACTAGTGCAGAGTGTTCGATGCCTTGCAAGGATCAACGGTCGACTTGTTCTGCACATGAGGAAGGAAAAATGGGTTGAGCTACACAGCTTAGTGGCTAATATATTTATAGCCATCGGTATCGAGCCACACATTCGAGCATATAAATATATTACATATATCCATGTAACAATCCAACAATTTAACTCACAATTCATATTACTCAGATGTCATCACAAAGAATAATTCATGTAATCTATCCATCATGACTAACACTTAATTATGCAATATGCTTAACAAATCAATAATGAAATGCACAACAAATGGCTCGAGAGTTCTGTGGAACAAAACGGATAAACTGAAATTTATACCGTGAACAAAACGAGTCCAATTTCTCAAGATCTCGTGGCCTCAAGCGGGTAGTAGGGAGAAGGCTATATGTCGACGTGCACGTGACTAACAAAATGTTCCTCTCTTGCCCAAACACTATCAAATTTCAATGCTTAACTCATTTTGCACACATTCGTACTTTTCATGCTCATCATGCTTCCTCATTCTTTTTCATTCATACAAAATGCCATGCTATTTTTCAAGGCAATACATGATTACAATCACAATGCATTTTCAACAATTTCTATAATTCAAAGCAAGCAATGTCACATGCATATAAAGCAAGCAAGACAATTTGCCCATGCACAATAACTATAAATATATTACCTACCAAATATCGCTAGAAAATCCAAATTCAATGTTGTCCTTCCTCTTGCTCTTGGGTCCGGTCTGCTTGGTTTCCTAAAACAAACCAAGTTCTCTTTCAGACAACATTCGAAGGAAATTCATAAAGCTTTGAAAATCAAGAGTGCTAAGATTGAAATATAACCCTTTCAAAACTAGACTTTTGGTTTGACTTTTCCATGATTGTTATGATTAGATAAAAGAAGACATTTGGTAAAAGTCCCTTCTAGAAGAATGTTCTTCACATTCTTAAGTTCCTAACGACACCAAACCCATTCAATTTGCTTCAAAAATGTGGAAGTTATACCCCGAACAACTTGAAAACATCCTTATGCTAACACAATAATCTATACTCAACTTCCGTCCAACATTTGATATTCTTTTAGACAGAATTTGGACTCCATTCCTTCATACATATTTTATCCTCATGTCTCTAGTTTACAACAAATCAAAAATCACCTTAATCTAACATCTACAGAAAAAGTTATACTTAAAATACTAAAGGACGTCAGTGCTGGAAAATTGAGTGCTCGCGGCGAGAAAATTGTCGCACGTCTCGATGTGCACAATTGCAGGTAAGACGTGCGACCCCAAAAACGTCCGAAATCTTGATTTTTTGACATTTATTCATCCATACACTTCCCATCTTTCATATACAACCCATATTAACCATAAAACATCATTCCTACTTCATTTCTAAGCTCATTCCAACCCAATATCATTAACAAAAGATCAAAATCTGACTTTGGTCATTAACCCTAAAAGAAAACACTTTCGTTTGACATTCACTAACACTTACCACACAAGTTGAGCTATACTTGAGTAAAAAGATGAAACAAAGTCATACTTACTTGCTTGAGCTTCAAATCTTCAAGATCTCCATAACCCTAGCTTGATTTTCTCCTCTTCTTGTTTCCTTCCCACACCCATGACAACTCTCTTCTTCTTCTTCTTCTTCTTCTTCTACTATTTTTCTTCTTCTAATTTCTACTGTTACTAACTAAACAAAGACCCTTATACCCTCCAACATAAGCCTTATAACCTTTAAACTTAAGTGATCTTCCAACTCTACCCTTTCTTTCATTTAAACCAACTATTCCTACTTTAGGCCATTATTAACTACCTTAACCATACATTGATTTAATTCTAACCTTGGAATAATTAAACTCCAAATAAAACAAATTATCTTACAAGACTACAAAAATAATTTAAATCATGCTTAATAAAATAATAAAAAGAAATTTGGGTCCATCATATTTACCCACGACTAGGACTTGGTAGTTTTAAAAATAAAACGTTTCAGATTTCAGAATCACAAATAAGTGATGTAGTTCATATCATATGACTTTATTCCATTTTGCTCAAATTCAACATATTCATTCACTTTTGATCAAACTTAGCATGTCTTATAAACATAAACATTTGCAATAATGCACCGATGAATACATTAAGTAATTACACATTACATGTATTCACACAAGTTCCCAGTTCACAAACATTCATAACTAACACATTACTCTTGTTCTTTAAATCACATTAGCATTCATAAGTAAACTTAATTCTTTTAACAACTTATAAGTTCCAAAATTAGATACTTTGTTATCAAATAACACCTTCCTTAAGTTATTACTTTAATTAATAATCCAAACCTTACTCAACCTTTAATTAACTAATTCCATATCAAACTAGGTTATTTTACACCTTAATCAAGTCTAATTACACCATTAAAAAATGCCTTAACCTTATATAGTCCAACAAATGTACAAAACCAACCTTTTTCCCTTCCAAAGCAATTTCCACTACGGTGGGAAGGTGCCATATAAATCCCACGATCGTTCGGTTCACTCACCCATGACCTTCATTTTGTTTCCAAATTTAACTCCTTTATACTCCATCCAACGCACCTTTACCAAAGTCCATCAATTTCACTTCAATTCTACCTTATTCATGCTTCAATCCCTTATCAAATTCATGTATAATCCAATTCAAAAATCATTCATTAGGCAACTCAAAAATCATTATCTTTCATATATCAAAACCAAAACAGAATTTGCCACACAAGGAGCACTTTTCCATCACTTATTTATCATCATCATAATGCACATTCCATGCCAATTCAATCATCATAGAACCTGTATTAATACATGCTATTAAGTTAAGAATTCCCTTACATGTTTAGCTTCAAATTTCAATTAGATAGAGCCAACTAATCTAGCCCTTCCAAGCAACCAGCACACATCCAAGATCAAGGTGCAAATCTTAGCACCAAAAAGACAATATAAAAGATAACAAGATGTAGCTTTCATGATGCAGCATTTTACAAAGATGTCAACTGTTGAAGATACAAATTGAAGAAAAATCTAGGAGTTTGTGAGAGTAAGAGAGAGTTTTGGTGGAGAGGAGTAAAGGCTAGTGAAAATATAACAGAAATATCAAATGGGCTAGAGTGATTCAACACTTGTTTAGTGGTAGGTGTCATAAATTTGAAAGGGCACATGTCTTTCAATGAATCAACCTACATGTCACACATGGAAGTGAGCCACTTGTCCTCCATTTAAGCTACCAAATGTCACAACTCTATTAGGCCATTTGTTACTCAACTAATGCTGCCAAATGTCATTCATTGTATAGGCTTAGTCATACTAATTTTCATGTACCAATTTATCTTACCACTTGACAATTTTCCTAGTCTAAATGTACATTTTAACACATCGACTTTCTAATGGTATCAATTAATTCCAAGTTACTAATCATGGTCCATCAAAATAAGATTCAAGACATAAATAATTCAATCATATCACAATTTAAACACCTATCACATTTACTTTCATGAACATGTAACATTTCAACTAAGGTATAATTGGGGCCTTACATGACAAAGATTAACTTCTAAGATATGCAAATAGATAAGACTACTTCTCTGCACTTATTGAAGCTACTACATGTTATTCCTTTTTCTTTTCTTTTCTCTTGTTTTTAATTCAATTTTGTTCTTTTCTCTTTTTTTCTTCTTTTTTTCATAATAAAAAAATGAACAGAAAACAACTACTATATGTCATATGCTCTTAACTTGTGATTCCACACTCAAGTATCACTTAACTCTCTATTAACTTGTGATTGGGTAAGCTAATGGGGTTTTTTGAGTTTTAAAATTGAGTGATTTCAAGAAACACAAAGTTAAAGGCTCAATAGGGCTAGCAAGGGATAATAAAAGGGTTGGCATTTAAGATAAAGGTTAAAGCAAGAAGGCCTTAATCATTTCTACCTAGCATGCATCCAGTAGATTTAAACCGATTCAAAGCAAGTTCTGAAGGTAAACCTAAGGAAGCATCACACAAACAAGTAAATGAAATGACTATAGAATGGAGTCATAAAGGCTCTATTCCTCCCATAAGCTCAAATGAAAATCCATTACGCTTCTATACATTATCTTATTGTTCAAGCGTCAAGTCCTGAGTAAGCTTATACGACTAACTACTTTCATCACTCCACATGGTTCACTCTTCACTTAAGTAGCTTGATTTAAGTTCACGTATGCATTCAATCTCATTCTAACTAGCATGATAGAATCTTATGGCAACACATTCATCATAAATATTCAAATGTAAGGGAAATGACACACCTAATATTAACAACCTAACATGCATCCTACCTAACATGCAAAAATGCAATCATAAATGCAAAGATTACCTCCCTGCACTTAAACAAAACATTGTCTTAATGTGAAAAGGAGAACACCTAAAACCAACAAACAACACATTGAAAACCAAAACAAGACACAAAACAGAAAAAGAATAACAGAAGAGATTAAGGTTAAGATGGGCTTATGGTAGTGGTGCCGATTGAAATGACACGTTTTTCCTCTCATCCTTTGGTCCTTCAACAAGCTATAATGCACAATAAATCTTCAAGTAACCTCAAAACATATCATTAGGGACCTAAAAAAATAAGAGAATGAAGTGAGAAACTAGTTAAACAAAACTAGATATTATCAAATCGAAACAACACCACACTAACATAAAGACATACAAATGAAAGACAGACGTGCCAAGTTAAGGTCATTATCTTGTCCATTCCATGAAAAGTTATAAAAGAGAGAGTGAAAGGTAAGAAAATACTTCCCTTTCTTGTGAGAATGGCCCTCCAAAGTAAAGCTTGCATCTATGCCCATTAACCTTAAAAGTTTCACCCTTTTCATTGTTTAAACTCCAACTCTCCATGAGGAAACACTTAACTAACCTTGATTAGGCCACTCCATCTCGACTTGAGCTTTCTGGGAAATAAATGAAGTCATGAATTGAATAAAAGCACTAAGTCCCCACTCTTGAATTCATTCTTCTTAATATGGCCATCATGCCACTTCTTAGCCCTTTCTTTATAAAACTTGGCATTTTCGTATGCATCATATCTTAATTCTTCCAATTCATCAAGTTGTAACAATCTCTTTTTTCCTGCTAGCTTCCAATCCATGTTCAATTTTCTAATTATCTAATAGGCTCTATGCTCCAACTCCAATGGTAAATGGCAAGCCTTAACATACAAAAGTCGATATGGTGTTGTGCTTATGGGAGTTTTGAAAGTTATCATGTAAGCCCACAACATATCATTCAGCTTTAAAGCCCAATATTTCCTTGAAGTGCTCACTACCTGTTGGATCCCATTTCTAGAACCCAACTCTTGCTTGCGAAAATATGAACACGTTTCTATTTCATATTGCCTTGAAGGGTTATCGCATTTAACCCTCATTAGATATCATAATATTGGATACCATAAATGTTGGATCCCGTTTCCGGAACCCAACTCTTGCTTGTGAAAATATGAACGCGTGTCTATTTCATATTGCTTTGAAGGGTTATCACATTTAACCCTCATTAGCTATCATATTTTTTTTCTTTGAACCCTTATTAGACATTATTCATACATCTTCAATCTTATAACTTCCCAAAATTCACTTACAACATCTTCAATG